>JAJEKV010000040.1:8723540-9323540 GCA_021234155.1 Isoetes taiwanensis
TAGTGCTAGTCCGTGCCAATCGGCAGCTACCGTGTTAAACCATATTGCCATCCTGAAAAGGTCATCTTCATCTGTGCCGAGTCATATAGTTGTCCCCGTATTTAGAAAACAAACAAATGCCAAGTCCCGAATGCCGCGGAGAAAGGCGGCAGCCTGTGGCCAGCCGTGCATATATGCGCTGTCAATATCTAAATGGCGCTTGGATCATCTTTCGGCGCGGCATACCTAAATGCATTATTTCAAACGTTGAAGTGTACCGGTCATATTTGCAGCCGCCGTTTGGCATCAAGCTCAAATGCATGAGCATTTGTGGCAGCTCTAATATGTTTATCGCATATGTCTTCATTTTCGCCAAAGTAACAACGTTTGTGCAATACCGATGGCGTTAATGCTTCACATGAACACATATAAGCCAAGAGCAAAATCAAGTATCTCCCATCCCCACGAAAATTACTCGCCAGTTACCAGAAAAGGCCATATAAATCGTCATTTTCGCCGATGACGGAGCTGGAGTTTTAAACACCATAGCTGCTACCGCCGAAAAACGATTTTCAAGCATTACCGCGTCTCGCCTCCTGTTTCTGATTACGCCATTCTATTTTTCAATACTGCCGATGATGCAAGCATGCCAGGCACAGACAAAACCGCCATAGGCAGCCAGCGCAATATCTAACACGCTATGTACCTCGTTGCTGCGCACATGTTAATAAAGTTGAAGTGATGATGGCTGCTATAGTGAATGGAGAAATAAGAAGTTCGAAGTCATTAGTGATGTGATATAAGCGTTGAATGGAGAATATTTTCGACGATGAATCCGCGAAAGCATTGGCGATTTTTGTGCGACTGGCCATTTTCGCTTGCATCTGAATGGTCAGTTGCTGGGATGAATGTAATGTTTGTGGTCGGTCGTCATTTCTTTGCTGGCAAAGATTATATTTCGTTATTGAATGCTAAATAATGCAATTCACCATGTGCCACATAAAATGAATGGATACCATGCAGTGATCAATGTAATACGCAATAAAAAATCCACCAAAAAATGCTGAACAGCTACCGTATTGAAACAATGATATGTCGTCGGTACGTTTATGTTTCTAAGTCGATTTTGCCGCAGCGATTACAGTTAGTCGGCAGTTTCCGGCGCATATGACGGTGCTTCCAGCGACTAGCCAGTGGAACGGTGCAGTGAGCCGCGACGCAATCAAGCGCATTGCGACTACCTGCCGTAGTCGGCATGGGTGATGCTCGCTGCCGTTTCATAGTACGCGTTTTTTCGTGGCAGCTGTTTATTAATGTGGTGCGGGTGTTCCCCGCGATGGATGATGTGTCGCTAACAGTTTTTTGCAATTAATGGCGATGATGTTATCTCTTCATGCGGTTCACCTGTGCAGCCGTTGTCATTTTGATGCTCTTTTCATGTCGTGAAGTCGTCGGGAGGTGGCCTCCCGCGTTGAGTCAAAGTCGGTACACGCTGAGACACTGCCAATCGTTATTATTGCTTGGACAGTTAGAAGTATTTAGCGATTACGTATTCCAAGCGCCGACTGCGGAGGCAACGTAGATTGCAGTTGTCGCTAAACAGAAAGTTACCAGCCTACGCTACCGGCATACTGGCGCCGCGTGTTAAGTGGTTGATGACATTATCGGCACTCTGTTTGGGAGTGAAATGAGGAGTAAGCGCTGAGCGTCGCGATAAGTGTAAGCGTCCGTGGCGGGGCAGGTGATGCTGCTATCATACTGGCAGTCAGCCATCGTGCAGTTGCCGCAGACACCGTTTAATACGCCGCCACTATTGTGCTTAGGCCACGCGCAATGGGCTCGCTGGAGATTTGCCATTCATGCCGCTTTTCAGCGTCTTCGCTGCCTGAAGCGTGTCATGTCTTCGCCCCAGCAGTGTATGGTAGTCGCCATTTCGGGGTACTTCCCGATACCGTTATCTTCGGCCTCTCGCCACGGCCACTAGTAACATTCATCAGCGATCGGTAGTTGGGAGGGTCAACGCGGGGACGATATTTTTCTCGCCGGCTTGCCGCATCATATCGTTAATGACAGTAGCTAACGCCGTCAATGGCTTAGAAAGTCGCATATGGGATTGGCGCATTCGCTTAGGCATCGCTTATGGGCTTAGCGCCAGCATACAGCTTCGGTCAGCGTCACTAAAGCCTGCAGTGCCGGCCATGGGAAGCGGGCGGACACATTGTTCTCAACCGGGCACTATGCAGCAGATCTGCATCGCAGTTCAGGGTGAATGTAAAACCAGCACACGTTCGCCTGTAGCGAAACATTTAAGTGAGGCGCCGGTACTGAGCACCGCCATCCCCATGCACGTGCGTTTAACTGGTTTCGCTCCATCGCAAAGCCGAAGTTACGTGTTCTTTTCCCAGCGCTGAGTTCGGCCAGCGTTGCCCATTTCGCGCAGCAGCTTGGCTGCGGTTGATTTGAAATTGTTTTAAGGTCTCGCATCGCTTGCCTCGGGCTGGTTCCGACCCTGGAGGCATGTTGTGGCAGGCTACTGTTCGTTGTCCGCTGCCGGAAGCCGGTCGAATATTCTGGCTGCATTGCATCATGATGGGCACTTCATCGCCACCACACTGTCATGATCATTTCAGTGATTAATATGTTCTTTCAAAAAACCGCAACACTGCGTTCACTGAGGCTCATGCTGCAGCTGGGCTGATAAATGGTGAAATTGAATTAAATTGTTAATGCAATTGCGTCAGTCGGAATTCGCGCGAGCTGACTGAGTCTGTGCTCACATCGCTGGGATGGTGTAATTGTGAAAGTTTCAGGCCGAGTTCATCTGCGACGCAGCAAAATCATGTTTTAGTTCGCCGCGCCCGCGAACCGCATCAACAGGCCCCTTCTGAGATGAAAGTAATTGCCGCTTAGTCTTCGTGAAGTCTCACAGGTCAGCCAAATAGTATTTTACGTTAGCCAATATACTAAGCATCGTGCGAATGCCCACTATTGGACCAGCGATGAAATATCAAATGCAGCGTTACAAGAGATGTTTTTCCAGAGTCACCGCCTCAATTGTTTACTGTTGCGTTAAATGCTTATATTGTGCTGAATGATGCGGTGAGTCTGTGTCTATGCCGACATGAAAACAAAATACGTCTCCGTTTTACCTCACAAGTCTTTCAGCACCGGCTCATCTATTGTGTCGCCGTTTACCGCATCGTTTTGTTATCAATATAACTTCGCGAGTAGTTTTTAACATTGTACGACATCTTCTCAAAGGCCGCTATACTGAGTGCCGTCATGTTACCCGCCTTCATCAGTCGCAGGCGGGAAATGACGCAATTACTGCGTTAGAACGCGGTATCAAGTATTGCACGTCATCGCATATACTCATCGTACTATCAATGCTGGCAGTTCTTGTAAATGCTCGTAGGGTTGGCTATCGAGTTTTTCCCCAGCGGCTGTTTCTGGCCCTGTATTAACGCCGCTTCGCTGGCCTAACGACAATTGCTGCTGAGTCGGTTATTTGCGTTCTTTCGTATTCGCCATAAAAATCAGCTTGCTCGAAAAGCTGTAAAGGTGAAGTTATCGAAACAAGCATCTTCCCCACCATGTAATCTTCTGGCGAACGCCTGTGAAAAACATTGATCGTCTCGCCGCTTCTGACCACCGGGAAGTCGCCAGGTTTTTCACGGCTCTGCTAGCAGATAGTAGCGATACCGCCGCTGACACCAGTTGTCGGGCATTTCAGAATGCAGCGATAAGGGATTTTCCTGGTCGTGCCGCCTACTGCATTGAATATTGATGACACCGGGTTCAATACCTTTATTACTTCCCGTTTACGCGTTCAAAATCACATACGGTACAGCTTGTTCCTTCATTTAAGGCAGACAGCAAACCTGTTAGCGAGCCTCGCTTTGAATCTATTACGGCTTATAAATAGCATCACGGCTTCGGGGCCCCGCTATTTTCCATATTTCATGAACAATAGAGTGACACTACGGGACAGCATTGATCAATGAGACATAGATGCCGGGAATAGCCCGCATGCCTGTGCTCTACTTTGTTAGGCTTCGTGCTTCAACTTTCATATGTCGTCGCTGATCAATATGTTTCATCGGCACCGCGATAGTTTGCAGTTTGAATTTTGAAGTAAAGCCGCACGCTGGCTGGTCTTTGCGTTAGACTGCCACGGCACAAGCAGCGATCCAGTACGCCGCCATGATTACGCTCGCGATAAGTATATCGCACGTGCTCTTTCGAGGCGAAATAACAAATGTGCAGTATCATCCGGTGATTTGCTGGTATCGGAGGGATTATCCCCGTGATGGTATCGAGTCGATGCCAACCTTCAGAGTCGCGGCAGTCTCTCTCCCAAACCGGATATTGCCGCCGCTCGAATCTCGATAATTCAAACAGAGGCGTTTCGCCCGCCGCTAAAGGGGATAAACACTCGCCGCCATTACTTCAGATAAATACGCCCCGCTCGCCAGCTATCCGAGGTACGGCCTCGTGGCGTCCTCTTCATCGCTGTTCCATAAGATGCATTTAGAAGTTAGGCCAAAGAAATAAAGAATACTGTAAAATGCTGTCACTGGGGAATATTTCGAGAGAATTACCGGGCCGCATAGTCACTTCAGCACAGCCAGTACCGGGCCGCATCGTATATAGCCGCGAATTTGGCATAATGGGAGAAGTTAAAGACAAAACTGATTTCTGGAGTCGAAGACCGCTACGCATCATTGTCGGGTAAATCGCTGAAGCAGCATTAATAACGCGCAAAATATAGAGAATTATGTCAACATGTCATGCGCAGCATGTCACACAAGCGGCGGGTTTCCATGATGCTGATACAATATCATGTCACGTTAAATAATACAATGCATATCAATGGACATGGGCAAGAGACAAGCAAGCGCGAGCCGTGCCAGTTTTCACCAAAATATCGCTGCTCATGTTTTTCGCATTCAGCAAATCTCGTTGAAATGCCTCTCGCACATAGCGTAAATATGTTAAAATCTCTTGTTATCATGCCTGCGGTATTAAACTGGTAAGCGATGAATTCACCGCAGTAAATTGCTTCGGTTTTGTCTGTGAGCATTCGAAGGAGTGATGTCGTAATAGCGATGTGCCGACATGGGAGCATGTTTGCAGACACGATGTAAGTCCACATATTTGGGGAATGGGGTATTTAATCGCAAAGAAGAATAGTTTGTAAGTTGTAAACCATGGTTAACGATGTTCCAGTTATTAATATAGTCGAAATGCTACCTCGTGCGTAGTGGGGTGGTAGAAGACGCTTGCAATCGCGAAATAGATACCAATATTCATCATGCCCGCCCTCGCCGACAATGCCGCACGAAAGTCGTCAACATCGCTGCCGGGCGAAATGCCAATACGGCCGTTGCTTTGGCATAGTAAGATGATGCATAGGCTCGTCGACACAAGAGCGTATTTTTGACAAATGGCATAAAGCAGGTATCGCAAAAGTCGCAATTTCAATACGCATTCTTCCGGTTTGTCTTGAATTTCAACGTAACGAAACTCTCAGCGCTAAAGCCATCCCGCAGTTGGCTCAACACATCACGGATTATATGACGCATGCAACAATCAATGATCAATTGGGGAGAAAGATATTTTACCACCATATTTGCACTATTTCATCGCATCTTCACTATTGAGCCACAACAAACAGGTTGTAACTATAGAAATGGGCACGGCCTGGTCAATAGCCAGTTGTAGCCAGCCGTCGCTCATTGCCAATGACATTAAGTAAATAACATGTTAGAGTTATTTACCCGCGTTCCGCAGTTTTGAGCGCCGATGGCCGTTGAAATTGCCAGCATAATGTGGCTCAAATATTCCATTCCGTTAAAAATATACATTATTTTCGCATTAGCAACCTGTCGCCCGGCGATTGCAATGCAAATGACTAAATGAGTTATCATGCTTCCGCACAAGTTGAATTCCGTAGCGATGTGACCAGTGAGAGCATTTGGTAATCTTATTAAGATCTTAATTTATCAAGAAGTTGATGACGTAATGTTCAAAGGGACATTTTTGTTTAGGCCAAATATCTATTTTTTATTTCATTTTAAGCACATCAGCCGGTCGTTCGTTCTCGTGCCGCCATAAAATGAATATCGGGACGGCTTCACTTATCAGCCATTCAAATACGCCACCAAAGGCAACGCCAAAATTTTGAGGCTCAGCTTTTGCAGCCGCGAATGGCGGTTGTAGCTGGAATTTCGCGATGCATCACCGGCTGCCCGTAATAAAATTTTCGCCGCCAATGTTATCTTCTTGTTCAGTAACACGCTGGGATGTATCAGCAAAAGCCTTTCCATAAGCCGAGGTCCCATTGCGCGGGAAACGCGGTTTTACTTGCTCGCTGTGTCGCCCGCGAAATCGGCCTTGGTCGGGACAACATGGCCTCGCCTTCTGAGTGAATGAAGCACCGCCAAAGCAGCTCAGCCTATGTCTCATATGTAGATTTCTTTACGCCATTTGGTCATGGTGATCGTGCAATCTTCCTCACTTTTTCAATATTTTTCAGACCCGAAAGGCGTTGCCAAGCGCCCAGGCGTTCATCTCACCAGCCAATGTTGGCAAGAATGCTTATATCGCAGCTTCGGTGTGTTTAGTCTCGTCTATGGATTATTACGGTGTCAGTGTCTTCACATTTTGCTCATAAAGGGGAGTCGCCACACGTACTTACCATTTGCTGTGGTTATTTGCAGAAAGTGAGGCGTGGCCATGCTGACATTACGGGAAAGCAAATATTTGCAGTATTGCGCGATGAAAGAACTCATTAAGTATTCTTTTTGCCTTCAATTTGATTCTTCATCTGCATTTTCAGTGTTCAGAAATCGCGGACAAGGTGCCAGTTATCGCGATTTACGTGCCGTTAGGCGTCATCTAAACATAGCAAGCATATGAACGTTTATATTCATTTTGAATTACTGGGATTTATTTTGTTGGTGGCCTTAATATTCAAAACTAAAGAAGTATCTCGCTAAAGCAAGCTGCAGCGATAGTTTTACCTTATACTGTTTTGATTGCGAATTGCCCGCCATACTTAAGCCACCGCTTTCTTTCGGAAAATTCGTGATTTCTCTGACACCATACCACCAAGCGTTGTAATACCACCATCCCAGCAGCAATTGTTTTCGTTGACAGGGTTTCAGACAGCTGTCCTTCCCGACGCTTCAGCAGGTTTGGGCATTGCGCCAGCGCAGGCAAGCAGTTTGAGAGGTGTATGCTCAATTTACCCACGCCGACGCCATGATAAATCGAGCATCCTTGCGAAATAGCACCGTGGCTCTGTTAATTACAGATGTGTTTTTCTCGCTAAAATATACTCTAATAAAAGCCAATACAACATAGTGGTTTTTCGCGATACATGCCATTTATGTTGGCTTTTTATAAGCATGGCTTATTAAAAGCAATATCATTTATTATAATAGCCTTCTGTTACCTTCGGGAAAGTCATTATGTTGGCTAACGCTGATGATAAGTGGCATAAGTGTTAATGCCACTAAATATGGCAATGGTTTTATATTGTTTACTGTCACAAAAGTTAATATGCAGCTATGTCTATTTAAATGCCATAAGTGTTGCTCATTGTGTGTTTTTTATTATCATGGTGTACGTTGTTGTGGTTTGTGTTCAATAATGAAGTTAATGTCATATAATTGTTATAGATATTTCTTATAGCGATGTTATGTTAAAGGCAATCAAAACGATTATCATATCTGGTCCAATATCAAACCACTATATATATAGTCTTTTTGTAAAAAGCCCCAAAGTTAACGCCATACCTCTTTTATCAAATATCAATCAAACAAATATTTAGTAAATGTTCATGTCTTTGTAATTTCCACTTGTTATTTGTCGTTGTTGGTTGTTTTGGCATTTTAGAAATCAAAATATAATAGTGATTTTCAGAATTATATGCAGCTTTACCACACTGCAGTGTTCAGTACTCAATATTTTTACGTTAGTTATTACGGCTTATTATTTATTTTCTGTATTTTTTACTATTATGGTTTTTTTCTGGTTTGCGGGCTATTTTGTTTAGCTTCACGTTTATTTCGTCACAACTCAGTCGCATGCTGCCATCAACCAAATATCTTATTGAAAGCATTGGCTACGTGATATGCTCTTACTTTTGATAAGTTTGTCTTCCAAATTTCACTTCTTCTAAAAGTAAAAGGGTAGAATGTATGCTGATCAGCTAATAAGTTTCCGTAAATTTAAGAATTCTTTTCTCACTTAAATAATTAAGTTAATGTCACAATCTCTAACTTAACCTCAAGCACTCTGAATGCCAAATGACTAAACAAAGCTTCAATGAAAAACAGTGGTCGTTATTTGACTAATTATGGGATGGCCTCGCAGCCCAATCTCCTATAGTGTTCACAGGTTTAAATTTGCTGGTGTTTCAAATGCCGGTACCAAGCTTTCCTACCGGTGATTTCTGTCATGCTACGATGATAACGCGACGGTCACCATCAATATTTTTTGTTTTGGGCCATTAAATGTTTTGGTGTCATAGCGGCTAAATCCTTTACGTTCCATTAAAAATATGATGTGATTTATTTTCCCGCCAGCCATGTGCCAATCGTAGCCGTACCGCCGGCGTAAATGACTTACCGGTCTGTCACACCGAAAATATTAAAAATAGCCACCGGCGACAACGCCCAATTTTACCGTCATCACTCCCGGCTGACAGCGCTGTGCTGCTTACAGGTTTCAATTTTCATATCAATTTCAACGGTCACAGTATAGCCGAGGTCAGCGCGTCGGTGCCCGTTATAACATTGTCATACGCATTACAGGGCTGTATCCCATGTTCAGGAGCGTTCTCGCATGTATAAACTGAACGCACCATAGTGTATAAAATCATCGTTATAAACATAAAAATATAATATCATCAGTACGCACATAAATCACCTGCTGTCCCTTTGTCCACGGAGTGAATTCATATCTTCCGACAATGATCACGCGCCAGCCCAAACCCCTGGTCTTCAGCTCCAAATATATTAAATTTATTTCGTCTTCGACCTTATCATTTCTGCATCAATCATAGAATATGCTTTCCTACAATCGCAAAATAATTGCGCCGAAACCTCTAATTAAAAAAATGTAAAATAAATGAACATAGGCTTATTTTTCCACCTGCTAACATTGCCAGTTAGCTGCAGTGCAGAAAGTCGCCAACGCCATTTTTCTAATTTTACGCTGCTGAAGGATGTTAAATGCCAATACGAATGCAATACTGGTCATTAGATACTCAAGCACAAATATTATGCAGCAGCCGCTCTTTTAACCCACATAAGCTTTATTAAGCTGGCAATTAATAAATAAGTACGTATTGAAATGAATATAATTTACTTTTTGATAATATTACCGCGCAAAAATATCTAAAGCTCAAAATTAATCATATGCTAAACAACACGCCATTCTAAAAGTCGCTCACCCGAGCGCTGGTGACGTGAGGTTTACCGCATTTTACCGGTCTTTTGCTATTGGCATTTATGTTTTGAAATAGTAGTCTGCCTCATATTTCAGCCACTTCGCATTGCCTGGAATCATGCATAAAAAAGCGTGGCAACGCGATTTATTGATTGAGATGTATGCCGTAAGTAGTTTGGCTGCCATTTATTTATACAAATGATTATCACGCCGTTGATAGCAGTCGTTGCTATTATTTAATGTTTGCTGCTATTTATCTTCACACGCCGTTACGCGATGTAGTTCATGCCAAAATATGCTGTTATTATGCTGCGTTGTCGGCCGTACCATGTTTTGCTAACATGCTTATTCTCAGAGTTGCTGTTTGCTGTTTATTTACGAAGGTGCCGACGCCAGCCGCGGCATACCGTTGGCTATGTTGATGAAAGGTATCAAGAATCACAAAAGCATAGTATTGTCTCAGTGTTCGTAAATTACTCAGTGTACTGCATTTATAGTCGGAGACACTGCTGCTAATGTTATGTTTTCTCTACTGGCGTGCTTTTGTTATTTATTTATCTTCAAAATTATATCAATAAATAACGTCGAATAAAGCGTCAAAATGCTCAATATACTGATGGGTCGAAGCCTGCCAGCTGCTGCCAAAGCGGCTACACTTTCAGCTGTGGTGAAGCCCTCTATAAGCCTAGATAATACCGGGCACCTGTCCTTCGTTAGATGGTGCCTCTGCTCTAAGAACTTGTTTATTGACAGTATACCTCTCCTTGTGAAAGAATCTATTTAGCTAATGGGCAAAGTCACATACATT
Source organism: Isoetes taiwanensis (assembly GCA_021234155.1). Taxonomy (NCBI): domain Eukaryota; kingdom Viridiplantae; phylum Streptophyta; class Lycopodiopsida; order Isoetales; family Isoetaceae; genus Isoetes; species Isoetes taiwanensis. The sequence goes on from JAJEKV010000040.1 coordinate 8,733,787, forward strand.
CGACCATAGGTGTGGGATATGTAAATTATCGCATCCGCACTGGCTTCGGACAGTCTACAATATCATAATGAGGCTCCTCGCGTTTTGTTCCATTTCTCATCTACGGTTAAATATGCACATCATGTTCCAACCGTTCTGCCCACTGACATTTAAAGACTGCCTGTTAAACCCCACATGCCGTGATGAGTAACACTGAAATTGCTTCACCGCATTGGCGGCAGTGCGAGACAGATACAATGTGCCTGCGGAACAAGAGTCACAATGGCCGTATTCGCATTCGCACTTTCAGAGCAAAAAACGGTTATGCCTACGCTTGAGCAGCTTCGTTTCGGGTTTGGCTTCAGCCCGCTTCTCTTTCGAGCATTTCGACGCCCCCACAGTCAGAATGTCGGCCTGCAAGACCTCCAGTTTCTCACGACCGGGAGCGGGAACTTTGCCCTGGTTTCCTTTGGTTTCACCGCCGTTTTCGCTGGTTTCGTCGCGACAAGATTTCCGCTTCAAATTGCTGGTGTCGCAACAAGTCGATCGGCACTCCAGTCGATTGCCGAGTGTATCAACGATTTCGTGCTGAAGCTTCGTCAACATAGAGGTTGATCATTTAAAGTCTCCACCAAAGTTGTCGCGACTGACGCAGCCGCTCGTCGCTGAAGAGTTATAACGACAACCTTCCTAATATTCTTTTGAAGGTTAACGCAGCACCTTCCGAATATTCTTTCGATGAATATCCTGCGATTGCAAAATACCTTCAATATTTTCAACGAACATACCGCAGCTCAAGCATAGCCATCTGTTTGTTATCTCTCGCATCCGCCGCAGTAAATAAGCCGCAGCGGTTCATCTATCCTATCGATTCAATATCGGAAATGCCATTCCCGTGATCGACATTCTGAAGCCCAGTTCTCAGTCGTCACCACGTTGTTTACCAGTTTGAGCTCGCAGCGATTTATGATATAAACTCATGCTTAATCGACAATATTGTGGGTCGCCTGGATTTGCCACGGTCAGAGCAGAGCGAGTTCAAAGTTCTAATGCTGGCTGGCCAAAGACGCTATCTGTGCTGTTAGTACCACATGCCGACTGTATATTCAACTCGCGATATCTCACCGTATTTTGATTTTATCCATCGCACTCCCGCCATGCCGTTTCGGTCGTGCCAAACAACTTATTTGGCGCCATTAACACCCCATCTGTTCGCCGTGCCTCTGGCCTTGCGTTAAAGTCCGAGCGTCGTCAGCCTGCAGTACCGCCTTTTATCCGGTTTGCTGAAGATCAGCCGGTAAGTCTTTCATAATCCTTCGTGCGAGGGTTAACCTTCGTCGCAGGCAACTTTGCTGAATTGCATTCGCATGCATCGACGTCGATGTTGAATTTTTCGCCAGGGCCGGGCGCGTCTTCAGTGATACTGCGGGTTGCCTGGTTACTTCGTCATTTGCCGGTATTCTGACAACGCAAAGTTTCACGAAGAAAATATCAGTCGCGAATGAAGACTATTGAATCGTCAGCGTCCAACCAGCCAATTTTGATCGCGGCGGCGGGAGAGCACTAATGGCGCTCGGCAGCATCGCCGTCTTCATTGAACAGTGACCATTTATTCAATACACGCTTCATTTTTACCCACACGCAGTTGGCGCTGTAGCGCCCCAGCCTGTTTGCTCTTCTGCAGCAGGCACAAATTGAGATTTTAAAGCATAGCCTGGCCTTAACGTGTTTTCGCATCTCAGCGCCAGCGTACTGGTATTGCAAATTTCTTATGTGAAGAAATTGGGAAATTTTTGCCGCTTCAATGAATATTGTAAATGGCGGCGAGCCCGCTTCAGCCTGGCTGGGCGCCCGTGGTTTTTCCCGCCACGTGTTAGTATTTGTTATTCATGCTTCAATTACTTCTTCGAGCCAACCGTTGTGCGATGAGCTGCGCTGAAACTGGCGCAGCAATGCCGGCATATTGAGTTAAATGCTGGGCGGAAGTAACCATGGTGAGCAACGGAGGTCAAATCTTGGGTGCCCCGCATTGGATATGTATATTCGCTATCTTCAAGAAAAATAATTTTATATTTTGCTACCTCTGCATAAGAGTGCCACTGTATCGTTACCATACCGTGAGCTTTTAATGTGTTAATTTCCAAATGCAGTTTCATTATACTTATTTGTTTTGGAGGAGGATTATCCCTTTTTACATGCTTGTTTTGCAGTTGTTCATTGCCCAAATGTGATCCGAGATGCTGGGTCGGTAATTTTACAATTATGTCAGCTGGCTTACGCAGCCGCAGTTTATAGAGTCCTCTCATTTCACGGCAATGTCCTGCCATCGTTATCCCCGAGCAGTCGGCACGGCATTTCGTGCAATTTGGCTTCCATGCCTACCAAACCGCCAATCGACCACGCCGCAGTTGCCAGCGACTACCTTTCGCAGGTGGACTGTTCATTTGATCCATCCCCAGCCGCGTTCACCATCACCTCTCATAAACATGTCGCAGGTCATTCGGGAGCATCGTGCCGGCCCAATCGCAGCTCGGGATCTTCAGCTTCCAGAGGCGACGTGAATCTAATACCGGCGACATTCTGCGTAATCTTCTTCATCTCGTCAGGCCCCAGGGAAGATGCTGGTTTTCCACAACATTCTGCTTAACACTGAATTGCGGGAAGTTTACCCTTCGACTACCTTTTGCCCGTGCCAGCATTTCGGCATTCCGGGGAAATATCTATTTCCATGTACCATGTACCCTGGCTGGAGGTTTAATCTGCGTCGACGCTTAAGTTTGTCGCGTTACGTACATAGCGTTGGAAAGTTATCACCGTCGTTGTTACATGCTCGGCCTTCTGGGGCTGTTATCGTTAGCCAATAGCAGATGACTTTACCGAGTGTCGTGCTTCTTCCAGCTGCTTTAACAGGAGTTTGTCCCAGATTTTCTATTTTCTATGTTTCATGCTTTTCTAGATTCTTCCTTGTTTGCTAGTTGGTTATTCCGACTTCAAATTCCCCTTTCCGGATCTTTTGGCAATAATCTTTATCTTGCTTCATGAGCTCTTGGAAACGGCTGGGGTTCAACCCCTGCTCGCCAATTCTTGCTGCTATTGAGGAAGGCAGTATTATAGTAACAGGTTAAAGCCGTAATAAGTACTATCAAGATATAAAAATCATCTAGAGTTCTTGTTTTAGTTCATTAAATCTCGAAATAGCCAGCAACAAAAGTACTGGTCAAGTATATAAGAAACATTCAATACTCTTTTAATGGTTAGTCTACAGTTCGAGATGCCGCTAACAAATAAGTACTACTATATACAAGAAATCATTTCTCCACAATGTTATGGCTTGGTGCAATTACTATATACAAAGAAATCATTCATTGCCCACGTTTTAGTTCATTACTGGAATGTTAAACGGTCAGTGTCTATAGTGGTTATCATTTGGTAATACATTTTATAAATGATAACGCAGTTAATAATGGTTAATAAAAATCATGCACGCACAGTTGGCTTTCAGTCAACTATGCGCACTATCATTTAGCTGATGAAGTCGTTAGTTTTCCATAATAATCAACTACTTCCCGAGCGAATAGAGCATGGACAGTTAAATCATAGTTCACAAATCATATTATGTTATGACGACTACGTAACAAAACCTGCCTCAAATCACTATAATATACCAATATCCATTACTATTGAGCGTAATAACACTTTTGATAAACCTGGTTTAAAGAAGCCATTTGAAATAGCTCAAAACATTAAATACTAACGCTTGAAGACGCAGAAACTATTAGTTTAGTCATTATGTTTTTTAATGAATAACTCAAACACCATGCTCTGTGAAACCAACCACGGGAAAACCATATAGTGGGCTTACTTTGGGTGCCTTGTGCTTGCCTCTCGCGTATCGTTGATAGACTGTTGACTTGACTCAACTGAAATAATATTTTGACTCATTCCGTTCAGCATTCACCCATAGCGTGAATCGCCCATCAAAACCCCGGTCAGCGTGATTGATCTATAGTTCAACACTTTGCCTGGCCACTTTGTTTACGTTTCAGATAATACCCAGTTCGCTGCCAGCCAATAAAAACGCTGCGGTCAGCCGCGCCGTACTATTGCAACTAGATGTGTAAAGTCGTTATCAAATGCTGTATCCGCCATATAAAGCGATATTTCCTCGTATGTCGTTTGGCGTATCTTCTCTCGCAGGCTGGTGATGTCGCCGTTATCAAACAAAAAGAGCTTCCCTTTTCACTTGCATTTACCGAGCGATGGCCACTGCCAACATCGCATTGTTATTGCTCACTCAAAATAGAGCTGTGCCAGGGCTCAAACTTTTTGAACATTTGCTGGTTTCACCGATAAAACAAAGATGGGTAGTGAAAATCGGTCGGGAAAAAGCCACAGCCAAGAGCTAACCTTAACCTTTAGTCTTAAACCTACCATTGATGCACATTTGAACCTGGCGTTTTGGTTCCACGTTAGAGAACGTGATTGCAATTAATAATAGTCATACTATGTTTGTTTGTGCCCATCTTCAAAGCCTATGCCTTAAAAAATAAAGATGCTTTTGTTTGTTAGTCACATGCCTATTAGTTTAAAATGTCGTTTTCTTTTTATTTTGAATATAGAAAGCAAATCTTTTTGTCGCTGGTTTTTTTCTGCGTAGTTCTTTCACCAAAGTTTTTTAGAAAACAGCGATTTTAAAAATCATTGTTACGGATATGTTTTCTTTTTAGAATCATGTGTATTTATTTTGAGAACATCATTATAACAACTACTTCGAAAAATCACGTGGATATTTTACAACCACATGTTGTTATTAGTAAAATAACACTTTTGAAAACAACTGGCTGACGTCCATCGGGATTGTTAAACCACATGTTGTTTTTTAGTAAAAACAAAGACTTGAAAAAATCATTATTTGAAAACTACTGTTAAATCACATATTTTAAAGTAAACAAATCACCGTCCATAATTTTGCCAGCATTTATACATAAGACAAAAGTACATGTGTTTCTGGGGCATTTCCTCAAACAAAATTGGCGGGCGGTGTTTTGGCAAGCAACAGCTGAAATACTATACATTAACAAATTTTGCCAGCGTGATGCAGCACGTTCGTGAATGTGATAGCACATGATTTCGGACATTTTATATGTTACGCAGTCTTCTCAACACAGCTGGCACCACGCTGATGTGAAAGTTTGCGTTTCAAAAACACCCGAGATTCAATGCTTAGCACAAAACCTTCAGAATTGCCATCAATGCGCTGGTCACATGGTCCAAACATGCCTATCTTCATCATGCTTGAGCATGTTGAATTTAGACCGCTAATTTCGCGGGCGCTGATAACACATCAAGATCTTAGGCAACAGTATTGATACTGGGATCGTGCAGTGTGCGTTGATACGTTAGCTAATGCATACCATATCGCCTGAATTGCGACTACAAACAGAGCCAAAGTTATTTTGCTCGGTGAGGCGATCGCCATTCATTGCTTCGCTGTATCTGCCGGTGTTTCGCAAACCCAACCTCATCGGCATAGAACCTCCGCTTGTTGAGGCAACACTTGCCAGTTAGGCCCGTTAAATAAAGTCAACAGCAGGTCGATGTTTCGTACCTCAATTGTTTATCGGCTTTTCAGTATCTTTGCGGGATTGCATAACACGTCGCTATTTGCAATCAGTTGTTCATATGCGTTAAAAACAAATCGAAATGATAGATTGGCAAGAACGTCGTAGCAGTGACGTTTCTGAAAGGAGATTTTGCTCAGAAAGAAAGATTACGGAATTCTTAGTATGAAATATGAATTGCTCCCGTGAGACAGCGACTATTTGAGTCGGACCATCACGGTCATCGTCGCAATCTGCGCTGAAGGTACACGCACGCGTGCCGCATTACCATGTGCGCTGGGTAATCTGGCGATGCCGCCCACCTTCGCCTCAGTCGAAAGTGTAGCGCCATCATGACCGAAGGTTCCATTTCAAACGCGACAATCGCCCAAACATGCATGTCTTCGCCAATAATGCGTACGGCCGTAAATGACGTGACAGCGTCGCTGGTAGTTTTACTCGTCACGTAACGATGCAAGCAGTTCGACAATGCGAAAGCACCATATTAGAGCACGTCCTTCACCCATTTGGTTACCACTGAGTCGGTGCTAAAGATTTACGCTGAGATATGTCATTCCAAAGCACTCAACCCATCTCCTCATTTGTTCTCCCTTCCCGCCCTTCTCAAAGTACACGCCAGCCTCTATCGTTAGTTATGACAGCAAATTCTTTTGCTGCTATGATATTATTTTTGCTGTGCGTCATCATTGTACGATTCGGCCTGGTCAGAACATGATAGACATGGGGACTTTTCATACCGCTTGTAGGTGAAATCACACCAAAATGAGCCGATTCTCAAATGGCGTCAAATAAATGGCAGAGTTTGGCGTAATTGGGAAAACAAAATGACATGTAACGCATGTGCTCAGGCATCGGTCAATAGATTGCGGAAAGATGATCTAGCCCAAGGCGGTGTATTCCAGCGGTCAGTTCATGTCTTCCTAGTAACAGATAACCAGCAAAAGTAGCCAGTCACATATTGACGAAATCAAATTGTTTACAGAGTCACCGCTGCCGTCGGAATTAATTTTTCAGATCACAACCGGACGAACATCGTCTGGTGATTTGCCGTGAGCGAATAGCATGGAAAACTGTTACCTTCGAAAGAGATCAGAACATGTTCTTTTGAAAGACGTCAATTTCGGGCAGGCGGGTGGTTACGATCGAGATAACGACGGCATGGGGATAATGGCGTTTCGTCGCTGGCCGCTGGCGCATTTATGCAATGACACTTTTGCCTTCTTTGAATGAGATGATAAAATGTTACAGCCTGGCACAGAACATTATGGGTTACCTGAAAGATACAGTAAATGTACCAGTTTACCACGGGCAAATGATGCAATATTGTTATGGCCAGTAGGCCCATCGACTTCCAATACTGAAAACCAAAGCTCACTAAAGTACTGATGCCGATTGTATTTGTTAATTAAACAAATAAAATGTATCCTGCAAAACGTTGAAAAATAGTCAACAGGTAAAGCAAGAATACTCTAACCTCGTGTATTCGGTTGGGGCTCGAAGGACAGCTGTTCTGGTGCTGATGGAAGCGAACGCAACAGATGTTCTCATTAAAGCCGCTTGTTGTGTCAGGGGAATGACAGATGCAAGCATCTCACTATCAATATTCTTTCGCCGGGCGATTACCTTTCGGGTTTGTTGGAATAAATGAGTTTTCTGCATCATTTGGAAAGTTCAGACGACAAAGCTGGCCTTCAGGCAGCAATGCGCAGAAACCAGACATAAAATTCGCGTCATAATGCAGCCCGCGTAATACGAGCAGTACAAAGCCGTGTTGCTGGTCACAAAATAAAGTTTTGTATACAAATATACTATTTTGTCTTTGCGCGCATACGATGTCTTCACCATCACCCAGCAAATAAGCACAAACAGGCCTCTTCATGGCGTTTCTGAATGCAGGGGTTACAGTCCATCAATTCAAATAGCTGTGCCCATCTTTATTTATCTGCAAGCAGCAGCGCGTTAAGATGCACCTGCTCGAGCCGCGATGGCCTTAAATCAAATGTCAAATAGTAACAAGTGTTTGATATCAATTTTAGTGAATCTTCGCTGCCTGGGACAGGAAGTCGGAGTTGTTATGCTGGCATATGATGCTTAGCTGGGCAATTACCGTATGTATGCATTTCGCACCGTGTTAATGTTTATCCTCGAACAACAGCTGTACTGGTTGTGCCATCCACCATGCACAGAACGGCAGTGACAGCCGTTACTGCCGCCGTCACATCAGTCATTTGTGTGCTTCCGTGTTATATCGTATTCCAGATTGCGTATGACCAAGGCTTTGGGACCCAGTATCAGTCAATGGGAAATGACTCGTCAGTCTGGAAGTAGTAACAAAGAATGACGACGTAAGCCTTCATGTCTCTTCTTATTACAAGGCCAGTGAAAATGTTTAGCGACGATCACTGGCACCAGTTTATGTACAGTTAACGGCGGGAGAGGTGTCATTTCGATGTTTAGAAAACTGTGTTGTTAGACTAAAGTTCATAACGGGAGTTTCGAAAGTCTTGCATTGCAGGGGAATGCTGTGCAGCATTAAGAACGGTTTTAATGAAATTGCTAAAGCACCGCGATTTCTTAAGCTATCTAACTCAGTTAACACAGACCTTCCGAATCAATGACTACCGTGCAGCAGATGCGTCATTTTGCAAGGCGTTCCCTTTATTTTTTCACCATCGCCCAGAAATTCATGGCTTCCTTTACGCCGTCTAATAGCAAAGGTGCGTACCCGGCGTCATTTAGCGTTTTCACAATATCACATCACCGTGCCCGCATTGGCAGAAGAACAAGTAGTCCCCGGTGCCCGCGGCAAAGCTGCTGACAATCTCCTTTGCTGTCAACAGCGACCTTCGCAAAGCAACGCTCGACAGCTTCACCAAAATATTCAAAACTTTGTTCATGCTCAGAATGCTAGCCACCCGACCGCACGTATGCAGAAAGATGCTGAATATCATGCCGTGAGAAGGTATTACACCAAAATTCTGCGCCAAATACTGCTGCTTAGGAGGGCTTAAATCATATTTAGCTGCGGGGGATGATGTGCCGGACCTGCATGCTGCTTTACGGTGACACAGATGGTGATAAGTACGCAGCTCTGTATCGTAAAGTATTGGCCTGCGTTCGGTTAATCGAGGAGCCCCATCGAGATGCTCAAATATATACGACACGGTAGCGACCTCAGCACGAAGGCAGTACCTGTAGTAGAGTTGCCTCGATAACCCAGGAGGATCAGCATCATGCTCAACAATACGTATGTCAGTCAGTGTCGGTGCCGCGAACACGCTGAGTTGTAAACATGCGTCAGTTGGCGGGATAAGTAGTCCAGTAAAGACAAAGTTACACAATTTCGGCATACCGGTAACAGCGAGTCGTTCAGCCATCGGTGCCAGTAATTTTGCCAGCCCTCTTTATCACTACTGCTTCTTTCGTCATCTCAAATTATCTATCAGAGTGTAAATGTGTTGCACGCCGACCTGAACTGATGATTTATGAAATTAACACTGGGAACAGATGATACGTTGTCATGCTTTTCACTTAGTATCTTCCATTTATAACTTTTTCACAGAAAGCATGCTAGCGACATCACTGTTGCCTCCCCATTGCATAATTCAGCGTCAGCAAAGTCGTTACCTGAACATCGCATTTTTCAGATGCAAGGTCGAATTTCGGGAACATACGGCAAGCAGCTTTTTGCTGAAAGTACTTAGCCAAGAACAAAGAAGCGCTATCACCTGTACTCCGGAAAATCTTTCGGTAGGCTTCGAAAGTTCTATCTCAACAGTCAGTACCATTTCATCACAAAGCGCACTGGCGCATTTTACAAAATGCGAAAGAGCTGGTGCATTCTATTTAATTATCGTATAAAAATTAAACATAACCATCTGAAAGATAATGACCACGTGTCACCATTTTTTTGAACAGAGTGCATTATTTACGAGATGTTCGGGAGTTGCTGGATGGAAGGAATACCGCTGGCGCTATTTTACACCGTCCGTCTATCTGACCCCTGAATTTCAAACATGTAAGAAAGCGAAAAATTCACAAACAATGATTACGTCCTTCACATGTGTGTAGTCTTCGAAACAATTACGTCGTCACATAAAATTTGGGAAAGTTCAGTTCAACCACAGTCCTTCACGGAATCCGCCTCATCAAATACAAACTTCTCAGAGTCGTAAATGAAGAAATATCCGCGACGTTTGCAGGTAAATTCCGGTGCCAGACTGCTCAATGCTGTCTCACAGTTGATTCGCAAATACTTGCATCGAACGATACATTGTAAAGCATGTTTTCTTTCATGAGCCAGCATTCTCGCTTCAAAGTTATTAAAACTCCCCCTTAAAACTCATTTTCATGGCCGAAGAATTTAAAAGAAGGTAGTAGTACGGATTGGGGAGAGCGATTCTGTGAAGTATTTTGCCTGGCAAATGCTCTGGGCTGCGCAAGCGTTGCGCGTATACATAAAGCCGGATTCTACATCTTCACTTCAGTTTCCTGCTGCTGCGTTATCGCTGTTTCATTTACGCAGCAGCAGCCAGACAGGCCGTTTTGAACGCATGCATTAAACTCAATGTCGGGTCATTTGAAAAATTTGCCACGCTGCTTTCAGCGCGATTATTTTATTTTTTGCTGGCATGCCATCCCTTTTATTTTATTTAGTTTAGTTAGCAAATCATCGCGGTAGTCGCCGCGACCTGGGCATGCCAGCTCTGGGTCAGCAAGAAATCGCTTGGAAACGCCGCAGCCGCATGCATATAACATGTCAAAAGACATGATATAACACGCATGTATGCACATACCGCCCCGATATAGTACGCTTCAATACTTCATCACCTTGCCAGTCCACGCCAGCACATCAAATTACCCACCAGATCATTTATTTTTTTATTATCTGGCGGTCGCAGAAATTCCCGTACCAAGGGAATTACCTCTCGGCCTTCCGCGTTTGCATTGCGGCAAAAGCCGGCAGCAGGCGCAGTCCTCAATATTGGGCAAATGAAATTATTCCAGACTCCGTAAACTTCTTTTGAATTGGGGTCGCGGATAATGCTCATTTTCTCGAGCTCGCTATCACCACGCATTTAGTCGCCGGGCAGTGAATACGTGTTTTTGTAGTCGGCTTGTGATTTTACAACTTTACACGCATAATTAAAAGGAAATATTTGCAAGGGGCATGAGCTGAGGAGACAAGTGAAAATCTTGACAGGACATAGAATTATTGTTTCTAAATGATTGCTTCTTCCCTCTTCATAATTTGTTAGGCGAAAGGCTCAGCTTCAGTTCTTTCATGGCTCACGCACAGCATTAATGACGGTCAGGCGTGCGCGATTGCCGTATCTCCAGTACGACAACCGCGAATTTGTTTGCTGGTCTTTCACCGTAGCAACTTCTAAAAATTCGCGAAATATCATTAGCTTGTCGTCGCATCAACAAGACGCAAGCCCCAGTATCATCATTCCGGGTCTCTTTGCCCACATAGAATTTCAGCTGTCGCATAATCTTCTATTACCATGCACCGTGTTGCGATCTGAACTGAAAATGCCGTTGGTCCTCTTATGTCATGAATATTATCACAGCAAAGCACAGCGAGAACAAAATCAAGCGAGATTGGCGTCGCCGGGGCCTTCACCGCGTTTGCTGCATTTTCATAATGGCAAAGGGGCTAATATCCTTAAGGAGGACGCGTTTCATCTGCTTTTTGCTTTAAAACCACGCCATCAGACACGTCGCTGGCAACGCTGAAGGCCGCACGCACTTCTCCAACACTTACTGCATTCGTCGCTCGTAGTTATAATTCGCCCGTTTGCATTTTCATTTCAGCGAACGCTGTTTTAGTAAATATAGTCACAATATCGCCGTTTTCACAGCCCTGAAAGTTCTAGTATTATTGGTACCGTTGCCTGGCGAACACACCGAAAGTTCGGAATAGCGCTGCCGCGTATTTAGCAGAGAAACAAAAGTTTATGATTCCCTGATTAAAACACACAAAGACATTGTTGCGCTGACCTAGTCTCATGCACGACTCGAAAGTTTCTCAGTTCAGCTGCGGCTGCATACCGCTTCTTCATTTTCGATAATGCCAATAACACTTTACTTTGGCTTACGCCACTTCGTGGCTGACTGCGGGGGCAACACGCGATTGGTAGACAGCAAACGCCAGATACGACGGGCCAATACCACGTTAAACAGCAGGTCGCCGGTGAGCGGCAGAATCGCCCACTACGCTTATTTTGTGGCAGCCGCAGTCGCAGGCCATATTAATGCCTGTATATGTAAGTTCATTTTTCGCTGGCGCATCTCTTTCCCCTTTAGCAGGATAGATTTCTGTAAATATCGGCAAGGTAAAGTTTGAAGATCATGCAATGGGGCAGAAAGTCCCACTTGCGACCGGAGCAGCGGTACGATGTAATCGCGCATCGCAACGTAATTTTTTCGCACTCGCTAAATGTACTTTCCATCGCGAGCGATGTCACCTGTCACTTGTGCTTGTTAAGAAGAATAAATTTATTTTCTGTAACATTGCCAATGGGCCGCCAGCAGCAACATGAGCCGTATCTTTCGGGCATCTTTCTGAACAGCCATTTTTTGCTAACGCCGGTCGTGATGTCAGTTTGCCGTTGCTCCAGATTTACTTTTCCGCTATCTTCGCAATACCGGTCTCATGCCGCATTTAAGCTGTTCGTGCGCTCTTAAAATTCTTTTCATGATTTGGCGCCAGTTGGTTTATATAGGCTTGTTTTCCATGAGCCATTGTTAGCATGCTTACTGCATACATTGTAAGAGTAGTTACTGCAACAAATCAAGTAAAAGCGAGTATATATTGCTTTCATTGTTATATCCAACATACAAAGACCTGAGGTTAAGCAACAGTCACCGGTATTAAGATGTCCTCCGCCATCATGCTCTTTGTCGCAGCAGCGCGCCCGGGGAGCCCCGTGTGCCATCTTAAAGGACTTGTGCAGTTTCCACGCGAAAGAGCTGACTGACGTTTCGCCCTGTCTATTGACAATAACACTTTACGGTGCCGCACTTTTGAGAATGCGACTGTGTTGCAGTAGTTATTTTGGCGATGAGACATCTATCGCTTAAGCGCCTGTCTTCGTCTTTTGCAGCAAGAGTTGCAACAAGGCCAATAAGTATCAACTCCGCTGTTTAACACAGCGATGATCGCGTACCATGTAATCGCGGTAGCGTACTTCCGGCGTGCGAATCTTTCTCGAGCAGTCGCGCGCCCCTGGCTCAGCACGCCGCACACCGCAGGAGTCTCAGCCCGCCGCGACACGGCCTGCTGTTGACCGGGATCACCGTAGTGCGGAAGGGGACGCAGCACGGCGCCTTCTGGCGTTTATCAGCCGTGAAAGCATAAACACGCCGTAACTATCGGGTTGGCCGCAATACATCATACCACCGGCGCGTTACTACGCTACCATAATCGAAGCGAAATATTACGCCATGTAAAACACGCGGCCTCATGTCGACGACGTGAAGGGTGTCTTCGCACGAAATGGGCGGCTGGCTATAGACAAATGGCTGGGCTGACACTACCGCGTACTTTCGCGTAGTCGCCATGCGACTTAGCCTTCTCGACAATGCTACTACGGTCATTCATCGAATACTCGTGCCGTATCTTCGTTCCGTCGGTGCAGCGGTTGCATCTGAGGTTTCTGCACACACATCACGCCGCCCCACTTTCTGGGTCCTCCAAAACAGCTGCCGGGCTTACACAGGTGTTCATTTCCATGCCCGGCCCATCAGTGACGACATGCTCAGCTCACTGTATTCCGCCACGCCAAATCGCTACGCCGGAAGCCTGTCATAAAGCTTCAGTTCGGCACGTCGCGCGGCGAACTGGGCGTCTAAATTGTTATTAATTACTGGCAATAAATTACCTCTCAATACAGGAGCAACATGATACCAATATCATATCATGGCAATATATCATGTTAACATCTGGTCTCCAACATACATATGCCCAACTTATGCGTTAGTTCCGGACAGTTCAAGATGTCAACAAGGGTTCTGTGATTTTCACGTGACATAACATGGCTGCACGCCAACCTCCGCATGAATACGCCTGGCCGTTAGTCAGCATACCCTCCATTTCCGGGCGCCTACGCCTCGATCGGTGTCGCTCTCCACCGCACACATTTCGTTACGTTACATTTAATCCATGTTAAACGCAGCCAGCGCCGAAGATGAGTGTCAAGTGTTGTGTCGCAGTGTCTAGTTGCCGGCTGGCGGTTCACATGCCACGCGCACCGGCCGTGTCGCGTGGCGTTTGCTCAATAGATAAGGCCATGTGAAATGGGCCTATCTCGTTACCTGCTAACATTTGTGATATGCATCTATTACCTCTCTGCGTATGCTGGCGAAGGCAGATTCTGTATGGTGAGCTGCAGTCCGTATCATAATGGCGGCATACCGAACGTCATTATTTTCCCTCTGTGACAATGCTGCCCCGCCATCGCTGCCAGGTGAGACGCAATCTGCTATCTCGAAACAACATAGTATAGCCAACTTTACTTGTTTAGCCTATCAACTTCCTATTAAACGGCATCGTCACTTAGGTTATAGACAAAATTATAGCAGTTCTTAACAGTGCCGGCTTCCTCATAATAACCAAACACATTATAAGAGTTATTAGGTTCATAATTTAACCAGGAAATTTCATCGACGCCGATGCCGCTGCACGTTATCTAGCAGCAATATCACGTTGTTTAGTTAATAAATTTGTATATAGATCATTTTGAGTCGGACCACAGCTCGTTGGCCCTGCGCCATGACTATTTGCCATTTATCTCTAACACGCCCGCGATCAGCGCCGTTTCGTATCGTGCACGCGCGTCAGCTGCATCATGCCCTCGCGTTTCAGCTAGAATACACGATCATCGCGTACGAGTCACTTAACCTTCACGGCGACGCGGCATAGAGCGATCCGGATGATGTAAACTTCATCATCGCCACTATGCTCACCTCTTCCTTACGACTTCTGCTGTCGGGCGCGCATCTTCTGCGCTGTTGCCTAGAGAATGCTTCAGCGTTATCGCCCCAAGAGCTTCCTCGCATATGAAGCCTCATCAACACATCTCCGCCAGAAGCGCGTCGACTAAGAAACATACCGCTACCGGTGTCGGACAAAGACTATCAAACTCCTTTCATGAAGTCTGCATTGCTTTTCACTGCCAATACCACGCTGCTCACGCGCAAGTGTTTTCAATTTCGGGATCAGCTGAGTTGGAGAAGGTATCTCCGTCTTTCTGGAATGACTTTTGGTCAAGAAGTACTAAAGGGTTTCAGCCATTTCCTCAGCTTCAACAAAAGTTGAGCATCAGTCTTCGTTGCCGTGCGTCTCGCCAGCATGTGAGCTTTGTTATCTGCTTGAATGCAGTCTTTCATGCTGCTTTCGTTTTTACCTCGCCAGGCACGCCTGGCTCCGAAATTTCACGTCCTCGGTAATCGCCGGGCGGCCGCTTCTTCATTAGCCGATATCTTTCCAGCACCGCCGATACTTCGTCTTGGGACATGATTAAAGTATCTGCCGTGTTATTGGCGGCTCATACCGGTTTCCGCAGCGGAGCTGATACGCTGACATCGCTGTAGGCTGTTTCGTCAGTGATGAAACTCATTCCGGGATTAAAGTTATTCGTCTTCTTCGGCGGTCTTTCGCATTATCGCTCGGCCACCGCCCGGTGGTGCGTCGCTTCATCGGTTCAGATCGCATAAAATATCCTCGCACGCACCATGACCGTATTCATACAGTTCCAGCCTTCACAACTTAATACAACCTGGCGTCGTCCGTGAGTTGACGGCGTGCCATTTCAGATACGACATCGTTTCATTAGCATATTTGCCCGTTAGTTCCCCAGAAAGTTCGGCACAGTCCATGCTTGCTGGCTTCCGCTTGTATTTCGCAAGACGCGCAGCCTTAGCTCGAAAGCAGCCACCGCTGGCACTATATTCGGAATATACCGGTTATTCGTTTTCCTCACGCGCCAGTTACTGGCCCGAAGTAGTTCATACGATGCCTGGCCGTCGCTGTGCGTCATGAAGCAATTCAACTTCTGGCGCCGATGACGCATCGTCGCCAAATTTGGCGCTTATGGTACAACAGGTTGCCTTCCTTCCATAGCTGAAGGCTTCCCGCTCATTCTGCCGCAGCCCTTGCTTCGTTCATACCGACGTGAGCGCGTTCCAAACATACCCACCGGAAAGAGCCGATGGCGTTACAATCGGTGTTCGCCCGTGTCTTCAGAGATATCAGCCGTCACCGCCATAATCTCGTTCACTCCTGGACGGGAACCTCCGCCATACGATCGGTGATCGCTTCATGTTCCGTAAGTTGAATGCTGTTTACGCTCTCTAGAAGACCCCTTGAGACGAGAACATTACTTGTAACGCTTTACATCAACTCTTTCGAGTGGGTATGGCAAGAAAATTGAGGAGACTTTGCCATCTCGATGGTGATTTCAAGGAGGTATGGGCAAGCTTCCTCTATGAGGCTGAACAGAGTAAGGAACGGAAGCCTTCAAGCATTAGAAGGAAGGCAACCTGTTGTACCATAAGCATAAGTTGTGTGTGCCCGACCATCAGCGTAAGGAAGTTAATTTCTTCATGACACACAAATGTTCCCCAATAGCAGGCATGCGGGTTTTATGAAGACCTACTTCAAGATTCGGCAGCGCTTCGCCGAATGAAGAAACAGATAGCCGTATATATTCGGGAATGCCAATTGTGCCAGCGCACTCAAGGCAGCAGCCAATTCGAGCCTTGGAACCTTTAGCAAAGGCTGTAATGCAAAACGGAAGTAATAAGCATGGATTTTATTACAGACTTTCTAGACTCTTCGAAAAGTAAATATGCATAATGGTGGTCAGAGATAACCATTCAAGATGGCACTGCTTTGCGTAACTACGGACACAAAATTCTTTATACCGGCTGCTCTATTTGTGAAGGAGATTTTAGGACTATACATGAGACAGAGATTCCGTGTTCATGAGTGCATTCCCCGGCAGATCTTTTGCTACATTTATCTAGACCAAGCTCGATGGCACGGCATACCACCTCGACGGATGGGCCGACGGAGCGATCAATCGCATCATCGGCGATATGCTCGTAGTTGCGTGTGGAATAAGCAATCCAAGGGATGATTTCATCCACTCTGGTAGAATTCGGCCACAACAAGGTCAAGGGTCATCCCGCATGTCTCCTCATGATCAATTGCAAGTACTAATGCCTAACCCCGATACTTGGCACAATCCCGTCAAAGTTGAAGTATCCCAGCCAGATGCTAGGAGATATGCAAAGAATCGGGTAGAGGAAGTAAGGGTACCTATTATGCAACAAGAAGTCGCAAGTGTAAGAGCATAGCCGCATGCACAGGACCGTGAAGGGAGTTCAAGGTAGGCTTACAACGCAGTGGTTGAAGATCAAGGTAAAGTGTTAAGCCGTGATAGGGAATTGTGCAAGAAGCTTGCCCTAGGTGGGCCGGGCCGCTCAAGATCTTGGAGAGAGGGTGGGCTCTCGTGCCTACAAGTTGATCTCCCGCACCTTAAAGTCCACAAGGTCTTCCATGTAAGTTTATTGAAAAGGCACAACTCCAAACCCCGAGGAGGTTTTTGGATACTCCAACTTTGTTGAAATGACGGAGGAGCAAGCCGAATTGTGCCCTAATTGCTTCTGATAAGTCATTCAAGAAGACCGTGAGGATCTCGGCCTCCTCCACATTTGGTCAAGTGGGAAACACTTGCCCGTGGGAAGACGCCATACGGGTATTGAAGGCACTTGGGAGAAGCAATACCTGACTTCATGAAGGAGTTTGATGGGTGAGTCGCCTCCCACTTGGCTCCACCCCACTCTGCCGTGAGTGTTACTTAGTATGTTTCTTAGTCGCTTTAGCCTTCGCAGATGTACTCTAGCTAGTGGAATGCATATGCCAGAATCTTGGAACGTAGGCTTATGATGAGCCTAAGGCATTCTCTAGGGCCAACATGCACCAAGAGGTGCCATGACCACAGGGTCATGGGAGAGAGGAAGTGAGGCATAGTGGGCTTATGATGGGACATCCGTCGGATGCTCTATGCCACTTCATGCAGGCTCAAGACACCCCACTGCTAGGGCATGGTGAAGGTTAGTAAAGTGATCATGCACGATGATGGGATCGGAGACATTCCCTAGCTGAAACCCTGGGGCATGATGCATCGGGAGTACTCGGCACCTGCAATTGAAAGGGCTGCAGCACTTGATCATGTAAGCAATGATAGGATCATCTTAAATGGTCCTAAGCTCAAATCTGAAAGGGCCAGCGACGAGTAAGGTGGTAGGGTAACCTTGAGCTGGGGTAGTTCGCCTGGCGGAGGTAGGTAGAGGTGGTCCCCTTAAACCACAAATTTATTAACTAAACTAATCTAATGTGCTACTCGTGCAAGGAGAAGCGAGCACGAGGAGGGCTGACACGAGAAGATGGGGGAGCCATGATTTAGATTTAAATTATGAACCCTAATAACTCTTATAGTAATGTTTTGATTTATTATAGGGAGTAACCTTGTTAAGGCTATATAATTCTTGTATAAGTACAAATATAGCCTAAATTTTGACAATTAACCTTAATAGGAAGTTGATCATTTAAATTAAATTAAAGTTGTATACTCTATGTTGTTTTGCAGGATAGTGTAGGTTCGGCCACCCAGCTGCTAAATGCCGAGACAGCATTGTCTCATAGAGAATGACGCTCCAGGAATATATGCCATAAACACGTGATATTCCTGACTCGCCACCATACAAGTCTACCTTCATAACCTTGTATACCTTAGAAAGTGTAATGGGATGCATATCTAAGTTAAATGTTAACTTAGATAACCTTAGGATAAGGCCCATTTCCATGGCCTATCCTATTGGGCAACCGCCACACGGCCCCATCCCATTGGTGCCACGCGGCATCCATGTGACCATAACCTATATTGGCCCAACCCCTAACCTCAGACCTCTTCCCCTAATCTCTAGCACTTGAGCACTTCATCTTCACCAAACCCTCAGCTTTGAGCATCGCTCGTCGTGAGCATAGCCCGTAGCAGCCCCTAAGTGTGTGCACGATCTTGGAGGAGCACACTCTATCAGCAAGTCAAGGAGCATGGAGACGCCAGAATGGGAGGGAGTGCTCCCCGCGTAGGTGGAGCAGAGTTCGAGAGTAGTTCATCCGAGGTTAGCACTCCGTGATGGGTCTCAGATGTTGTATCTAGAGTAGAGCCATCCTAGAATCCCTTGTTGACATCTTGAACCCTAATCAAGGAACCCTAACTATAAGTTAGATATGTATGATTAGGTTAAGATGTTCTTATGATGTTACCATGATAAGGATGTGAGGTGATGATGGTTGATCATGCTTGCTCCTCTTTGTATTGGAAGGGGGTAGAGACCTAGTAGCCTTACTTAGTAGTATGCTCCAGTTTAGACCCCTTAGTTCCTATTATGATGCGCCGCGCATAGGAACCCACCGGACTATGGAAGCTATGATGTGACTCAAAGACTACACAACGGGCTAGAGGCACAAAGGGAGGGAGGATCCTCACGAGCGTACCGGGACTTATAGTGGGCTAGGCTTATGGTCGTCACTGCAGGTTTGCATGGGTCCGGCTAATCTCCGGGGCAATGTGCCGCCCCTGCCTCCTCAAGGGCTGCGCGCTGGCTTGGCTCTTGTTTTGGGAGGTTGGTTCTGGGGATCTAATCGCAGGCTCACCATTCTAGCCACTGCGGAACCTCTAGACTCGAGAAGGGGAGATGCAACCTTCCCGCCTCGACTCGACCAGGAGATGCAACCCTCGAGTAATTCATGGGTGATGCCATGGATTAAGGATCCCGAAGGCTAGAGTCATGACAGAAAGCTTGATCTAGCTCACCGCAAAGTATGCACATGTGAGGGGCGGATGGAGGGTCAACCCTAGCCATTTGTCTATAGCCAGCCTCAGCCATTGATATGACTCCTACCGCTTCTATCTTGAGGCCTATCCAGCCACCGACTCCTATGAGTCGGAGCCACGGGTAGGAGCTCGTGTTTTATGGCATGTGATTATCTTCCTTGGCGCTATGGTTATGGATGAGCTACCCTTCTCGAGTAGTATGATGTATTATTATTACAGTTCCGATGCATGTTTATGCTTCCACAGGATAGAGCCTATAGGGAAGGGCTGCTAAGACACCTTTCAGAACCCCTTCCCAAGACTACTTCAAGTGATCCCGCAGAAAGGGATGACTCTGAAATTCCGTGGCGGTCAGCAGTAGGACCTGATGGGATTTCTCTACTGAGTGTACGTATGATATTTTAGTGTAGGAGCGTCACACATTCTATAGACTGCTCCAGAAGGTTCACTTTTGCATAGAGTACACTACCACGATTAGATTACATAGTCACGATCATCATGTGTTAAATTGCTGGAGTTTCCAATGCCAATTATTGCTTATTTGCCAGGTGCAACTCTTTTAGAAACTGCAAAAGAGACCAAGACTATGGAAACAACTTACTAAGCAATAGATGTCTCATCTTGTAAAATGCTCTACTACTTTAACTTAGTCACATTCTATAAAAAATCAGTCTGAAACTACACAGTAAAAGTGCTACTAGTAAAAGTGTTATTGTCAAGTAAAAGAACCCCATCTAAGGGGCAAGGAAACTTGCATCAGGTCAAGGTCAAGCTCTTACGTGGAAACTATAAGTTTCGAGTCACTGCCAAGCAAAAGATTGGCACATCAGGGCCTTCTTTGTATTCCCAAAGACTTGTACTCGCATTACATAAAACATATGATGAAGCCGAGGGACATCTTAACCTCGGAAGTGACACCCATTGAATCATGATAAAAACAAAATTAGTATTTGCTTAACCTCAGTCTTTTGTACCTTATGTTGGATCTCTTTAGCAAGCAAAGCCAATATATCTCTCCTTTACAAAACAGGTTGTTGCACTGTGCTACTCTTGCATGTAAATGCAAATCGCATCTGCAACAATGAAAATCATGGAAACAAATATAAATAACTAGCGCAAATCATGAAAAGAACAAGAATACCTTTTGAACTAACTTCTGAAATGCGAAGAAAATGGTTCGAATCTTGATAGCACAGAATCTTGGAAAATAAATCTAAGACTAGCAACTAAGACTGACATCACATTGTGAAACGTTAAAGAAAGCAAAAAAAAAAAAACATGAACAGACCTGTTCAAAAGAAAGATGCCAAAGAGATGCAAGCTCATGTTGCCTTATTACGACTGACCCATTTAGACGGAAAACAGGAATGTTTTAGAAAGAAAAATAAATTTGATTCTTCTTGGAAAACAAGAAGCACAAATTGTTAGGTATTTATCATACAGTGGAAAGAATAGGGTACATTTAACAGGAACACACGAGAAAAATTTTGTTACATTTGAATGCACCCATTTCGCATTTTGTCATGCCATAGCTCCAAATTTCTAAGCTCTGACTCTTTATGTGTTCGTGATCTTGCGTACCTTTTGTGACCGCTTAATGATACACCCTCTAAATCCAAGATCAATATACTAAAAGAAGGGGAAAGAGATCGCATAGCGAAAATGAACTTACATATACAAGGCAGTATCTATGGCGCCTCGGCCCTTCAAGAATGCCTAAAGTATCATATGCGGACAGCCTCTACCATCTTCCCTTCTCACCTAATCTAAGGCTCTTGGTGGTGGAACGATTGGTGGTTCGCCAGTCCGTATACGTGACGCTTTGATTCAAAACCCCTATCTAGTCACGATGTTGCATTTATACGGGTCAACATGGTGAAACCCCTGGGGTGGAGCAGTAAGAAGTAAAGTAAAGTGTTGTGGCATTATCAAGTACAGAAGCTGAGTACATTGCAGCCACACACGCAGCTAGAGAAGCAATTTGGTTGAGAAGGCTTCTCGAATCATTGCATGAAGTTTCAGTCAAGGAAGCAACAATAGTCTTTAGTGACAATCAAGGATCTATCGCTTTGACAAAGAATCCTAAGTTTCATGCACTAACGGGCTATTATTCGTGACTCAAAGATCATTTTACAAGGCAACAGTGTCAATGAAGAAATACTAGAACTCAAGTTTGTGAGAAATGTGATGAGATGGTAGCTCTATATATTTACTAAAAGCACTAGCCCGAGACAAATTTTGGAGAAGCTAAGGTAGTTCTCTAGGATTGGTTGAGATATCTTCAAGACATTGGAGAACTGCGGTTCGAGGGGAGTGTTGAGAGAGTCACAGTCGGGCGGTTCAGCCCGAAGAATACGCTTCCAAATGTGACGCGGTCATATGATGACGGACAAAGCCAAAAGAAGTAAGATGAAGAGGCACGATCCTCCTTAAGGGATGTGCCTGCCCATTATAAATAGCATCTCAGTTAACAATTTCACGGGCCATATTCCAACCAGCATAATCCATCCTTTGAGTTTTGTTCTCCTTTAATTGCTTGCTTTTGTGATAATATTCATGACATAAAAAGGGGATACAATAGAAAAATGCATGCCAAACAGAGCATTTTCCAAGTTCAAGATCCATAACTACAATTGCATGGTATCAGAGATAGCATACGGCAAAGCACAATAAGAAATTCTATGTGACCAAAAAGTTAGGTGTGAGTAAAATTACCTGTTTAAAGGGCCATCTTGATTGTCCAGCAACAAAATGTAATATTTCATAATTTTCGTTGCCTCAGGTTAAAGAGAGAGCCAATGTTCATTCACAGGATTGTCATCCCTGGAGGATACAACAATCAAACCTGCATATACAATTAAATCATTAATACTTTGTGCATTGAACTCCATGAAAGACTCAGAACTGGCAGCTATCGCCTATGCAGGGTGTAGCCATGAAGGGGAGAAGCAATCATTTAGAAGCAATGCGTTCTATGGTAGCCACAATGCCGTTATCATGGTTCACCTCTGAAGCCTCAAGATTTTCCACCGCAATCTCCTCAAGCTCATGCCTTGCAAATATTTCCCCCTTTTGAATATGCATTATAAGGGATTGTAAAATCCCTAAACTTCGACTACAAAAGAGCTGCATATTCCTTGCCAGCAGCTTCATGCATTAATTGATGCTTGAGCTCCAGAGAGTAAGACGTCATTATATCCACAGCCAATTCAAAAAAGTTTGGAATCTAGGAGCATCATTTCCCCTCGCTGTATGTAGGTTTGCCTCTACCGAGCCTGCACAGATCTTCACAAACCCCATAACGAAATTGCTAAAAGGAGAGGTAATTCCCTTAATTTTTTTAAATTTCTCAGCCATAGATGTAAAAAAATAAATGATCTAATGGCATAGATTGAATTTCAGTGAGGTAGATTGCAACGTGGACAAGCTAGAATTGATGGAAATATTGTAAAGGCGAGCGCCGTATATATCGGACGCTGACATGTTATAGCCACAGGCATATCCGTGGTATATCCGTGTCTTTGACATGTTATAGCCACGCCCAAAAAAAATTACACGGCGTTTTTGACTTAGCGGATTTCTTGCTATTTAAGGCTGGCTATAACATGCCCAGGTCCAACATTTACCGCGATGGTTGTAAAGGGGGTTAGGCAAGCCTGCTAATAAATAAATAAATAAAAAGGGATGAAAAATGCCAGGCTCCAAAAAATAAAATAAGATCACGCTAGAAGCTATTCACTAGCGTATGGAGACAGTTAGGTTTTCGTGGTGAC
This sequence comes from Isoetes taiwanensis, assembly GCA_021234155.1. NCBI lineage: Eukaryota > Viridiplantae > Streptophyta > Lycopodiopsida > Isoetales > Isoetaceae > Isoetes > Isoetes taiwanensis. Next base: position 8,757,070 of record JAJEKV010000040.1, read on the forward strand.
GGTTAGGTTTGTACATGCACGTTTGTTAAGACAGCCTGTCCTATGTGTACCAGCTCTTTGCTGCCAACCTGGAGGTTTTAGCATGCATGAGAAACCAGCGATGGCCTTGCATTGCTTAGCAGGAGAGCTGAATTGAAGATCTCTTAGAATCCGGCTATGTCTATCTCTGCCTGTTCGCCTTGCACAATTTTTTGTCATGGCCAGAACGTTTGCCAAGACCAAGATCTCTAGAGATCCTTCTTCCCAAATCCGTACTACTCTCTTCTTTTAAATTCTTCGGCCATGAAGCTGCGAAGAGATGGGTTTTTTGGGGGTTTTGATAGCTTGCAAGAGCTGGAGCATCATTGTGTGGAGGTCTTTAAGCGAGCTCATGAAGAAAAACATGCTTTACAATGTATCGTTCGATGCCAGAGTGTTTCTGCTGGCGTTGAATCAACTGAAGGATTAACATTGAGAGCAGAATCAAGCCAGGTTGCACCTGCAAGGCGTCTGGATGATTTCTTCATTTACGACTCTGGGGGGATTTGTGTCCCGATTGAGCAAGTTCCGTATGAAGGGGACCCTGTGGACGAGGATTTGGAGCTGCCTAGGTACTATGTGGCGACAATTAGTGGTGGTCTTGTTTCAGAGATACACACATGGAAGGTGGAGTTAGAAGAGAATCCTTTCTTTCTTGTGAAGGACGTAATCGGTGACTGGTAAGTTTTTCCTTTTCCTTACATAGTTTGGAAATTCTAAGGGTCAAGATGTAGAACTTGGAACGCAAGTTGAGGGACTGGTGCCCAAAATGTATAGCAGACATTCCTTCCATCCATAGCTCCAAGACATCTCATGCATCAAAGTACACTCTGTTCAAAAGAATGATCTGACCCAATTAAAAAAATAACGTGGTTTTGAAATCCTGATTATCTTCAGATGGTTATGTTTAGATTTTAGAGGAAAGGCTAAGCCTCGACATCTGTTTGTCATCCAATTTAAAATAGAATGCACCAGCTCTTTCGCATTAAGCATTTTGTAAAATGCACCAGTGCGCTTGTGACAAGTGAACCTTTTGATATTTAGGATAGAACTCCGAAAGCCTGCCAAGAGATTTTCAGAATTTTTTAGGTGTGCGCTTCTTGTTGCGCGCAAATTATGCTTTCTTAAAAACTGCTTGCCATGTTCCAAGGAAGCAGCACGGGACCATTTTAGCAGGTATAAACATTGCACTCTAAAGTCACGATGGTAGACAGGTTTTCTAACTTGGCTTGCTGTTGCTAGTTATGCAATGGGGGAGGCTAACGAGAATGATCTCCTTCAACAGCATGCTCTAGTGGAAAAAGTTCTCAATGGAGATACTAAATTGAAAAGCATGTTGGTAAGCAGTATCATCTGTTCCCTTTGGGTGTTAGTTTCATAGAAGTCATCAGTTCAGGTCAACATTCAAAATTGCAACCTGATTTGCACTCTGATAGATAATTTAAGTCAAGACCCGAAGAAAATACTTGAAGTAGTGATAAAGAAGACTGAGATACAAGGTCTGGTTATCTAAGAATTGTATCTTTTTGGCTTTACCGATTGAGAAAGCAGACAGATACATGTTCTGGTTATGCAAGAATTGTATAGCTTTTTGTCTTTACTAGTTCTACTATCTCCACTAACTTGGCCATGAACATAACTTCTAGCATTAATTTTTCACTAACAACTTGATTGACCTTGACTTGACTTTATACATCATTATTGTCAGAAACTGAGGACGGGCATGATGGATACTGAATCCATTACCTCCTGATTGCAAATCAAGTGCTCTACTACCGTCCTACTTTCTGCTCGATGCTGGGGTCATACTGTGTCCAGTATATATTTGAACATCTCGTGGAACCATCGATTAACCATGGTTTTGTTTGCAAACCAATGCTACATTCATAGAGCTGCGTACTTATCACCATCCTGTGTCACAAACAAAACATGCTCCCATGTCACACAGGTCCCATTTTTTTTATCCAATATTCTGACATCCCCCTTCAAGTAAATATGATTTTAAGCCCTCCCTAAGACAACCAAGCCTGGTTTTGAGCTGCAAGAGTTTTGGTGAAGATAGTTCAGTATGGCTAAATTCTACCTTCTCACGAGCATGATGATAAAAGTTTCAACATGTTTTCTGCATACGTGCAGGACAGGGACTGTTGAGAGTTTGCTATTCTGAGAAACATGAACAAAAGTTTTGAATATTTTGGTGAGAAACTGTCTCAGGCGTTGCTGCACACAGAGGTCCTTGTTGTTATAAAGGGAGATTGTGTAACTTTTACTTTGCCACGAGAACAGAGTTCATTGTTCTTCTGCCAATGTCACGACAGTGGATGTGATGTGTAGAAAAGACCTTCAGTGGCAGTGCCCTTGAGATACGCACAAATTTTTTTTGCTACCTTTTATTAAGACAACATTGGTGAAACCATAGATTTCTGGGCAGTCAGTGAAAGAAAAATAAAGGGGCACTTGTACAAAGTGGTATCTGCTGCAGTGAGGATCATTGATTCAGAGGTCTGTGTTAACTGGAGTTCATTCCAGCTAAGGGTCAATCTTGGTGCTTGCTTGAGACATTAAAAGGCTCGTTCTTAGTCTGCACACAAGCATTTCCCCTTACATCAATGCAAGACTTTCAGGCTCCATTTATGAACTTTGCGTCTAGCATAATACAGTTTTCTAAACATCAGAATGACACCTCTCCCGCCATTAGCTTGTACATACTAACTGAGGTGCCAAGTGATCGTCCTTAAACCCATTTTCCTTAACCTTTGTAATACAGAAAAGACATAGAAGGCCCATCATCAGTCTTGTTACTCTCAGACTGACTTCAAGTCATTTCCCATTGGCTAATTATAAGGTCCAAAACATGAAGTCATACTACCAATCTAAGGTCCTGTCAAATAACACGGAAGCTTGTGCAAACACGCAAAATGATGATGTGGCAGCTGACGAGTAGCGGTATCCCACTTTTAGGAAGATAGGACTATATGCATGTGGTGGATGGCTGAAAGGCAATTATGACCAATTTTTGTATTGTTCGGGATAAACTGTGCTGGTTCATAGGCGAAGTCGTTTTTGCTACATACAGTTAATTGCCCAGCTCTTAACATCCTTAATTGCCCAGCTCTTAACATCCGAACTTCCCTTTTCTGGTCCAAGACATGTAGTTCACTAAGAAGATTAATTATCAAACCTTGATTACTATTTGACTTATTTATTTAAAAAATTTATCCGCAAGCATGTTAAAGATTGCATCTTAACTTAGTTACTTGCTTCTGCTGCAGAATGTCAAGAATGTTTTTGAAATATTTGGATTGATGGACCGCTATGATAGTGCAGTAACCCCTCACATTCAAGAACACCATGATGGAAGTTATATTTGTGCTATTTGTGATGATGGTGGGAACCTCGTATGGTATGTAACTTCACAACTCTGTCAAGATAAAATAGTATATTTATCTGATATACAAAACTTTATTTTGTGATATGTACGAGCTTGTATATGCTCAGTAATTGCACTGAGATGCATTATATTTGCAAGGTACAAAATGTCTAGTTTCATTACGCATTCTTCTCTACAAGGCTCCAACTTGTCGAGAATCTGGACTCCAAATGATCTAGAGAGAATGCTAAGAATATCATTTGTTCAATAAACCAAAGGAATAATCCTTGACGGAATATTGATGGAATTGTGGATGCTTTTAGTTGCTTTCTGTCTTTATCACTGCCATCGATGTCATTTCCCTATTTGTAAACAGCTGTGAAGGTTTATGTTTGCGTTCCTTCCATCCAACACCAGAACCAAGCTGTCCTTCAATTTGTCTCCCAGATACACAGGTTAAAATTATTCTTGCCCTTTACTATCTGTTTGGTTTGACCTATTTAATTTTTCAACGTTTTTGCAGGATGCACATTTTATTTGTTTAAATTGTAAATACAATCAGCATCAGTGCTTTAAGTGTGGAAAGCTTGGTTTTTCAAGTGGCTCAAAGAAGGAGGTCGGTCGTTTCTGGCCATAACAATATTACATCATTTGCCCACGTGAACAAATAATTTTGATTCTGTGTCCTTTTTCCAGGTGTATAAATGTTCTGTGCAGAACTGTGGCTGTTTTTATCATCTATCTTGTCTCCCACGATTTTCTAAAAGAGGCCAAAAAGTATTTCAGTGTCCATTGCATAAATGCGCCAAATGCAAGCTGGGCGACGAAGGCACCCATTTAATCCCATGCCGTCGTTGTCCTCGATCATGGCATCGCCACTGTATAGCAGAGTGAGCGTCTTTTCAAAAAAAGACATGATTTTCCTGATCTGCTTTCCCGAGAATGATTAGTTTTCCATGCTATTCATGCAGCAAGATCCGATTTCAAGACGATATTCGTCCAGTTGATGATCTAGAAGAAGTGAGAGGTTGGGTAGTTCCGACAACATTTTTGTATTGTCTGTAAGTAATTTGATTTCGATCAATATGTATTTGTGACTGAGAACGAGATTTTTCACTTGCTGGTTATCTGTTTACTAGGAGACATGAACTTGACCCCTCGCTAGGTGCACCGCCTTGGAACAAGATCATCTTTCCACAATCTATTGTGTCTGCATGAGCAGCACCCCTCCAATTTTGTATACGTTACATGTCAATTTTGATTTTCCAATTCACATACATAAACTTCTGCCATTTTGGTTTGGTATTTGGGAATCAGTCATTTTGGTGTGGTTCTATCCTAAAGCGGGTATGAAAGTCCCCCACAAAAATGTTATGTCTATCATGATCTATTAATTGAGATCGGTTACAATGGTGAATGTTGCACAACAAAGTAATATCATAGCTAGCAAAGAACATGTCATAGCTAGCTAGGAGTAAATTTGGCGTGGTAAAGCAGAAGGATAGGAGGGAGAACAAATGAGGAGATAGGTTAGTGCTTTGGAATAGTACATATCTCACTGTAAATAAGAGACTAGCTCGGCTCAAGTGGATGTAAAATGTGATTGAGAGAGTTCTTTTATTGCTCTAATACTATATTAATAAGTGCCCCGCATTGTCGGACTTTAGCAACTGCATGTTAAGTTGGGGATTATATGACAATGATAAAAGTAAAACCTTCTAGCGAGGACATATTACATCTTCATACGACATAAAATTTTTTGGCCATGCACATTGGATGACTGAGGCCATCCTGTCACATGATTTGGAAGGCAGTTGTGTCACGCGATTTGGAATGCAGTTGCTTCGGATAGTCTCGCATGGTGGACAAACTCCCCCCCTTCTACACTTATCGGTAGGAGAACTAGAGGTGGATCCAGCATCATAGATTATATGCTTGTAGTGACATGCAACCGCATGAATGCGTGTAAATGCTCTGCTTCAAAGCAAAGTTACCTGACCAGTGATGCATGTCGCGATTAAGTCTTCAGCTCGTGCTATTCTCTGAGAGCAAATTCCATGTCTTCATACTAGAATTCCATGTCTTTCTCTGAGAGCAAAATCTCCTTTTCAAACATCCCCTGTTTCAGTGTTCTTGCCAAATCTGTCATTTCAGTTTGTTTTTTCTTGCATATAAGGGTTTCTTGGTGCAAATAACGCGGACTTGGGAACTTTTGACGATGATTACATGCAATCCACCTAAAGTGCAAAAAACCATTAGAATGAAATTAATTGCAAAACATCAGCCACTTACTGTTGAGCTTTATTTTAGCAATTTCTTGGCATAGAGTGGTTGCCTCAAGCAAACTGGAGGTTCTATACCAGTGAGGTTGAAGGTTTGCCAGAAATACCTTCAACATTTTGGAGGTCCTACCAAGATCCTACCTGGATTTTGGGGAACTATGGCTCCAAGGAGAAGCAATGAAAGTGCTGATCATACTCACACTGAACCACAAGAAAATACTGAAGCTCCTGCTGTACAACATGGATCCACCATTCAAGGTAATGTAGGTATGCATTGTAACTACTGTGAGCTTAATGTACCTACTCCTCATACTTTTGATCCAAGTATCAATGCTAACAACTTTCTAAAGATCTTTGATGAATATTATCAAGAGTATGCCACAAGAAAGGCTGCAGATTCTCAGAATTCAAAATATGCTTCAAACATGATGAGGTAAGAGCATGTTTGGATTATGTGATTAGCACATTGTGAAGCAATTCCTAGAGAGGTTTGGTACTAAGCTTATTGAATCTCAAGGTCTGTTTTTTGAATTACAAACTTTCCACATCAAACGTGGTGAGACTACTCACCAATATGTTGAAAGATTTCATGCTTATCTCATCAAATGTCAAGTAAATCATGTGCCTAATCACACTCTAGACATTGTTGCATCACGACAACCCCAAAATTTGATTAATGTATAGTATTTTGCTGTTGTTTCTGCCAAAAAAACACTTAAAGACCACCCATAGTTTTGTTTCGGAAATGCTAGAAACACATGTGCTTTTTGTCTTATGTATAGAAAATTGACAATCTTTTAATAAAATTCTATGCGTTGTTTATTGGTGTTGTTTTTACTAAAAAATATGTGATTTAACAGAATATCCACATGTGGTTTTTCAAAATAATGGTTGTTTCTAAGTGCTGTTTTTACTAAAAAAACAACATGTGGTTTAACAGAATATCCACGTGGATAGTAGTTGTTTTCAAGTGTTGTTTTTACTAAGTAATAACATGTGGTTTAACAAAATATCCACCTGTGATTTTTTCAAGTTGTTCTCAAATGTGGTGTTTCTCAAATAAATACACATGGTTCTAAAGAATATCCATGTATGGTTTTTTTAAATCCTTGTTTTCTAAAAAAAACTATGTTGAAGAACTACACTAGGAAAAAAAACCAACAAAGAAAGATTTGCTCTATATTCCAAAATAAGAAAAACATTATTTTAAATATCGACATGTGGCATTCTTTTTAAACAAAAAAGCATCTTGTTTTTTTAAAGATAGACTTTTGGGAATCGAACACAAACAAGTCCATAAGGTATAATATTATTAAATTGCAATCCACATTCTCTAACATTAAATTAAAACATAAGGTTCAAAATATTACATCAATGATTAAGGTTTAAGATAAAGGTTAAGGTTCAAAGCATTCTTGTCTTAAATGTTTTTTCCATTCAGTTTTCTATACCACATCAAGCTTATCGGGCTAAAACAAAGTATGAAAAAATTAGAAAGATGTTCAAAAAAAAGTTTGACATGCTAAACAAAATCTAGAGCCCTCTTTGAGCTCTATTTTTGGAGTTGAGGCAATAACAATCCAGTGTTGTGGCTTCTGGTGTATCCTTCCAGATTAAATGCAAAATTGAAAAAGGGGGCTCTCTTGTTTTTTTGTTTGAATGCTTGAGCAGCCATCTCAGCTCTACAGAAAAAAGGAGATCTGCCAAACACGAGCCTAGACAACCTTTGGGGAATATCCCTTTATAATAGTGGATACAACATTTGATGCAGCTTTACGATCCTAACGGGATTGCAATGAGGTACCAGCACAGACAGACCTAGCATTTGTTATAGCAGAGGCACTATTGTCTAGCAAATGGCAAGACTACAAATTTAGATGGTATCTAGGCATAAATAAATAAAGTGGCTAGACCAAAGTGGCTAGACCATAGATCAATCACATTTATTCAGGGTTTTGATGGAGCCAGTTCCTTTATATGGAGTGGAAGTACCTGGACAACTTGGAATGGGTCCAAAAGCTATTCTGACTCTGGTAGTTGGAGTCAAGTCCACCGTCCCATATCAAACTATTCTGCAAGAGGCAAGCACAAGGCACCCAAAATTAAAACACTATATGGTTTTTCCCATGGTTGCGACTCGAGAACCATTCTACAAACCAATGCGTTGTTTGGGGGTTAATTTCCATTAAAACCATATATGGCTAAACTAATCGCTTCTGTAAGCTTTGTTGAGGTGGTATTGTGGCAAGGTAATTTCCAAATGGCTTCTTTGTGGAGTTTATCAAAGGGTATTACATGTAGGTAAATGGATGTGGTATAATTATAGTGATTTAAGGGTAGGTTTGTCCATGTGGTATAACATAATGGTTGTGATATGGTTTATTATGCTCTATTCATGTGATTTTATGAAGTAGTTGGTTATTATGGAAACTAACTTGGCTAAACGGTAAATGCACATAGTTGACAAAGTATGTAATGTGCATGGTTTTATTATGCATTATTAGGGGCTTTACTTCTGCTATCATTTACAAAGTTTAACCCTAATGATACCAAAATGATAACCACTATCGCTTTTGTTGTTTGAAGCATTTCAAGTCTAGTAGACTAAAACCATTAAGGATTGTGATGGTTTCTGTATATAGTAGTAGTACTTCTTTAAACCATGCTAATGTAGATGGTTTCTCTGTATATAGTAGTACTTATTTGCTGCTTGAAGCATCTCAAGTTTAGTAGACTAAAACCATTAAAGATTGTGGATACTTATATATGTAAGAGTACTTTTTGTTGCTTGAAGATTTCAAGTTTAGTAGACTAAACAAGGACTCTAGATGGTTTTTTATATACAAAGAGTACTTATTACAAATTTATAAGCTACATTAAGGTCTGCCTTCCTCAATAGCAAATAAAAATTAGCTTAGCAAGGGATTTGAACCCCAAATCCATTTCCAAAACTCATAAACAAAGATAAAATTATTACCAAAAAAGATCCAGAAAAAATTTTAAATCAAATAGCAAACATTTAGTACAATCCAGCCATCTAAAAAGTGAGAAACCTAAGTGTTCAAGAATCTAGAAAAGCATAGTAGTATAGAAAAATAGAAAATCTAGAGGCAAAATACATGTTAAAGACCGAAGAGCAGCCTCCTGCAAAAGTCAAAATCATCTCTCGGGTTCATTGGTAACGACAGTAATAATGTACAAAGCTTAGAAAAACACGAGGCTTTTAGCATGCATAGGTGCAAACAAACAACCGATCAACCTAAACATATGGCCACATGAAATAGCACACAAAGAAACCTATAGAAAAGAAAGCCGCCGACTAGTTAAAACCTCCAACCCAAGGGGCTAAGCATGGAGTATGGAAGTAATAGGTCTTCCCAAGGATACCAAAAAATGCTAACTCCGAGCAAAGAGATGGCAAAGGATCGTGAGGAATTAAACCCCTCAATTCCGCATGTTAAATAAGGAATGTTGGATGGAAAAGCCAACAACGCCATTCAAAGCCTAAATCTTTATCAGATCCGGGCGAATTACACCGTGAAGTATCATGATCAAGAAGATATCCCAACAAATATCATTCAATAATTAGATTCACATCACTTACAGCCTGTGCATGAAAGCATGCCTCAAGAAATAAAGATCAAGCCCACGACAGCCCAGCTTGGTCTCCACATTATTCTACGACATAAAACATAGAGGTGAATGGAGCTGGAACCCACCAACATGGCTATTTTATGGATCCAATTTAATGGTCAGAATACCTCTGCACAGTTGGGTCGCCCTCGATATGCTCGTGGAAAAAAAAATGAGTCGGCCTCGCATAGCTTTTGGTAGAGCATGGAAATAATGGAAATAGAATACCTGGAAAAAAATGGCACTCCCACTCACTCTCTTCATTTCTCCGTGATCTTGATGCCGGACTATTTGCCATGCCTTGAAAATTAGAAATAGGGACTTCTATCTCCTTCAGACATCGCCAAAAAAGCTCGTAGAGAGCTTCTATAAACATAAAAAAGCAGGAGTCTACCATTGTATCTCGTGATCCATTTAGGCTAGCTCTTAATGGATAACTACATTTACAAAGCAAAGCATGTAAAAAAGGGATAATCCTCCTCAAACAAATCGTATGTAAGAGCTCTAAATTGGCATTCTAGAAGCCCAGGCCCATATGAACAAATAATCATAGAACAATCACTCTTAATGCAAGAGCTGTAAATAAGAGTATTTTCTGGGAAGCAAGCGGATATATGCAAAGATATCAAATACGTGCACCCAAAGAGATTTATTTTCCATTGCTCACCATAGTTCTCCATAAAGGTGTTCTTCAATATGCCAAAGATTGCCGCCAAGTTTTCAAGCTCCATCATGAAAGCAATTCATCCTTTTAAACAAGCCCGTAGAGAATCAGAGAAGTGGTTCGCTTGAAGAGTACATGAATAGCAAATGCCCTAACCTTGTGGCCGGAAAGAACTCGACGCCATGGTCGAAAAGAGATCGCTTATCACGCAATGTTCCATTGGGGCGCAAAGCTTCCCAAAGGCCGTAATTTCATTTCCATAAAGAAGATTTGGTAATGCAAGATGCCTTGGCATGCAAGATGCAAAGCATGCATTCCCGCAAGCCGATGCTCCGCCCCTCTCGATGAAGCCGATGAGTGCATACTTCAATACGGGCTAAAACACCGTGAATAAAGAGAATTGCTCCGCCGCCATGGCCACGCGGTCGTAAGATTCAAAATGAAACGGTCCCCATGTGGATCATGAGTCTACTCAATTCAATAAGAGACAAATCGATGCACACGAAAGCATACACGCAGTAAAGATTCAAAGATGCTGCAAAATCTCTCCCACCCATTTATCCACCACACGCATCTAAGATTGGCAATTTTAAATCTTCATTGTGGAAGGTTCCATGGAATCTCTATATTCAATGCTAGTGTATTTTCTTCATTAAAACTTTTTGCACAGACAATGGTGCAAACAAATGGCAAATGTAAGGCAAAGGTTTAAGCCCCTAACCATTGTCCAAGCAACAAACACTAAGAGACCACGTAAAACCCCAGCAGTAAGAATTCCAACATCCAGTCGCGAACGGGCCTTACTAGGCCCCCTTATCGTGGTCACAAGTGCAAGAATCATTGAATTCAAATCCAAGTTACCTTGCCTCTCGATTGAAGAGGAGGTTAACCTCCCCTTGGGATTATGGGAAATAACCCCGAGGCTTGGTCTCCCCTTTAAACCCAGATCCGAAAGGTGTTTCTCCATAGCCGTGGCATCGGACTTAAAGTACAAAAATTAGAGCTGTAGACAAGATCAGTGGTATTGATCGCATAGAATAGGATTCTTTGGCACAATCTTCCAAACAACATGTAGAGTTCAAGAATGGATGGGCCTTCACAAAAAATCCTTTTAGAAAATGAGATTCTCGAGTTGGGGCTGTCCTACAGAGTTGAATCTCTACAATCCTGACATGTGATTTTTCTTTGCTTACACAAGATGCCCATCTTTTGTATCTGCCAACGGCTATCTGTGCTTTGGTTTCTCTCGCCTATCCGTTCGCATGCTTAAATCTACCCTCGCATGTTCCCCACAATATTGATCGATAAGAAAAGCATGGCCGGATTTGTATCCATAAATCATACCGAGTTTCCAAGGTAAAGATATAGCATTGAATTAGTCCCCGACAGATCAGATTTAGACAGGAGCTAATCGACCGGGAATGGCTTACATTGTTGAATCGATCGTGGATAGATGGATTCTCAAGCACAAGAAGCCCCACTTTGCTCACGGACAGCAGAGTGCCCAAATGCCGGGCTTTTCCGAGCATATGCCAGATCACGAGTAGAATATTCATAAGAAAGAATATTCGAGAAATTATTTTAATAATCACTAGGGATATTCTATCAAAAAAGAATATTCGAGAGGTTAACACGCTCTTCAAAAAAAAAAGAATATTCAGAGGTTCGTGGTTATAACCACTCTTCGATCCAACGACCGCATACGTCGATCCTCGGGCTAACTCATGAGGACCTGGGTTTAAGAATGATCCAATCCAAACCCTATGATTGATTGAAGCATAGCTTATGAATCGGGTTGACCATGCACTCAGCCTTGAATCCTCACCTCGTGCCCTTCACCCAAATTTTGATTTCGACTCCTTCACAGGTTTGAAATAGGGTACTGTGCCGGCCAAGGCCATGAGGTTCCAACGAAACCAAGCAGACCAAGGAAACCAAGGAAACCAAGGCAAAAGTTCCCACTCCAATCGGCATGAAACTAGAGAGGAGGAATCTTGTAAGCCCACAAAGATTCTATTTGGCAAGTAACATTACAAAAAAAAAAAGCATCCAAAAATACTCAAAAAGAGAAACAAGACAAATAAACCAAACAAGCTACTCAAAACGCCAAAGATATACCATTTTTTTATACAAGACTATACCGAATCATAGTCCCAAATCCATTGCGAATACCCTAATCGCATAAACTTTATTGTATCCTATCCTCACACTACCATAATCGGGTCGCTTGAATTTCTAGTGGTGCATCCATCCCACACAACATCATAATCAAGGCCGGAATTGCTAGTGTCAAAGCCCTGCGTACCCATGTCAATTGAGCCAAGAACAAGAAGTTGGGAACCTTCAATGCCGCATAACCGCCATGCAGAGAAATCGCATAAAACCTTTGAGCCTCCCCCACCATGAGATATTGTAAGGCTAATCAAATTGGTCTCGAGATTCCGCTATTTGTGACATCCACCTATGAAATCTCGAATCTCATATGTGACTTTTATACATTATGTATCGATTCTCACAAAAAAAAGGGGAGGGGTGTGTATATACCGCCCAATAAAACCAAGTTGCTGGCTCTTAGAATAGAGGCTTTTTCTATGCATCTAACGGAAGGATAGGTGTGCGGTGTATTTATCTAGGCTTATAAGATAGGGCCTCACCACAACAAGTCTTAGCCATGATCAACGACCGCTAACATGCAACCTAGGAGCTCCCTTTGTTATCCAGGTATATTGAACATTTTTGACGAAAACTATTCCAGCGATGCCTTTTATTGATCTCATTTTTTGAGACCATCATCTTAAAAGCACATATTGGAAACATAAGCAATTATACAAATGACATCGAGTTCAAGCCATGGTTTAGTGTTATCTCATCTCCGTTCTCATGCGAGGCACACTTTGGGAATGAATTTACATAGGTGTTTACAGACTTAGAACACAAAGGGATATCTATGCTTTTTGTGATTCTTGATGCAAGCTCATCAAGCATACTATTTTATATGTAATTGTGCACCGACAACGTCAACAATTCAATAAATAAGCAAACAAACAAGCAACTCTAGAAAGTCATATGTGCTTAAAACCTTTATGAACAGCCAACCAAACACCTATAGCATGCATATCTAACTTAATATTTTGGCATAGGCCATCATACGTGCTTAAACATTGTGAAGATCATGCTTGGCCAAACCTATTCATCTATGCTTAACCCGATACTATGTGGCATCAATCACTTGTACTTAACCATCATCATGCTTACAAATACCTTGGCATACATGCTCAATCAAATATCGCATACATACTATGCAAGTAAACATGATTCCAGGTAATGCTAAAATTGAAGCTAGATATGTATGAGCTTGATACTATTTCAAAACATAAATGTACGTAAGATGATTGCATTAAAAAATGCAATAGAATATCAATTAAAAACCTCCCATCTAATAAGATTGAGAGCCATTCTTGACTTTTAGAATGGCAAAGGTTGTTTAGCATATGATTGAATTTTAGACTAGATGATATTTTGTTCCCAATGGAGGTGTAATATTATCAAAAAGTGCAAATTGATTATATATTCATTTCAATACACACAATATGATGCTATTTATTGAGTACCGTTCCCCACAAAGCCCCAATAAGTAGGTTAAAAGAACCGAAAGCATCTTGCTTTGCATAATTATTTAATGCTTGACCTAATGTGTGTGCATTCATTATTCTTAAGACAACATCTTCATATGTAGCATAGAGTCTAAAATGCTTGAGGCTAATGCGACTGGCCTTGTATGTAATGTTCGCAAGGTGGAGGTAAGAATCACCTATAGTTGTTCATTTTATTTTATTTTTTTAATTAGGGTTTTAATTATTTCGTGCTAGGGCTATATTCTATAATTAAATGCAAAGTATTAAAGGTCAAGGCAAATAAGTTTAATATATTTAAGGCCCAGAGATTAAGGGTTTGAACCTTGTATTGTGCTTGTGTCCCCATTGTGAGATATGAATCCTCCATGGATACAAAGGACTAACTTGGGTGATTTTATGCAGGAAGCACCTACTAGTGATAATATATTTTATGTTCTCTTGTGTTTTTATACACTATGTGCGGTATGAATGCCCCTTGAGAAGTTTTATACATCTCGAGAACAACCCTATCCTAAAGACCATGGGATACGAAAGCCCTCTTGATAACTTTTATACACTCGACAATAATTCCCCATCTTTGAAGACCCAATATAGCATGACCTCAATATATACTTTACATTGAATATTAAATTGATATGAAAATTAAAAACCATGATATAAACCTTTATAATCAATGTAAGGAGTGTGTGAACCAGTAAAAATTAAGGACGACACCGCCACTGGCTATTTTTAATATTTTCAATTAGGCTTGACAGATTAGTAGGATCCATTTTGCACTTCAAGTGGCTTGCAATCGCCTATTTCATCTCTTTTTATCTTTTATGAGAAAGAACGCCCACATCGTAATTTTTACTCCACATAGTAAAAAGAGGATTAGCCCATATATGATTTTTAAACATTTGTATGAAAAGGAATCCAAAATAAAAAAATATTGATGAGGTGATACTATCATTCGCTATCATCATGCCCATATTAAGAAATCTCTAATTAGGGGCTTAAGGTCAGAGAGATTTGGGCAGTATTTCAGAGATGCAAAATTTCTCAGAACCTACATACACATTGATTACTCTGAGATTTTTTAGGGCTTTATCTTCCTGAGGCCCATTGTAGGCTCTATAGTGAATCCAAATAGCATTACATGTTTTTTTCATTGAAGCTATTTGTTTTTAGTGTCATTTGGCATTCCAAATTAAAGGTGTTCAAGTTTAGGATTGAAGATGACTTCCCATTGCTTAATTATTTCGTGAAGGATCTTTTAAATTCTCTCGAAACTGAAGAAAGTTGTAACTGGTCAAGCATACATTCCTACCCTTTTACTTTAGAAGAGGAGTATCATAGGAAATTTGGAGACCTTATCAAAACTATCAAAAAGTAGAGCATATCACATGTGAAGTGCTTCCAATGCCGTGAGCTAGTTTCCTTTGGTGCGCTTTGAAATACAACATGCATTTCCTCGAGTTGTGACAAAATATAACCCTGAAGCAAAATAAAATCGCCCACTCAAGATTAGGTTAAATTTCTCAAAAATCTACATATACAATTAAAAATCTAGGAAATACCAAATAATCCTACGGATAATACAAATACAAAAATATTGAGTGTCCTTAATTTTACTCGTGAACACAAAACTTATATAGTTCTAGAAAATCACTATTGTGTTTTGGTTTTCTAAAATGCAAAACAATCTTTAAATGCAATAAAACAACTAATAAAATGACAAATTACAAATTACAAAAGACACTTAGGCATTTTCTCATCTATTTGTTTGATTGATATTTGATAAAGTATGACTTTAAATTTTTTACAAAAGACTATATATATAGTGGCTTGATATTGCTAGTTATGATAATCGCTTTTTGGGTGCCTTTTGGCAACTACTATGCAACATCCTTATAGAAAATATCTATGAACAATTACTATGACAATTAACTCCTGTGATGATGACCATACTACAAACCACAACTATTTTATAACGCAGACACCATGATAATAAAACTACAATGAATAAACTACCATGGCATTTAAATGGGTATGAAACCACGCCATAAACTAATTCAACTTTGTGACAATTGAAAACCAATATAAAGAACCTCATTGCCATATTTTAAGTGGCATTGAAAACTCAAGACTACACATGCCACTATCATCAAGCTCATTAGAAAGCCAAACAACATGAATGACCGTAATTGATGCTAGAAACCATAAAATGATATTGCTTTAATAAAACCATGCTATACTAAAAGCCAACATAAATAACCATGTATCACTTACTTAAAACCACTATGTTATGTGGCTTTATTAAGAATTATATTTTTAGCAGAAAACCATCTATAGTGGTTTATTAGTGCTTTCTTATAGGGTTTAAATTTTAAAGTGCCTGTAGCTGTTCTTCTTCAAAAGGATGCCCAGAGCCACATAAAATAATCACGTAACGCATAAAAATTGGAAACACCACCTCTCAAACCTTGCCTACGCAATAGCCATGGGTCCACAATGCCTTAAATTCTGCTAGAAGGTCAGAGGACAATAATTTGCTGCTATCTACAAAGAGCCTATGTAGAAACAATTACAACCTTAGGATGAGGGTGTATTACAACCCTTAGAATGGAGGTATGGCCATGTAAAGATAATTGTGCAGAAAATCACGAATTATTTTCAAAAAGAAACAGGAAGGGGTTGTCAGGGTAGGCGGTCCAATCTTGTCCTTCGAGCGAAGATGATATGTAGCCCCAGGGCTGCCTTTCGATTCCAATCCATCGTCTATTTGCAAACAAATATAAAATTATGGCTTATATCCTTTTTCTAGCTTACTTTTCTTGAGATACTTCTTTGGACTTTGGATATTAAGAAGGCCATAACAAAAATCATCCCATATTGAATTCCAAATGATCCTCGTATTCATATGCTTGCTATGACATAGATGACCTTCTTTGGCACATGCATCAACGATGCTGGCAAATTTGATCTACCTGATTTCTGAACATGTACTCTAGAAAATGCAAATTAGAGAATCAAATTGAAGGCAAGAGTCACCTATTGAAGGTTCTTTTCACATCGTACTTGTCTACTGCAAATCATTTGCTTTTCCATGTGTCAACATATGGCCACATATATTATTTCCACTCTGCAAATGGCCACACAATAGGTAATTCAAAAATTACTTGTGAAAGATGGTATGCATGTTTTGCTATGAGGAGTAAAAATGTGAAGACGCTATTTTGTTTTCATGTCATCCATAGACTTGGACTCGCCACATCGTTCAAACACGATATAAGCATTCTTATAGCTTGGTAAACAATTGAGATAGTGCCTCTAGACTATCTCTTGTAGCATACATTTGATCTTCCTCCTTTCAAGGTCTAAGAAAAATATTCGAAAAAGTGGAGCGTTACTTTTGATCTATATTCGTACTGTAAAAGAATCTATTTCCACTGGACATATTGAGGACTTGCCTAAGGCCTGAACTTGCTTTGAAGATAATTGCTTTCCATTCCTCTCAAGAAGGCAGAATACATGTTGTCCATTAAGGAATTTGGTTTCCTTGGGCACTTTTGTTGAGCAAATCCCTAAAACCACGATTTTATACACCACAGGATGACCTCTCAACCTATGGAAAGGCTTTGCTAATTCCCTACATCCAAGCGATGTTGCTGGATAGTAGAATGCTTTAATTTTGGCTTGACTTGAAAATTTTATTACAATTGTATTGGTGCATCCCACTAGAATTTCAATTTCTACTTATCAACTATGAAAAGAGTAAAACCCGCCATTCTTGACTGCAAAAGCAATAGGCCTCAAAAAAATTTTAGCGTTGCCTTTTGAGGTGACGTATTTTGGATTAGAATTTTTCGATTGCGTGGTAATTTTTGGTGATCCCTTTCACGATATCTGTTCATTTTTATGGCAGCACACGGGCTTGGACACATTATTTGCTTGATGTGCCAAAGTATATTGAAATAAAATCGTCTTGTATAATAAAAAAAAATGTCAAAAAAATTGACCCCCCAGACCATTACATTCATCCAACTTCTTGATCATTCTGGATCACCAGCAAAATACAAGATTACCAAATGCTCCTCACTAGTTCACATCACTAGTATTTCTGGAATTCAACTTGTGCCCGTGATAGCATTTGAATCATTTGCATTTTGTGCTAACTCTGCTCAGACAGCATAAGTTATATGCAAAAATGTCAAAGTATGAGTTTTTGAAAGCAAAGGTGGAATATTTGGGCCACATTGTATCTTGCGTAGTTTCCTGGGGTTGGCCATCTATTATCGCCGACTTTTCTGGAAGTTTGCTAAGATTGCAGCTGCTCTAACTATGTTATTTAAAACTAATGTCCATTGGCAATGGGCAGCGAAGCATTCTGCTGTGAAAAACTAGTTATTCAAAGGCACTAGGAGTTGTGCCAGCAGATTTCTATAGTTCCATTTTGCCTATTTTTGCAGGCTGAGCGCAATGGAGAGATCATTGAGATTCTATGAGAGGATACAGGTGAAATAGACAAATATGGTGGATAAAAATATCTTTTCTCCCCTTAGATTGATCATTGATTTGTTGCATGCAGATCATATCGGCTATGGAGCTCCATTGATTGTGGTTGGGCCAACTTTTCCTGGGATGAAGAAACTTGCTTGCTAGGGTTTCATTTACATTGGCAGAGAAAAAGTTCAAAGTTTCTTGGTACAGAGGAATGCATGTGAAAATTGAAAACCAGCTTTTGCCAATGCAAGTCCTTTTCCCACTTTTAAGCTCTCTCTTCTGCATTTTTTTAGTCAAAAAGACCTCCTGCTTCTTGTGTCTCATTTTTTATTGCCAAATTTCTCATCATCTTTACTAGTTCTACTATCTCCGCTAACTTGGCCATGAACATAACTTCTAGCATTAATTTTTCACTAACAACTTGATTGATGTTGACTTGACTTTATACGTCGGCATTGTCAGAAACTGAGGACGGGCATGATGGATATTGAATCTATTTCCTCTTGATTGCAAGCCAAGTGCTCTACTACCACCCTACTTTCTGCCTGGGGTCAAATTGTTTCCAGTATATATTCCAACATCTCTTGGAACCATCGACTAACCATGGTTTTGCTTGCAAACCAATGCTACTGCCAGTTAAATACCCCCATTCCCATAAATATGTGGACTTACCATCCCGTGTCACAACAAAACATGCTCCCATGTCATTTTTTATCCAATATTCTGACATCCTCCTTCAAGTGAATATGATTTTAAGCCTAATGCTCCTCCCTAAGACAAAACCAAGCCTAGTTTTGAGCTGCAAAAGTTTTGGTGAAGATATCCTTACTAAGTTCTTCTACCTTCTCACGAGCATGATAATAAAAGTTTTAACATGTTTTCTCGTGATATGTGCAGGATGGTTTACCGGGAGTTTAAGAATCAGAAAACATGGAAACGAAAGCTGAACACTTTTGGTGAGAAAACTGCCTTAGGCATTGGTTTACACAGAGTCTTCGCACAAGCTTGCTAGTCATGTCTTGCCACATGTCCATTGATATGCATTATTATTATTTTCTTTGTGACATGATATTGTATCAACACATCATAGATTATACGCTTGTAGTGACATGCAACCGCATGACATGCGGTATAGTTCTCTATATTTTGACACGTGTAAATGCTTTGCTTCAAAGCAGCCAATTCACCAGATGCATGCCCATTCGAGTCTTCCAAGTGGTCTTTTGCTTCTCCATTGTGCAAATTGACGACCGCTTTCTCTCGCCAATGCATTGCTTGGCATTCTTTCAAGTGGCTATGGATCATTTACATTGTAAGAGATCTCCTAAGCCATTCCCACACTATTGCTTTATTTTCTAGATATTCTTTGAGTCAGCCGAAACGCTCTTCTAGATCTATCTTATCGACATCGATGAAGTGGGGATAACAACACTCGAGCCTGATATCTTCGTGATAAACTGGGCTTGTCTTAGAGGGCCAGCCACTATCCGGTAATGGGCTTAAAGGTGTTTACCCCTTTAACCGGCAGTAGTCATCCATTGCCGGATATCGAGGTTCTGCGCGCCAGATGGGTTATCGTGAGGTTTGGGAGGCTTCCACGTACCGACATCGCAGGCCCGGGCTGTCCAGACGATTATCATAGGTTCGGATGTCCCCTCCCAAGTCTCAGCTTGCCCCCATTCAATCGCTGTGCACCAAGCAGCTCCCGTTTTGATTGCCCTCGTTATGCCCTATCACGCATGAATCAATGGCCGTGAATGCTTGGATCCAAACTTCTAAGTAAGATGATGATCTAGCTATGTTGTATGATTGGCTCTTTATCTTGCCGTAAGCACTTCCAAGGTTCAAACTACTTAAATATGCAGGATCAAATCTCATGGAGCTTCAAGTGGGTGATCAACGATGACATATGGAAATGGAGTTGAGCAAGCCTAAGCAAATTAAATTTCTAGGCACTCTATTTATCTGGAGGCTATTCTTCAACATCTATATGTCTCTAATCTCATTGATCAATGCTAATCCATAGATGTCACTCTATTGATTTCATGAATATATAGATAGCAGATTTGGAGCCGACAGATAGCACAAACTTGCCATAAAATACCATGTCGTTCAAAGCAGAACCATGCACTAAGCAAGGTTTACACTTTGTCACATATTAAATGGGAACAAACAATAGAGACGAGTATGTGGTTTTGGATTGCATTAAATGGGAGAAAACAATAAAGATGAGGATGTGGATTCGGATCATCAATGATGTCCTTTGAGGTAGACTGGCAATCTAGGAAAATCCACTATCAACTGCATTCTAAATGTCTCAGCTGTGCTTGGATGTCAAACGAGCAGAGTCTTATACCTATCTACTAACAGAGCCATTGAAAATTCTGCAGCTTCCCACATTGGATCAATAGACTGACAAGTTGATCAATGTTTTTCTAAGTGCCATAGAGTTATAATTAGGGAGAAGATGCGCAACAAGATCTTCACCTTTGGCAAGCTTTCCTCGAAACAAGTGGTTTTATGCTGAATGCAAGGAACTTAAATGACCCGCTTAGTAATTGATCATGAAGCTGTGGTACACCAGACAATACAAAGCCTTCCTCAAGGGCAAGAAGGTACAATACACTGCAGGCAACAACAAAAATGTTTGATCGCCAACCCAGAACATTTACAAAAGGACTACTACAAAAGCATTGATGGGTACAATACAGTGGGTATAATACTTGATGACTACAATAGGTACAATACTTGATGCAACGTTCCTAATGGAATTGCAATGAGGTACCGATACAGACATACCTAGCATTTGTTATGATAGAGGCAGATGACTATGACTTGGCACCTCAATTAGTATGTACAGGATGCTTGGCAACAGAGGTGTCATTTTAATGTTTAAAAAACTATATTAGCGCAAAGTTCATAATGAAAGTCTTGCATTGATGTAAGGAAAAACTTGTGTGCAGATTAAGAACGAACGACACACAATAGGTAATTCAGAAATTACCTTTGAAAGATGGTATGCATGTTTTGCTATGAGGAGTGTAAAGGTGAGGACATTATTTTGTTTTCATGTCAACCATAGACTTGGACTCACCACATCATTCAAACACAATATAAGCATTCTTATAGCTTAGTAAACAATTGAGACAGTGACTCTAGACTATCTCTTGTAGCATACATTTGATCTTCCTCCTTTCAGGATCTAAGAAAAATATTCAAATAAGTGGAGCATTCCTTTTGATCTTGAAGTATATTAGTACTCTAAAAGAATCTATTTCGACTGGATATATTGAGGACTTCCCTAGGGCCTAAACTTGCTTCGAAGATAATTACTTTCCATTCCTCTCAAGAAGGCGGAATACATGTTGTCCATTAAGGAATCTGAGTTCCTTGGGCACTTTAGTTGACCTAAAACTATGATTTTATACGTCACAAGATGAACTCTCAACCTACGGAAAGGCTTTCCTAATTCCTACATCCAAGCGATGTGGCTGGATAGTCGAATGCCTTAATTTCGGCTTGACTTGAAATTTTTGTTACAGTTGCTGCGTCCCACTAGAATTCCAATTTCTATTTATCAACCCGCCATTCTTGACTGCAAAAGCAATAGGCCTCAAACAAATTTTAGTGTTGCCTTTTGAGGTGGCGTATCAGTTGTTTCAATGCAATTTGTGATTCAACATTTTTTTTTTGAATTGGATTTTTTTTATTGCATGGTAATTTTTGGTGATCCCTTTCATGGTATCCATTCATTTTTATGGTAGCACATGGGGTTGGACGCATTATTTGCTTGATGTGCCAAAGTATATTGAAATAAAATCATCTTGCATAACAAAAGAAATGACAGAAAAATTGACTCCCCAAACTATTACATTCATCCAACTTCTTGATCATTCTAGATCACAAGCAAAGTGGTAGTCCTTACAAAATCACCAAATGCTTCTCACTAGTTCATGTCCAATATGTGTTCCCAACCAAATATTCTCCATTCACTGCCTTATATCACATCACTAGTATTTCTGGACTTCAACTTATTTCTCCATTCACTGCCTTGTATCACATCACTAGTATTTCTGAACTTCAACTTGTGCTCATGATGCACCCCTCAACAACTTGAATTTTATATAACGTGTTAAAGATGTGTACGCTATTGCCTATGGCACTGGGACAATCTGTTGTGCCTTGGCATGTGGTATAGTGACATATCATCCGCTTGGTGTGTGTTGAAATAGAACCATGTACTGTAATCTAGAAACAAGACATGCGCTCTAGGGTATGACAGGGCCTTGCTAAAAACATTGTGCAGAAAATCACGATTTTTTCAAAAAAAAAAAAAGAGAGAGAGGTGGCGGTCAAGGTAGGCATCCAAGGCATGACCTTCGAGCGAGGATAATCTGTAGCCCCATGGGGTTGTTTTTTCGACTCCAATCCATCACCAGCCGAAAGGAAATTCAAAATATTGATTTATATGGCCTTTCACAATCTTGGGTAATTTTCTGTGGGATATTTTCCGGAGAGATAAAAAACAGTTTTGCATATGGGTTGGCCCATATCGTGTTCTTCATATGTGGAAATGTGGCTGCCATCAGATGTGCACAATTAGAAGATTGTTAAGATTTTTGAGCAGATCATGGAAGACCCTATGTCTGATGCGTATATTAGAATACCTAAGGATCTCTATCTGGCGCCGATCGTGGCACATGCATTTTGGAATGATGCAGGCTATTAGAGCCCAATAGTAGGACTTGTGTAACCAGTGTTGCTGCAAATGTATTCAGAACACTTCCAACGTTTAGAAATAATACATTTAAGCGTTATGCCAACCTGAGGTGGTCAAAAACTTCATTCAGATATTATTTTCTACACTGCATATATCCTGGCTAATTTTGACACCACCTTCCTCCACTGGCTCCAAATCTCAGGACTTGAAAATAACCCGTCCTTCCTGATTGTTTTCCCCCTAAATCTGGGGACTTGAAAATAACCTCTCCTTGATAATAGATGAAGATGGTACTACTATTTTTCTTAAGGATGAAGCAATGTATAATTTAACACAGTAAAACAACTTGATTAACGGACTAGCACTGTTAATATTATATCATGTCACAAAAGAAAAGGAGAATAAAAAATTTTCATGGCTTGGCATGTGGCAGAATACGATGGGTCTAATATGATAATAAAATGAAATGATATTGCTGAGATATTTAACAACGAATAAAAGGAAATAGAGGCCGTCACAGATGCAGATGCCGGATTTGGATTGAAGCGGGTGTAGTGGGCTGATTTGCACAGATTCATTCATGGGTTACTTAGATCGATGCTGCAGTGTTCTTAGCAAGCTATCAGAGTTATCAAAAGCTCTCTACTTCTTGTGTTTTGTGGCTCTGGATTTTCTATCCGGAATTGCTAAGCGGTGAATCGCCAGCGGATCGCTAATCTGGAGTTTTATATTTGAGGTTGGTGCACTGCTTCAAATCTGTAAGTGCTTGTGTGTCGGGTGTACATAATGAATCAGATTGTTGATACAGTGATATTTTAATGATTTCCAAGTGCTACAGTATCAAATATTAAGGTCGAAGGTTTGAAGCTCTTAAAGTTTATTTGCTTGGGTGCCTTTAATTCATCACTGGTATCAGAGCCAGGTACGGTAGCTGTGTCATATATTTGGCTGTGTCTTCTTATTTGTAGAAGAATCTGAGTGAAGTGAACAGTAACAAAAGGTGCAGACAAGAAAGCTTAGGCAACTGAGGACATTTGAGTGTGCAGGCCGAATCAGAAAGGAGGGGCAGGATGGCTACACGATTTGGAGCATCCTTATTAAGTGCAGTAGAGGTGTTTAATGGTGGATCCAGTTTTCAGGTATAGAAAGCAAAGATTAAAAGAGTTTTGAAATCGGAAGGGCTCTGGGATCTTGTGAAGCTACCAAAAGAAGCAGACAAATTGCAAGAAGCCATGGCTAGACTCGAGAAACTCAAGCAGTGAGGAAGAGATAAAAAAGGAGAAGGACAAATCCAAGAGCAAAGCTGGTGCGTCTGATACATCTGCAAAAATCAGTGAAGCAAAAGGTATCGTTTGTAGCAAAGTAGGCCCAAGTTGTCTCCTAAAGATATGTGGTTGTATCTTCTTAAGAATTACGAAACTAAATCTTCCTCACAGATAGATGTTCTTGAAAAGGAATTAAGACGTCTCAAATATCATGATAGTGATAATCTTGAAGTGTTTTTTCAAACCTTAGATATGATAATATTTGATCTTAAAGCTGTTGGTGCTGTAGTTTCAAAAGAGGCAGAATTACTAGCTATTTCAAGAGCTTTTTCTGAATATGAGCAGATTGCTATTCTTGTAAGAAATGTAGCCAGAAATCGTGAAGAAGCAGAAAGAATAAATGTAGCCAGAAATCGTGAAGAAGCAGAAAGAATAGTTCGCACGGAAATTGAACAGACGAAAGTTGTGAAGAATGATGATGAAGGTACTGAAATATTATATACCGCTGCTCGTACATGTGGACGTGGACGAAGAGGTAGAGGAGGTAATATTGGTCCATGTTTTGCTTGCAATTCATATGGTCACATAAAAGCAAATTGCCCAAACTTAGCTAGAGATATTTCTTCTAATGGTGGAAGAGGTCATGTTTCTTCTAATTGTTCCTCTCCTAAGAATCAAGGGAGAAACATAGGAAGAAGAGGAGGTATGGCACGAGGTGTATCTATCAGGGGGAAAGGTCAAGATAAACCAAGTGCAGTCAATGTAGTTGTTGAAACAGATACTAAGGAAGAAGATGTTGAGGTAATTCCTAAATCCAATCCTGATTCCGATATTAATGCACGTGCTAATTCTCTTGTAATAGATAGTGGAGCTGAGCGATCCGTAGTCAGCTCTCCAGACATGCTTAAGGAATACTCAGGAATTGGGACTAAGCATATTCAATTAGGCAATGGAAGTCTGCGGCGGCTTGACGTAGTAGGATTGCTAGAATTATTTGATTTAGATGGAAATCCTGTAAGCTTAAAAGATGTGTTATGTGTGCCATATTTAATCAGGAATTTGATCTCTGTAAGTCAATTAGTAGATTTGGGATTTAAGGTGGTGTTTGTAAAGAAAGTATGCAAAATACTGCGTGATAATAAAGTGATTTTTCTAGCAAAAAGAAATGGGGATTTATTTGAGTTGCCCAAAAATGAGGTATATAGTATGAATGCAACAATGCTTCCATCAGTTAAATTATGGCATGAAAGGTTGGCCCACACACATGTTAAGAATGTTGAATTTATGGCTAAGAAAGGTCTAATAGATTGTTCTATAGAAAGATGTCGACTTATTTGTCATGGATGCATGCTAGGAAAGCATACGAGAATACCTTTCAAAAAAGGCAGTCAACGTGCAAATGATTTTCTTGAACTAGTACATACAGATCTATGTGGGCTGATGAATATAAGAAGTATGAGTGGAAAAAGACTTTATATATCTTTTATTGATGATTATAGTAGAAGGGCAAAATGTTATTTTCTAACTGAGAAAAGACAAGCATTGGAAGCATTTAAACAATTTGTAGCAGAAGTTGAGTGTGAAACAGGGAAAAAGGTCAAATGTATACGGTCAGATAGAGGAGGAGAGTACTTATCAAGGAAGTTTAAGAGTTTTTGCTTAGAAAAGGCGATAAGAAGGCAACTTACTTGCAGATATAGTCCTCAGCAAAATGGGATAGCAGAACGTAAAAATAGAACTGTATTGGATGCCGCTAGAGCAATGATAAAACATGCAAAGCTACCAAATTATTTGTGGGCAGAAGCAGTTAAAACTGCGTTTCATATTCAAAATCGATTATCTACAGTGAGCATAGGAGGTTGCATACCAGAAGAATTATGGACTGGCAGGTCACAGGATTATGATAAATTTAAAGTATATGGATGTCTAACCTATGTTCATATTCCAGAAGAGTTGCGGACAAAGCTTGAAGATCGAGCAATGGAGGCATTTCTTGTAGGATACGATGAAGAAGCAAAAGGCTATCGACTGTATAGTCCAGAATAAAAAAAGGTATATGTTAGTAGAGATGCAACTTTTGATGAATCAATATTATATAAGGATAGAAAATTCATAAAGGATGTTAAGAATAAGGAGGAGGTTATTGATAAGTATTCAGAAGATAAAGAAGAATCTAAGACCAATGTGGATATAGATGATGATAATAGTCAAATAAATGAGGAATCTATAGTTGATCAGTTACCTGTAGGTGACACTCAACCCCTCAGAAAACGCAAAAGCGAAGTTGAACGCCTAAAAGAAAATTTGCAAGTAGAGGAGGAGTTGTATGGTAGACAAGAATCTGGAAAAAGTAGACGTCTACAAGCAGTTTTCTTGCCAGATGATAATGTTCCTGCGCTTATGGCATTATTTGAACCTGGAATACCTAATAGCTTTGATGAAGCGATTAATGCAGAAGATGCAAAAAAATGGAGGCATGCAATGGACGATGAGATGCAATCATTCATTAGTAATAATACGTATGAGATAGTAAAGCATCTAGAAGGAAAGAATATAGTAGGAAATAAAAAAGAGGGCCAGATGGAAGCTTACAGAAATATAAGGCTAGACTTGTTGCATAGGGATTCTCATAGAAAAAATGTATAGATTATTAGGAAACTTTTTCACCTATTGTTAAACTAACCAGTTTGAGAACTATTTTAGCATATGCTAATGCCAATGGCCTTGAGCTACATCATATGGATGTAAGCACAGCTTTTTTGAATGCAGATGTTGAAGAGGAAATATATATGAAGCAGGCGCCAGGATATGAGCAAGGAGAAGACATGGTGTGGAAACTAAAAAAAAGCAGTTTATGGACTAAGGCAAGCTCCAAGGCAATGGTATGTATGCATGGACAATCATCTGAAGAAACAAAAATTTGAAAAGCTAAAATCTGACGGGAATCTTTATATTTTTCGCAATAATGATAAGTTCTACATAATAGCTCTCTATGTAGACGATTGTATAATGGCATCAAATGATACAGAATGCCTAGATCATTGCAAAACAGTGCTAAAGGAAAAATTTAAAATGACAGATCTAGGTGAACTAAAGCTATTTCTTGGTATTGAGGTACATAGAGAGAAAGAATCTAGAAGAATGATTCTTACACAAACAAGAAATATTCAGGGCATTCTAGAAAGGTTCAGAATGGATGCATGCAATCCAGCAAAAACACCCATGGTAGCGGGTGCAAAATTAAGTAATGAAATGTGTCCAAAATCAGACTTTGAAAAGGCTTCTATAGAAAGGGTACCATTTAGAGAGCTTATTGGTTGTCTGCTATATATAGCTAATTGTACACGTCCAGACATAGCTTATGCAGTTATTTTTCTAAGTCGGTTCTAAACAATCCAGGACAAGCACATTGGCTTGCAGCGAAATGAGTGCTTAGATATTTGAAAGGAACTCTCAATAATGGACTAGTATATAAGTGGAACAAGGATTCTAGCTTGGCTCTAAAGGCATATGCAGATGCAGATTGGGCAGCAGATATAGATTCTCGCAAATCCATATCTGGCTATATTACCATGTTTGGAGAAGCAGCTATATCATGGAGGAGTAAGAAACAATCCTCAGTTGCTATGTCATCGGCAAGCAGCTGTGTCACTTGCAGCTAAAGAAGTTATGTGGCTAAAAGGATTGTTAGAAGAACTAGGAATAACACAAGATAATACAGTGTTGTACAGTAATAGCATGAGTTGCATAGCAATGACCAAAAACCCTGTAATGCATGAAAGAACAAAACATATTGCGCTACATATGCATTTTGTCAGAGATCTGGTCAAAAAAGGTCTAATACAGGTCATATATATGCCAAGTAATAGTCAAATTGCGGACCTTCTCACAAAAGCTTTGCCAGATGATAAATGTGACAAATTCAAACTAAGGATTGGCATCAGTGTGACATGAAGGAGGAGTGTTAATATTATATCATGTCACAAAAGAAAAGGGGAATAAAATTTTGCATGGCTTGGCATGTGGAAGAATACGATGGGTCTAATATGATAATAAAATGAAATGAGATATTTAACAACGAATAAAGGGAAATAGAAGAAGAAGCGGCCGTCACAGATGCAGATGCCGGATTTGGATTGAAGCAGCTGTAGTGGGCCGATTTGCACAGATTCATTCAAGGGTTACTTAGATCGATGCTACAGTGTTCTTAGCAAGCTATCAGAGTTATTAAAAGCTCTCTACTTCTTGTGTTTTGTGGCTCTGGATTTTCTATCCGGAATTGGGTGCTAAGCGGTGAATCGCCAGCTCTGGGTTTTCTACCTGGAATGTTATTAAGGTAGCGGATTGCTAATCTGGAGTTTTATATTTGAGGTTGGTGCACTGCTTCAAATCTGTAAGTGCTTGTGTTGTCGGGTGTACATAATGAATCGGATTGTTGCTACTGTGATGTTTTAATGATTTCCAAGTGCTACAGTATCAAATATTAAGGTCGAAGGTTTGAAGTTCTTAAAGTTTATTTGCTTGTGTGCCTTTAATTCATCAAGCACTACCCTATTGCCATATACCATCTCCTGTTTTTACAGCTATTCTTTCAGCAACATACCAAAGCATCAGTTAACTGTGGCCTACTAGTTCTAGCAAACATCTACATTATTTCTATCAAGTCTCAGGCCGACAGTGTCAAAGGTATACGCAGCATCCAGGGTGTTGAACCCTGATAGACAAAAGTACCTACATCCAATAGCATTGGCAAGCACAATATCATGCCACATTGCATATATCACAAAGCAAAAATTCTGAATGATCGTAAAAAAATCCTGAATGATGGCAAAAATTTTGAATGATGGTATAAAAAATTCATTCATAAGGAGTAGCTCCAACATTTCAGATCGCAAATATGGAAGGAAAGCAAGCCAAATCAAAATCGAAACTGACCTGCAAAGATGGAATAGGAGGAAGTCAAACTTGGCTATGGCGGAGAGAAGGGGCGGGAAGAAACAAATGAAGAAGAAGAATAATCTGTAACTTTAAATAAAGTTAGTTTTTTGTTTTTCTTTTTTGTTTTTCTAACCTCGACATGATCGCCATATCCAATCCCCATTATCCCATTTCCCTAATCTTAATTTTACCATAGCACGAGGCACCGCTGACATTTCCTATGCAAGCCTTTAAATATGCCATCGACTTCACACGTTGTTGAGATTTACTCCCCTAAAAGCCTTTAAGCTTTCAAGAGTCCACGTGGCAACAATGCATCATAAAGGGGAAGAAAAGATTTTGAAGGGGTGCAAAATATTGTGTAGATTTGGCATATTAATGCCAGAAATTGACTGACGTCTTCAAATTATATTTTCCAAGAAATTAC
This sequence comes from Isoetes taiwanensis, assembly GCA_021234155.1. Lineage (NCBI taxonomy): Eukaryota > Viridiplantae > Streptophyta > Lycopodiopsida > Isoetales > Isoetaceae > Isoetes > Isoetes taiwanensis. Next base: position 8,786,507 of record JAJEKV010000040.1, read on the forward strand.
AATAATAGCATTTTATAATTTGTTAGGGGGCCCTTTGGAGACCAATGCATAGATCATATGGCTACTGATATTTTTACCAAAGCATTAGGTCATACTCAATGCATTGATCAACTTGGCCTGCAACTCTTCATTGGAGGATCTCATGCGCTACCACTGAGTGGGGGTGTTGGAATACAAAAATAGAAGGCAGCATCAACACGTATCACGGAGGCATTCCAGGCACCATCACGGAGGACTTCCAAGACCCAATTTTAGCTTGAGTCATTGCTTATTTTATGCCTAGATTAGTGTCTACTTTCTATATAAGTTCAAATGCTTCATGTGCATCAATCATCAGTTGAGCAGTTCAATCTCTTGCATCTTTTAAGTATTCTAATATATTTGAAGTCCCAAATATCAACAATATCCCAATTGTACTTGTTGAATCAATATATCTGATTTCCTTTCCATTATCCAATAATTACTGCTCTAAGTTGCTCTGATTCACCTGAAATTGTCTTAAATTTGAAAGAAAACAGTCTGAAATCACTCAATCGAGCATGGAAACCACATTTTGGCTGGAACCCTAACCACGATTGGGAACGCTACTCGTGGATCTGAGCAACAATCGAGCTGAGCTGGGGTTGGCTAGAATGGGGCAAGGGAGTAGTGTTCGCGCCCCTGCCCAGGAATTTGGATTTCTGAAAGGCTATTGGTCGATGAGTTTTTTTATTTTTGGCGGGCACTAATGTGATTTCACTCACCCTAAATTGTGAGTGAAAAACAATTGATAAAAAAATTTATTACCTGCTATGGTCAGTTGGTTGAGGTATATGATAATGTAAGGATGTGATTCATGTGAACGAGTTTCTGATGTTTTGAGGAGCCTGTAATGGTGGTCGGTAGATCTTTGGATGAAATCTTCAAGAAGCACCAGATGTAACTTCATGTTGAGCAGTATGTAGCATCAGCATACCACCCCCACCCTCTTAAAACCATAGTCAAGTACAACAGAAAATCCCGATTCGTTAGACAGTGCGACCCTGTTGGATCATATTGGCGTTGATGCCCTTGATCCTTACGACGGATTCTACATGTCCTCTCAACTGGTATACTTCTTGGATCCTGCCAAGAGAGAGGTTGTTAAAAAGAAGAACAGTGTGCGTTACAGAAATGCCACAAACGTATTTACCTCATCGCTTCTGCTCGTCGCTTCGCCTGCGCAACCATAGAATTATCCACGTCTTTGTGATAGGGTCCCTGAAAATTTGGGGCCTTCAAACCATGCAACGACCGTTGAGCTTGAGCCCACTCCACCCTTTTTTGTTCCCTACCGAAATCTTTTCCGTGAGTGAAAGCAGTCTGTACACATGGAAGATGGAAAGTAAGTAGAGAGAAATAAGTTTTAGCTAACATAACGATTCTTAGCTATAAGACCTTCTGTTCAATCAGCAAGTCCCACGCATGCCCACTTAAAACATATCGGATTGCAAACTTGATGATATCAAGGGCTAAGTAGCAGATCAAATTATATAGCCATATAACACCAGCCCATCTCCAACCTATTCCCTCCACAAATGCAAAGCCCCAGTTTGCATATACAGCAATTACAGTTGCAATCTGCCGAAGTACAAGCTGCCTTAGGAAAATATTTCAAGCCATCTTAAGACGAGTCGACTCACCAGTTGAGCGCATAGAAATGCAATGGCCAAAAGCATGCCAGGCCTTTCTACAAAGGACCAACTTCTTGAACGGGTTACAAAAATCAAAGCTTGACTAATTACGCTAACTTGTAAATAGACTGCAGAGTGTTGTTTATGTTTGTCGTCTTGAATGTCTTGAACACCAAACTTGTCCTGGTTTATAATCAAATTAACTTATTACTTTTCAATCAAGGAAAAGAAAAATGGTAGATCTCACCGTAAAGAACGATGTGTTGTCAACCAACCAGAAGAATATGACCGTCATGAGTGCAAGGTAGCTTCCAATCACGACACCAGTAGAAAATATTTCCGTCAGCTTCCAGCTATCAGGCATGGGCGAAGGTTTTACTCTATCCTTGGAGATGGTCATAATCGTACCTAAGGAACAAAAAGAAAATAGATGGAGAACGGTCAAGAAATTAAGTTTGTGTTCTAATCCAGCTTACCATCATTTAAAATGGCAATAATTAAGACCATGAATGGTGGAAAATCGAACTTCCATATCAGTGCGAGCAATGTAAAGCTCAGCTGTCAAGGAAAAGACAAGAATTAAAGGATTTAAAAGGTAAAATTATAATCATTGGATTATTGACTAAACGAAAATGCCTGTGGAACTTACCACAATTCTTACGGTGATAGAGACAGCATATATCTGAAAGAGATCTGCAGCTTAATACCTATTTGATAACGTAAATAAAGATAAAGTCAGTACTACCATCTTACAGTGTAGTTCTTCATCCTTTGAAAGATTGCTCTGCTGGTCAAAACTGCACTTATAATGACACTAAGTCCAGGCTCGGTCAACACAATATCAGATGCACTTCTGGCAGCATCTGTGGCATCATCCACTGCGATCCCAATATCTGCCCTTTTAAGAGCAGGAGCATCATTGACCCCATCACCAGTCATGCCACAAATATGTTTCTTTTCCTGAAGTCGTCGTACTATGTCATATTTATGTTCTGAAGATTACCAGAATGCAGTTAATTGACAGGTATTAATTTGACATGGACTACTTTTTATTCTAATGTAGAGGATCACCTGGGAAGACTCCAGCGAAACCATCTGCTTTCTCAATGAGTTCGTCAATCGGAAGGCCTTCATAGGTCTCATTGCCAAAAATTGATGCAGAAGGGTACATGTTTGAGCCCATGCCAAGGCGCCTGCCGGTTTCTTTTGCAATGGCAAGTTGGTCGCCTAAACATGATCGTATTAAGGGCAAAACTCAAAACATGCAAGAAGAGAGAAGAAAATGGAAGGTACTAGACTGACCAGTTATCATCTTTACGTTCACACCAAGGTCAAGGGCACGTTGGATTGTCTGAGCGCTGTCATGACGAGGAGGATCGAAAAGCGGCATGAGGGCAATAAAGTGCCATGGCCCTCCAACAGATTCTTTTGTTCCTTCAGGAACATCCTGGTAGAGAAATGACAGCAATATGTGATTTGACCCATACAGCTTATGATAAAGTAGGTCACATATCGATGGAAACAGATTTTCTAACTTGTTAATGCATGGAGTGAAGAAAGGTAAGTTAATCTTAAGATGCCAAGGACAAGTTGTAATGCAGCAAGATTTTACATATAGTCACTTTCAAGAAGCCCATCATTCAGTATATGGACAATGAACTCAAACTCTGGCATGGAGCATGAAAAGATCTAAATACAATTTACCTACATTTCACATCAAGGGATGTGTCCTCCATGTGGCTTCAAGGTGGAACCATGCTTTAAACTTGACAGCCATTTATCAAATAAGCTCACCTGAATAGCAACAGCAAGAGATCTCAGCCCACGTTCTGCAAACTTATAAATTGTTTCATGCACTTTATGGGCAATCTCGTTTTTATTGTGAGCAAGCTCCAATATCTGCATCAAGCATAGTAAAATAAGAAAAACAAATTAAGCACCTTTTTATGAACTTACCTACCTGTTCTGGTGCACCTTTACTGACACGCTGCAATTTTCCATTATCATCAAGGAAAGTAAGTGCAGTTCGCTTGTCTGTTGGATTAAAAGGAAGGAAATGAACTTCTTGAATGCCTTCGCGTGCCTTCAGTTCTCCAAAAGAAAACAACAATATTATGAAGAAGAACCACAACCAGAGACATAATTCTGTAATGAGACAGTTTCACCTCTTTGGAGTCTGCAAGCATCCCTACTACTGCAGCATCAATTGCATCCTGGTTCTCTATTCTAGATGCTCTTGCAGCGAGCAAAACTACCATGTCTTTATCAATCTTTTTGTCGAATACCTTGATAGAAAAACGTGTCAATTAAACTCAAACTTTCTAGTTGGATTAAAGAAAATAGGATGGATTGTCTACCTCAATAAGATTCTTATCGACTGTAAGCTTATTCAACGTCAGAGTGCCAGTTTTGTCACAGCAGAGAACATCCATCCCAGCCAATTCCTCGATAGCTGTCATTCTTTTTGTAATTGCTCCCTAGAAAAACAACATCCAGGAATGCTTGAGTATTCTTGCTATCCAAAAGATGCTTTAAGATGTTTAAATATTGACCTGTTGTGCCAGCCTATGTGAACCTATTGCCATCGTCACAGACAGAACAGTTGGCATAGCAATAGGAATTCCTCCAATCAGTAAAACAAGTAAATTATCAATTCCTGAGCGATATGAACGGTGTTGAATAGGGAACATGACGATGATCTCCACTGCCATGCCAATGAATATTGTGCATATGCAGAAAATTCCTATAGCGGTGAGCACCTATCAAATGTCCAACACAATGGAACTCAATTCAACTATGCTGAAAGAAGAGTTTGCGTAAAACATTTTTGTCATCATGAAGACACATATCAGACCTTTTGGAAATGCCCCACGTGCTTGGTTGTTTCAACAAGATGGGCAGCCTTGCCAAAGAAGGTATGGACTCCCGTTCCAATGACCACTGCTTCCATTTCACCTTGTTTGCATGTAGAACCAGAATATACTTCATCTTCCGGCCGCCTAGTCACAGGCAAAGACTCTCCTGTAAGAGCAGACTGCCATTTCACACTTTATGTAAGCCACCTTCTGCCAAACATGTCCTCCTAAGGCCATTGGTAGGAATTAACCTGATCTATTTTTAGAGGGTCCCCATCAAGAAGACGCACATCAGCAGGAACAATATCCCCAAGTTTTATACTGATGATGTCCCCGGGCACTACATTCTTAGCTTCTATCTCACTCCAATGCTCATCACGAAGTACCTAAAAGATTAGCAGTGCTAGTTTCATAAAGCATTATTAACTGCAAGCATATTCAGTTCAGTTGAAGCCTACTTTGGCCTTCAGCGCCAGGCGAGCCATCAGGGCAGCTGCAGCATTTCCTGCATTGTTCTCCTCCAAGTAACTTATGGTTGAATTGATCATTAACAAAGTAACGATTCCGAGACAGTCCTGCCAATCTGGAGGGCGATGCTGGAAAGCAAATAAGCTATGAAACATCACAACAAGCGATAGAAAACAACGAAAAGCGTTATGTCTAGTCTTTCTTACATCTCCATTGGCAGCTCCTATTGCCGTAAACGCAGCAAATTCCATAACCCAAGAAAGAGGGTTCCACATGAATCCAATAAACATCAGGAACTTACTCTCCTGTAAACACAAAAGATATACACTTAATCAATGGGATGGGATATTAACTCCGTCACTCACTATTGGGATTGTGCTTCAGACATCTAAGGAAGAACATTTTTCTAAACCCTGTAATCCGCGATTGTGCAAAAGTGTTTTTAACCAGTCCACGTTAAGGAAAAAGGATAAGAATTAAGTAGAGACGGAAGAACTTGCTTTCTTTTCCTCAAGCTTATTAGGGCCAAAACGCCTAAGACGCTCTTCGGCCTCCTCGCTTGTTAGCCCCTTTCTTGAGCACGCCAAGCAATCAAACACCTCCTTCACCGGGATATTTTCCTGCGAATGCACAAAAACAATTCATGAAAGTCTACTTAGAATAAGAAAGGGCTTTGCACGGTTTCATGATAAAAATCTGGAAAGAATGACACAAATGGCTAAGAAGAACATTACCAGATCTAAGGCTTCTTGATTTACAGCTTCAAGAACGGCTTCTTTTGGAAGAGCGGCAGCAGAAGCTGTAGTCGTCTTAGAATCCTGTGCATCTCCATAGCTAGCAACTGAGTTGATATTAAGCCGCTTGGTTGACGCCGATTTTGGATTCCGTTCTTTTGCCATAGCTGAAATGCAGCTTGCAAAGTGGTAAACCGGCCGGATTACTGATTCTAGAATCGAGATTGAAGTTTATTTAGAGCTCAAAAGATGAAAAAGAGCTTAAGAATCAAGCTATGATTAGATCTGCGGCAGAAGATAGGAAAGATTTGAGAATGGAGGCGTGCAAGAAGAAAAAGAAGCAAGTTCGTCGCCGGATTGAGCAGGAACACCACCTTGTAGATCACGAGAAGCGGCCTGCATGTTTGGAGGAAAGCACAACCCACGCGATGAATTTGCGCCGTCGATTTTACTCATCTGTGTGGCCATGTATGACCATGAAGAAACTTTTGTTCTTTCACGCCCCCGCGCTTTTTCGGCCACGTGGAAAATTCGGTACGAGTTGGACAAAGTTTCGGTGGATATTGGACGTGGGATTATTTTCGAAATGATAAGCCTACTATCCGGGCGCCTTATTTTTTAAACCACTGATATATCTTTGTCATGTTAAAGCCATGGTCATGTTTACACAACAGGTATTAATGTTTGCCTGATCAAGACTAGTATGTTCATTACATATGATTTTGGAAAGTTTTGCGTTGTATTCATATAACAATACGTATGATGCTGACGCTGGTGCCTGGGGCGTGAAATATGAACTGTATTCAGTTTCCTTGTGCAAGGTTTTTTGTGCAGGATAGATGGTCGCGTGCGCCTTGGCAGATGGTAGACAGAGCTGGGGATGCTATCCTTGGTTGTGCAGGTGGCTGGGATCCGATCTTCCATTCCAATTTACGCTTTGGTGCTTGCTCCTGAGATCCGACGTACAGGTAAGCGCTTCCCCCCTGAAGAGAGATGCCCGAAAGGGCAAAGCCCCTGCTGCGACCCCCGCATGCCCTTTGTTGGGCCCAAATCACGGTTTTCTTTCGAATATGCTTTCTTTGGAGCTGCAGCTGTGACAAAGATTTCCATCTCTTAAAGTACTGGATTTCCCAGACATGAGGTCGGAGCTGCTGCACGTGCTTTATCATTTGAATGCTTTCTTTTACTCTATGCACGTTTTTGTAGGTCGCTTGCTTACAGGCTAGAGTAGTTTGTTCTTTTGTTTCGCTGTTGAAGTTTGATTTTTTACTTTGGAGATGATGTCTATTTATAAGACTGTTTCTCATGCCTCAATAAGAAGATAACATTGTGAAGGAAATTGCTTGACATGTAATGTAGTATTCCGAACGGTGCTTCGATCGGCTCCCGAAATTGAGTTTGGGAGCCAGCCGGGTTCGCCCAAGCGAACCCAGGAAATTCGCTTAAGCGAACCCAGGGATTCGCCCAGGCGAACCCAATCTGTTGACGTGGCGGTGAGGTGGCGCTACCCACCGGGTTCGCCCAAGCGAACCCGAACCAGGGTTAAGCCGGAGGCGGGTCGGATCGGCAGGTGCAGGGTGGCAGGCGTGCCCAGAACCTCTGCTGGGTCAAGAGCATCAGCATTTTGCATGGTGGCCTGCACTGATTGGTGTTCGGCCATGAGCAACGCATCCCACTGTTGTAGCAACGGGATTAGCACATGGACGTCGTTCGCGGGAGCGGGCGGTCTTGGAGGCAAGGGCGGAATGAATTGTCGGTTCGGAAATAGCTCATTGAACAACGCGGGGTGGCTGCTGCTAAGGAAGTAGTCTCCCGCTATGAGATGTTTGCACACAGCATGGAGGCATGGACAATCACAATATCGCATTCTCATGTGCTGAGTGTATCTCAAACCCTCTGTTGACTGACTTGCCATAGATAGCCTGACGTCGGTAGCATCTTCGAGGCGAATGGCGTTGGGGTTATCGTGCAAGGACTGGATAATCGAGTGAGCACCCGCATGTCTCTTCGGATATGAACGTGTGCTATAACGTCCAAACTCGGCTAGACAGAAAAACATCGGTGAGGGTCGGCGATAGGACAGAAGCACAGAAAATACGAAAGAGTAGGACCCAAACAGACTTACCAAGACTCCATCTTTCTTCGCACCGAGTGAAGATTGTGCCTCCAGCAGGCAAGGTCCCGTCCGGAAAGCCTATGAGATGGGACACTAGCGTGTACATCCTTATATTGACCTTGCACTACAGGGTTTGGGTCTTCAGAACTTTCCAGTGCGCTTCCACGTAGTTTGTCGTATCCACATCTGCATGGTTGAACATCCGTTTATGTCGTTGCCATTTACCATCCCACGTTGCCCCATTCAGCCAATTGTGATTCAAGTACCTACATCGCCCAGGGTCAGGATGTTTGCCCCTGCGTCTACATGTATGAGCTAAACGTCGTTGTGCACTCACCCTTGTATGATGTGGTTTTCTCCGTAGAGAAGCGGAAATTGTGCCAACTGCTTGGGGGTTCGGTTCCGTTGGTGGTACGCTTGGGGGTGAAAAATCACCTTTCCGGAGGCTTTCCAATCGTCAATCCCGCTCTCGAGGCTTTCCCAGTCCGTACCCAAACTGCCGCCTACGAGGTGTAATGTGGTGAGATAGAATGACAAAATATTTTCGATTGTGATCTTATTGAAACAAAAGTATGGACAACATCATTGAACAAAAATATGGACAGCATCACAGTATGTAGTCTACGACAACGTCACTGCTCCATGGGATCTTAATTTTTTAGGGATCTTACCGAGTATTCTCTGCCGGTATGCCAGTTGCCACACATCCTCCTGCGACATCGTGAATCGGTATATGACTCGCTCAACTGGGCTTACAGTCATACGTATTTGCGGTCCCCGTGCTCTTGCGATGTCATTCCAATACTTCTAAGCTCTTGTGCGGCAGCCGCAAGCAGTTCAGGATGCACAGGCATGGACCAATCCTCTGCATTTGTGAAAGGGTCATGGCCAGTGTGTTCTGTGCGCACGTATATTCGTGCACCGCTCGATGCAGCACCATTTCCATCTACTTTCACTGTCCGCAAGCGAAACAAGCATCCTCTGCGGTGCGACCGTCTGATTTGCCTATCCCCCCGGGTGCCCCTCCTTCGTGGTTGTCTCCATCGGTGGCAGGCATAGTCATCCACAACCTCACCCGTTGCAGCCCGCACGCGGTGATGCCCATGGACCAAACGGACACGATGAGTAGTTTGTAGCTCAATCACCCTTTGCTCTAGGCTGTCCATGGTGGTCTCTTCACAGTAGTTGAAGTCAATGTCCTTCATGGTGCGGCCACCTCTGCACGTGCACACTTCCATGCACGCCATTACGTATTCTTGCGGGATGCCATGCCGCCGTAGGCCGACTTCCCAATCCTCTGAAATCTTTTGAAAAGTGGCAGTGGGGGAGCGATGGGTGCTTCCACTCAGGTGACCCCTAGCAACTAGCTGCCTCCAGAACTCCACGTAAGGGACTAACTTGTGAGGCCCGGTTACGCGCCGGTACAACCAACCGCTGGATTCACTGGACTCATCGTCAACTGCAAGCTCCTGACAATATGTAGCCCATCGGTGCATCAGCCGAACATGGTTCTCGACGGGTGCCCTCCCGCTTCTCTGCGGGACCGGGGGTAGGCGGGGATCGGCAGCACTTATTTCGGACGGATGGGGAACATAGTGTTGTTCAGAGGCAACAACCTCATCAACGCATACACACACTCGTTGAATGCGTAACCACCAACTTTGAGGTGCACCACGAAGCCATTGTCTTGGGTCCTGTAGAGGCCGCCAATTAAATGAACAAGTTCTTGGGGATCTTGGGTGGGAGTAACTTGTGAAGTGGATAGGCGGGCGGGTTCCACCCATCGTCCCCAGTATCATCCCCTGGTTCCTCCTCGACATTGTGTCATCCTCGGTGTCATGAAGGTCATAATCACTATCATTTTCTTAAATCTCGACTCATCGAAGTCGGATTGTCTACCTCTGCCATTCTCGGACACTCTACTAGGAAGACAAACGAGTGTCTATCACAGCACGAACCTGCTACTGCCTATGGCAAAAATAGCCTCTGGTAAAAAATTGCCTATGGTAAAAAAAAATTAGCCTACGGTAAAAAAAATAGCCTATGGTTAAAAATAGCGTATGGTATTTGCCTATGGTAAAAAAAAATTCCCATGGTAAAAAATGCCTATGGCAAAAAAAGTAGCCTACGGTCAAAAAAATAGCCCATGGTAAAAAAATAGCATGTGCTAAAAATATCCTATTCTAAATGTCTATTGTAAAAATAGCCTATGATAAATGCAAAAAAAAAGGCCTATGCTCAATATTGAGAATGCAAAAGGAGATGAGAGAGATATGGAGTGCACCTGCTTTAGCACCAGCGCCTGCTATAGCACCTGCACTCGATCGAAGCACCTGCGCCCTCCCAAACGATAAACGTCTTGGTGCGCATAAATAGCCCTTAGGCTCGCATAAGGATTCGCCCAGGCGAATCGTTCTTTCAATCGAACCCTTCTTTCAATCTTATTCATTGTGCATGCGTGATAGCAAAATGTGGGCTCCTATCTTTGTCCCTCACCAACAATATTTATTTAAGTAGTTGTTCACCAACCATTATGCTGGTAGTTGAACGTACAATGATTCGAGGTATTAGCTTCTGCTAGACCCTCATCTAAAAGTGTTTAAATTTTCAAAATAAAGTCTATCAAGGTCCATGACCGTTCCACATATTCATATCTTCTATATTAAGTAGCAAGGTCCATGTAGACTTTAAAGTTTGGATAAAACATATTGGTAGTGTAGCCAGGTTAGTTAATGCTTTCAAAGGTAATCTAGAATCTGCCCAAGAAGTGAATGAGAAAGATACATGAAGTGTTACTCTAGTGGTGAAAAACCATTGGTAAGTCATATCCACTAGGGTAGCAGAAGTAAGCACATAGTAAGGTTGCTAGTGTTCCCAATTTGTGGTAGCTAGTAGTAATGGACATGAGCCATTTATGGGTTGAAACCCCTTTTACCAAGGATATCAAGACCAACTACTATGTTTATTTAAATTTTGAGTAGCCAACAGGGGACTGTAGGGCAAGTCAGAGGACCTGCCACCTGCCGCGGACCTGCCACCTGCCGTGGGTTCGCTTAAGCGAACCCGGCATCGTTCAGCGCGACTGCGGTTTTAATGGCGCGACTGCCACCCTGACGCCTGACCCCGCCCCGCCGATTTGACCTGGGGTTCGCCCAGGCGAATCCGCCTGTACCTAGGCACCCCGTACCTATTCCGACCTTCCCGCCGACGCCTGTACCGCTTAACCCGGGTTTGGGTTCGCCCAGGCGAACCCGGCAGCAACGCCACGTCCGCCGCCACGTCCCCTGCGGGTTCGCGTGGGCAAATCCGCCGGGTTCGCCTGGGCGAATCTTCGGGGTTCGCCTGGGCGAACCCGCTTGGCGGTTTGACCCAATTTCGGGAGCCAATAAAGTGGGCGTATTCCGAAGGCGCTAGATGGTAAGTAAGTGTGCATCTCAGATGTCCTTAACAGTGCAACAACGACAGAAACCAGGACCCTGAGGTAAGGCATGAGCACTGGATTATCAATTGGGATTCGATTCCGCATGCTTGCTCTCTTCACGTCTGTGCTTGCTGTCTAATATTGCTGTAATACTGGTTCTATTGGGTATAGTGTATTTAGATTATTTGCCCCAATGGTTATTTTTGCAAGTGAGGCCCTATAATATGGGGTCAATTTGACCCCATATTGACCTCGAATGGGAGGCTGGGATCTACGTTTGTTATGCCAAAAATATTTTGCAGACCATTGTAAATAATTTGCATGCATGTTGTTGTGGGCGAACAATTGAATTAATGCGGGTGGCATTAGAGTTGTGGTCGCATGTTCCTAGTCTAGATTATCGTGGTGCACCATGGCAGGGTAGACTAGGGTATGATGTCGCCTTGTCATTGGGTTGGGAATAGTGTTTGAAATTATTCCCCTTCAATGAATAACAAGGCAATCATACATATATAGTAAGCTAAGGTTATTGAAGTTAAAGGTTTGGAAATAACCTTGGGTTAGATTATGTGAATGGTTTATAAAACCATTGCATGTTAAAAAGGTGAGCACCCCTTAAATCGGGGATGCCACCAACTTCTAGTTAATAGCAGCGTGAGCTGCGGGACAGGGATCGGCCACTGTCGATTTAGCTCTGGACCTGATGGACCGGCTGGTTGGTCGCCACGTGGCATTGCCACGTTGAATTGACAGCTATATTAGAGAAGGCGGCAGCCGGATTGGAGGGAGGGAACAACAGAGGAGGAGGCCGGCAGCTGTAAACACAGGCAGAGTTAGAACAAAGGAAGAACAGGACCTTTGGGGGCGGATTGGTCGGCAAAGGAGTCTGATCTGGAAAAGATCTAGGGGGTGAAGTAGAGACATTTGGGTAAGCCGTGGGTTGATAATTTAGTCTGTACCATGGCAGAGCTGGTCTTCTATAAAGAAGACGAAAACTAAAAGCTATACTAAATGATTAAACTTTGCCCTAAAGGCAATACTTGATTGCCTTGAGAAACTCCTGTAACCAACACTCAAAGCATGGTCTTCCAGTTCTATTCTATTAACAGGGATGTTTATCTGGACTGCTAAAGCTTTGCTCCGCTCAGCGAAGGATTCATTGTGGCAGGGCACGGGTGATATGTTTTTGCAGCCCAAGATAAGCAAGGAAGGCTTGGCATTCCGTAAGGCCCTCTGTTGTTGTTCCTATAAAGAATACTAGGGACATATGATTATTTATCCTAGTTATGAAACCCATGTAAACTAATGAGAGGAGGGTTTAGCATTGGTATGGGACAATGCTAGATCCTTATCAACAGGTTAGAGTTACATGTGGTGGCGAGTAGTATCCGTAAGATACTTGATTCCGCATCTATTACAGCGGAGTAGACGAACGTCAGGGATGTTTGTCTTAGGGAGTTTAATGCAAGGCATAATTATAGATGAGCATGGTTTGTCTAAATAAGAACAAGAGGTACTTGTGAGGTAAAGCTTGTCGCTGATATGGGACAGTGGCATGCGGAACCAACAGTCGAGTAGCCTGCATCCTTATAATGCCTGCAGTTTCTCCCTGGCATTGGATCCACCAGCGCGGGGGTTCTAGACGACGTACCGTCTAGATATGGTGGGGTGTGTCTGCTTTGCAGATGCTATGGTGCGTGTGGTGGATTCCATATGTGTGTACTTACAGTCCGCCAGTCATTGCTTCGTCTTGACACTATTGGATAACTCTTATGCATGTTGCTAACACGTGGAAGCTCGTGCAGGCTATTTGATAGCTGGCGGAGCGTACGTGTGCATGTAGTTATCTTGTGTTGTCATCTTGTTATTTGTATACGTGGCTTTCGTGTATATAGCCTCGTGGGAGGCAGTACTTGTTCTGTGTACTCTAATGGTTTGATGTGAATACAAATCGAAATTTTTGGTACTAAAATTTTGGTTCGTAACAGTGGTATCAGAGCCTGAGTTGCGGCTTGGACCTTGAGTAGCTGAGATGGAGCACGGCGAGACTAGTGCAGGCGCCCATGGAAAAAATTAGTGGCTATTAATAGCCAAATGGCGATTTTTTAGGGGGTCTAGACAATTTTTGCGGCGAATTTTATGAAGGGAGATTTCTTTTGAAAAAATAAAAAATAGCCATAGCTAAAACAAATACTCCATTATTTTTTTAGGATTAGCCAAACTATTTTCCCCCTTTTCCTTAAAGAAAAAGGGATTAGCCTTTCTTTATATTACAATAATTACATATTAAATCATTAATAGCCAAACAACAAAGACTTTTACACATCCCTACCTACCATCATCAGTGATAGTAGTTTTTTAAACTATGCATTTCTATTACATATACCATATATGCATCAAAAAGGAATTGTAAGAGATGGCCAATATCTCTCTAGATGCCCGAGTTATTTGCACAACATCTTCCCTCAAGGGTTAGAGATAAGTGCAATTTGATCACCATATCTCGAAGGTGTCATTGCATTGAAAGTTATTCAGATCATGGATATTATAAGCTATGTTGTGAGCTTTTGTTAAAAGTTTTTTAATATTATCGTATATTTCTTGATTGTTGATTATCATTTGTAATTGTAGTACATATATCTAAAGCTACATAATTTAAATTTTTTGCTTTTACCAGTTAGAAAAAATAACCAAGTGAGAGTTTATAGTACTCAATTCAAAAGTTTCGCCAAGTCCAACTACATATAAATGTAATGGTAATAATAACTTTAGCCAAATGTATATCATAAAGTACAGTAAAATTTTGAAAAATAGCCAAACCATTTTTTATGGAAAAATGTATAGCATGCTTAATTTTTTCCCTGCAGGCGCCCATATTGTAGCAGGACATGCGACTCCTATGGAGGAGGAACCTGATGTACGAGGGCTAGCTGCTCGCGTACAGGAAACCCAGAAGAACCTGGAGACCATGCAGACGAAGTGGGGCGAGGACTTGCTGGGAGTGCAGCAGAGCCTCAAGGTAGTATTGGACACTCAGACTGCTATGAGAACTGTTTTGGAGACCCTTGCTAGCACAGATGGCCTAGGGAAGTCTACGGAGAAAGGAAAGTCTCCGGCAGTTGCAGTTGTGGACCCGGATGTACCTGGTACTAGTGCTGGTGTGGAGCAGTCACTGAAGAGTTCCGGATTGAGCAAGGAGGACATCCGCAGCCTCGAGCGCACAAAGATCCCGGATTGGGATGGGAAAGGCACTGCTGAGGAGGCGATGGCTTGGATTGACAAGCTAGAGATCTTTTTTGAGGCTACCAATAAAGGTGATAAGGCGCGGTTGTTCATTGCGCAGATGCGGCTGAAATTGGACGCTTATAGTTGGTGGAATGGTCCTACCATGAAGAAGGAGGTGAATACCTAGTCTGATTTCAGGAAGTACTTTGTTGGGGAGTATGCACCTCAGCATGATGCTCGTGATGCGCTTCAGAAGCTGCGGTACTGTAAGCAGACAGGTTCTCTTAGTGCTTATATCAATAAGGTACGGGGTTATATCCACAGGGTTGGAGACTTGTCCGAGGCTCGGCAGGTTGATTTCTTTCTAGGTGGTCTATCCAGTGTTGCTCTCAAGAAGCAGATAATCGGATTGAAACCTGAGGATTTTGAGAGGGCAACTATGTTGGCTCGTCAGCTTGGGGAGGAGGATGAGTCCTTTTTCTCAAAGAAGAAAAATAGGTTTTTCAAGAAGAAAAAGTCTGAAAAGTCTGAGCAGCCTAAGTCTAAGTCTGCAGGTGGAGAGTCCAAGAGGCGTAAGGCGGACTCTAAGTCCGGTGGTCCCAGGAAGGGGATTTTCTGCTATAGGTGTGGGGAGCCTGGGCACATTAGTCGTGAATGCTTTCAGCCACAGAGCAAGAAAGCTGATAACAAGAAAGCAAACGTGACTGAAAAGGCTAAAGAAGTATTGGAATCTAAGACGGTTTCAGCCATTGCCATGGAAGAGTTGTGCGCGCTGGACAAGCCCGCAAGCAAAGGCATAACCCTAACAGAAACAAGGTGCGTGTGGAGTGGTGGCGTCCAGTAAGTGGAAAAGGAGTCATTACTGAAAAAGAGCGCTACAAATATTGTTTTAATAAGTAATAGAAGTATGATGCAAGTGATCCGACCCAATGGGTGGAAATAAAATCCGTGTTGATGTCATGGAACCCCAGAAAGGGCAAGGTGGATCCGAGAAAGGGGTGCATAAAGATTCCAATCTCTGTGAAGGATAAAGTTCTGAAGTCACTAGAGAAGATAGCCAAACAAGCAAAATAAAGTACGAGAGTTCATGAGTATCTTATGATGTGAATCTTACTTTCATTGTAATCCTACTTTCAGTGCATTTTCATTGTCTTCGTGCTTTCGTTGTAATCTTACTTTCAGTATATGAGTATCTTACTCTACTTGAATGTGAAATACTGGCTTGTGATTATCTACTTGAGTTACATCTACTTGAATGTGGAATACTGGCTTGTGATAAGTGTTAACTTGTAATTTGAGACCTGTTAGAATTAAGGCTGATAATAAAAAGTATTTACATGCTATTCCACATTGTTGAAATTGGGGTTGTCACTATTTGTAAATTTCAAAATGATGGAATAATTTCAAAATAATGGAATCGTGGTTATCATCTTTTCGTGCACTTTTCCAATTTTCATCTCCTCATTCTTGTTCTTGCCATATGGACTCTGTTTATGATATTGCTTCCTCTAAACGGCGCATGATGCCTCGATTTGATGGAAAGACTACCAGATATGGAGGTGGAGGCTCTGAATGATCCTAAAAGATAAGGATCTTTGAGAAGTCACCTCCACAACTCACTATACTGATATATCTGCTCAACTAGCAATATTGAGATTGTTCTCAATGATGGAAACCCTGATTTTCTTGAAAAGGACCACACGGCTTGATTGGCAATCAACACTAGCCTCGGTGACACCCCTGCATAATTAGTCAAAGGGGCCATCAGCGCTCATGAGATGTTGGTTATTCTTGATAGCCAGAAATGCATTGCTCTTCACAAAGCCCTGTATAATCTCCACCTCGTTGAAGGAGGAAACATCACTAGTCACATATGTTGCATGAAATCCATGCTTGATGACCTGGATGTCCTGATTACAAATGATAAGAAAGTATGCTTACTTCTCAATAGCCTTTCTGCCTCTTCTGAAGGCCTTATCATCAATTTGGATGGAGACTCTCTGATTACTATTTTGAGGCCACCATTGATCGTATTCAAGCAGAAGCACTCTGACAAGGGAAATCCAAGCCAATTTCTGACTCTGTCATGATTGCATATGCTAAGCCACCACGAAGTCCAAAACTAGACTGAAGTACCATCACTTATTATAGCTGTCAGCGCACTGGTCACTTTGCAAGAGAATGCACTGCCCCAGCACCCGCGCAACAGGGTTCGAAATTAGGGTGGTTCGTCCTTAAAAAATCTTGCATTTATTTTCTTATAAAATTTATCCAGCAACATAGATTTAAACAAATAAATGATTTATCCACTTATAGCACATGATAGATATTCAATAAAGTAGAGAGTTGCAACATTAGAGTATCTTCAGAAGCCAGTTTAAGAACTTTTTAGAAATGTTCTTTCAACAGGTGGTTGTGCAACGTACAAATAGGGGTCCTCTTCCTCCTTTAATTCCTCATAGTAAGGATCCAGAATCCTCATCCACAGCAAATCAGAGTATTGCTAATGAGGCGACTGCATCAAAAATTGTAGCTGCAGCTCTTGCCGTGCAGTCCCATTTTTTGGATATTAATGCTAGGCTTAAGAATTTGAATCTTCATATCACAAATGTAGAGAATTTGTAATTAACCAAACAGAGCAAGAAGAGAAAGCCCAATTAGATGTGGATGACCATTGTGCAAAACCCTTCTTAAAGTAAGGACAACAATTGAAACTTAAGTTGATACATCTGTCATAACAGTAGAGGTTCACCTGAAGATGAACTCAAGACGAAGAAGTCGATGTAGATGCTGAGGAAAGGCAAGTCTAAGATGATTTTTAACACGCACAGCGTGAAGTTTAAAAGAGGTTAAATTGACACATTTGAGCGTGGAAGAAATCAAGAGAAAACAATTGATTATGATCATTACAACACAAATGTAAAAGTTAAAAGAGATATAAATTGATACATTCTACACAATTGTTGCATGGCTTTGCATGGCCTTAAATCGAGGACCTTGTAAGACTGACGTGATAATCAACTACACCACAAAATCGCCTTGGAAAACAACATTCTTTTTGTTTCAAGTGAAGAAATAGGCCGATGTGTCCATCATACAATACATTAGTAGCTAGTTATGGCATTTGGTATTGATTATATGTTCTAGTTGTTTATAATGTAGGCGTGCCTAGAGTACATGTGTTCAGTTTGAGCCTTTTGAAACCACAATCTTTGTAGCATATTTCCTTTCCTATATTTTCTCATTATGGAATCAAAATGAGACCACCTTTCTGGATGGATCACAGTACCAACATTTGTTTAGGCAAAATCTTGTACCATATCGAGAAGAACCGATAAAAGTTTTTCTATATTTCTATAATTGGAAAAGTGATTGATATGGTTTTTGCCCAACAACCAATACCTTGCTCGATAACAATCAATACCTTGCTCTATAACGTGGAATTGATCATGAAAATGCTTAATATTAATACAAATATACAAATTTAAAAGACTTTTGACACATTCGACACAATTGTTGCTTGGCTCTGTCCGAACTTAAATCAGAGACCTTCAGTGTGTTACACTGTCGTGATAATCAACTACACCACAAAACCATGTTGAAAAGCATGATTCTTCTTATTTCAATTGGAAAAATAGGCCAATGTATTCAGGCGAAAACCCAACAATTCCAGTACCATTATGTGCAAAATTTGAGCCGCTCTCATGATGTATGTCAAGATTACTAGCTTTTTTTTACTAATGCAATGGTTTCGTGGTGTAGTTGGCTATCACTTTATTCTCACACATTGAAGGTCTCCAAATCTGGGCCCATGCCGCCAAGAATCACTATTTTATTCACGAGATAGACATCCATAATGTTTTTCTCAATGGAGATTTAACTGAAGAAGTATATCTGAAGAAGTATATCTGGAGTAGCCTCAAGGTTTCATCTCCTTTGACTCCTCTGAAGTTTGCAATTGCACAAAGAGCCTTATGGCATGTGCCAAGCATCGCGCTCCTGGTATACCCGCTTGGATCAGACCCTTATCACTCTTGGCTTCTCTCGCAGCCATGCAGATTCCAATGTTTATTATAGACTCAAACCTTCTTTTCTTACCATACTTGGTTTTATAGACGATTTGCTCCTTATAGCAGCCTCCTCTTCTTATCTTGCTTCTGTCAAAACCGAATTACATGCCTCATTCTGCATGAAAGACCCTTGAAGCCTCCTATGATCAAGTCGCTAAAGCCTACATCTCCACCAATACAAATATGTCTCTGATATTCTTGCCAAAGCGAAACTCAGTTCTTGCAATCCAGTGACTACTCCTCTTGAATTCTGACTTCCTCTCCTGCCAAGTGATCCTCCTTGTACACCTAAATTCCAAGCTCTTCATGACCAATACAATACTCTCCTCGGCAAGCTCAACTAAGCTGCCATGTCCACCGGACCTAATCTTGCTCTCCCTCTTTGCAAACTTAGTCAATTCTTCAATGATTCAAGGAACTCTCATTGTGATTCCCTTAATCATGTTCTTCGCTACTTGACAGGGACCATTTTCCATGGCGTTCATTACCGTACTGATAATTCATCTCCAACCATCCAAGGCGATGCTATTAGCTGGAGTAGCTCCAAGCAAAGTTGCATTTCCCTCTCCAACATGGAAGCTGGATACGTGGCTCTTTCTTATGCCACCAAAGAAATAAGGCTGCAGCAATTTTGCGCATGCCTTCATTTTCCTCAATTCCAATCATCTCCATGTTGACAATCAAAGTGCCATGGCCATCGCTCGCAATCCAGTTCTTCATCGACGCACCAAGCATATAGACATACAATATCACTTTGTCCACAACCTTGTGCAAGCTGATACCATCACTCTCCAGTATTATCCCACAGATGACATGCCTGCAGACATGTTTACTAAGGCATTAGCTCGTATCAAACACTCCAAATTCACTCAAGCCATTAGCACGTCTGCTTTTAGTGGGGGTCAAGATTCTCCTAAACTCATAAGCATAAGAACCTCATTGATATTTATAGTTGTTAATGATTTTGAAATCCACCACATGAATGTGTTGAATGCAAAAAATGAAGAAGAGGTCTATTTGAGATAAGCTTAGGGTTTTGAATTGGAAAAGGATAAGGTTTGGAAGCTCAAAGGAGTTGTATACGGACTGAAGCAATTTCCCAAATAATGGTACTTGTGCATTGATAATTTCTTGAAGGAGCATGGCTTTGAGAAACTAAAACCTATGGGTAACTTGTATAAATTTCAATACAGAGATGAATTTTGCATAGTTATTTTGTATGTCGATGATTGTATAATGGTCTCAAACAAAATCGAATGCATGAACGAATGCAAAATGGTTTCGACTGACAGGTTTGAGATGACAAATTTGGGAGTGTCAAAGAAATTTCAAGAGGTGGACGTGACACGACACATAAGAAAAAAAACATTAACATTAAGTTAAACAGATAGTGTCACTACTACAAAAATAGGTAGAAATGGCACAAACGTGACATTTATCCTCTGCCTTTTTACCGGGCATAAACGTCACTTTTGTGCCATTTGGGGGGCACAAACGTCATAAATGGCACAAAGGTGACGTTTATGCTCGGTAAAAAGGCGGAGGATAAATGTCACTTTTGTGCCATTTCTACCTATTTTTGTAGTAGTGTGTTCAAGATATGATTGAAAGATTTGGTTTAGTATCATGTAAAGAAATCAATACATTGTTGGTGCCAAGTCAGAAACATGGTCCAGAATTATGTCCTTCAAATGAAATAGAGATGCAAGAAATGAAAAATATGCCACACAAGGATTTGATAGGATGTTTATTGTGATAGAACTAGTGCAAAACCAACACAAACCCCACAAGATCGACTCAAGAGATAGAATAGAAGAACAAGAATAAGTCTATTGAGAAAAGCAATAGAAAATACAATCTCTACTTCTGAGCATTGCATAGTACATAACGTACAATCAATATATACAACCGGTGAGACTAAGAATAGTAGTCTACCACTTAACCACCGTCCACTAATTACGGCACTGATTTAGGGTCGGTGCTCAGTGCTGACAAAGTGCGCCTTTTGTACATTTCAGCACCTTCTCAGCACCTGTGTGCTAAGTGCTGAACTACTGTTGTTTCAGCAACTGTGCTTAGTCAGTATATTTATATTCCAACACTCTCCCTTAAATGTTGCTGACTAAGCAGAAGAAAATCAGCTGAAACTAAGGTAATCCTTCTCTCCCTTCAGCTGCAATTTCTTCATGCCCAAGCTCTCCTTCACATTGATGAACTTAGATCCAACTAATGGTTTGGTAAAACCATCAGCAAACTGATCTTGTGAGGAACAATGAACAAGTTGAGAAGATCCCATTTGGATCTGCTCACAGACAAAACACAAGTGGGTGTCAAGGTGTTTTGTCTTTGGGTGGTACTTAGCATCCTTGGCAAGATGGATGGTACTTGTGTTGTCGCACAATATAACAGCCGAGGATGGAGGTACCTGCAGATCTGTCCACAAATGTTTAAGCCACAACAATTCCTGCATCCAACACTGAGTGCTTTGAATTCTGCCTCCCGCTGTAGACTGTCTTTTGGACAACCATATCAGCACGTTAGGCCCTATGAACGTGATCATCCCTGTTGTGGACCTCCTGCTATCATGACAGTTAGCATGATCTGCATCAACAAAGACTTTCAGCTGGAAATCAGAGGACCTCTGATAAAAGAGACCTTCCTGTGAAGTCCCCTTCAGATGTACCAGCAGTCTTTTAGCAGCCTTCCAGTGCGACTGCCTGGGATTGCTCATGAATCTGCTCAGCACTCCCATAGCAAAAGAGATATCAGGTCTAGTGACTGTGAGATATATCAAAGCCCCTACCATGCTTCGATAGAGTGTGGGTCACACTCCTCACTATCGAAATCAAGCTCAAGCCTTGTGCCTGGATCAAAAGGACTTGCCACAGCCTTGCAATCTTGCATACGATACTGTTGTAACATTTCTTTGATACATTTCTGCTGAGAAAGATAGATGCCATCTGAGTGCTGCCACACTTCTACACCTAAACAGTAATGCATAAGGCCAAAGTCAGTCATCTCGAAGGACGAAGATAACTTCAACTTCAATATAGAAATCAGCACATCAGCATCTCCTGTGATGATCAAATCATCAACATACGAAACCACAATGCACATTCGGCCTTCATGTGATTTGTAATAAAGATTGGGGTCTGCTGCACGTCTGCTGAACCCCTGCTCAAGAAAGAAAGCATTAATTTTCGCATGCCAACATCTTGGAACCTGCTTCAAGCCATAAATGCTTTTATTCAAATGACAAATCAGCTGCTCCTTCCGTTGAACAACAAATCCTGGTGGTTGAGTCTGTAACGGACCTAGCAACCTAGCATCAACATTAAGATGTAAGTAACATTGCCATTATATAAGAGTGCATTTTCAAGGTAAAATAAATGATTATGTGCTAGGAATACATGCATGCAATGTGTCCATGCATGCCGTGTGTGCATGCATCCATGCAAAGGCATTGCTAGGTTATATAAGTGCAACAATATTATTCTTGATTTCTTGGGAAGGAGTTTTCCATGGGAAAGAAGTCTTTTATGTGATAGTGAAGAATTCGGAAGGAGATAGATTGCAGATGGATTGCTAAAGGAGCGAGTTGCGTGCAGAGATCTGGGAGCATTGCTGGGAGTGCAGAGGAAGCAAGCGGGATTCCAGGTGGGGATCAAGCCTTACACCTGGGGTTTTCTAGTGTTTGTATAGCTGTGTTGATTTAATAATGATTGCTTTGAACGTAGTATAAACTTGGAGTTAAATCATATGAACATGGTCATGAATAGGCATGCATGGTCAATGGATAGCGAGCATATTAACCAATTTAATAAACTAGTTAGCAGGAAGCCACCGTCATTAAGGTTATAAGTAATAATTTGAAGGAAGTTGATCTAGTTAAAAGTAATAAGATATTACTAAAGGTTGTATTTTGCTTAAGCACCGGGCATTGCATGTTGCATGGTAGAGATAGTAATGTTTATATGAGCATATAGAGATAGTAATGTTTATATGAGCGTATAACTGGATTTCCTTTGTTGCATGAGGTGTAAATTATGGAATTTCTAAGGTAAATTTGATATGGAAATGTGCCTAGATATTGGGTGGAATTCATAGTATTGTGATCTATGTGTAGTATAATTCTTTGATATAGACCTCTGGGGCCGGAGTCTAGGTGCGATGGTCTAGACTCGCGGTTATTGCACAGTGCTATGTAAATGGTATTATTTGAACATCGGGCGTTGGTACCATATGGTACAACGTCATGCACAGTTAAGTGGTCCTCCAATGCTGGACGCAGCGTGGATGGGTGTGTACACACGTGGTTACCCCGCCTCTATGTCACTGGCCTGATCAGCCGAGTTGACCTTGCTCAGACCCAGAGGAATATTGGTTGCAATGTTGATGCTATGATTGCTTGGTTATTATATATGTGGTCTTCGTTGTTGGAATTAAGTTGCATTGGTCATGCTTGCTGGACTAGTTACTTGGATTGCAGGAGCGAGGCTACGGTATAGTTAGATTGTTGTTCTAGGTTAACACCTTGTATTGTTGAAGCTAGATATGTCCTAGATCCCCGATCCCCACTTAGTCCGTGTGACTAACCCGTGGTTGATGGTGTAAGCAGAGGTGCGAGATGCTTCGGAAAGTAGCCAAGCTTCGGAAAGGCGAGAGTAGAAGTGTGTGGATTGCTATTCAATAAACTTGATTATTATTACTATTATTATTATATATGGGGATATTGCTGAGTAATGGGCAAGTACATGTTTGGAACCTTAGAATATGTACAAAGATTAAATTCTTTACCTAAGTGTTATTGTTGCGGATGCATGAGTTAATTTCTTAAGTCTTTAAGCTTAAGTAGATCCAATGGTCGAGATTGATGGGATCTCCGCTACCATAAAGTTAAATCGCCAGGGCCCGGCCACAGCTTGGTATCAGAGCATAGTTGGATCCTTGGATGTATGATGGCGAAGTTTAGATTCAAGTTGAGGTTGTTGGATTATGCTAATAGTACTATGTGGAGATGATGGCCTCAGAGGAGGCGTGACAAATTGTTTTATGAAGGTATGTGAAATTGATTACATGGTATTTCTATAATCTTGGTTGATTTTCTATCCTGCAAAGCAGATAAGCTAGAAAAATGTACTTCATCAAGGGGCTAACTTTGATTTAGGGTTGCCAATGTGCGATAGCATGGAAGTGATGCTTGAGGGAGATTAAGTTACAGTGTATTATGCTTTCACTTTGGTAACCACTCCTTATGGTGTAGATGTGATCTCATAGTAGTATACTCGGTGGCAAGAAAATTTGGAATAAGCAAAGGCATGATATATAATGCCTATGATATTCAGGGAAGGTTCATCTCACCATATCGGATGAATAAGATTCTTGATGTGATGTTAGGTGCATCCTTTTGAAGCTAAAAATTGAGAAAACCAGGCAGCATCTATATATTGCTATCCAGTGGTAAAATAACAATAAATTGCTAAGTTGATAGCATTCAGGCTATGGTTGGATAAGGTTACAACACGGTGGTTGTAAGACAAGTTTTTGAGAATGCTTAGATATGCTTATAAAATAAGATTGGCGTGATAGTCAGATTGAAGCTCATGTGTAAATAGCAGATGTGTGATGTAGAAGGAAATGTCATGATTACATCATGGTCCTACTTGAGGTCTATAAAGTTGTTGGCCTTAGGGTTATGGCTAGAATAGTCGGTGATAGCCTTGAAAAAGTTCTTGGCCTTGAAAAATTCTTGGAGTATAAGAAAGCACTTAACGGAACAAAGTGGTCAGGTTACGCATTTATATTTAGAGAATGATATCCACTTAAATTATGGCAGACTGAAGAATTCATTGACCAAGATTGAACAATGTTATCCATCTTATGGATAAGGAAGAAGAAGACGATGAATAGAGGAATAACATATTTAATCGTGGTAGTAGGTAAACCATGAAGTTGAACGAAAGAGTTGTCAGATAAAGCCCAGACATGAGATAAAGGCAGAGGGGAATGTATAGACATGGGGGAAGTGCCATTTTTGAAAATCTTAGAATGTAATAGAAGAGTTGTAAGCACATCTAGTAATGGTGCTTCCATGTATCGTAATTATTTGGCATGGTAGAAGTGATTGTAGATTAATGGAGGGATGGTGATTGCATTACTTGATTAAGGATATAGTCAAAGGATTGAAGTTGTGAACGAAATACATGAAGTAAGAACTTCATTGAAATTAACGGCAATTGATGCCTATAAAATCTTGTTGAAAGACTAACCAGTGTGATGGGGTAATATGTATGGAAGTAGGCTAAATATTGAGGCCAAGTGTATAGCCTAGGATACTTAAATGTCATTGGATGAACTCGTAGAGGAATTCTCTGTACCATGGGTTATAATTCTTATGGGATCCCTTATATCAACTTAAGTATGTTACCTAGCTATAAGATACCCAGACTGGGGGACTTGATTATGTATTTTGCTTGTTACTTTTTGGATTTGGCCACCCAAGAAGTCTCGAGAGATTACATATCTAGTTCGACCTGAGTATCTCTTTGGAATGGTGGGTTTTTTATTCTATGGCACGTACCACGTTTATTATATTGAATTGGATATGTAGTATACTCATAATATTTGAGTTAGTTCTAGACTTGGCGGTATGTTAAATTGAATGTTAGAAGGGTCGTGCATTGGAGCTATCTAATATGTATCTTTCCTTTAGCTTAAATTACTTGTATGAAGCTAGCTTTGAACTTTCAAGTTTGGAGATGCATCATCTTGGATTGGAAGGCTAAGCAATTGTGTTTGACAAGGATGGGTCAGTTCTAAGGGACAAAGTTGTATTCATTTGGGAGTATGTCGAATTGAGGATTAAGATATGAAAGCTGAAAGGGAAGAGACCCGAGTAATTAAGGAGGCAGACTATAAAAAAAAATTAGATCAATGGTTGGGTTTGTTCCAAGGAAGATATCACAAAGGGAGATACAAATTAGATTTTTCATGAGTACTCTAAGATGCACCCATGAGGACATGGGTTGAATTTTTGGAGGAGAGACTGTAACGGACCTAGCAACCTAGCATCAACATTAAGATGTAAGTAACATTGCCATTATATAAGAGTGCATTTTCAAGGTAAAATAAATGATTATGTGCTAGGAATACATGCATGCAATGTGTCCATGCATGCCGTGTGTGCATGCATCCATGCAAGGGCATTGCTAGGTTATATAAGTGCAACAATATTATTCTTGATTTCTTGGGAAGGAGTTTTCCATGGGAAAGAAGTCTTTTATGTGATAGTGAAGAATTCGGAAGGAGATAGATTGCAGATGGATTGCTAAAGGAGCGAGTTGCGTGCAGAGATCTGGGAGCATTGCTGGGAGTGCAGAGGAAGCAAGCGGGATTCCAGGTGGGGATCAAGCCTTACACCTGGGGTTTTCTAGTGTTTGTATAGCTGTGTTGATTTAATAATGATTGTTTTGAACGTAGTATAAACTTGGAGTTAAATCATATGAACATGGTCATGAATAGGCATGCATGGTCAATGGATAGCGAGCATATTAACCAATTTAATAAACTAGTTAGCAGGAAGCCACCGTCATTAAGGTTATAAGTAATAATTTGAAGGAAGTTGATCTAGTTAAAAGTAATAAGATATTACTAAAGGTTGTATTTTGCTTAAGCACCGGGCATTGCATGTTGCATGGTAGAGATAGTAATGTTTATATGAGCATATAGAGATAGTAATGTTTATATGAGCGTATAACTGGATTTCCTTTGTTGCATGAGGTGTAAATTATGGAATTTCTAAGGTAAATTTGATATGGAAATGTGCCTAGATATTGGGTGGAATTCATAGTATTGTGATCTATGTGTAGTATAATTCTTTGATATAGACCTCTGGGGCCGGAGTCTAGGTGCGATGGTCTAGACTCGCGCGGTTATTACCAATGCTGCTATGTAAATGGTATTATTTGAACATCGGCGTTGGTACCATATGGTACAACGTCATGCACAGTTAAGTGGTCCTCCAATGCTGGACGCAGCGTGGATGGGTGTGTACACACGTGGTTACCCCGCCTCTATGTCACTGGCCTGATCAGCCGAGTTGACCTTGCTCAGACCCAGAGGAATATTGGTTGCAATGTTGATGCTATGATTGCTTGGTTATTATATATGTGGTCTTCGTTGTTGGAATTAAGTTGCATTGGTCATGCTTGCTGGACTAGTTACTTGGATTGCAGGAGCGAGGCTACGGTATAGTTAGATTGTTGTTCTAGGTTAACACCTTGTATTGTTGAAGCTAGATATGTCCTAGATCCCCGATCCCCACTTAGTCCGTGTGACTAACCCGTGGTTGATGGTGTAAGCAGAGGTGCGAGATGCTTCGGAAAGTAGCCAAGCTTCGGAAAGGCGAGAGTAGAAGTGTGTGGATTGCTATTCAATAAACTTGATTATTATTACTATTATTATTATATATGGGGATATTGCTGAGTAATGGGCAAGTACATGTTTGGAACCTTAGAATATGTACAAAGATTAAATTCTTTACCTAAGTGTTATTGTTGCGGATGCATGAGTTAATTTCTTAAGTCTTTAAGCTTAAGTAGATCCAATGGTCGAGATTGATGGGATCTCCAGTTACCATAAAGGTTAACTGGCCAGGCCCGTCACAGAGTCATATAGACCTCTTCCTCCAACACCATTCAAAAAAGCAGACTTAATGTCCATTTAAAACATTGGCCAACCTTTCATTGCAGCAAGAGCTACAACTGATCTGATAGTGGACATTCTGGCTGCGGGAGCAAAGACTTCATCATAATCTAAGCCTTTTTTCTGTGCAAAACCCTTGGCTACAAGTCTAGCTTTGTGCTTTGACACTGTCTCATCAGCATGAATTTGGTTTTAAACACCCACTTACAGCCAATAACTTGATTATCAGCTGGGAGTTCAACCAATTCCCATATGCCTTGCTTCAGCAATTGAGAGTATTCTTCTTCCATTGCATGTTGGCACTGCGAATCACTAGCTGCTTCATGAAAGGTGTGTGGATCAACATGATTCTGGACCTTTGCCATTAAGGCAAGGTTACATGATCCATTAGACTTCTCATGTTTCTCCATCAGACGTGCTGATCTCCTAGGTTCAACAACAGGTACAATAGATGCTGCAACCGGTTCTGCAACAATTTGTTTCTCCTTGAGACGTGCTGATCTCCTAGGTTCAACAATAGAAGGTATAACAGGTGCTACAATAGGTGCTGTAACAGGTCCTGGATCAGGTGCTACAGTACCTTCATGTGTGCTGGACTCCCCCTGAAAGGAACCAACCTGCTCATGGACCATAGGGCAAGTGGGATTGGGATCATCCCGTGCCACTACTTCAGGCAAATGTGACTTCACTGGAGAAACCACTAGAGAGGGAGAGAAAGATCTACCAGCAGCTGCTATCAGATCTCCAACATCCAAGCTGCTGTCATTGTGAACTGCAGGAGAATCACTGGAAGATATACCATCATACACAGCATCTTCAACAAATTGAACTAACCTGCTTACAATAACCTGCTGGTTGGAAGGATCATACAACTTGTAACCTTTCTGATTTTCAGGATACCCAATGAAGATGGCTTTGACAGCCCCTATCATGCACCTTCCCATAGCTTTTAGCTTCTCATCAGGTATGGAAGTATAAGCCAAGCATCCAAACACCCTCAAATGAGACACATTTGGTTTCATTCTCCAAAATGCTTCATAAGAAGTCACATCCTGGACTGCCTTAGTATGCGACCTATTTGCCAAATATGCTATTGTCACTACTGCCTCTCCCCAAAAAGATTCAGGCAGTTGCTTGTGACTCATCATAGATCTTGCCAAATCAAGCAAAGATCTATTCATCCTTTCAGCTACACCATTATGTGGATGAGCATAAGGAATGATTAACTGTCTTTCAATACCTTCTTCCATGAGAAACTCATCAAAGGTATTAGAAACATATTCACCTTCATTGTCACTTCTCAACTTTTTGATTACTAATCCTGTCTGCTTTTCAACTGCTGCTTTGAAGGCCTTGAACTTGCTAAGCACCTCAGATTTGCAGTGCAAAGTATACACCCAAGTGTACCTACTGAAATCATCAATCAGGGTCAAGAAATACCTCTTTCCACCTAATAAAACATCAGACATATAGCATAAATCAGAATGCAGCAGCTCAAGAGGTCGAGTTGCTCGATGAATAGCCTGCTGTGGAAAAGGCTGTTGAGGTTGCTTTCCAAGATGGCATGCAGCACACTCAAGCTTGACACATTTCAGAGAGGGAATACCTGTAACCAT
Source organism: Isoetes taiwanensis (assembly GCA_021234155.1). Taxonomy (NCBI): domain Eukaryota; kingdom Viridiplantae; phylum Streptophyta; class Lycopodiopsida; order Isoetales; family Isoetaceae; genus Isoetes; species Isoetes taiwanensis. The sequence continues at coordinate 8,815,367 of JAJEKV010000040.1, forward strand.
CTTGTTCTTGTACAAAGCATGTACAACAGTGCCTCCAACATGACCAAAACGAGCATACCACAGATGCTCATTGTTCAGGTAATTGGTAGGACAACGCCGGTCCCTTACTTTATATCTCGAACTACTTTGTTGATGGTCCATTACATAGTGCCTATGACAAGATGGTAGGATTGAAACAATTTGAGGTCCAACCCACTTTGATAGTTTTGCATGCATCATGGGTATAAATTAAGAACCTCCTTAATTTAGAAACATGAACTTGGTTTGGCTAAACTTGTATATAATTTCTCTAATTTCTAATTATACTTTGGCTAAATTTTCTAAAACAGATAAGCGCAAATGAGCTAAACCTATAATAATTTCGGAGAAAAAACTTGTAAAAATTGAAATAAAATTACTCAAAAAATCTGGATAAAGTAAGAAAAATATCTTAAACAATTGTAGACACTTTGGCAAATCTTTTGAAATAATAAAAAAGCCTCAAATATGGCTAAATTCTTTTATTTTTTGATTGCCAAAACAGTAATGGTCAAGCCCAAAGTTTAGTTAAATGGTGAAGATAGCCACTAATTTATACCATACCTGCACGCAATCTAGATCTGTTGCCTTGCCATTTGCGAGCCTTTGCAAGACGTGCATACATCTGAATCTATTATGGTTAGAGAGAACCCGATTGTGCTACTATAATATGCTGGATTACAACAGGATCATAATACTGCATCAAGGATTGCACCCATTGGTCTAAATAGAGGTTGCTAGAGTCTGTACAGGCTTGTATAATACTTCCTCCAGAATGTCATAGGTGTGATGGTGCAAGAAGATAAAACATTTCATGTTGGTGTTTTGCAATGTAATGTGCCTTCTTCCATTTGATGAAAGCTTTGTACTGCTTGTTGGAGGGGTAAAGTGGGACCAACTACCGATCTAAGATGTCGTTTTAGTTCTTTCTTTTTATTATCAAACCATTTATTTCTAGGGAAGATGGATGTGCGTGATGGTCTACTGTGCATCTTTTCCGAAAATATCATTCTGCTACTACACTCAGAATGACATTAACAAATCTGGCAAATTGTTGTTCCAGTGTAAAAAAAAATGCAATACTCTTGATATCTCCTCTGTTAGTAGCTGAGCATAATCCTCCGCCTTATCAAATGAAGGTGAGGCACCCAGGATTTGGACTGACAGTGGTGCTGCTTTAGCTGCCAATCTAATGCTATGAAGAGAGTTGGTGATCTGAATCTACCTCCTCATCTCTATTATGTATACCCATATGTACGTGTGTGAGGAGATGCAAATCTTGCTTGGCCATAAGCACATAACCAACTAGGCTGAATCCCCCATCCTGGTTCTCATGATGATAAGTGTAGAGGGAGGAAGGTCGCCATTGTGCGAGGCCACTGCAAATGATCAAGTTGAAGATGTCGCACATCTGAAGCAATTGCCATCCGAAACGTGTGACATGATGTCCTTCATCAACTGAAGTGTGTAGTCAAAGGTCTTCTGCAATTAAAGTTGCAACATATCCTCATGTGAAAGGTTAGGCTTTGTCAATTCAGCTGCAGCTCTGCTTGCATTGAAATCCCCTACAAGCATGACATGGCACAATTGCTTGTGTCGTTGAGTCCCATCACATAGATCGACGTACAGGTCCAATCTATCCATGGTGGAAATCATGGCAGTAATTGGATTCTTCATTGTGAATATTTAATTCAAGTGCCGAATGCGATGATCTATTCTGTGTAGTTTGATTTAAAGCAGTCAACTAATGAATAGTAGAATGGTCAAATACCAAACATTAAACATTTGGTTTACCATTGAATCGAAATAAAAGGTACAAGGAGAGTTCTATTTGAGGTTGCTCTTAGGAGTTGCCTATCAGTGAGATCCAACCCGCCATGATTAAGAGTTGTAGCATCGCTAAACTGTAAGCTCAATAGAAAATATTATTAGCGTTGCTAAAATGTGGATAAGTAGTAACTATTTAGATATTTGGTTTAACTAGTTTATTTAGAAATGCGAGTAAGTAGTAGCTAGTTATTTAGTTTAACTAGACGTAGATTTGAAGGCTAGAAATTACCAATGTAACATAATTTGAGCAGATACTAAAGCGTAAGGATATATGGAAAGTTGTTAATAGAATAGAATAGAATAGAATAGAATAGAATTGTTTTTATCGTCCACGGAGACCAATCGGCCTATGGGACCCAATACAAAAAGCGCAGCAATCACATTACTGCCCGGATTAAAAAACCCCCGCCCCGAAGGGTTTTCGAGGGAAAAACCATGGCAGCAATAAGATTGCTGACAACGATTAAATGGTTGACTGGGGGCATATCTTAGCCCTCAAGTCCAGTACTTCCTAAATGTATGATCCGAGTGAGCGCACCGAAGTCGTACCCAGTATTATGTGTAGCGGCTCATCGGGTCTAATCAACTGAGCATAGCGTGTCCGAATCTGATCATATGCCGGGCAGCTCCGAAAAGTGTGACACTCATCCTCAACAGCTCCCGTCTGGCAGCACTGACAAACCCTATCCTGGCGTGGCTCCCCAATCCATCGACCTGTCTCAATCCGGAGATGGTGGGCACCTGTGCAAATGGAGGCGATATGCCTGCGCTTTTTCATGGGCAGATGTGAACATAGGTAGCGTTGTGGGCCTCGTTCTAATGTGGGATTTATGTGCTGCTTGTAATGTGTTGTTTTGACTTGCTCCAGGGCCCTGGAATCCCAAAGCTTGCTGGAGAAACAAGCATCAAGGTAACATCTCGGTCGTATCGCCGATCGCCTCTATTTCTACCGGATGCACATATGCTCCCGGACATTCCATCTAGTTAGCCAATTTGCACTCTTTTATCCTTCCAACAATTCTTGAGTCGTTGTGGTCCCATTGCCACTTTGATAAGCCAAGTCGCGGTGAGCGATCATCATCCATATTTACCACCTTCCGGAAATAGGCGATGTGTCTATCAAGGGCCGCTTCGGCGAAGTGGCGAGCAACCCTCGCTCTCCCCGCAACAAAATTTGATATGGGACCGTGGATTTCACTCCGAGTGCCCGTGATAAGAAGGCCTTCTGCACCTGTTCTAAGTCACTCCAAATAGCAAGGGACACCACTGGGCCCCAGATTTCAACCTCGTACAAAAGAACGGGCTCTACCAATACCCTGAACAGATGTGCCTGATGTCCCCAATCATACAATTCTGCTCTGTGGTTATTGTTCTGCATTGCATAAAGTGCTTTCCACTGCTACACGCAATCTTATGGAAGTGTCCCAGCATAGTGTAGAAGGAAACTCCATTCCCAGATACTTGTAGGTGGGTGTCACCTCCACTTGTTTCTCTCGATAAGTGAATGAAGGGGGCCCTGGATGGCACGAGGATGAGTTAGGACCACGTCTTGGCCAGATTGACGTTCATGTCTGTGGCCTGGCAGAATGTATCTAGAGCATCTAGGTGAGACTGCATATCCTCTGGAGTGTGAGCTAAGAGGTCAACATCATCTGCATTGTCCATGAGCCACCCGCCACCCCCATTGTCCATGAGCCAGTGTTTCAACTGGTCAATGTACAGACCAAACAATGTTGGGGAAAGAGGACATTCCTGGCGGACCCCAATACTGCTAGTGAATGGTTGTCCCGTCATCCGCATCTGACCTGAACAACTCTCATACAACCTGTATACTGCATTTTGCATATCCACAGGAACCTTCAGTTGCCGCAATCTTTCCCATAACTTTTCCCGAGGCACAGTGTTAAAAGCCTTCGCAAAGTCAACAAAGCAACAATACGAGTCCCCCGACGGTTTTACGCTATCCTCAACCAAAGTCCTCAATGTGAAGATATGATCAATGGTTGAATGCCGGGGTCTGAACCCTACTTGCTGAGAGCTCGCACACCTGTTGCTTCTGCCCACCTGGTCAACTGTTGCTCAATAATGCCAGCTAGCAGTTTGGCAAACACCGAACTGACCATGATTGTTCGGTAATTGGTTGCACTATGTGGATCTCCCCGCTTTGTAAATGGGGACAACTCGCTTGTGGTCCACTTCTTTGGGGAATCCTTCCTCGAGTGCTCGTTGAACATAGTGGTTAGGACTGGTACCATAGGCTCCCCGCCCACTTGATCAACTCTGCACGCATACCATCCAGTCCGTTGCTTTTCCATTGGCCAAACTGCGCACCACGGGTAACAAAGATCCTCGTGATTTCTAATGTCGGACCATTCTGTGGGGGTATGAGTGCCCGTGACCCTTGAGGATCATAGAGTTCTTTGCAAGTATTGTTCCCACCGCTCATTAGTGATGTTCCCGTAGGGCTGGGCTGGCTTTCAAGAACCTTAAGCCAAAAGGTTCTAGGATGGCTTTCCAACATGTAAAACATTTCCCTTTGATGGCGTGCAATGTAATCGAGATTTCTTTGCCTTCAAGAAAGCACGATCTTTGTGTGGTGGCATGTGGGCGCATTGCGGGGATCCGTGGATGGGCGGAGCCGGCATTTGTATTCCTTACACTCAGCATCAAACCATCGATTACGTGGGAATGTTGCAGTCCCTGTGATACTTCTCGGGCTTGCTATCCCAAAACATCTTTCTGCGACAGTACCAAGTAGCTCAATCAGCTGACCCGTTTGCTGTTCTAGCGTGGGGGCCTGCAAAATTCCTGAAAGGTCATCTATGCCTGCTCATAATCCAATCGCAAGTGAGGTAGACGAGGAGCTGCCGTAGAAGGGGTTCTAGCAGCCTGCCAAGCCAACTGCAGGTAGAGTGGAAGGTGATCTGAGTCGGTCTCCTCATCTCTACTGTCTGTGCCTACCCGAAAGTGGTTGATCAAATGTACATCCTGCTCATCGACTAATAGATAGTCCACCACACTGGATCCATCACCCTGGTTCTCTTGTCTGCAGGTGCACTTACAGGAGGAAGGCCACTGTGCCAGGCCATTACAAATTACCAAGTCAAAGACACCACATAGTAGAAGTAACTGCCTGCCAAAGCGCGTGACCTGACTATCATCTGATGTTCGTGGCCAAGCCGCCTCCGCGGGGCGCAGCTGTAACACATCTTGAGCCAAAGGATCAAGTCTCATGGGCTGCTCTACTCTTGTCCATGCATTGAAGTCCCCAAGGAGTACCACACTACCCAACTGTCTATGTTGTTGTATATCATCATATAGATCGACATATGGAGCTAGCCTGTCTACATCTGAGTGGGCATGGTAAAAGTTGCTTTCTGCATGTGGAGAGTAGCAAGCATCCAAGAAGAGAGGGTTGCCACTACAATTCTGCACCCGCACCCACAAGTACCGGTTGTGTCTGTCAATCTTGTGTAGGAAGATCGACTGTGCCAAAGACTCCCGGTAATAACAGGCAACCCCTCCATGTCCCCTCTTGCCTATGCAGCTATTGAAGACTGAGAAATGTTGATAGTCTAGAAGATCGGGTAGCCTGTGTCCTGCGTGCTCCCATGTCTCCATGAGGAATATGAGATCCATATCTGCAGCAACAGAGTTGAGACTATCCCCCTTCTGCCATGGGAAACCTCGACAATACTAGGAGACCACCCGAAGGCACATTCCCAATTTGTTAGTAGCAGAGGCATGCGCATATTGAGTTGTGGGGGAAGAGTGGGAAGCGGTAGCAGACTAAGTCATGCGGACAGAGTGAGAAGCAGTAGGGGTTGGGGCAGAGTGAGAAGCAGTAGGAGTTGGGGTGGCATATGACTGAGGAGTAGTGGCAGTGGCAGTAGGGCGTGGGGCTAGAGCAGACGGTGGAGGAGCATGATCAGAGGAGGTGGGGGCTGCAGCTGAATGGCCTGGAGGGTCTGCAGCAACATTTGGTGAGCGGAAAATGTGCATCTTGCCTCGAACTAGTCCCGCAGCTCCTCCTTGACAGCGGATGCCTCGAACCTTGGTGAGCTCACGCCTGCGGGACTCTTGTTGCGCTGGGGTGAGGTCTCGGTCCACATACAAGGATGTTCCCTTCAATTGCTTGCCCTGGCGCAGTACGGCATCCCGTACTTGCATATCTGCTACTGTGAATATGACAATACGACAGCTTGCTCGAGCAATGTGTACAGGCCTAGGCAATGTCATACGATTGATGATCTGCATCTGGAGTCGGTGAATGAGATTCTCTCCCTCTTCTTCCGGCAGGCCACGGATCACCAAATTATGACCTCTCCGTCTGCGTTCACTAAGCTCACGTGGATCAACGTTTGCTGGGACAGCATGTACCGGCTGCTGTCTGTGAGTTGAAGGCGCTGTCCGGTGTCCATGAACAGGAGGGTCATGTTGGCGTGGAGGGAATGGTGAAGTAGGGCGTCGTGGTGCCCGCCTAGACTGACTTCGCATGGGTGCTTGAGCATGGGTGGCAGCTGAGGTGCCTGAGATTGCCTCCACCTTCTGAAGCCGAGAGCTCAGCTCCTGCTGGAATTGTTTCTGCCGCTCCAACTCGTATACACAATTTTGCAAGGCCTCGTGTGCATTGGCATAGTCCTTTCCCCTGTTGGATTGTAGCTTCTTGTAGCTCGTGTGCCTCTTGCTCTTGAACAAGGGAATGATGTTCCAACTTCTGTATCCTAGAGGCAACCACATCATCTGTCGATGTTAAGGTGATCTCCATTGTGCTGACCCTGTTCTGAAGGGCCTACTGTAGCAACTGGCTTTCGTTAGTTGCTATCTGAAATGCCCCTTGAGTGGCAATGACATCTGCAATGTCCGATCGAAGACGGGAGATATCAGTGACCATCTCCTGCTCAATTCTCTCCTTGTCCTTCACTATAACTTCATCTCTGGTAGATATGGTGTCTATTTGTGCCCAAAGGCCAGCAAGAGTCTGTCTATCCTGCTCCCTTTCAAACTGCAACAAGCGAATACTGTCAAGCAATTGTTGCACTTGGGTCTCAATGCCTGCAAACTGTTGCTTTACTATAGCCAGTTGCTTCTTAAGCACCTGGGGGATGGAGGCTTGTTGCTCTTCTGCCAGGTGTGAGATCTAAGTGGTGTGATCCTCAACCATCGCCTGTGTTTGTCTCCACCTCTCATGGCATGACTGGTGTGCCACCCTTGTGGAATCAGAGTCTAAGGTCTGCAAAGCTGGGTCTGTCGACTGTGCTGCTCGCTGAGCTGAGCTTGCCGCCTGAGCCTTTGCACGAGCCTCCTTCTTCATGGAAGAGGCTTCTCCCGTGGCCTGACTGTTAGGTCTAGGTCTCTTGCGCGGTGGGTTGCCTGTATGCTCCTCCCAAGTGGGCATGTCAGGCATCTGTGTCTGAGTCTGGGTCTGGGTCTGGTTCCCGAGTTGGGTTGGGGATGTCCTGAGAGTGTCCATGGGTACCTAGACAGATCTTGAATCAAACTGACCAACAAATTAGGGCAAGCCAAGGGAATATGTGAAGCCCTAATCCAGAATCCAAAAGAGCAAACCGGCCGGAAAATTGCTGTTCTGACAGAAATAACTTAGCCAACCAGGATCATACCACATATCATTGGAAAGATTGCTAAGAGTGCTTTCCAACGCAACAAATTTCAGCTGAAACGGACTTCTGGATCTCCTGTTATGAGTGAAAACGTGTGACTAGCACCACCGCCTTAGGGTTTGAGCGCTTCTTGAGATGGAGGCCGGAAAACTGCTGTTTTGCTATACGAACCCTATTCTAGCATATGAAAATCGCATACCTTCAGAAAGCTATCTGAGAATAGCATTACTAAAACATGGATAAGTAGTGGCTATCTAAGTATTTGGTTTAACTGATTTATCTAGATTTGAAGGCTAGAAATTGCCACTAGAAGGATATTATAGTTGTAGTGGATTGCGGCCATATGTGATATTATGACTAGAAGATTAATGTACTCCGAATTGAAAAAATAAATCTCTTTAAAAGATCAATACTTTAAAAGAGTCCTTGTATTAATTTGATAACATAAGTAAGAGGAGAAATTCACACATTTCGAGCAATTTGGGTCAATGGACCCATTTTTGTTCAAAAAATATTCTCGAGGGCTGTTATAAACCCATTGTACCTAGATCTAAGTAAAGATCATGGCACTATTGTTATTGTATAGAATGGATTTGGTGTGACAAACAATTCAAGCGGGTGGCTATTTATGCAAATGCACACCTCGGCTATGGGAACAATGAGTTACAACATCAGAAGTTGCTTCCAGAGAAAGATTGCCCGAAGTTCCAATTGGAAGGAGCCACATCGTAAGAGGTAATAGTTTTTCCATCTGAGCCGGTAACCATGAAAGACAAACTTTGACCAACAAGCTTGGTATCACATTCCCAATTGACACCCCAGTTTCGTTTCATAGGCAACCAACCAGTATTAGAACCCTTGATAGAGACACTCTGTATATCACCACTACCGCCAACATTGGTAATAAGGACCAAGTTATAGTAGGGGTTTCCATTGATAGAAAATATGATGCCACCGCTTTTACGGCAAGTGACTCTGCAAAGTAAGATAGAGTAATATGTTAACGACGCATGGTTATTAACATCACAAAAAGAAAAAGAAGCAATTTTTACACCATGCCATAAAGAAGCAAATAAATAGAAAAGATGCAAATAAAAGAGTAGAGGTCTTTAAAAGAAATGAAGCACTTTCACTTCACTACAGACCAATTGGTATATGAGATCTATGATCTATGAGATTTATAACGTTCACTGGAGATCAACTCACTATGAGATTTATACCTGCGGTAGCGAACAGGGACAATACCAGCCTTATATTGGGCAATTTGGAGGAAGACCGGCTGGGCAAGGTCAAAATGCTGCCTTGGGGGATTGCACCATCCTCCATTGTCACTGGACTGCTCATAATTTGGAGGGCAATAATTGGTAGCAGTTATAGTAATGGACCTCCTCCTTCCGCCTGTGCCTGCGACACACCATCCTGCAGTGCTGGTGCATTGGATCTGAAAACATGCCCCGCATGCTGCCCCGCTGTTGAAGAGCGCACTGCTTAATGCTGCTGTGTTGGTTCCATACCCCTGAGAATACAGATTTCCATAGCCACATGCTCCTCCTGAAACCCAATCAACCACAAAAGTAAACAAAGGTATTCGCTTTTTGAAAGTTCTAGCTAACAGAATTATATTGAAGTTCTAACAGAAGTATTTGATTCACGAAATAAAACTATTAAGCAAATGAAAATCTAAGCATTACCCATTGTGCCTGACGCATCGCTTCCCCCATAGAACGTAGCATAGGCATTACTCCATCCCCCTCCTGCTGCAGAAATCACAGGCAGTATTGTGGCCATTATCAGATATATGAATACCAGTGCCATTACTGTTATGAATTGCATAGGAATTGCAAGGAAGCTTGGTTTGTTGTAATGCATGGAAGGTGCCCTTTTTATAGTGCATTTTTTGTTGTTGGTTAAACGCTCTAGATTAGCGTGGATGGCGCCTTCTTCTATGCTTCAATGAAATTTAAAGTCCTTCCCTATGGTTTTACCACTTGAGCACATGCACTTGCACATGTTGCCTCTTTGTTTTGCATGTGTTTTTGGATCTTTCCACTAAAATCCTATGTGCCTCCTTTTGACCTCCATTTATCAAAGCCTCAAAGATCAAATTTACCTTCTTTCCTTGCTTCTTTTACCTTCATCAATTGTTGACCTTCTAGCAATCATTCTCGAACTTACACCTCATATCTATGAATCTTTCACCTTTAAATCTGTGCCAACTATCATGACCCTACATATTTTCCAAACTACATTAAGCAATGGAATCTGAGAATGGATCGCGAGATTATACCAACCTTCCAATTTATAAAAGTCAATTCGGTTTCCAGAGTTTTTTTATACTTCTTATATGTTTCTATTATCTTATGTTACAAGTCTAAGCTAACTTAATGATGCAGGGTTTCTATATTCCAAATAAGCCTAATTTGTTTCACTCTAATGTACCATCCACTTCTTTCTAAAGAATATTTTAAACAAATGTGTTAAATCTTATTGATGTACAATATATAATATAGCTTTTATAATGAAAGAAGTAGATCCAATCAATAACCCGACCCAATTTACTAATTAAGGGATTGTAGATGATTTAGATATTATTTGAAAGTTGCTCGTTGTTAACACTCTTTATCTGTAGATTTCTATTTTGTTTCTTTTGTGTTGGCAATTTCTCAAACTTGTAAAAATGGCCAATAGGATATTATTAAGAGTTGCGTAATGGTCCTCTAAGATATGCTGCATTATCACAAATTAAATTAATGAATATTCTCTTGTCATTGAATTAATATATATTCTCCAACATGGTGTTTTTGGCCTTTCCTAATCATGGCCATGGCATATGATTGCTTATCCCGAGTATGGTTGACAATATACTATGATATCTTTTCGTTTTCTAAATTACAAAATTGTATGTTCATGCTCTATTGTATCTAATAAAGTGCATTAAAGATGTACTCTCGAGAGCATAACCTCTTTTAAAAGCAAACATTTCGTTGCAAACATGTCACGTTATTGACTAATTTATATTCACCCTCTTTTGCAAACTATTATATTCTATATTCGTTTCATGCCAAATGATTGGAGCTACGTGAAGCCCACAAGGTACCGACTGCCTATCAAGGACAAACTATTTGTACTAAAAAATGCCACGATAAACTAAAAGCTATATGCCCTATTTGATCATGTATGAGAAAGGAATGGAGTAATTTTGAATGCCTTAAAGGGACACCTACATAAGGGAAGTTAATGAATTGCATAAGAAAAGTTACTTTAAGTTGGTTAAGTAACAAAGTATATATAAGCTAACGGCTAGAGTTGTCTATCTATCCCTCTTTTCTACACATTTCAATAAGACCTCGTAGTGCAGAACTTAAAGGGCATTAAGGGCACACTTCATGTGTACAACTAGTTAGATATTTAGGTGGATGGACGCGGGACAACCTTAATATTCAATCATTATGAAATTAACATAAAACAATGTGCTATCACACTGATGGTATAGTGGTAACACACTAGTCTAAGAGCAAATATATTTTGAGTTTGAGACCGGCCAAATTTGCATTTAATGTTAGATGATTGGGGGGGTAGGACCCAATAAGCAATGTGGTGTGGTTTGTGTGTCATATATCCAATCGGATGCTACTTGACATGACGTAAAAATTGCATCTTTGTTTCTTCTTTAATTTGCATATTTTTTTCTTAAGATTATTCTATAAAGTCAATGGTTTAATGTTTAAGCATCCCACAAAAGGTCTATATTGAGTTTTTTTTTTTTTGAAGGACGACAAATATATTCATCATTAAATCATGAAAACGAGTACATGAGACTGAGGTACAGCATCCCTCACGCAGAGCTACCTGGTAGCCTCAGAGTTTCTATGACCAGAGTAAGTTTCATATTCCAAATAACCAATATGAACTGCCAGAGATCATTCTGTCGAGCTGCCTTCTTAAGAGAGAGTTTTCCAACCATCATCCTTATTGATGGTATACTTAGTCTCTTAGCGGGAACCAGCAACATTGAAAATAAAAGGCAGAATTGCATAATGGGACATCTCAACATCTGATAAATCTGAAACAGGACGAACCACATCTGGTGTTGATCTACACACAATCAGGTTAGAAACTGAAAGTTCAACAACTTCTACCTCGCGCCTATAAGAACGGATGAATCAACATGAGGAACAAGTGGCACGGTATCAAGAGGAGAAACTGGCGGAAGGACAGAGGGAGAAATACATGGAGATATACTATGAGAGGCTAAAGGGTTCTCACCACAAGGAGGACGAACAACTGAAGCCGACATAGTTGAAGCATGTATCCTACAGAAAGACCAGGATTTAATGGCATCCGAAGGGTAACGATACATAAGATCACGGAGAGGATGAGAGGATAGAGAAGTTTTCAATATCAAAGAGAGTGTATCAGAATCAAGAGCTCGAGAAGAGGCCTATATTGAGTTGTATGAGATAGGATGCAATTTTGTTGGATAAGATCGAACATTCAATTTACATTTTGGAATCTTAGATTAAATTTCAAGACCAAATTATCATCCCGAAAACATTCTTTTTTTCAAATATATTTTTAAGATAAATTTATAGATTATACGATTTTATAGAGGTAGGTAAGGTTTCATCAATATCATAATAGCTCCTCTTGATCCATATAGCACATTTATTATCAATGATTATCTGTTCATTGTTAACAAGATCCATGTTATAAGAGAGGTCCAAAGTGCTTTCTGTACTCCTCAGTAAGGCATCGTGAGTTTATAAACTAAACTACTAAAAGTAAGGAATTGATTAATATTTTGACATCTGCTGATTGCCAGATCTCAACAATGACTTTCTTTGAATTGGAGATATTACACCTAATTGGAATGTGCCGGGTGTAATTTGAACAACATACCCTTCTAGTAAGTGAACCATTATCCAGGTGTTGTGGCATCGACATGTGGATGTTAGTGGATAGGTACTCATGCAATTTTCCAGTATCACGTGCTACACTGTTTTAAATAAAAGATCTATCATGCATCATGAACATGCCATCTTTACAGGCCATGCACCTTCTTCTTCAAGTTCCATTGCTCCTCATGTATGTTCATGACACTGGTAGTGCACAAGCTTTCGCCGAACCCAATCCCTCTTTTCAGGGAAAAGCCTTGTTTCTCACCATCAGTCTACTTCCCTTACGAGTCGGAGCTTGGGTAGGAGCTCTTATGTTTTATGGCATGTTGATATCTTTGTTGTATCTATGGATGTATAGATGTGCTACCCTTCGAGGTAGTTGGATGTACTGTTGTTATTGCTGCTGACATTATGTTATACTTCGGCTGTTATAGGAGCCCATAGGGGAAGGGCGCGCAAGACACCTTCGTGTCCCCTTCCTGCACTAGGGATACCTTGGGTGCGGGATAGATGGGAGGCCCATGCGGCCGAAGGGCTGGATGGGGTATTTCCTGCGAGATATACAACCGGGCATCATATATTTGGTAGGGAACGTCACAATGGTATCAGAGCAATGTTCTTGGTTGATCAAGAGCTAGCACTGGCCATATCTCTGGCTAAGTAGTCTAACCGGTCTAGTAGAGCATGGAATAGAAAGTTCCAACATAGAACCTCGTAAAATGGGGGGAAATTTTTTCTCCCAAGTAGTGGGGCCATAGAGTTAGGCTAAATTATTTATCCAGGGGAAAGAATGAGTCAAATCAATATTCTAGTAAAATTGGAGTGGAAATTATGCATGAGCATCAAATTTCACCCAAAATGGGTCGAAGAATCATCCGAATTTGAGACTCGAGTGAAAATAGCGTGAATTCATAGCTAACACACCAAACCATTAGGAGAAATTCGAATTTAAAAAATATTATTATTATAATATTGGAATAACCATAAGTAATGAGTGTATTTAATAAGGATGGTTAATTAATGGGTGCATTAATAGTAAGGAAATATTCCAAGCCTAGAGAGCATCTTTCCTTTTTAAATATCATTTTGGGGTCCCACTCTCCCTAATTTGCCCTAAATCACTATCTCTTGATCTCCAGCTTAAGCTAATCCATTTCCTTGACCGTAAGATGTGGCTTGCACCAAATGCATAACCAGGAAACATAGGAGCCCTAGGCAAAGGCCTACCATGGCAGAGGTAGCGGCAGGAGGAGGCAAGAAGATCCCGGAGCACCTCAGGACCGGGAGGGAGGAAGAAGAGCAGTGCGACTCGTCCAGCTTCACGGAAGAGACCTTTCACACGTCCCATGAGCAGGCGCCCAACATCTTGACAGAGGACTCACAACAAACGGGCGAGTCAATTGACCATGGCACGCCCTTCGGCAGCCAGCAGGAGCAGCAAGATGAGCAGGAGCAGCAAGGCAGGCAGCAGCAGGAGGGGTAGTGCCAGCAGGAGCAGGTGGGCCCCAGCAAGAAGAAAGGAAAGGAGAAGGTGGCTAGAGTGGCCGAAGAACAGGGCAGCAAGGAAGAAGAGGGAGAGAGAGAAGGAGGCAAGAAGATGGGAGAAGAGGTCCAAAGGGACCAAGATAGACCCAAGGGCACTGTCCACATCGAAGAACCTCGTCGGGAGGAACCTGACAAGGAGGAGGAGGACGAGAAGATTGAAGAAGAAGGCGGGCAGGATGAGGAGGAGAAAAGGGACGTCAGGAAGACCTCAAATCTCGACGCTCGACCACCTTAACCTAAGTGGCCCAAGCCACCTAAGATGGTGAAGAAGCAGAAGGTGGGCGAATGCGAGTTCATGCTTAAGCAGGACCGCGAGTTTGAGAGGAAGAAGAGAGCATACTAGGAGTACCTAAGAAGGTGGAAAAGGTACAATGACTGGTATTGCAAGCAGAATGTATAGAAGTATGTCAAGGGCGGCAGGCCCAAGAACCAGCCCAAGCCGCCCCCACCTCGGTCCGAAGCCCCAAAGAGGGTCCATCATGGACCCAATTCACGGCATGCCAGTGTCTTCTGGGAGATTTGGCACTTCCAGCAGTGCACTAATCTCCTGATCCGGAAGGCACCATCCGAACGGTTCCTCCGGGAGATTATGTAGGACTTCCGGACCGACTATCGGGTTTCACTCCTAATGGCCCAGTCCTTGCAAGAAGCTGTCGAGGCAGAACTTGTGCAACTCTTCGAGGAGGGCGACTTGTGTGCTATCCATGCGAAGAGGATCACAGTTATATCGAAGGACCTTCATTTGGTGAGGAGGACCACAAAAGACAAGTTCTATAAGCTTGCAAATTTTGTATAAAACATTTTTGTATAAAAAGTTGTAATTAATATACCTAAAGCTTTTTGTTAAAATATATAGTTAAAAGTTTTTCTTGAAAATCAATCATTTGCACCAAAAATGACCCACCCGGGTCACTCCCTGCAGAGTGGCTCTGCGTCGAGAACGTAGGCGCATTCCGCGCGGAGTAACCCGAGTCGGCCTCTTTTTTGCTAAAATTTAATCAAGTGTCATAAGAAAGGTAGTTACATTGTCTAGAATTAATTAGATTTTACATTGTAGCAACTTGAAGTCATCAAAAATGTTAAAATTTGGCCATGTTTGACCCACTCGGGTCACTCCCCACAAATTAGTTCTGCGTCGAGAACACAGACGCGTTCTGCACGGAGTAACCTGAGTCACCCATATTTGCACTTTTATATGGTAGATTGACATGAGATAAATTGCTAGATAGCCTAGAATAGAGCTAAACTTGCATTTTAATATTTTATATCTCCCAAAAAATTTTAGTCAAGATCGACCCACTCGAGCCACTCCGCGTAAACAGGCCTTGTGTCGAGGACACAGACCCATTCTGCGTGGAGTAACTCGAGTCGACCATGTTCGACACAAATTTATCAAAAAATTGCCCAACAAACTATGTTTGTTGGCTTGTTTTACTTAGATTAGCACTTCAGGTTACCTAGTTTAGACATCTAGAGCCCTTAGAACATAGATTTGCCCAAGTAGGCAGTTCCGTCACGGAAATCTAGGTAGCCCTAGTCTATAAAAGGAGACATCAATTAACATTTTCTCTTCACCAAGTTTGCTCTTACCCCTCTAGGTGATTTTCCGGCTTCTTATCAATCTTCCTAAACCATTTTCTATCCACTCAATGATGCCCACAAAATTTATTGAATGGTACAATAGTGCCAACCACATCTATGAGTTCCCAGTTGAGGAGGCCTTTCAGTCTTCGATCATCTCTTTGATCTCCATGCAACCTTGACACGAACACTTTATTATACTGATATAGTATGCTAGTATAACCAGCAGATCTTACCCTGGGAAGTCAGCCTTCCTCCAAGGGAGGGAGGCTGGGTCTCCCTAGAATCATTAAGTCAAGTCTTATGTGGGGGATCCAGAGAGCCAGTTGTAGGACATGACAAAGAACATGCCTGACTACATGAGTTGTAAGGCTCATAGGCATCGATATGTCTCAGCACATGCAATCTTAGCCATGTTCATGCACTTCAGAGCCATCAACAAGGTGGGGGAGCCTTCCATACAGCCCTTGGACCTCGCACCCCTCAACACGAGGGTAGATCAGGGCCTCATCCACGAGCTCAACGCGACAGAGTACGTCTATCATGGCACATCTTCGGGAGCACCTCAAATCGAAGAGGACTACGAAGAGGAAGGGGATGACGATCAAGAGGAGGAGAGCAGGTTAGCAGCAAGGATGGAGAGGGGGATCATGAGGCATGATGAGGATATCAGGAGGGCCAACGAACCATCCATAGGCATCATTGCCTTGTCTCCAGTGGTGATCGAAGGAGAGGAGTATCATTTCGTCAACGACATCCTCTATCTCCTATACTGCTTAGAAGAAAGGCTCAGGATCGACGAGCTCATGGGGCTCATTGCAGAAGGGTAGCAGAGGGACCTCATCGACAACTTCTACCCAGAAGTTCCAAGGGAGATGGCAGAACATCATTCTTATGCCAGGAAAAACAATGTCAGATATCGCGGCATACGAGTGCATAAGGCAGATGTAGAACCACCAACCACCAGTCATTCAGGAGGAGGAGTTCCAAGCAATCCAAAACACATTGTACAAGCCAGAGAGAGGCCTGAGCTCTAGCCATCTCGTACGAGCAAGAAGCATGCGGGAAGGGTCCAGCAACATCGACTTAGACAATGCAACAACCATGGGGAGGGACCGCGAAGGCCTCCTAGCAATGGATGTTTATAGTGAAGCGGCAAAAAGGAGAGGCACGGGAATGCAGTTAGCAAGACCTCAGAGGGGGAAGGCCCTTCGATACTATCTTCCAATCCTAAGCCAGGGCTAGATGATAGTATTCAGAGGGACTTCAGCCCGAGGGGAGAAGAGGCGGTGGCACTTCTGATCGCACATCAAGATAAGGGAGAACACAAAACGTGTCATCCTCTTCAAAAGATCCGTGGCGCTCTACAACCTCGACTTTGCCAGGGGTCACCTTAGGGACGCACCTTTGACAGTAGTGGCAGCTACGGCACCTCCTCTCCCACCTCCACAAATGGCGCAAGTGTTAGAAGGTGGATCATCTCGAATGCAACAACTGCAATTTGTGGAGTTTGTGTTGAGATGGCAGAATTTGACTAGCATAATGATTATTAGCAAGCAAAATAAACCTGCCAGTGCGAAGAACGTTCCTATAAGCACCAAGGTTATGGATGGAGTCTTCCATCATACGACTCCCTTCCTCTCTCTGGCATTAATTGCTGGTTGGCTTTAGCAAATGTAGGAATGGCTTAACAAATGATAAGAAGCCTCCTTCTTGTGCAATTAAGGCCAAGAAAGATAACAAGATGCCTTAGGTCATGGACACTAATTGGTTGAGAGCCATGGCTAAGCAAAGGCAAGTGGTTCCTTTGGCCACTCTCGGTGAGCCATCTCATGCCAAGGAACAAGCTCAGGTCCAAAGTGGTAATCTTCCATCCTCTACAGTAGAGAATCTCTGAACCACGACTGATTATGCCTCCACCTCCACCAGACTCTGATAAGGTCGGTAGCCCCTCTGCTCCAAAAATTAAAAAGTTTAAATTTAACTTGAGAAAGCTAAATACAGACCCATCTGAAAATCATTCCACTTCCACCACACCTACATCTTCCGATGTACCCACAACTTCCTCATCTGCTTTCACCTACCCCAGTGCAGTGTGCCTACCTCCTGAACTCAAATTTAATCCTGAAGAGGAAAAAAGTTACAGATCATACTACTCAAAAACTGGAAGAGTTCAAGAGATTTTATCCTATGGGGGATCAACTGGTTTACTAAAGTCAGTTTTTTTATTGTGAATCTGCAGCGACCAATATGACTCGTAGAACTCGGTCCAAGACCATGTCGAGACGCTACTGAGGAGTTTTAAGTCTTGCTTTATAGAGGTCCTAACACCTGCAGACCTGCTCATTCGATCAACAAATGTTTGTTTTATGATGTCATTGGTGATGTGTTGCATTTAGCTAATCTGTTCACATGTCCTCCAAAAAGAAGGTTACTTGGTCAGTGCCAGACCAGATGGTCAGTTCTATGTTATTTTTGGTAATCATAGTATATTTGCTGCTCAATTGCTATAGTCCCAGATCGGTGATGTTCAGCAATGATTGGAATTCGCAAAGGCATATGCAAAAGGAGAACACGCGTGTTGAATGGGAATCTGACTGACAAGGAGTATATTCAATTGTCTATACAACGCAATGACATAATTGCTAACACAGTGTATAAAGAACCCATCGTGAAAAAGCTCCAGCAACTTTGCAACCAACACAAAGCTTGTGGCTGTCCACCTCAAAAACCAACTGGAACATCGATAATATCTGCATGGAAGGTAAATACTTGTCTTTTTGCTTGATAGGATCGCAACGCGACCGTTATAACTTATTTATTTATCAGGAATTTGTCGAAGTGGCAACCACAACATTGAAGGTGAAAGAGCTAAAAGACGAAAAACAGTTCATATTCATGCAAGAAGAGCCTTGGTCCAAGTTCATGCAAGTTGTTTCTAAGTGGACGGGCAAGAAACTTGTGGATTATCATGGTGAGTTGCTAGATAGGCCCACCAAAGATCTTTTCAATAAAACATTCTTGCGCTATTTACGTGGTATGTCCAATGTTGAAGTTTCCAAGCTTATGGATGAGATTTTAGAAGGGAAGACATTCTTGAAAGTGTAGTCAGGATATACCCATTGAGTCAAGTGATGTCAAAAATCAATCCACGATTATTTCGGTAGAGGGCATCATTGATAGTAAGCTCTATGTAGTCATTACAGATACAGGTAGCTCGCACAACTTCATCTCTCCCAGGTTGGTTGCTTTATTGAAGTCCTAGACCCTTAAGTCCAAACCCAGGTGGTCAATATGGCAAGTGGTGCAATTCGCCACACCAAGGGTAAGAGATTCAACTTTCATATAGACCTCAGTGGAACTAAATTGACCATGAGAGCAGAAGTAATGGATATTGGTAAATATGACCTGATAGTGAAAATGGAGTTCTTGAAGCCAGGCTAGCTAAAGCTATGATTGACTGCGACAGACACGAAATCTTGATCAAAAGCACCCGATGGGAACTGCTTTGTAGTCAAAGGTAAGAAAGTTCCTTCCGTCATGCAGTGTATAATTGTGCAAAAGCTTAATGAAGGAAAAAAGTGGAATATATCCTTAAGCTAGAGCCAATTGAGCCGGACCAGAAAAAGCAAGGTGAGCCGAGCTTGAAAGAGTTTTTTTTTTTTTTGAAGGCAAAGAAGCTTGAAAGAGTTGCCCAGGTCAGCGGCAAGGCTAATCAGGGAATTTCATGATGTCTTTCTGGATGAGAACCGTGAATTACCGCCTTACAGAGGCGTGGAATATGAGATCATACTAGCACTAGATGCTAAGCCTACCACCAAGGCCCCCTACAGGATGAGCATCCCAGAGCTAGCAAAGCTCAAGAAGCAATTGCAAGAATTGCTTGAACTTGAATTTATCAGGGCAAGCGTATCACCCTTCGGGGCACCCATTCTCTTTGTAAAGAAGAAGGATGGAAGTCTAAGGATGTGTATAGACTACCGTCAGTTGAACAAGCAGACGGTAAAGAACAAGTACGCTTTGCCTAGAGCAGACGACTTGATGGATCAACTCCAATGGGGGAAAGTCTTTTCCAAGATAGACATCCAAGGGGGTATCATCAGATAAGAATCAAGGAAGAAGACATTCATAAGACTGCCTTTAGAACGCGGCAAGGGCATTATGAGTTCACAACCATGCCTTTCGGCTTATCAAATGCCCCAACAACGTTCATGCGGCTAATGAACGACATCTTTAAGAAGTTCTTGGATGAGTTCATCATCATCTTCTTTGACGACATCCTAAGAGCTCTTCGCATTTGGAGGCACTACTTGCTTATAAGGAGGTTTTCGTTAGATACTGACCATCAAAGCCTCCAATATATATTCAACTCCTCAATTTGAAGCAAAGAAGATGGATGGAGTTTCTCGAGGAGTATGATTTCGAGATAGTCTATAAGCCAGGCAAATTAAATGTGGTTGCCGACGCGCTCTCCCATTGACCATTGGAGGCTCAAGTGCATTGCAATGCCATCTCCACATTATGCAGCGAATTCAGTAAGAAGATTGAAGAGGTCCTGCGGTCAAGCAAGGAGTTCAAGGAAGTTTGGGCTATCCTGTGCAAGGAGGCAAGGTCAGATAAGGAAAGAGAAGTTTGCAAAAGATTCAAGAAGGAAGGCAATCTTCTATATTAGAGGGACAAACTTTGCGTCCCAGAGGCATCTGGAGTAAAAAAGTTAATTCTTCATGATACTCATAGTAGCCCAATAGGCGGCCGCGCAGGGTTCATGAAAACCTACTTCAAGATAAGAAGTAGTTACTATTGGCCTGGCATGAAGAAGGAAATAGCCAACTACATTCGACAATGTCAACTTTGTCAGCAAATGAAAGCCGAGCAGCTTCGAAATCCAGGAATCTTGGAACCCTTGGTAGTGCCAACCACTAAGTGGGAGGTTATGAGCATGCATGAATTTTATAACATGACTCCCAAGAACAGAAAGGGGCCATGATGCCTTAATAGTGGTCGTCGAAAAGTTATCTAAGATGCTCACTTTTTGCCATGTCGAACCATGGATACAGCCTTGGATACCTCCTTGCTCTTTGCAAAAGAGATATTTACATTGCATGGGATGCCAATTGAAGAAGTCCTTCCAAAAGGCACTTATGAACTTGAAATCCCTGTCGGAGATGATTTGCCTCGGCTTTGTTGAATCTGAGGGCGACTTCGGCAAATCCCTGGCGATTTCGGCTTTGTAGTAAATTTGAGAGACTTTGTTCGGCTTTGTACTTCGGTTTTGTTCGATGACTGAGGGCTTCGGATCAAACAGGTAAACAAGGCCGAAACAAACAGGGGAACAAACAGAGGGCGACGCCGCTCTGCAAGCGGCGAAGGATATTGCGTGAAAATAAACATGCACAATTTCACAGTAATTTGGACCTACCGTTTATTACGACATATTTGACATATTTATGTTGAAGCCCTTATCTACGTACGTAGAATGAGCTATTGAGAATGCATCCTAAAAACAACGCGTGCATTTTAGAAATGTTAATCTAAATAAAATAGTGAGTTACATGTTATTTGCCGGCCAGGCAATCAATCAACACTCTACCTTAAGTTGCCCAAATTAGGATTTTGTGAAGACTTGGCCTACTCCGCCGAATATGGAGAATCAAGTTGAATCCTTCTTTTGGTTATACAGGTTAGATCTTACAGAAACATTAGAAAAACATTTTTTTTTCTTTTTTTCTTTTTCTTTTTTGCATACGTAGAAGAAAGAATGGCATTTTGGTAATTTTAGAAATACAGATGGCTTTTCAGAAATTTTCTAAAACTATAATGGTATATTGGTAATTTTCCATAAGGTATTTAAAAGTTTACGGGTAATACACCAACACCATAAATAAAACTTTATCTATTTTAATAGATTAGCAGACAGGAGGCATCCATTCACCTCCCGGCTGACAGTAATTCTAAGGTACGCATGTTGAATGTTGCAGACATTCAAAACCCAGGCTTTTCTGCATTTTTTTGCCAATGAATACGCTTATTATTGCCCAAAATGTGTACAGTTTAAATTGAATTGTCTAGAGGATTCTGTTGGGAAGGGCATCAGGGGATGTGGTGGCCATTCAGATCCAAAAATTGAAGGTAAGGAGGCAATTATAACCTATCATAAAACATTGCAGAATGGTCTAAGACCAAGCCGTTGCACTTTAATTGCTGCATTGAAGGCATGCATCAATTTAAGAGATCTAGAAACAGGAATAAAAATTCATCACAACATGAATGATACTGGAGATGATAGGAACATTACTGTGGCAACCACTCTAGTGCATATGTACGCCAAATGTGAAAGCATCATGCAAGCCCGTCAGGTATTTGACAAGATGTCTCAACATAATGTGGTGTCTTGGAACATTTTGATATTTGGTTATGTAGAGACTGGGGACGGTGAATCTGCTCTCCAATTATTCTATTGGATGCAAGAGAAAGGTTTCTCTGCGAATCCTCGAACTTATGTAGCTGCACTGAAGGCCTGTGCTACTTGTGCAGCAAAAGACGGTAGCCAGCTTGTGAAATTACAGTCTCTAGAGAAACTCATAGCTATTCACTCTCAACTTGCAAAGAAGGGGTATGACTGCAATGTTTTTGTGGCAAGTACAATAGTGGATGCATATGCCAAATGTGGAAGCATGGAACATACCCATTGGTTCTTTGACAATATGTCACATCATTATTTAGTATCATGGACTGCTCTTATATTTGGATATGCAGAGAGTGGGAACAGTGAGCTGGCTTTATGCTTATTTATCAGGATGCAAGATGAAGGTTTCATCCCAAATAACCGAACTTATGTTGTTGCACTTAAGGCATGTGCCAGCTGCGCAGCAAAAGAAGATTGGAAGGAAGTTGATGGAAAACGTGTAAAATCTGAGTCTCTAGAGAAAGGAATATCTATTTGCTCTCAACTTGTAAAGAGTGGTCATGAAGTGGACATTTTTGTGGCAAGTACGATGGTGGATATGTATGTGAAATGTGGGAGCATGGAACATGCTTATCAGGTCTTTGACAATATGCCATATCACAATTTAGTGTCATGGACTGCTATTATATCTGGGTATATAGAGACTGGTGAGAGTGATTTGGCTCTGCAATTGTTTTCCAAAATGCAAGATGAAGGTTTCATGCCAAATGATCTAACTTATCTTCTTGCTCTGAAGGCATGTGGTAATTATGCAGCAAATGAAGGTGGCAAACAAGGAGGAGACAAACTTGTAAAAGTAAATTCTCTAGAGAAAATCGTGTCTATCCACTCCCAATTTGTGAAGTGTGGGTATGAGTCCAACATTTTTTTGGCAAATACAATTGTGGATCTTTATGCCAAATGTGGGAGCATGAAGCATGCTTATTGGGCCTTTTATAAGATGCCTCAACATGATTTGGTGTCTTGGAATATTTTGATGTTTGGCTATGCAGAGAGTGGGAAGAGTGATTTCACTCTAGAATTGTTTGTCAAGATGCAAGATGATGAGGGCCTCTTGCCAGATGCTAGAACATATATAGTTGCACTTAAAGCATGTGCTATTTGTGCAGCTAAAGATGATGGCTGTCATGTTGAAGGCAAACTTGTAAAGATACAGTCTTTAGAGAAGGTTATGTCTATTCACTCTCAAGTTGCAAAGGGTGAGTATCAGTCTAATGTCTTTGTGGGAAATGCAATGCTGGATTCATATGCCAAATGTGGGAGCATGGAGCATGCGCGACAAGCCTTTCAAAGGATGTCTCATCATGATATGGTGTCTTGGAATACTGTGATAGTTGGGTTTGTGGAGAGTGGAGACAATGAATGTGCCCTCCAGTTTTTTTACCACATGCAAGAAGGTGGTTTCACACCAAGTGCTCGTACCTATGTTGTTGCACTTAAAGCATGTGCTATGTTTGCAGCAAAAGAAGATAGCAAGCAAAACGACGGTAACCTTGTAAAAGTGCAATCTCTAGAGAAGGTCATGGCAATTCATTCTCAACTTGCAAAGAACGGATATGAGAATGACATTTTTGTGGCAAGCACAATGGTAGACGTGTATGCCAAATGTCGGAGCATGGAGCATGCTCACAGGGTTTTTAACAAGATGCCACATTATGATTTGGTGTCATGGAATGCTCTGATATTTGGATATGCGGAGGGCGATGAAAACAGTTTGGCTCTAGAATTATTTGATCGAATGCAAGAACAAGGCTTTTGCCCAGATGCTTTAACATTTGTTGCTGTGCTGAAGGCATGTGGTAATCTAGTGGCCTTAGATGGTGGGAAGAAAATTCATTTTCAGATATGCAGTGCTGGACTTCAGAATGAACCATCTGTAGCAGCATGTCTGATTAGATTTTATGGCAAATGTGGAAGCATGGCTGATGCTGAGCAAGTCTTTGATTCAATTAGTGCAAAGGATATTGTAATATGGGACGCACTATTAGCAGGATATGCACACCATGGAGCTACTGAACGTGTCTTTTATCTGTTCAAGATGATGCGAGAGGAAAGTTACCGCGTGGATGGCATTACTTTTCTGTCCATTCTCAATGCTTGCAGTCATGCTGGTCTTGTGGACAGGGGAAAGGGGTACTTTTGGCTAATGTGCATGTGCTTTATAATCAATCCTAATGTAGAACATTATGTTTGCATGGTTGACCTACATGGACGGGGCAAATACCTAGATGATGCAGTCATTGTAGCAAAAAACATGCCCTTTGAACCTGATGTGGCAATATGGAGGACGATATTGAGTGCCTGTCGTAAGTGGAAGAATGTGATTATTGGAAGGGTTGTCTTCCAATTTTTAATAAGGTTAGATAATAAAGATTCTTCAGCATATGTATTGATGTCCAATATTTATGCAGTTTCTGGCATGTGGGAGGAAAGTGCAAAAACCCTTGCCATGAGGATAGAAGCCAGAGCATGAGAAAATCCAGGTCAAAGTTATTGGAGTGACAATATTGGAAGCACAAGTTTATAGTTGGAGACAACCCATCACCAGAGTAGAAGTATACAAGAAAAATTGAAAGATCTCTTGGTGGAAATGAGGAACGCTTGTTATGTGCCTGATCTTGAGGGCGTGTTTCGGGATATTTCTGAGGATGAAAAAGAATCTGCATTATGTGAGTACAGTGAGAGGCTGGGTATTGGTTGCGCCCTTCTGAATTCTGCACCAGGAATGCCCATACGAATCGTCAAGAACCTCCGGATTTGCAATGACTGTCACATAGTTATTGCCATTATCTCAAAGATAGAGCAAGGAATAGTCATTTGCAGAGATGCAAGTCAGTTCCATGTATTCAAGCATGCTGCTTGCTCTTGTGAGAATTTCTGGTGACTCCACGAAAAATCACCTTGACCGGAGCATGCTCTTGTGGGTGATGACTCCAAGGAATTTACCTTCATTGAGTAGTAAGCAGCAATAAGATGAAAAA
This sequence comes from Isoetes taiwanensis, assembly GCA_021234155.1. Taxonomy (NCBI): domain Eukaryota; kingdom Viridiplantae; phylum Streptophyta; class Lycopodiopsida; order Isoetales; family Isoetaceae; genus Isoetes; species Isoetes taiwanensis. The sequence continues at coordinate 8,840,307 of JAJEKV010000040.1, forward strand.
TAGACAACAAAGAAGATAAACTCTAAACGAATTAAAAGATGAAATGAATTGCACAATTCTGAACTTGGTTTAGGAACCTCTAGCTCTCCCACATTAATCTGCAACAGAACAAACTAAAAATTTGTATCACAACAAATAAAATTGCTGCTAGCTTGTTTCCAAACGCCTTCACTAAAACTCATCTATCACAAGAATTACATCATTCAAATTATCTTGCATATAAACCTCCAAACGACCAAATCGCACTGGCAGCCAAACTACAACCAGATCTGCATATGTGGCTATAATTAAGATCCCTCGAAAGATACCACCAGTTTATGCACTGAACAAAAGTGATACTACGCACTGAACAAAGTGATTTCCACTTTTAATACACAGCGACAATCATAGCATAAACCATTGTTTTTCTTCTTGCATAAAATTATATCCAAAATATGTACATCCGACAACGACGTTGAATAGCATCTTGCATTTGTCGCCCCTTTCAAACTCTTCACCGCAATATATCTTCCCATTTTCATAACTTAATTCAATTGATTCCATTTCGAGCCCTAGATTTGCTACTGCTATTATTAATTTGGTCTAGATCTGCTGTTTTCGCTGTTTCTTATTTGCGACTACTCAATGTGGGTGCTTTTCTGCTTCGGTTTTGTCATTTCAACATGGCATTTCGACACAGATTTATACATGGCGAAAATGGGCAGTTTACATGATCTAGATAAACCTGCAAAAAATGACATACAAATATAAAGTAATTTAAAGGGTGGAAAAAAAGGTATCTGATCCAATATCATACTTGTAGGTTGGCCTAAATGACAAAGGACCTTCTTGAAATCCATTGAATACATGTCCTTGTCGGACTGCTGTGCGTAACTCATAACTCATATTTTTGGCTTAGTTGCATCCAATAAAAGAAGCATGAATTATAGAAGTGTCTTTGACAAAGATCAAGGTAAGATGTACCTTCTCAAGGTTGTTTATGATCATTTCTAAGACAGAATTTCTGATACCCTCAACTCTGTAGTTGAGATCTCCCAGCCAGTGTAGTACCAGTGTAGTACCGTACTTTTCGTACCGTACGTGTACAGTACGTTAACATACGAGGGATAGTTTTACGTACAAACGTACGTCAAAAGTTGTTGTTTAAAGTACACATATGGTACGTATGGTACCATAAAATATGTACAATATGTACGTCAACCCTTTTTTTTTTTGAAGAGTACTTGTACCATACTTATAAAGTACATATCACTGTACCATACCTATAAAATATGTACCGTAAGCATACGTAAATAACAAACCAATTTTTTTTCTTATTTGATGCACAAAATGAATAAGTACGTATAGTACGTACGAGTACGGTACCTTAAGTACGAAAAACGTAACGTATGCGTACGTAACCTACACTGCTCCCGGCCAAATAACCAGGTCTGATTCATCTATTGCATTCCTGCTAGACGAGTATGACCTTCATGTTTGTATGGCAAGCAAGATAAAAGGCTTCTTGAACCATGCTTTGAGAACACCCCTTGATAAATTCTCCATAACTGAACATTTCTTTGCTCCAAATTGCCTTCATGGGATTATAAAGGAATATGACATATGACAGATGTAATAAAAAAAAAAAAAAAAAAAAGAGAGCAATGGACTATGGATGATCATGCTTACGAGCAAGATGGCAGGCAATAAAAACTAGAGATGTTTTCTTTATATTCAAGGAGAGAGCCATTGCACCGTTCTGACGACCTGCAACACCGCCAAGACCTCCTACTACAACTTTGTCAATCCTTATATCTGTCAAAAGATCTCAAGCATTTAAGGCCCAGATACCATAAAATATCAGAACCACGAGATCTTTTAACTGAAATTTGCACTTCCATCTGTTTTCTGACAAATATGAACAGCTGAAAAAATAACATCACAGAAGCTCTACTAATCTGCTAACACAGGCCATGCACATGAATCAGCAATGAAGAACCATGAGAATATTTTGGCACATCAGAAATATGATGCATAGCATACATTTTTCCTGTAACCTTTACCAAGATGAACAAGAATAGATCCTCCTTAAAATACCCCCTTTTGGAAATAGGGGATTGACGAGCAAAGGATAATTTCTTGAGGAGAAAGGGATTTTAATTCTATGTTAGGGGTACTGAGGGAATAACAGGGGGATTGCTATTTAGAACATGGGGATTTTAATAAAAAATGAAGAATGGGGGATGAGGAGAAACGAGGTAGTCAGGGGTAATGAGGGAGTAATAAGGGGATTGCAATTCAGAACATGGGGATTTCTACTAAAATAATGAAGAATATGGAGTGATGAGATATGGAGGGTAATGAGGGAATAATGGGGGATTGCAATTTTTGAACACGAGGATTTTCTGTAATAAAATGAAGAATGGAGGATGAGGAGAAATGGGGTAGTCAGGGGTACTAAGAGTAATGAGGGAGTAATAGGGGGATTGCAATTAACTTTTACGGCTACAAACTATCTTGTCTTGCTTTATAAAAATCCAATAGAAGTATGCCACTTAATCAAAAGAGGGTAAAATTATTTTAGACTATTAAAAACAAGACTTGTCAGTTTAAGTTGGGGTAGAAGCAATTCTAACTTTACGCAGTCAGACAAGGCTTTAGTGTTGCTTTTGCATGACTATAAATGCACCTTTTAGTGGAGAAACAACTTAAATTTATGTGCCTCGTTTTTTGCCAAGGAACCACAAATGGTGTCAAATATACACATCCTAAATTTATCTGTCCCTTTTTGTTCCTAAGAAATCGGAAATGGTGTCATATATACACATCCCGTAAAAGAAAGGTCATAGATAGAAAGAAAGGTGATAGATAGATAGATAGATAGATAGATCGATCGATCTAAGAGCGACCTCTTTTGCTTATGGCTTTGAGACGAGACATTTCTGATCTCTCTATGGTTAATCATTGAAGAATATTTCTTGATTTATTTGTAATGTAAACTTTGACATCTTGGGATGCTATATCGAGTAGTGAAGAATTGAGTGCAAAAAACGAAAATGGATAAAACAGCAGATCAAACAGACGTTTTCCTGCACACCCTTGCATCCTTGTATAACACTCCTCGCTTGCAAAGGAAGGCCTCTTGAGGAGCGCAATGACTATCTTTACTGCAGAGGCAAAGCCCTTCCAATGCACAATGATCTTTAACAATGGTCACTTTTCTGCCTCCCTTTTTCCCGATTCCAAGAATTGCATCAGACCATTCACTGGAGAATAGGCCCTCAGGATCCATCTTCTTCCGGATTTTGAGAAATCTGCCAAGGTCTTTTACTTTGCTTCCCACGCCTTCAAAAGCAAAATCTCTGTTCTTCCCCCAATGAGGAATACCCTTATGCTTGAAAAGCAGCAGCTGCTCTAGTTCTTCCAAGGCGTCTTCATCCACTATTGGAATGCCAGCATTCCTGTACCTGAAGGCCAGTATATCAATAACAACAGAATCATATGGATTACCAAGGTATGCACTAGATCCTCGAACAAATCTGATTATGGTTCCTCCATAAAGGTTTAAGCCACAAAGCTTATTAGGATTTATATCTCTGAGTTTTTTAATATCTGTAATGACCTCCTTGAGCTTGGAAATGGGAATGTAAATGCCTGCTTCAAAGTAAACCTGACCTGGAAGGTCAGGGTCCCATGGACATGTGAGTTTGTCACCTGTTGATGTGAAAGAAGAGTTCTGGCATCCGCCTCCTATTTGCATGAGGTTGTTGAATCCTACAACAGGATAGCCTGTGAAGGTGCCGTTGTTAACCAGTCCATCTCCTCCTTTAACTCTGCTATCTATGCTGGTCAGAGATGCTTCACAGATTGCAGTTTCATTTCCAGAGGCGATCATTTGTTCACCTGAAGCAATACCATAAGCCCTCTTTTTAGATAACTCAAATTTAGCTCATGCTTAAACATGTCAAACAAGGAAGCAACATAACTACTTATTACAGAAGAAGGGTTATAGCAGAAAATAATTATGTTTGTTATTCTCACCTACTCCTCTCCAGTACTTGACAGATGCTCCAGACCTAGGGGTGTAGTTTATGTTCTTTCCGTTGCCAGGCGTGTTCACTGGAACCCTCTTGCTCAGAGTAAGAAGAAGCTTCTTCTGATTTATGTGCCAATTGATCTCACCAAACTCATAATCTCTTGCTATCTCAACAATCAAATCTTCTAGATTGCTATCATTCCTGGACTCTTTTATCACAGAGCGCTTAAACATGGGCTGCACTGCAAATGTTACTTGAGAAATTGCTCCAAGAACCCCAAGAGATAGTTTTGCAGCATTCAAATCCTTATCTGCAGATGTAAGCTTGACAAGCTTAGCATAGCCTTGTGATTTTTTAGCAGGGACAACAATGCTGATCCCAACAACATGTTCATGAAGAGAACCTCCTCTGCCATAAAGGCTGCTTCCATGAGCCCCAGTGCTGATCACACCTGCAACAGAAATACCATTGAAAGATGGTGAAACAGGAAAGGCTAGATCATTTTCTGCTAGCTTAGTGAAGAGCTCTCCAAGCTCAACCCCTGCATCAGCAGTCACAGTCAGGGCATTTTTATCGATGTCGATGCGAGATTTGTACTTGCTTGTGCTAATGAGAAGGCCTGATGTGCCTCTTGGGCATACTAGTTTTGGAAAGCTATGTGCAAGCGTGCTCACAACTTTGATGCTCTGCTTTTGCCTGACTGCATCAGCAACAACATGTATGAGCTCCTCCTCTGTTGTAGGGTATGCTACCTTAGCAACCTTGCATGGCTCTCTATCATTCCACAAGTGTAGGAAGTTGGTTACAGTGCAGTAATTGTCTCCTGGATTGCACTGAACTGGATCTATGCCTGATCCATGCATGCCCACAGGCATGTAAAGGACTAGAAGAAACATCAACCACAGGAAATCCATGGCACAATTGATCAAACAAGAGCTCTAAATCCAGCTTTATAGGCCTCATCATAATTTCACTGCACGTGGCCACCTATGTCAAGAATGTGAATGAAACCCCTTTCTCAACTCACCGTTTCTGCTTGCTTTAAATTCAACCATGTGGTTGTGTTTATCTTTAGCTCCTATTTCCTGATTTACAGGTCTATAAGGTGTAGTTCTTTGATCAAGAATCCACAGTTGTGGCATATTCTTAATCAAAGCTTAGAATATGTATGCTTGACTGATGAGATAAAGTATACATGGCCCCACATGTCCAGACTGACACAGTGGCATTTTTTCAACTTATACCATTCTTGATCTTGATCTTTTATCCCATAAGTCAACTATCAAAATTATACCCAAATTTTTTACACATGCTATATGTCTGTACAGTTTCGGTATCGAAAGCTTAAACAGATATATAAAATGATGCTAGATTGATAAAACAACAATTAAAACGTGATGGCTGAATCTCTTACCCTAGTCAAATATTTGAAATCTGCAGCAATGACAAATCCTCACGTAATGGGACCATCAAGTGGCGGAACATCCAAACATGAGTGAGTAGGCCAGAAGTGAAGATGGGCCAATAAGAGAAGAGGCAGCATAGAGCAATAATTCATATGAATCCAAATTACTGAAATAAGCGAGGAGAGATATATTAATATGTTAAAAGATATCTGACGATGTCCACAATAGATGCAAAGTGATGGGGAACAATACCCTCTGAAAATCCATTGAAATCTCGAACAAAAGGTGCCCAACCCAAGACTGTCCATTCCATAAGAGAAGCCACACGGGTATTGTACGGGTATCACTGTGCCTAAATACTATCTTAACCCATGTACTATCTTAACCATGGTGTTTGGTCAAGGAGCGCCCCTTTTAAAAGCGGGTCAGTTTGACTCCACAAAGACCTCGCATGGGCGAACAGGATGTATGCCACAGTCCAAGGGCCCATAAAAAATAATACATGGTTTAGCCATAATACAGCATATCCAGTCAATATAAGTCAATATAACGGGAGTGCGCAAATTTCTATCTAAGGCCGAAATCACACTACGGCTAAACTCAATTAAATACGTGGCAAGTTTAGGCATGTGTTTAGCCCCAAATCACATTCTGCCACTACTCGATATCACACTATCGTGCCTAAATTATTCAAAAAGTCTTCCATGTCATCTGCTGCATAAGCGGCAATAATCTGTGGCAGAAGAACCTGATGAATCTTATAGAGCTTTCTGTGATCGCTTTTTTTCCTTCTGATCTCTGCTATTCTTCATGAAAATCAGTTTATTTCTACTACAATCTAGACCGGAATGGCTTCCTGCACATGTGTATGGCAAAAGCCCCATCCATATTACCCGAAATCTGATAGAAATCATAGTTCCAAGATGCTATTCTTCATGAAAATCAGTTTATTTCTTCATGAAAATCAGTTTATTTCTAGTATAATCTAGACCGGAATCATGTGTATGGCAAAAGCCCCATCCATATTAACCGAAATCTGACAAGATTGAAAAGCTTTGATCGTTCCTGATAGCTTCCTCCTGATGGTTTCTTCCGCTTGATCCGTCTTTCACAGATTTCCGCACGATTTGCAGACTACATGCAACGGATTTGCAGACGATTTTGCAACGGATTTGCAGACGATTTTCCAGAAAGCTCCTGCCGGATTGCAAGAACAGGTAATTTTAGGGCTCTCCCGCCGAATTGCACGAGTAGGTATATGACGTGGCGCCTGCCAAAAGTTGGGACAGGGAAGATCCCCCGTCCAAAAAGATATGGGTGCCAAAAGTCTGACTAGGCATTTAGCACTCTAGATGTGATATGTGGTGCATGCCTAAACTCCACGTGTAATATTTTTGTTGGTTCTTCTTTTGAAATTTTTGAGTTTGGCCTTTAGTGTGATTTCGCCCTAAAGATTCTCGGAGTGAGCAAATTTCTATCTAAAGATTCCGGATCAGTAATGCACAGTTGGTGCGAATTACTGCATTATTCTACTCATTTTAAATGCCATAAATGTTCCTCCACCTATTCACGGCGGCGCCGCTCAAGCCTTCTCGATTCTTCCGGAAGCATTTCGTCTGCACGGATTCTTAGCATTTCGTCTGCATTCCGGAAGCCTTCTTGATTCTTCGGAAGCATTTCGTCTTGATTCTTAGCACAGGGTTTCTGGCAGGCAGCACCCAAGCTTTCTTCTGCACGGATTTCTTCTGCCGCCCAAGCTTTTTTCTGCCGCCCAAGCTTTCTTTCTGCACGGATTTCTTCTGCACCGATTTCTTCTGCGCCATAGCCAAGTTCTCACCAGCACAGGGTTTCTTGAAGTATCTTTCATAAATCTGTAGCTTTTATATATCTTTTATCTGTGCTTGTTGCCTTTGGCAAAATCTCCAAGAATCTCCAAGAACCTGTTGCCGTTGGCCGAATCTCCAAGAACTTATTGCATTTGAGCCCCTGCTCATCGAAGGAAGAAAGAATTTTGAACCTGGAATGCTGTATTGCAGGATGGGAAGGGGCTAGGACACCTATTCACGATGCTGCAGAAGATAAAGCAGCCATAGCCACAGCTTCCAAAGGTCGATAAAAAAAGGGCATTCTCAGAAAAATCCGAGTATCTTATCCTCTGATTGGGGCGATGGTTCTGCAGTTTCACATCTATTCTGCTGTTAGATTGAAGCTTAGCCCATCTATTCACAGCGCTGCCTAAGATTCCATGTGTCTTTCTGCAAGATTTGATGCCGGAACAGAGCTTGCCGCCCAAAACAGAGTAACGTAATTCGCCCAACTGTGCATTACGTCCGGGAAAGTTCCTTGTCTCGGAAGATTCCCTTGGGAATATTCCCTCGGCGGCACCGCCAGACTCGGCGGCGCTGCGGCTTCGCCGCTTGGGCGCCGCCTCGTCTGGCGGGGCCGCCTCAGGAAATTCCCTCGTGGAATTTCCTCAACCAGAACTTTCCCTAGTACATATAAATATAACGGGAGTGAGCAAATTTCTATCTAAAGATTTTAGATAAATCAAAGGGACAAAATGCCCCTTTTATGTTTTCACAAATTTCACCACCATATATGCCTTTAACTTTTCACTATTTTACCAATTGCCTCTATCAATGTATAATGTTTTTCATATTTCTGAAAATTATTCACCCTTAAGATTTACATTAATTTCTCAAATGCCCTTATGTCTCTTCTAAATTTCCAAAATGCCCTTGAGAGTGTGTGAAAAAAAGTCATGGAGTCAAGAAAAAATTAGATGGCGCAAAAAGAATTTCGATCAAAAAGAAATTTGACGGCGCAAATTTGATGGAGCCTGTGCCTCCACAATCGTGAGAGCGTGTGCCTCCAGAATCGTGAGAGACTGTTCCTTCAGAAAATCTTGAGAAAATAAAATTAGTGCAGAATCGTGAGAGCCTGTGAGTATAAATCAATGGAGCATGTAAATAGATGGAGCAGAATGAATCCTGATCAAAAGCAAATTCGATGGAGCTTGTGCCTTCCTTTTTCCTTTTGAGGAACCATAAACAAAAGTAGATGTTGATCCAAAAACGGCGCCAAAAAATATCCGTTGAGAATGGGCATTCCATTGAATACAAAAAACTGAAGGGCATTTTGTGAAACTTGAAATGTTACATAAGTATATACATTGACCAGGGGCATTTGGTAAAATTATGAAAAGTTAAGGGCATCTGATGAAATTCGTCAAACCATAAAGGCATTTTTTAGTTTTTCCCTAAATAAGAATGGGCTATGGGACGGAACTATACATGGAAAAACTACCAAAATGCCTATATGAAATACGAAGACCAACAGGCTTATGGAACTAATCAAAGAGCACAACAAATGTATTATTGTAGAAATTAAAAAGCCCCCATCCCAAAAAAGGTTTTTGAGAGAAAAACCTCAGTAGTAATAAGCATACTAATAAACTGTACAATGATACGTTATGATACATGTCAAGGTGGTGACCAAGGACGTAGTTGAGTGCGCATATCCATCACCGCCTGGAGATACAATCCCAGTAACCCTACAGAAGTCATGGCCAACATCACATGGAGCACTGGTTAGGTTGAACTAAGTCAACATAGCGTGCATGGATATGGTCGGATGCCAGACACTTTGAAGAGTGTGACACTCATCTTCAATGACTGTCAGCTGGTTGGTTGACACTCCTCTAAAATTATCAGTACAATCAAACTACCACTTCAGAAGAAGACAAATGTCGTTTGAGCAAGTATAAGACCCAATTGCACCAATATGCTTAGGTAGACCCTCCTTATAAATATCGTAGAAATATTTTAATGAAGCAGCCTTTATATTTCAATATTACATAGTAAATACATGCTCATAACTTCTGAACTTTTATAGGAGAGAAATCTTAGGGCTTGTAGCAAATGCACAATATGGAAGTCTGAATTTACAGCTTCAATCCTAGACATAGACATGAATCTAGACTATGCTTCAATCCTAGTGGCAGTTATGTGTATCAAATGCATATCTTTTGTTGTAGTTATAGTTCCTAAATCCACAATGCTTCAATCTTAAAATCATACAACAGTCTTTCTCCTTGTAATGGATAGGAGATTCCACTAGTATTTTCTGTTATAGCTGAGGTATCCACCAGGCATGTAATATAGAGCAACAAATACTATGGACAGTACTTGCAAGAGTTCCATTGTTGCCCCATGGTAGGATGAAGAATGAAGTGTTAGTTCATATGTAAGCTTTGATATGGATGTTGCAGTAACAACTCCTAGTACTGCTTCCTGAGGTGAATGTGAAATGCACTTATACAAACGGGGATATGCCATGTGCTTGCAAAGGGTGGCCAAAAACATCCCCGTATATTCGATTTTTTGAAAGGCAAATTTGACCCCATCCATGCAAAATTTACCCCAAGTAGCAGCAAAAAACCCCTCTAACTCCTCCGTATACGTGGAAATGGATCCAAAAAATCCTCCTAGGAGTCACTCAGGTACATTGTATAGCACCAAAAGTGAAACCCCCTTGGAATGCGTGCTCCTTTCATCTGGATAAGTGAACTCTATAATTTGTTTGTTGTGTCTGTATCTAATGGTTTTATCATATCCAACAAAGGCATCCCTTAAGGATGCTGTTAACCGAAATCCTGGGACTTAGGTCGACAGTATATTTACATGACGTGTGGAAATGGAAAGAACCACCAGATTCCTTAAGGTATCACTCAGATGACAGTCAGGCTATGCGCTATGGTAGGCAGTTGCTTTCTTTGCAATATCTTTGACTTGGTATATTGCAATGGACTGGCACAGTGGCTGTCCTCCCTGCAAATGCACTTGCAGACATGAGAACCAGGGGGCTGGATCCAGTGTGGTGGACTGTGTGTTAGTGGCTGAGCAGGATATGCATGTGGTCAATCACTTGTAGGCAGGCACAAATAGTAGAGAAGAGAAGGTCGACTTAGACCACCTATCATTTTATCTACAATGGCTTGACAGGCTATTTAAACTCCATGTCCAGTTGATTACTACTGCAAAAATGTGCTTTGGGAGAAGCCATCTACGATGGATCGGGGACCAACAACATTTCCACGTAACCAAGGGTTTGATGTTGAGTGTAAGGAACTCAAATGCTGGCTCTGCCAGGTGACAGGTCACAAATCCCACTCTACATCTACACATGCCAGACAGTACTGCACTTTCTGCAAGGCTAAGAAAGCAAGGTACATCGAGGGACGTTAAAGAAAAATGTTTTACCTCAGTCTTGGACTGTCATCCTTGGACCGTTTGGCAAAGGGTGCTCAGAAAACCAATACAACCTGTATGGAACATCACTTCTGAGCAGTGGGGGTAATACTTGTGTTAGCTCTATGAACCTCATGGTGCACGGGCAGCAATATCGCCGCAGGAAGGCCCAACAGTGAAAAGCGCAAAGGCAGACATCGTCTAGGGCTTACAACATCTTGCCAATGGGAAAGCGACTTGAATGGTATGCAGGCAGAGTTACTCAAGTGGGTAGGGTCGTCCCCACACAAGGCTCCCAAAATTGAATTAATATGGATTTATGGCAATGAACATTCTCATAGTATTGTCCGTGAATGGAGGATTCAACGGTTGGATAGAGGAATCAAGCTCCTGGAGGGGGGCATTGGCGTATGACCTCAGGGTGGAGCAAAGCTGGAAAAGGCTGTCGGGGGAACTTTTTGCGGTCAATATCGCGGGCTATGGCCACTCCCCTCTTGTGAGGCCGCTGCCCAAAGTCCTAACCCCGTTCGACATGGAAAGGCTACCAGCTCGCCTACCCAACAAGAGGATGCCCGAATAGGGGATGGTGTTCTAGCACCTTTGCCTGAGTTGTATTCGACCTTAATTTGGCACCATATCATCTTATAGGGAAGGGTCTCAATGCCAAAAGATGGATCCTTAAAAACCCTCTGGAAATATCTCTCCCTGTCAAAACTATTTTACTGAAGGCCCTGACAACAGACACGTGACTTCCCCACTCCAGAACTGCAAATTGACTCTGCCAACGAACTCAGAATCTCGACATTATGCTTTGGATCAAGTTTTTGCAGACTCAATGTAGCAAACACTAATGCTAACTGTATATAGATTATCTTTAATACAGGTGCCCGAAAGAGTTGGAGTTCTTGAGATTGTCATAAATTCTAATGCTGATAATTGTGGTCGTGTTAAAGCAGCATATAGTCGAAAAATCATAGGTCTTTGATATGGAGTTTTTATCTAAATCCTAACCTAGTTCATATGATTATCAAGATCATGTGATATTACATTACCTAGGTTAACCTAGATTATATGGTTAAGACTGAAGGATACACGTTCAAGGTGAGCATTGAAGATTAGGGTAATGATTCCTAAGCATTTATAATTTTTGCACTTTTTCTATTATATCCCAACCTTTTTGGGGTGCCCCTAAAGGCAAACCCTCAAACCCTCATTTATATGGGTATTAGGCATTAACTGGGTATATACTAGTATATACCGGGATATACCATGTGATTGGCCTAAACTTGCAATAGTAGGCAAGCCCGTCGCACCACAAGCACAAGCATGGAACTTGAACAAGATGGAATTCAAGTTTTTGAGGTCGTCATGTCGTGGAAAAACCTTCCTTAACCAAAAACCTTTGCAATACTTTGATCTCAATCCTAATCCTCCTAGGAGAGAAATATCAGTGATAGGGACTAAAGACATAGTCAACAGAGGTATGTTTGCTTATGGGCATATTCGCATTTCAATTTTGATGGCAGATTTCTAATCTCCTCTAAAAAAACATATGGAGTCATCTGGAAGCCAGGTAAAGCAAGTAATTTTCCGCCACTATCTTTGAGCGACATTTGAGAGAAATGAAGGTCTACGAAGCTTGTACAGCATGCTACAAGAGCCTATGCAGACCTACAAGAACACCTATAACTTTATCAATTTGAAGCGCATCAATGTAAAGGTAGGCATTTCCATTTCCCATTACATCATTGAGTTAGCTTCTATCGAGTGAGAATACATTACAGAACAAAGTGAAATAAACAAATAAATAAATAGGGTATTGAGAATTGAATGAAGCAGGAAAACGTGCATGGGTTAACTAGCATATAGGTTTATTATAAACACATATTTAGGAAGACATTATTATCTTCAAATGTTATTTGCTCATGAAGAAAACTTTAGAACAAATGGAAGGCATGTGTCTATAACTTGTATCAAAACATTTTCTCTATGGGTGCAGTTCTTCCATGCAAAAGAAAAAGTGGAACTTGACTCAAAATTCTTATTATATATTATTATGTCAGTGAAGCATTATATAGACTGTTTAGATAATCTAGTAACTTGCTTTGTTAATTTGTGTTGAATCATTGATATGTCTTCCTATATGCAAGGTGCACCTTGATTCAGATGTAAGTAAGAATGTGCCCATGAATTACAATTATTTTTTTTTGAAGGACTTGAGCCTTTATTATCCAGAGAAAGTTACAGAGTACAATGGGGACTAATAACTCAGTGGAGAGAATGTCCACCAGAGCAAAACCACCCCACTCAAATACAACATCGATACAATATGAAGAGCAAGCAAAAACTCATAAGTAAGTATGAATCTGAAGATAGTGCTCCCAAATACGGCTCTTCACCTCATTAGCGATTGATGAGCACCTGAATGCTTTGACAATTCGATGTTGGGCATCAAGAAGGACTTGTGCATCTGAACAAGCAAGACCTTTGAATATGAGAAGATTCCTTCTTTTCCAAATGGACCAGATGATCCATGCAGAAGCCAAATAAAACGCCCTTTTTGCCAAATTATCCCAACTACTTGGATAAACTGCTAATAACACCTGCTGGCTATTCAAATTGCAATGAAAGAGGCCTTGAAGCCATAACCAAGCATGTCTGACATGTCTACATAGGAAGAAGCAATGCTCAATTGTCTCGTCCCTCTGTACACATAAGGGACAAAGTGCAGACACCTCTGGACGAAATCTGTGCACCAGAATATTAACGCGCAGACAACGATGAGTGACTTGCCACCATAAAACAGATACTTTGGGATGGAGTAGTTTATCCCATACCCATTTCCATACTGCTTTCTGCCGATCCCTGGGAATGACCAAAGGCCACTTGGACGAAGGAGGCAAGACGTCAGCATCAAGCAAAACCTTGTACATGGAATTCACCAACTTATTTGCTTTGACATGCTCATGAACTACCCACGGCTGGGGGTCATCCACTTGTGCTACTGGAGGAAGAATTGAAGACACCTTCTGCCAAATAGCTCTATCCCACCTTAAAAGGAGGAACTTAGCTCTAAACTCTTCCCATGTCAGCAATTGCCTTTGATTATTATACCAATCAGATATCATATGCACACCTGTTGCTCTCCATCGACGCTGTGTCAATGGGTGGACTGAAGCAACCAGAGGACCACCATCCAATGGAATCCACCAACAACTTGCAGTCATGCTAGTGTGCGCAAGAGGGTGAAAATGAAACAGAGATTGTACAGTCTCCCATGCAACTAGCAATCCTCTAAGAAATGGGGATGCATTAGGGTATGCCGTCAGGGGATAGAACAGAGCCCAGGGGAAAAGTGGCCTAAGAGACCGAGACCCAAAAGAAATGCACATTTGCAAAGACTGATAAACAAGGCGGGAACCTGGGGACTCATCCACATTATTCAAAATTCTCCAAATGAACTTAGAAATCAACACCATGCTTCAAAAGAAAATTGATCATTCCAAGGCCGCCAAAATGCTTTGGCAACATGCACTTTTCCCAACTGACTTTGACAGCAGCACCCTCCTCTGTTCCCCCCCAGATGAAGTTCATGACAACCCTGACGAGAAGTTGTATCTTTGACTGTGGAGCCAACACGAATGAAGCCATATACACATGGGTGCTGCTTAAAACTGACTTAGCCACAACAATTCGTCCTGCCATGGGAAGCTTCGCTGTGGACCACCAAAAAAGGTGCTTTTCCAAGCCCTTAATCACTGCCTCCCATGCATCTCCTGAACAATTATGAGAGGCAAACCTGCAAAAGGTGAAATAACATATCAATAATGATAAAGGAACTTCACCTAAACAAATGCGATAATAGATCTTGAACATGGCAGATCGAAGTTGCGGGTTTTAAAACTTGATTATGATTTTAAGGAATCGAGATGGCATGGCTAAGGCCTTTTGGAAAACGTGCTATGCCTATGCCATCATAGCACAAGGCAATGAAATATGCATATGATGTCTATGTTCAATTTCTATAAAGACACTGTGGCACAAAGCTACAAACAAACATCCAATCTATGCAGCCATAACAAAATAGCTTACGAAATATGGCTCAAAAAACTAAAAAAAAACAATAAAAAAGACACTAAAACGCGCCTGCAAAGAGTGGAAAATATCTCAAAATGTAGCGAACAACCTATCTAAAACTTGAAAAAGAGACTGAAAATGCAGAAAAAAAAAGGTAAATTGTTTCATATTTCTACCCATTACTTTGTATTATGGAGCTTCTTATAGATCAGGAGTGAATTTGCAGGAAAAGGCAAACTCCTAAGGCGCCGCGAGGTGCTCCGCAAATTTTGGTGCATATGAATGAGAAAAAAGTTCTTTAAGTACTAATATGCTTGATTTAAAATTCCATCACTTGCCTATAAGAATGTGCATGGCAACAAAGCTTCTGGCTTGAGAAACAAACCTGGCAGGAAGCTCTTGCTATGTCATCATAGCAAATTGTTGTTTTAAAAATTCATCTATAAAGTGCTTTCCAGGTCTTTGTTGCTGAAAAATCAATTTGCTTCTCTATTAGCGATTTGCCTTTTGGAAAATCGATTTGCTTCTTTTTTGAAAAAATCGAATGGGGAAACTCTTCTGTCTTTGGAATCGATTGGGAAAATCGATTGGGCCTTTGGAGTCGATTGGACAACCTATTGGGAAAATGGATTGGTTATGTAGTCAAACTTGTTCCGTCTACTATGCCATCATGTAAATCGATCTGTTGCTATGCTATCATATGAATCGATCTGATGTCTGCTACCTAGCAGGACTTTAATCGATATGCTACCTGGCTGAGCAATCAGCAATCCTTCAAAAAAATTACCATCCCTCAAAAAAACTTCTATAAGTCATTTAGCAAAGCTCCTCAATTTTGTTGTAACTAAAACTGACATCTACAAACCAAGGAACTTACAAATCAGAAATAAATTCAAATAAAAGAATCAATTATTTCAACAAATACTTACATATTACAAGTACCTCTGTTTAGAGGTTATCGTTTATCTCAACATTCAAAGTCCAAGTTTCTTAAGATGGTCATGTGCCTCTTTTGTATACAAGTCATCTAAAGCTTTTGATTTTCGTTCAGGCCTATCAGAATCATCATCTGATGATTCCACAATGGTTGTCAACTTTCTTTTCTTGCAACCCACATCCCAAGAGCACAAGTTGGTGCCCCCAAGAGTGTAGACCAATGGGTCATCAAATTCAGCCTGGCTGTTTACAAATGCATCTTCAGGTTGACTATCTACAAGAACAGGTAAGTTGACAACCAAATCCAAGCCTTGGTTGTTAGTAACATCCATGTTTGGGCCATTACAAACTTCCTGCTCAACAACTTCATGCTGCTCCAGAATTTCACTTCCTAAAATTATCAATGGTTCTTCATCAAAATCCTGTTGCTCAGATTCAAGCATTCTGCTAGTCTTCTTCCTCACTCTCTTAGATCGGCCATTAACATTTTGCTGAGCTTCCTTGGCAGCTTTTTCCAATTCAGCCTGCTCCATAGCAGCCTTCCTCTCCTCCCTAAGCTTTTTATTCTCTTCCCTTCTCTTCTTCTCTTGCTCCTTGGCCTCCTTTCTTTGAACCTGCATCCTTTTCTTTTCTTCTAATTGTTCCTGCCTAACTCTAGCTGCTGCTTCTTCTTGCCTTTGATGCTCCAACCTCGCTTGCACAATATCATGTCCTGTAACCAGCAACTTTCCCTTTAAACTCTTAGGCAATCTCAGGCGTTTTACTTTAGGCTTTAGGCTTAAGGTTCGATGAGGAAGGCACAGATGCAGCAGATAGCTTATTGCTGGATAAAGGAATATGAGGAGGATTTGGGAGATTTGCTACCAAATCTACAAGTGCAGCAAGTCCTGCACCACTAGCAATTTCTACACCTGCAAGTAAACAGTAAGATAACATTTAAAACTAAAACAGTAAGATAACATTTAAAACTAATGTTTGAAATGATAATGTACTTCTAAACTTACTTGTTATAGGTGCTTCTAAATTACTATAATCTTGATGAGGTTCACCTATAAGACCAATTGTTTAATAATATAATAAAAGACAATTGAAAGAAGATTAAAACATAAAACTAGCAAATACATACATTCAACTTCATGGCCTGGATCTGCATCTTCTACATTAGCTCCAACGGCCTCATCATGAGCCTGATTTGCATCAGCAACAGCAGCACATGCAGCTGCAGTAGGGGACATTGCAGCCATTCTAGCTTCCCTTTCCAATTCCATTTTATCAGCTAGAGGATCAGATTGAACCCTTGGAGCTTCCAAAGGCCAAATTCCAGTTTTACGGAAACCATGACAAATATTAGTAGGAGTTAGGGCTTTAGTCATACTTTGAGAAACAATTGTGGCAAGATCTTCCCTTGTTGGTTCCACACCAAAACGATGATGCATAAAATTGAATGCAAGTTTAAATGGGCGGAAACATGAGACGTCTAAAGGCTGTAATCTATCAGAAGTATGTGGAGGCAATTGAAGAATGTGCAGGCCAATTTCTCTAGCTTTAAGGATAGTAGCCATATTCACATGGCTTCCATGACCATCACAAATGAGCAAGTGAGGCCGTATTGCACTTACCCCTCCAGGAGCATTGTTCTTGAAGTGATCCAACCAGGCCTCGAATAATTCATCAGTTATCCAAGCCTTTTTTTGGAAGGCCATAGCTGCCCCAGCTTCACAACCTGGAAGTAAGTTTTGATTCCTCATCCTTTTGCCTTTAAATACATAAAGGCTAGGGATTTTAGAACCTACACAAAAGACAACACAAATATCAAATCATAATTCATATGAAAAATTAGAAAGCAAATAATGACTTCAAGTAGAAATAAATATACCTGATGCATTAACGCAGACTAAAACTGTCATCCATTCTCTGTTTTTGGGAACATGCTCAGTAACATTCTTCTGCCCTTTTCTTGCAATCACTCTCATTCCTGTTCTACACCCTGCCTGCACTCCAGTCTCATCACAGTTCCAGATCCTTGAAGGATCCAGATTTAAATCATTTACTACTTTCTGAAGCGTGGAATAAAAGTTCTCAAGATTCTTAGTTGTCATTGCTTTCACCCTGGAAAGCTCAACATATTGAGATGTTCTTACAGAAATGTCAGGGTGCCTATTCCTAAAAGATTTCCACCATTTCTTACCAGGCAGCCCATCTTTGAAACATGTGGGCCTATTGATAGTCATTGAAGCCACCTTCTGCTTCATAATGTCAAGCGTAATTGCACGCCCTTCATCAGCCAATTCAAGTGCCCAATTGAGCAAGAACTTCTCCTCATCAATAGTTAATCCCTTTGGAATAGATCCAAATTTGTTTTTGGATTTCCCATATAGATGGTTCCTCAATGTGGTTTGAGGAATGCCATAATGCAAAGCGGCTTTTCTGATGGAGAAAACTGAATCTTCAATAGATTCTATAGCATTATCTAAGGCCTCTTTACTCCAAGAGCCTCTTCCAGCTCCCCTAACAAGCTTTTTACCAGCATTGGATTTTTTCTGGACAGAAAGCAGAGGCCTGCATGACCTGGCATTTTTAGGAGGATTAGAAGGTGGATCAATTGCAGCCTCAAGCTCAGGATTAGAATCAGGGAGATAAGCAAAGCTTCTGTTGCTTCTTAGATTCATACTAAATTGAAATGGATGATTCAATGCAAAAGGGATTGAAAAAGCCAAATGAAGAGCAAACTGAATGCAACCTGTAGGATTTAAAACCTGAAATCCTTACCTCAAGGCTGCTGCTTCGAAAAGAAAAGCTCCAGGAACAAACAAGAAGAGGTATGAAAGAGGAAGCTTGAATTTCCACGAACCATTTGCCTCTTTTTATACCTGCATGCCCTCTTCAAACATTCAAACGAAATTAAAATCTAAGGCCCTGGAGAAGCCAGGTCAAGGATCGAGGTAATTTGCAGCTCAGATCATCTGAAGAAATGGAGGGAATCATGCAACAAGCGCCAATCCATCAAGGATTTGGAGGGAAAACAATCAAGAATTGAGATGCAATGGTCTGAGAGAAAATACCATGGCACAAAAATGAGATAAGAAGCATCCAAATCCATGGTTCAGAAAGTCCTCAAGCACCACAAATGCCAGAGCCATCAATGGCGCCAAGATCGCCAACGGAAAGAAGGGTATCGCCATGCTGGAATCCTCTCCTGCCATAGCCGAGAAAAAGGGGAGCCGTTCAGGGTTCAGGAACTTTGCTAGATGGATGCCAACGGTGTGCCACCAGCACAATTAGGTATAGTAAATGCATGCCACGCATGCGCCATAAGGGAGACTTCAGCTGCCAATGAGAAGACGCCACCGGACTTTTTTTGAGAGCCCATACATCCATTAAATGGGACGTCACCAATGGTGGGGACGTCACCTTACTGCTTCTTTGCACCCGAAGAAAGAAAATTTGCCTCACCCTGGGAGGAGATATTTAAGGGAGTTTCCATCCATTTCCAGAGCAGTTTGCTATGATGTGCACCAAACAAACAATCGGGAAGTTCAGGCCTCGTGTAGATCTCAAGAATGTAAGCATATGTAAGCAGATCTCCCTCTGAGGAGCGTTCGAGGTTTGACGTCAAAGACTCATTTGAGGAGCAGAGCTTACATGGAGATGAGATTATTGTACAAAAGGACAGTAGTCAGGATCTCAAGAGCATGAACAATCGCAAGAAAGGGAGGACTTAGAGGCGCGCAAAAAGAAGGAAGTGCTGATTAAGCGAAGGTAATACATATATCCAATGAAGAACCTGAAAACGAAGATGAAGTGGTATCATGGGAGCATCGCTCCAAATTCCGCCTTCATAGGTATGGTAATACCAATCTAGAAATCCATGAACATGACTTTGAAGAGCAGATGGAACGGAACCCTCAGGAGCAAGTTACAGCATCACGACTGGCCTTTTCTAAATGGCACACCCATGATAAAGAAGACAAGAAATAACTTATACGGAAGGAGAGAAGCCACTAAGGGTGCTTTCCCATGAATTTGCAGACCTGAAAAAGCTGTACTAAGGTCAAAAACCTGAGGCTCAAAATTGTGTGGAGAATACTTTGCGACTCAGGTCGTAAACCTGAATCAAGCAAGTAAGGCGCTCATGGGAACACCGAAGCCTTTAGCCTGACCTCAAGAAAATCCCCGGGTTTTAGTCCCATGGGAAAGCACCCTAAGCCTCCAGAGAGATAGAGATTACAGGAGAAAGTTGAAGGATTATTGTATACTAGTAACTGGTGCCCGGCGTTGCCGGGCATAAATACAATAGTGTAGGTAGCCATGAAGTTGTAGACACCTTGTTAAAGTAAAAATGAGAGGGAGATGATTTTAGCCTATGTCATTTAAAGATTAGTGTATACGTTTGAAAAATGTTTATGAGAGTATGAGTTGAGTGAGTGGAACTTTGAATTTGAGCAATGATTCTGCATCTTGAATTTTTGCATTAAGAATAATGCTTTTGCTCATGGGCCATTTATTGGGATATTTAAGGACTCGATATTTAAGAATTGGCATTAATATCCATAGTTCAATTTTTTACATTGCATTGCACGGCAAAATTGTATCAAAGGTCGAATTTTTTCTAGGGTCAATTTTGTAGCATGAGTTCGCAAGGTTGCAAGATTGATTCCCATTATTCAAACGTATTGGTGGGCATTAAACTTACTGGTAAGCTTGAATGAGAGTTGTGCATCAAACATAAAAGGGCAGAAAACGTTTGCCATGAAAGGTTGAAAAAGGGAATAGTAATTTGTAGAGATTACATGAAGTGATAAGAGCACACATCTCACCTATGGTATGATGTTCCACCTCCCAAAGACAAAGTATGGTGACTGGCATCTCTTGGCATTGTTGGGCCTTAGCTACAACATGTTATGCATAGAATGGTGTTTAAATTCCAATGGAAGGGTTTGTTTAATTGATGTGTTGGCCTATGTGGAGGAGGTAATCATTGTTTCAAGATGACATTGTAGATATTCAAATTTTTAAATTTCAACAGGACTTGAGGTTGTTTAGGTGGGATGATGTTGCAAACATCAACCAATGTTAGTAGTCCATGTTAGGGCCATTCATTGGGATATTTAAGGGCTCGATATTTAAGAATTGGCATTAATATCCATATAGTTCAATTTTTACATTCCATTGTATGGCACAATTTTATTAAAGCTTGAATTTTTTCTAGGGTCAATTTTGTAGCATGAGTTCCCAAGGTTGCAAGATTGATTCCCATTATTCAAAGTTATTCGTGGGCATTAAACTTACTGGTAAGCTTCGATGAGAGTTGTGCATCAAACATAAAAGGGCAAAAGACGTTTGCCATGAAAGGTTGAAAAAGGGGATCATACTAACTTGTAGACATTACATGAAGAGATAAGAGCACATGTCGCACCTACGGTTTGATGTTCCACCTTCCGAAAGATGAAGTATGGTGACTGGCATCTCTTGGCATTGTTGGGCTTTAGCTACGACATGTTATGCATAGAATGGTGTTTAAATTCCAATGGAAGTGTTTGTTTAATTGCCGTGTTGGCCTATGAGGAGGTAATCATTGTTTCAAGGTGGCATTGTAGATATTCAAATTTCTAACTTTCAATAGGACTTGAGGTTGTTTAGGTGGGATGATGTTGCAAATATCTACCAATGTTGGTAGTCCATGTTAGAGATGGTCTATAATATTGAGTGACGTTTTTCTGTTGTGATTACTTAGATACATTTGGTTTGTGCCTTTGTTGATGGTTTATAACTAATCGTAAGTACGCCTGTGGGTTGTTCAAGATACAGGTAGTTGTTTGTGGATCAGTTGTATTTAAGAGATGTGGCTTATTCTCGAAACTCTTCTTGCTATTATAGTTTGTATTTAAGAGATGCGGCTCATTCTCAAAAATCTTCTTGCTATTATAATTTGTTTATGGGTTGTTCAATATACAGTATGGTTTGTTCAACATATAGCGGTAGTCGTTTGTGGATCAGTTGTCTTTTGT
Organism: Isoetes taiwanensis; assembly: GCA_021234155.1. Taxonomy (NCBI): domain Eukaryota; kingdom Viridiplantae; phylum Streptophyta; class Lycopodiopsida; order Isoetales; family Isoetaceae; genus Isoetes; species Isoetes taiwanensis. Next base: position 8,861,999 of record JAJEKV010000040.1, read on the forward strand.
GGCTCATTCTGAAAAAACTTCTTGCTATTATTAATATGAACAATGTTCAACAATCTTCTTGCGATTATTAGAATGAACAACGTATGTTATACCTATCTAATCGGTCTAAGTTACATAAGAATAGCAAGGACAACATTTTAGAGAGCTCTATAAATATTATTCAAGTCATTGTTTGCAAATGAGTAAAATACAAAAACTGTGAGGAAGCATAATCTTGGCTTACCATCATAGATTCTATTGCCCTAATAAACAATGGGAGAGATTCTAAACCATATCTCCAAGGCCGCATTGATTAGAAGCGGTAAAGAATGTGGTTAAGCAGACATTTCAAGGAGATTTTTTTAACAAATTATTTTTTTATTTTTCCAACATTACTATGAAGGCATAGATTATCCACAAAGATGAAAATTTTTAAATATTTAGTGAAAATGATACAATATGGTGCTCTCTACTCTTAAAGATGTTCCTGGTTTGCATAGAACATTTCCATCTTATCGATCCACGCTGCAGTTGCATTGTCTCTTGAGCATCATATGCAAACTATGAGCATCAAGCATTGTCTCTTGAGCATCAGATGCAAACTATGAGCAGCAAAATATTTGATATATACCTGTTATTTGCATCCGAGCATCATGTTAAAAACTGTGATGCAGTTGAACCTGTGCAGGAAATAGCCATTTGAAATTGAACACAAATGTTAGAGAAGTCCGTTACCTCAAAAACCCTAAGAAACTCTATAAACATAAGAGAACATTATTGAAGCTAGAGAAATTAAGGAGCATTAAAGACATTCAAGATCCTCATCCTGTGTTTGAAGAGCAAGAATGACCAATCTGCTAGAAGCAGCAGTAATTTGCATGCCATAGAATCAACATTCTATGCTTGCACTCTAATGATGGAATATATTTGCTCATATTGAATCATGATTGAGCTTTAATGCGAGCATCATATGCAAATTGTAATGCTGCTAAACCTGTCACAGGAAATACAAACTTGAAATCTAGTAGAAATTTCAGAAGTCTTTGACCTCGAAACCCCTAGGAATCTCCATAAACATAAGAGAGCATGACTGAAGCTAAGGAAATTAAGCAAAAATAAAATAAAATAAAAATTAAGCATTAAAGCATCCTTACCTTGTGTTTTGATCTTACACTTTACATTTTATACTTACACTTTGTTAGTGGCAGATATTTGCTCATATCAACTTGCATCATGATTGAGCTACAATGCAAGAAAAAAGCTCAACAAAATGTTGAAGTAGTCATGAATGCCCTTTGAATTAGAGATGCAGTGCATGAGAGCTTGAACTGGAAAAATAAAAATAGAGGACAATACACTTAGCAAACGTATTTCATTGGCCTGACAGAAAAAACATTGGCCTCATAGAGACGTGAATGCGCTGAGGACATGTTACCTGAGAGTTTTTCCATAAATTTTATTCCAATATCAACTCGAACATATGAGAGATGTAGAATGCCCTGTGCTCATGTTCATAAGAAATTCAAAAATGTCTACAACGTGCTCCAACAGTTCTGTTATGCTTGTCCCGTCTAATAATTGCCTCTTCTAATCATGATATGTGCATATGATACTCCATATCCTCTGAGACACAAACTCATGAAGCTCCTACATTTTCCTGTATCATTCAATTAGAAAAAGAAAGCTGCAAGATTGTATGCTTTTGGCTATGGCCAATTGCTGAATGCCCCATGAATGTTTAAAAATGTTTAAAATAGAATGTAACAGCCAGAAAACCTGATTCGAATACAATAAGCCTGCTAAGGAGACTTCAAATATAATAAGCCTCCTAAGGAGATTGAGATTCTAATCCAAGAAATTTCAATAGAAACACATTCGAGGAAGGATACAGTTTCAAAATGTGGCATCTATGACAATGAGGCAGTGGATGGATAAAATATATTAAAAATCTAAGGGTATTCAAGATCTAAAATACAGTTATGCTAGTCAATATGTCTGGATCTCCATAATCTACATCGAATAGCACCTTTAAATTTCTCAAACATGACCTGCAGATGGTGTTGAGGGATCAAATATAACTCTATTACTCTATAACCATATACTCCAGTACTCTATATAAATCTCACAAAGTAAAGTGAGTCATCTTGCCTAAATTACAATACACTTATCAAACAATAAGGCAAGAATTCGGATATGTCTGATATAGCTCCAGTGTTAAAACATTGTGTTTATCTGCACCTGCCAAATGCAAAGAATAAATAAATGTCAATCATAACAGATGAAATACCTTCTTGCTATAGTCGTTTATGGATCCTTGCTGAAATATTAGTTTATAGAACGGGAGAAGAGAAAGGCGGGGAGATCACTCCATGATTTGGTATATGCTTGCATCCACCGAAGCTAGGATCCTACTATAGAACACCTATTATGCAAGAACCTGCTCAAGAAACTGTGGTCTAAAGATGATCCCAGAGAAACAATGACCTGAAAAAATCCTTAGTTTACAACAAATGAAAAGGCTCTGGAAATAATGATAATGTTATGCAAATAGGCAATACACATCACTGAGATGAAAGAACATAGAATCATGAAAAGCTTATGTTCCTGCATAAATTTCATACCTAAGAAAACCATTGGCTAGAAAAAATAAACCTCTGGCAGGCCTTACATATCACAAACCGAAATGCTTGAGAGCATAAGCAGTACATACATCAATTTACAGGTCTCAGGTCTCCAACCATAAAAAGCATGATGCTCTCGGGCCATAAAAGGCATGATTGCATTAGAGACCCAACCCAAACAGAAAAAAAGATAGCTCCTGCAGTACAAAGGAAGAAAATGTTTCTCCTGCACACTCACCAATATTAGGGCAGAAGAAAGTACCAACAGAAGAGGAAAGTCTTTCTAAAGCACATGAACCTTTAGTTGAAAAGCATGGCAAAAGCGAAAGTACCTTACAGGAAATAAGCTCCGTTGATAAAGACAGTAGTGCTACCTCGCCATGGCCTAATAAGCCAACTTTTCCTGCGGAAGCCAAGTGGAAACTTGAAAAACATATTCATCCTGATGCCATGCTAATAAACTGGGCTATCCGAAATCTGCAAAGCTTTGGGAACTTGGAAAGGAAAGATGAGAATCAAAATGTAGTAAAACTAACCTTCCTTCCGGCGTATTGTCAAGCCCCTGGAAGAAAGACTTTTCAGAATAAGGACTACCCATATTCGAATTTTGGAGACTACCCAGTCCTAGAAGGTGAGCAGCATACCAAATGCAGCACAGCATCGGAAATGGTTCAGGTGTATGACATATGGGGCTACCGTTTTGGACAACTTCATGAGCAAAATCTAGTAACAGTCTTTATTCAAATCTAAGCCCCAAGGAAACCTGGTGGCCAGTGGCCGATGCAGGCAAAGACGGCAAAAATGAAACTATCTGAGGCAAGGGAATTACCTGCCTTAAACCATGTTCCCCATTTCGCTTTTGACCCTTCTTAGATGTTTTTGTTCCTGCACAGACCTGTAGAATGCTTGGCAAAGGAACAAAGAAATTAAAGCATTAAGCTGGACGAAGTCACGCAAATCTGCCTGCAGAGAATTCTTTGGGATAAACAATAAACAAACAATATCTATCTTGGCCAAGTTTGAGAAACCACCAGCGATGCACGTCCTTGTAGGCTAGGAAACATGTGTCTTCCATGCTCGGTCTTCACCAAAAGATTTCCAAAAACAGAGCATCGCAGGAAAAACTCCAGAAATCATACCTTTCTAAAATTTTCGATTTTTGGATGATCAGAAAATATTTCCGGCATTAAAAAATCCTAGAACCTTAGACAAAGCAACCTGGAAAAAAAATCCAAAAAGTTTTTGGAATGTCGGAAAAACCAAATTTAAACAATAGATAGATAGATACATGAAACAATGGATGGCTTACAATTATTATAGCATATTAAAAATTTCCAGGTTTGTTAAAGAGGGCAGACTGTCATTAGATATCTGGAAGTCACCTCCTTGACTTAAAAAACCGAAGAAACTGGCAAGGCATGGGCTAAACTCGAAGCATTGCAGAGCCTTCAGAGAGATTAGACATTGTTAGCAATGCATTAATCTCTTAAGTCGAAGGGCTCCCTTTGAAAGTTTGGTGCGAAGGTTTATGGAGGAGTTCACGATGCAGTATATGATTATCCTTATGACGTTGAGAGTTTGTCCGGAAGCAGCTGAGGCAGAGTTGTGTCAACTGTCTGAAGAAGCAAATCTCTACGCGATCCATGCAAAGCGGGTCACCGTTATGCCAAACGACATGAATTTGGCTAAAAGAATTCGAAGGGAGAAAATTTTAGGATATTTTTTAGTACTTTCTGTTTCAAGTGCTAAATGTCTGTGAGGTAAGAATTGTTCTTTGATAATACTATGTTTCTATACATCAAATCTCAGTGGTATAAAATTCTTTTGTTGAAATGATGTGTAAGTAATCTTTTTTTCAATGTTATTGTCTCAAAGAAGTAGCTAATATATTAAAAGAACAAAAAGGGGACTCATGCCATACCCTGGCCTCAACCAATACGCTTGTTTGGCCCTAAAGCACGGGGCCAGTCCCCTATCTATTAAGACATATGTATTCAAGGCATCGGCTATCTAAGACCTTCCTAAAGTTTTTTTATTTTTATTGAGCAGACAAGGACAAAGGGGACTCATGCCATACCCCAGCCTCAAACGAAAACCTCATTTGGCTCATAACTGCGAGGTGATTCGACTCACCCCGACCCAGGTGTTGCTAGTTATTTAAGGCAGATTAACAAGTTAGTTGACCTCCCAGCCTTGTTATGCCCTGAACACAGTTAAAACTAACATCCAAGTACAAATACAACATCACAAAAACCGTAACCATACTTTGAAAAATCAGGATTTTGACACGGAACCCTAAAGACTTGCATGTATATATGTAACCCTCTCCTACTATCTAACACCCATAATAGCCTGTAGACGTTGTGGAATAGTATAGCAATATAGAACATATCAAAGAGACACCAGTTAACGAGGTATTTCATATCTTCCATCATACCTTTGATCTTTACAAGACAACTTCAAGGACACCTTATTATTGGGATATCCTTGATAAATACAATCAACACATTCAGGGCCAGGAAATAAGGTTGAAAGGGCAAAGCAGAAGATGGATCTCTCTATAAAGCTATCACAGCAGCCCTCAGTCATGTATCTTTATGCCAAAGAAAACAATTTGAGGAAGGGGTGAATAAATGCCAGATGACATGTAAAGTCCAAGGACACAGGTATCTACTAGCACAAGTAGCCTTGGCATTCTTCATGTATTAATAGGCAATAAACAAGACAGGGGAACCATCAGTGCAACCCCTCAATCTAGCACCATTGAATACGAGAGTAGCCAGGCCATACTTAGATGGTACATGCAAGGGCAATAGCCCATATAAAACCTGGGGACTAGGCCCCATCACCAAACACAATAACTAAATATTAAAAGACTACCAAGAAGAAGATAATGCTAATGCTAGTGGTTATTTTGTGCTTCTAAAATTATCTAGACATAGCCAATCTAAGGATTGGAAGGGCATTGGTCTAGAATAATTGCGGCGCCTCCCCTGTACACCGCCCATTTCTTTTGAAAGTGGGCTGCCCTCACCTTGCAGAGCTCCCCCTTCCGGTTACACAATTGAAGAGGGGAGAGAACTCGATAGTAGGGCCAATCTCTTAGAAGGTCCTTCAACCCAATACCAAGAAGGAGAGGAAGACTATGAAGAGGGAGTTCATGACCTGGGGGACGAATCTAGATTAGCCAAGTGAATGTAGAAATATGTGGATAACAAAGAGGATCTTCCAAAAAGGGCAACGGCTCCACCAGCTAGAATCGCATCCCTTACAACAATCATTACTGAGGGAGAGGAGTACCTTCTATCAGATGACATCCTGCACCTACCATATTGTATTGATCCAAGCCTTCACCTAGATGCTCCTATCTATGATCACTGACACCGATAATGATGACTGCACTGACTATCCAGAGCAGAACTCCCAAGGGAAATAGCTGAAAGAGAGTCATATACGAGGCACAACATAACAGACATATCGACCTCATCGAACATTGGATGCAGCACCAAGCTCTTCCAGATGAAGAAGAGTTTCAAGCAATTCAAGCAAGATCGTTTAAGAGTAGGAGTACGACCAGACCCAAGCAGGGAATAAATTACTAATCGCATATTTCTTTCAGCTACAATAGCTTTAGCTAAACTTGCCCGAGATTAATCCCAAGAGTTTTTGTGGTTTAGCTAAACTCTGAACATTTTCCCTCTCATACTTTCTAGCCTTTAGCTAAACTAATCCAAAATTGATCCAAAACTTTCTATGGTGTGGCCAACAGAAAATATTAAGCATTTTTTTTATGAAAACATTTTAAAACAATGCCAACTAGTTAAGTCTACGTGCTAGAAAAGAAACAACTATTCTTATAGTTCTTATAAACTAAAATGATATTAACAAACTAGTGGATTGGCCTTGGCTATTAAATACTTCTACAAAGCCTGCCAGGACAAAACTAGAAACCCGATCTCTATTCTAATAAGATATTATATCAGCAGATGTCACCCTTACAGATGGAGATCACTAAAAATGGAGCTTCCACATTCGATTTATTTTCTTTTCTCTATCCCTACTAACACCCTAGGTATTATCAAGAAGTGGATCAAGGCTTGGCTAGAAATCAGGCATATGTACACTTGGAAGGAGGGGCTTTCAAAGGAGCAGTCCATCTTCTAGAATCCATCTTTAATTCTATATAACCCAGACATGTGCCTTGGTTGTCATTTCCCTGATCAAGCAAGGCTTTGGAAAGCAAAGGGGGTTATTCTCATCAAAGATCTGTTTGATAACAATGGAATTATAACTTTCTATAATTCGGTTCTTGCAGAGGAGGATAATCATACAAAGGTGCTTTATGAAGCTATTATCAATATCATCTCTCATGGCATCTGGTCCAATGATGAAGATTCATGGCAGCATAATGGAAAGCATGGATACACAGTGAGATTAGCCTATAAGTTTCTTATGAGCAATCAGGAGATAACAATCCATCAGAAATGGGGAGTTCAACCACATAGGGGCAGAAGCAATTTGAATTATATGTGGAACAGTCCCATCAATCCGAAGATTAAAGCCTTCATGTGACAGGTATGACATAAAAGCTTAGCAACCAACAGTAAGAGGCATAAATTATCAATGGCTAACTCTGATGTTTGTGACAGGTGTCTGAACGCTAGGGAGAATGAGAATCACTTGTTTAGCCAATGCATGTGGTCGGAATGGGTATTGGAGCTCGCCTCTAATATTTTTGGTTTGGATCTTGTAGCTTTAAATGAGGCCGACTTCTTATGCCTTCCAACCCTTATGATTGGAGGATATATATTCTCCTTTGGAGAATTTGGAAAGGAAGAAACGCCTTCAAAATTTAATTGTGAAATCATTCCCCCTGAAGAGATAATAAAGCAGGTTCAATATGATATTAATTGGATTCATGAGACTAACAGATAATTGTGTTGCATTTTCAGATGTGCTGTTTATGATGACGAGGAAACTCAAATGGAGGAGGGTCAATCTCAGGGCCAATAGTGAATGGATGAAGCTTTTTGGAGCAGCTAACATCATGGAGCATGAAGACACATGTGGATGCTGTTGTGACCAGAATTATAATGTTTGAAGAGAGCTGCTGTGTAAGGCTAAGGATTCCAAGGGCGGATTTAATATGGCTATGGCAAAGCTGTGTATGTGCATCTATTGCACTTTTCACATGGTGGTCAAGGGGAAGGCAAGGAAATGCAGAAATTTCAATCTCAAGTCTTACCGTTAGACCCCTTTTCCGAAAAAGGGTAAATGGATAAATTTTCGATTATCTTTTTCTAAGTCTAATCAGAGCCTTTGAGGAACATTTCATTTATCGGGTTACACTTTCCCTTGCAAAAAGTGGTTTTTGTCATATTTCCTAAACGTATAATATAAATATATAGACAGCCTTCAATAAAAAAAAAAGGGGTATTAGCAAACTAGCCCGAATTTCATTTAAATAGTTTCTATGGTTTAACTAAACATTACAAAATTTCACTCTCTTACTTTCTAGCATTTGGCTAAAAAGATCGATGTTTGGTGTAGGCGCGAGAAGAGTTAAGCTAAAATTATTATTTTTTGCCCAATTTTTTTCCATTTACTTTAGCCAATATTTTTTGAAAATATGCTAAAAAATTGCCAAATAGCTAAGTTTAGTCCTTAAATTATTCCATCGACCTAAGTAGGCGACATCTTTTAGGTCCAAGCCCTGAGAGGCAGTTATATTAATCTTGATAGCGCCATCTCCATGAAAAATGACCACGACTATCTAATGGCGATAAAAATCCAAGACAAAGTAGCCAAGAGGATGGGGTTGGGCTCTGAAGTCGAGATTGGGAAAGCTTTACACTACTATCTTCCTCCACTCACTCAAGGACAAATAGTGGTTTTTTTTTTACCAACAATCAATTGTAGTAGCAAATGAGATTGTAAGCTCAAAATATATGATTTTGAATCTGCACAGGTCCCTTTCAATGATGTTGGGCGCCCCGTTATAAAGCACAACTGAACTTAAAATTTGACACAACCAGTAACAAAATTTGGTGATAACAAAACGATGATGTTTTAAATGATTGGCACCTCCAAATTCTGACCCTCAATAGCTCAATTATTTTAATAGGCCCATGAATAAATACTTGGGGACCTACACTACGCATGTGATTAATTTCAAATGTGGGTATTAGAATGAGTCATGAACCGATATGATAGAAAAGCCATGCCTAATAAATGATATGTATAAGATTCTCTACAAAGTGTCAAACATGCTTTTGCATTTATTTATTATTGTTATTGTTAGTTCATAACTCGGGGTACAAGGATTTCTAGACTTCTAGCCTATCCACGTGTCCGATTGCTCAAGCAAAAATCAGTGTGGATGAATTTTGACCGTTAGATTCTTCATTTATCAATCGTGAAGATAAGCTAAGCAATTTCTCATGTTGACCTCGTAAGGATTTGCTCTGCAATTTGGGAACGTATAGATAAAGCCGATCAGTTTGTTCCCCTTTAACTCCCTCTACCTCGCCCTATCTGCACTTGTAGAGGAGATAATTAATCACTAGAAACGCGTGCCCGGCGATGCCGGGCATTAGTCATAAGACGCATGGAATGGGTAGACGCAATAATTCATAGAATGGGTATGGGTTGATGCGAGGAATGGGGCAGGTTGGGATGGAATGGGATGGGATGCGATGGGATGAAATGGATGTCGGGCATGTGTAAACTATTTTATGTGTGTGTGAGATGTGTCGTGAGATTTGGGATTTTATTTATTTATTTATTTATTTTTATTTTTATTTTTTTTTTTTTGGGGTTGGGGGCAATGGGGTTGAAAAACTAATCTAGTCATGATGTACACAATGGGATCAAAGTTGTGCATGATTGTAGTCAAGAAATGTTGTGGTAGATGTCGAGCAATAGTAAACATGTGGTCAATTGACGTCCAATGATATGACAATGTAATGTGTGACTAAATGTAGGGGTGTGTGTCAAAACATACTATCACATGAATGCAAATTCCAGTGGCTATAACATGGCCAACACATTAATATCTATGCTTTGTGCTCACCTGCATTATGAATTTGGCATGCTATAGCTAATCGTCTTTCATGGTAGTAAAGTGTTTTGTTCAATATGGGGACGGGATTGGCTAGGAATAGAATAGAATAGTTTTTTTAACGTCCACGGAGACCAATAGGTCATGGGACCCATACAATGGGCTAGTACAATCATTACTACTAGGATTAAAAAACCCCTGCCTCGAAAGGTTTTCAAGGGAAAAACCTTTGCAGTAATGATGATACTAGACAAGCGGAGATAATGACTACTGAGGGCTCAGTAATTGCTGATGTTTATCTAGAACCTCAAGTATGTATAATGCCAAGTCATGCACAGGTGGTGCTCTGAGAAGTTGTGGAAGCGTGGAATGGAATGCTAAGGTCAAAAAATGATTCCGGACTATCTCAAAAGCAGGGCAACTCAGAAGAGTATGGCTTTCATCTTCAATAACCTGTAACTGGCAACAGGCACATAGTCTCGCTTCTCGCGGCAATTGCGGCCGCTCCCATCTACCTGTCAAGTACTTTATGATTACTAATGCTAAACTCTAGTAAATGTTTGACATGTCAATTCGTTTGCTTAGGAATAAATAATGAGATCCATACAACAAATTGCTTAAACAATAGTTGAAGGTTCTATTTATTAATCAATAGTTACAATTGTGCCAAATTTTTGTTCTAGTCATTGACGGCAAATCATTATCTATAATAAATGGTGTGAAATAGTGCAACACAATGATGCTTAGAAAATGTAAAAAATGATTGATCTTGATTTTTTGAAAATCTTTGCTTTAAGTCACAAATCAATATCTACAATAAATAGGGTGCAACACAATGATGCTTAAAAAATGCCAAAAATGATTGATCTTGATTTTTTGAAAATGTTTGCTTTAAGTCAAGAGCTTGGGAAGCCTTTTGTACAATAAAGACAACGGCTTCGTTTTAGTTATGGGAAGGATTCTTGTAGCTTGTTTAAAGATATGATGGTGGGAGGAGCCAATAAAGATGCAACCAATGCTTTCAATTTGCAAACACATGAATTCACTTATTATGGCTGGGGACATTAAGGTCTATAATGCAGTTCTCTATTCTTGGCACACAATGACACGAACAGATTGTAGCATCAGGTATGTTTTCTTGATCTTTTAAATCTCAAGTTATTTAGGGTTAGTTTAGGAGTTGCTTGCTTATATTGTTGCAGATCTCCATTGCAAAGTTATAACATGTCCCTGAAAGCTCTTTCAAGGCTAAAATATTTGTGCTATGAGCTTCGATTTTCTGCACCATGGCATGTCATGTTTCTGCTTCAAATACCCGAATTTAGCTCGAAACTATAAGTTACTTTAATTAAAGTGCTATTAACAGGATGACTTAAAATTAGAGCATGTCATCTTAGGGCCCTCAAGGATATGGACACGACCTCCAAGATTGCCAGATGCCACTGATGACATCTGCCTTCAACATGGCCGCCAAAAGCATACCATAGCACCTAAATTTGCACCATCTACATGCAATAAGGAAATGAATTAGAGCAAGGACTGACATGGACAGGTGTATAGTAGAGAATAACCTTACTTGGACACTATTGAACAGAATACAAACAACCCTTTGATTTGATATGGAAAGCATAGCTATAGGGCATTCTACCCTAAACCCCTAAACCCTTATTCACATACCCTTTGCAAAAGGAAACATAAAACCAGGAACGCCAATAGGAAAGATCTTTGCAGCTGCTGTTCACGGAAACACCAAAGAAAATGCAAATCCTAAACAAAAAGAAAGCACCGTTAAAATGCATCACGTTGCTATTCTTTGCTACGTTAAAATGCAGCATCAAGCCTACAAACTGAACTGAATATTTCTGTAAACACACTGCATCATCAGGCTGGATTCTTTTAATTGAACAGCTTGTCTAGATTGATGTTTTTGAAAGTGCTATGCTTCCAAAACTTTGAGCATGTTTTCATGCCTTATAATTATTTCCTCCTTGAGAAGCTTCACTGCAGAATGTCAAATAGACTTACTGCTTATAGATTCATGTATTATTCTTGTACCCATCAAGAAAACTCATTCTTTATAGATAGCCTAGCTAATCAGCTTGCATACGCTCATATACCCGAAATGCTCATGGTTATTTCAAGCCACTGTTCTAACTCGCTGCATGCTACTCATATTGGAAGATTGAATATGCTAGTTACTGGGCATAGTTCAGAGTTATATGTTTACAAAAGGCTGGAGCAGGTTTGTTAAGGCAGCGGTTTTGCAGGTAAACGATCTGGTTTTTTCTAAGAGGTCCCTTTCTAATACTTTATGATACTATATGTTGTGGAGAATTGTGCATGGTAAAGCTATTATACACCAGGGTGCAAATGGTAGCTGCAAAATACCTTTTCTCAAGGTTCATGGTCAAGATTTTCTCTACAAAGCAGTAGAATGTCTGTAGAATCTGTCTGACAACTGAAAGCTAATGATGTAATCTGAGAACTGAAAGCTAACGATGAAAACTGAATTGAAACCCTTACAGTAGCTCAGGTCCTTAGGCCTAATTGGAGATATAAGCTATACCGGTTACACATTCATCTGTCAATATATGAGTAATACAATGAGTAAATCTAATCACTTTACTGCTTTAACAAACATGTAGATATAGAAAATCCAAGAACCCATAACAAAAACAACTATGAGGTCTTTACACGGGAATATGAGGCTATATGAAATGAACAACTTGTGCCACTTGTTTATTTTCTTGCAATAAGGATCCCGCTATATGCTGGCACATATAGCAGTGGCAACAAATAAAAAGAAAGCAAAAGGGCATATGCTCAATACAATGTTAAATATAAAGGAGAGGGACAGCAAATAAATCTGAGAGCAATACTTTGAGTGATGCTTCTAATTGCTGTCTAATGTAATCATGTGGTCTAAGGATGACCATCTACTTTATGACAATGCAGATGAATGTACAGGTTTGGTTGGAGGTTCTTTCCTATTTATATGTATGAACATGGCAAATAGTTAAGCTGCGTGACATTGATAAATTCCTACAACATATTGAATCTCAAGAGAGGCGCACGACCACATCTTAACCCATAAAAAAAAGCCAATTTCAAACCTGGATGATAGAGTCAGGAGCTAGAGTATATGCTCCTCTTGTAATGCGCAAAGTTCAAACGTAAGTAAAGGTTTGTATGCTCAAACAGCCCGCACTTTGATAATCTGCTAGCAAACCCCAAGTAATCATGTCCAACAAATAATCTTGATATACCCGTGATGTGTATATGCTGCAAATTGTAGCATAAAGCTTGCATTGTGATACCTGCATGAGAAGAATGCACATTAGCAACAAAGCAGAAGAATAATTTAAGTTACCAGTTCATGCAATCGCAAGGTCTGGGAGTTATGTCCTAGAAGCTTTGAATCCTGAAAACCTGAGAAAAAAATGTTATCATTAGCACAATCCCACCTAGCTGAGTCGTCCTAATGCTGTGTTTTACCTGCTGTTGCAGATTCAATGGTGTCTACTCACATTTCCAGTATCCGACCCAGCTGACCGCCAAATGAGAAAGGTGCCAAAAGAAACGGAGAAGAATCTTCTGAGGCGCAAGAATAAGCCGAATAGAATCGAAGAGCAAAATTTCGTAGAGAACCAGCCATCAAAAATTTTCCTTCACTCAAATTTTCTCATTAAAAGATGGCGCACCAGTTAAAATTCTGCATTTAATTTTAAGAACTTATCCCGCAGGGAGGCCGCAAGATAAAAAGGGAACGCCGCATGCCGCGTTACATGCGGCATTCCCTGACACAAATACCAACGTCATCCTAAAATAAAAAAGAAGATAACTTGGATATCTCCTGCAAAACCACAAAAAACATGATGCTAAGCAAAGCCAAAAGGCTCCACCGTATTCAACAAAGCATATCTCAGTTTATATTCTTGTAAAGAAGATAAAGATCAGTTTGGACGAACATACCTCTTCTCTTTGCTGAAATTCGGGCCTGTCAAGCAAGTAAACTTATCTGAATGCATATAGTATGGAGCATTTATCAGTCATATGCAGCAGTAATCTAGCTTTTCATATTGAAACAATCCAATCAATGCTGCCACTTTTCAAGATAGAACATACATCAGTTGCAAGAAAAAGAAATCAGCTTTCATTACCCAGGCCATTACTTTGATCTCTATTACACTACTAAGGTAAAAGCTGGAAAACACTTTTGCAAATGCCTGTAAGCAACCAGCGAACTGCCTATCCGTCCTTATCTGATACCATAGACTATCCTAAACATCCCATTCAATATAATTTAAGAATCAAGATGCAATGCAAAAACCTGATTTTTGCTATTCCATGTATTGACTACTTCATGATTTTTGCTATCTTACAGTAATTTTATAATGAAACAAAGCTATCTGATGGCTTACTACCTTCCAAAGTCGGTTGTAGAAGCAATATCGGAGAACAAAGGCCGGCTCAAGAAGCAAAACCACAACCAAAATACTCTGAGAAAAGAATGTTCGTTAGTATTTTTGACAAAAACTGGAAAATACAAAAGCTGGAAGCAGATGCAAAGCTGGTACAGTGCTGTCTTACAGTAATTTTATCATGAAGAAAAGCTACATTACGGCTTACTACCTTCCAAAGTCGGTTGTAGAAGCAAGATTAGAGAACAAAGGCCGGCTCCAGAAGCAAAACCAGAACAAATAACCCTGAGAAAAAAAATCTTCTTTAGTACAATCTGAACATCGAATCCATGCTGGAATCGATGGCGAGTTGTGCAGCTCCTTTACCTTGGGCCATGGTGACGATGACGGCGAGTTGTGCAGCTGTAAAGGGGACCACAGCTACTGCAGCGGTATGCTCCTTGAAAAATGATTCAGGTTGGCTGTACGCAGATTTCAAGAAGCCCTTGGAGATGATTCGGATGCCTGCATGGTAAGAAGATTCGATCTGCTTCCAATCTGTACTGGTCTTTCCAATCCGACAGCATGAGATGGGCACCAAAGGAGAAAGCTGAGCTCAAAAAAATTCGTATAGAACGAACCCATCGGAATTTTTCCTTCTCTAGATTTTCTCATTCAATCAATGATTGCAGCCCATTCAAATTTGCATTTAATTCCGTCAACTCGAACCGCAGGGGGGAACTTAGATGCCGGAGGGGGAACTGCAACTTGAAGGGAACGCCGCATGCGGGGTTACATGCGGCATTCCCTGGCACAAATACCAAGACGCTCCCAAAATAAAAAAGAAGATGCCATGACAAAGAGATTTAGAATTGGAAAAGAAATGTATTTGCTCTTGATTTATCAACTAGAAGCATTTTCTATTAAAGAAGGTTAAGCATTTCTCCTTTCTAAGTATCAAATCTTGTTCGAACGTTGAACATGTTACACCCAGGCAAAAGCCTTTTGATATTTAAAAGACTCTAGTTGGTTGAGCAAGCGAAATTGAAAGGCCCTAAACAAATGAGCAAGCGAAATTGAAAGGCCCTAAACAAATGTCGACGATAAGTATATTTTAAGTTGTAGAACCTACCCTTGCCCCAAGCTTGCACTACTGCTAGTTTATCAATTACTCTTTTTCTACATATCAATGCAATATGTCAACTCATGCTTACAAAACAAAATTCTTATCTCTTTTTAAGACTCACCTCAAAGGAAATTAGAAAAGCCTTGGTGTCTCAATTTGGAATCATTAAAGGACGAAAAATAAGAACGATAAAAAAATGAGGCTTTTTGTTTATGTTTAGATAAAATATCACCTAAAAAACAAATTATCATCATAACCTATGCACCTTGTTCAAAAGATTAAGACACAAAAAAAAATATTCAATATAAATATATATAAATTCCTATACAAAAAACCTAAAGGCATTTACACAATGCCTTCAGTGGAAAATCCTCCTAGAAGAACAAACGAAACTAGTATTGGCAACATCATTACTCCAGTCTAAAGGGTAGCGGGATGAGGTTATAGTTTCTGGCAGATGTCGTGGTTGATATTTAGGAATGTGAAGGAATTCTGGTTGCAGTTGTTTCACCAAGTGAAATTCAATTTTATGATTGCCATTATCATCAACATAGGGACCCGGTTTTTTATAAGAATAATAAACCTTTCCAGAAGAAACATCATTCGCTCCTTCGGGAATGTCTACAATCCAATAATGCACATAGATATCTTTGTGCTCGACATGATGAGGTTGATGCCTAGGCAGCACAAGAGGATGATGATGGGGATGAGGACGAGGATGGGGATGCGATTTGGGGTGAGGAGGAGGAGGATGTGGATGAGATTTGGAATGTTTGGGGTGAGGATGAGGACGAGGATGAGATTTGGGATGAGCAGGGGGATGAGGATGAGATTTGGGATGTTTGGGGTAAGTATAAGGATGAGGAAATGGTTTGGGTTGAGAATGAGGATGAGGTATGGGGTGGTGAGGAGGATGAGGTTGGGGATTGGCGACGGAGATAGCATTTCTATCAATGGCAATCAATGAGTAGAAGTTATTAGAAGGTACTTCCCAAGTTACAAATGATTCTAGTGCTGAAGCTAGGTACTAGACAATCGAATTTTTTTTCCGGGAGCCAAAACTCTTAAAACCTTAGAAAAATCAACTTTCAAAAAATCCAAAAAGGTTTTTAGCCAAACTGGAAAAACCCAAATTAAAAGGGTTGATAGTCCAGGTTAAGTCTCCTGTATCCCAATAAGGCTACTGTACCTATTCCAAGAGCAGAACTGGATTTTTAATATTATGAGCAGCAAAGTGAGAGATATCACTGAAAAAAATAATTTCAGGCATAAAACTCGGACATAAACCTTCAGAACTTAATTCTTTTGGACTGATTCAGTCAACATCAAAGGAGACTAAAACCTTGTTACAGCATTATGGAATGAACATCTAGCATCCTTATAGGAAGTATGCACTTTAATGTGGAATAACAGTAAGAGACAGAGTTAAGCCATATATAAGCTGGAGAAAATTTAGGAAAACCAGCAAAACATGTCCGTGCTCAACTTTGCAGGGATCCATGTTGTTCAGAATAGCCATGTTTCACAGAAAGCTTATAAATATCACACCAAGTACCTTGTTTTTGAGAAAAAGAAAAATCCTCACTAACTTTACTGAATTGTCAACCGCACTCTCAAAAGAGCATTGTCTATCATTAAAGCTGAAAACTTTTAACAAACTTCATATGTTCCCAGCTCCTGTCTCCATGTGCAAGCCATCTCCCAAGAACTCCTAAAACCTTGGACAAAAGGAAAACATTAAGAAGACAAGCCCGTACCTGCAGCCAATCAGTACAAAGTTAGCCATAGACTAAAAATTGCAAGGGCCAAAAGGTACCATCGTGTCTTGTGCGTTGTGCTACAATGTTGCGATAGGACCCTTGTGTTCTCCTTATTTTACTAGGTTGATTTATGTTGCAAAGTGTCTTCTTTAGCTCTATCAAGTTGACTTGGAGTATGTTTTGAGATTATCACTTATGCGGAGCCGTGATCCACCATGATGGTTTTGGAGTATGGTTTAGAAGGTTTTTGACTTGACTAGTTATGGAGAAGAACATGTATTTTGCTTATCTCATCATGATCAGATTTGTTCAACAATGGTTGTACTTGTACAGTTTAAATTCCTATTGATTAGTGTCACTATTATGGTCAGGGTTTTTCCTCGAAAACCCGAAAGGACGAGGTTTTTTAATCCCGGCCATAATGGTCTCACTGATCATCAGCATTGTATTATAGTTTGTGTTTAGTATTATAGTTTGTGTTTAGTGGAGATGCCCAGATGTGGCTTTTCTTTCAGTTTGTCTCATCTTCTCTCTTCCTTATCTGGTTTTGACAATTCCTATATCGTTTTGACAATTGAATTTATCTTCGTATAACGATAAGAAGATAAATCAATGCAACATGTCAACTCATGCTTACAAAACAAAATTCTCATCTTTTTTTAAGACTCACCTCAAAGGAAATTAGAAAAGCCTTGGTGTCTCAATTTGGAATCATTAGAGGACGGAAAATAAGAACGACAAAAAAATGAGACCTTATTGTTTATGTATAGATAATAATAGATGAAAAATATCAACTAAAAAATAAATTATCATCATAACCTATGCAACTTGTTCAAAAGATTAAGACACAAAAAAAAGTATTCAATATAAATATATATACTTTCCTATACAAAAGACCTAAAGGCATTTACACAATGCCTTCAGTAGAAAATCCTCCTAGAAGAACAAATGAAACTAGTATTGGCAACATCATTACTCCAGTCTAAGGGGTAGCGGGATGAGGTTATAGTTTCTGGCAGATGTCGTGGTTGATATTTAGGAATGTGAAGGAATTCTGGTTGCAGTTGTTTCACCAAGTGAAATTCAATTTTATGATTGCCATTATCATCAACATAGGGACCCGGTTTTTTATAAGAATAATAAACCTTTCCAGAAGAAACATCATTCGCTCCTTCGGGAATGTCTACAATCCAATAATGCACATAGATATCTTTGTGCTCGACATGATGAGGTTGATGCCTAGGCAGCACAAGAGGATGATGATGGGGATGAGGACGAGGATGGGGATGCGATTTGGGGTGAGGAGGAGGAGGATGTGGATGAGATTTGGAATGTTTGGGGTGAGGATGAGGACGAGATTTGGGATGAGCAGGGGGATGAGGATGAGATTTGGGATGTTTGGGGTAAGTATAAGGATGAGGAAATGGTTTGGGTTGAGAATGAGGATGAGGTATGGAGTGGTGATGAGGATGAGGTTGGGGATTGGCGACGGAGATAGCATTTCTATCAATGGCAATCAATGAGTAGAAGTTATTAGAAGGTACTTCCCAAGTTACAAATGATTCTAGTGCTGAAGCTCCAAATGATTCTCGTGCCGATGTCGGTGCTGGAGCTGGAGCTAGAGTTGGGGATGTTGAGTTAACTATGGGCGTTTGTGTTGTTGGTGTTGAGCTATTATCTTTACCCCAATCAATTGTAATGATTGGAGGATGAGCAATTTCTGCAAGAGGAACAAACTCCATATCTCTCACCACCTCATTCATTGTGCGTATATGGAAACCTTAATTTCAAGGAAACTGGATGTGCTCCTGCTTGCGAAACCATCGTCGTCGTCATCATCATCAAGCATAAGGCTACAAGCATCTTCATTATTGCTTTGCTAGGCTACTTCTCTACAAACAACATTCTCTTACATCAACTTTTATAGCCAGTTTTATGCCAATTATGGAAGGTTTTTTCCTCTTTTGGGATTTTTTTTTTGCCCTATTATAGCTTCCAAGCCATTGAAGGAAAGGAACTATTATAGCTTCCCTTTGGGAGCGATCGGAAGCACGAGCCTTGGTGGTGTCCTTGTGTTTCATTTTGCTATTTACGAACGCGCTTCGTTTTGCTGAGGAATCGGTTGCCGAGAGTAATGAGGATCTATCAAGGGACCTCGAGAATGAGTTTGGATTCCTGCCATTGCACCAGGCATGCTCTGACGGCAATGTGGAAGAAGTGCAGAATTTGCTCAAAAATGGAGCTGATATTCATGTTGTGGCTGGAGATAGGCTGATCACGCCTTTGCATGTTGCTGCAGAAGATCGTAAAGCAGATGTAATAGTTGATATACTGCTGCAGAATGGTACCGCTTCAGATTTGCTGAAGAGCGACCACGAAGGGGATACTCCTCGGCACATAGCTGGAGACAACTTCACAATTTTAGAACGAATGTTTGAAGAAATGCTGCAGATGTCTCCAGACCACTCTGCTAACGAAATCCTCAATGGTAAGAAACAGAGCCTTTTGCTTTACTCTGCAGGAAGGGGCAATCTCGAAATCGTGGTTTTTCTTATTAAACTAAGGATTGATAAATTTGGAAGGGACTACAAGGGTGCGACCTCCTTCCATTTTGCTGCAAGATGAGGGAGCATATCTGTAATGCAAGAGCTCAAGGATGATGTGAATGTTAAAAACATTGATGGCCTAACTGCCTTGCATTATGCTGCAAGAAATGGACATAGTGAGGTCGTGAATTGGTTGCTTGAAAATGGAGCTGATATTTCCATCACTAATACGAAGAAAGGAAACACCGCTCTCCATTGGGCTGCTATACATGGATCTTTGGATGTTATGGGCACTCTAGTTGCAAAAGAAGCTGATTTGTCTGCTGCCAATTTTGATGATAAGTTTCCTATAGATTAAGCTTATGAATTCAAACATACCCACCCTGATAAACTGCATGATCAGGCCTACGAATTCAAGCATAGCCCTGCTGTTACCACTATTTGGAGTGCTATGGCAAAACCTGAGGTATTTTCACACAGTCTTAACGCTCCCACTTTACTTTGCTATGCTGCAGCTTATGGTACCCAACAGGATGTTGCAAACATTTTGGAGCAAACTCCCACTTTACTTTGCTATGCTGCAGCTTATGATACCCAACAGGATGTTGCAAACATTTTGGAGCAAATACGTGTTAATAGTGCAAGAGATAAACAAGGTAAGATCAAGAACTTCATAAGAAATGTCAATAAGCAGGACAAACATGGTCAGACTGCATTACATTGGGCCGCTTCCAAGGGCAATACTTTATTTACAGAAGTTTTGCCCTTCCATTTCATGTATCTGTATTTTTCCTGTCTAAAATATTTGCTCATTGGGATCTGGCTGTAAGAATTGCAGGTTCTTCAAGATTGCACATGGCTATGATATTTAAAGAGGAAACGAGAACAAGATTTTGGATGGGCCGGGCACTATCAGGATTAACTGGAAAGAGGTTCAGCCTGAAGACTTGGATGACAGACGTAGAAGAACAATTTCTTTATCCCCTTACCATGTCAATTTATATAGGTATTTGCTTTTAAGGTTAGTGTTACATTCATGTAACATTGTTCTGGTGGTTCAATTCCATATTTCATCTCTGCCTATATGCTTTTTTTCGTGCATATGATACATTTTATGTTATAACTATAGTCGTCTTCTTAAATTGAGGATGCAGATGCACGCTCCATGCAGGTGAAGAACATATCAGAAAATGAATTTCACGTAGTTGCCTTGCACCGCTCTTGAATCCTTTTTGCTTTTTCTTCTTTCCTTGACTTCTATGATGCCTTTTAGCTTCTTAACAGAGGGCAGCAATGGATTTTGTGTTGCAACATCATTATATAGCAACATGAAATTTGAAATTTTGAAGATTTGAAGATTTTTTTTTGCTTCCAATGCCTTAACCTCAGGTAGATGGTCATATTTTATTTGTTGTCATGCATTGTACATCTCCTTGCTTGCTTGCATCCTAATCCATTGTTTGTGGTTTATCTCTCTAAAAGCATTTTCAACAGCAGCCTACTATAGACCACAAAGCAAGTAATCTTATTGAATTATATGAGTGTTTTGTGCATTTGGACAGCGGCAATAATGGAATATTGGACATCTGCATTTGGACAGGGGCTACAACCTGCATTTAGATAATGATGGCATACAATTTAAATACATAGATGTATTTGACTAATCGATTAGTTTTTTGTCTGCTTCTGCATGCTTCTCATGGCCAGAGCTTAATGAACCTCTTCAAGATCGTCGTATGCATCTCTATGGCTATGGCGGCAACAGACTATGGAGAATGGAATGTAGATTATATCACAACATTATCTCCTATTTAAGCATTATGAGAGCAATGCGATGGCCTTGGTTTCCCAGGGGAGGTAAGACGAGGTTTATCCATTGTAGTATTCAAGAAAATAAGTTACAGTCTGAGCTTAAAACAGGGAGGTGTCTTTTGGAGATTGCCCAATCGAGATGTTACATGGGGTGCTATGATTGTAGGATATGTGCAGCATCATCAGTAACTTTTGGCTCTAGAGTATTCTAAAAAAGATGCAAAAAAATGTAATACAACTAGCAGAACCTGTTTTGTTAAGTGCCTTAAAAGTGTGTGCAAGTAGGCAGATCACTACAACAGACCAGGCATTGTTACGCCGCTACATTATTGGTAATCTGAAGGATGCTTTGGAGATGAAATGGTCAGTACTTTGGAGATGCTTTAGACAGCCAATTTCTCACTTGCTATCATTGTCACCATGTCCGTGAGGCCAGTGCTAATTGAACATATCTTTCTAATTGGGTATAACTTGAGATAAAGCTAGTGATATGTATTAGATGTTTCTGGGCAACCAATTTGATAGCTCAAGTCAAATAGCATTATATCGACGGGTTCTATTTTGACTATTAAGAATATTGGACATCAAGCTTAGAAAATAAGATGTGTTAATAAGGTCTTTGAAATCCAGTATGTTTGCAGTGATCGATTAATTGTTTTAGATTTTGATTCTTTAATTTTAAACTAGGAATTACATGTTTGTGAGTTTAAACCATACTCAGCACTATACAAGCTCAATATGCGTGGTTCAAAATTTGCCATCGGAACCATAGCACCATCGGAACAACCACCGCCCAAGCAGTCCGGATTTTCCATGGCGTTTCCTTAAAGCGAAAGAACTTCTCTATTCTAGAACCTCTAAAATAAAATAGTATAGATTAGAGAGGTAGCATGCAGCTCTGTTGGAAAGCCTACCGCCAGAAAGAGAGGCCGGAGGCTTCGAACCTCCAGGCCCAAGTGGCCTCACCAGAGCCTCAAAGTCATTGATGTAATCCATACCCAGCCCAGATCCGATAGAAGCAAACCTTTCAACCTGCTCTGTGCATCTCTTTGCCAAGCAGAATATTAAAATGCAGGAACACATGCATAAGAAATAGAAAGGATAGTATTTGCCCCAACATATCCCTCCTGCGCCTTCTAGGAAAGGGCTCCGGAAACCTTGCCTAGACGCCACACACATGCAATAACTGCTTCAATATAAATCGTTAGAACAGAACTCAGAGCCTTGAAGCAGGGTTTCAGCGCTAGAGGAGGCCCCAAGCTTTCGGCATTCACGCACAATTGTCTGCCCTTATCCACTTTCTAAAATTCGCAAGCTGCCTTCCGTTTTTAGAACCATTGCAAAAAAAACCCACACAAAAATAAAAATCTATCTATCTATCTTGTTAAATTGGAATTTTCCGGTTTGTCCAAAAATGTTTTTAGAATTTTTTTTAACACAATTTTCTAAGATTTTTGGGAGTTTCGATGCCGAGAAAGAACTCCGATTGCCCAAAAATCGCAGAGAATTAATCTGTTATGAATTTGGGGGTTGAGGGAGTTCATGGCTTTGGCTCCACGTTAGGGTAATTTTACCTAGACCTCCGATTTTTATCGCAGAGCTCCAGGGCATGGAGCTCGGCCATAGCAGCAGCTGGGCGATTGCCCGTTCTCTCTAATTTTCACCATCGAGTGCTGGAGCTCGGCAATGGCAGCCAGTTGCTGGTAGGTTGCCGCCTCAGGCTTGGATCAGGTTGTTGTTGCAGCAATTTTCAGGATTCCATATAAGCTGGGTGTTAATCTGTAACAGACTCCATGTTCAAAACAATACGCGGACGCGGTTGCCATTTCTTCAGGTATATGTTCAAAGTAAGATTGGATGTTTTATTGTATCCATCTGCTATGATAATCAGCAGGCATTTTCAAGGCTCTACATCCTTTTCTTGCAGTGCTGAAGCACCGTCGCCCGCCATGGCCAGATCAAAATGCTCTTGGAGCAGCTGATTACTTTCGGCATTAAATCAACCAGGTAAGGAAAACGATTTTGTTTTCTGTGTTTGCCAGACCCTCCAAATACGTTATGCCATGAGTGCTCTATAATTTTTATGATTTGCTTTGTATTCAGATGGTATACGAGATTTTCCAACTGACGGATTTTGCATATGAAGTATTTATGCACCAACGAAGATAATCAATTTTCATTGTTGTCTCTTAGTTTTGGATTGCTGAGAACATTTGGCTATGGCGGACCAGGATCGAATCTTTGTTAGGACTGGAGGTTCACATTTTTCAGAGCTCAAATCCAAATTTTTATAGGTAGATTATCTTTAGACTTTTCATAGAGATGAAGCGGAAACATACAATTTGATGTGAATATCTGAATATGCAGACTATGGTGATGAAGCTTTTGTTATTATATAGAAATCCATATCGCTCTTTTGCAAAGTAATGATTCTTGAGAAGTAATGTATGGTAAATGTGCTGGGTCTATGTGATCATGTTTGTTGGGTCTATTCTATTCTTTGAGTTTGAATAGCTTCAATGGCATGTTTTAAACTGCTTAATGTTTACAAAGCATGGTTCTAAACTGTTTTTTTCTAACCGCACTTAATATTCCAACACTTAATATTACATTGCCTGAAGAAAATATTGAGCTCTCGGTATTGGCTGCCAAGAAGATGAAGCCATTTTCTTTCCACAAAAGGTTGTGGCAGCAAAAGCCCTTTCTGATCCTGTTGCTATTGATAAGGACAATTCTTCTACTATAAAGACCTCTGTGAATTTGGAGCATGGGAGTGAGCTTGCATGCACTGCACAAAAGGTATCTGATAAAGCATTTACAGGGGATAACCTAGATCTAGGGGAAGGTGCTAGCAATCTATTCCCCCAAGTGTTTACACTCCACTGGCATCTCAAGCTATGGGCAATCCAGCACCTACTAATTAGGTTGGAAGCATACCAGGGTTTCATGGGCAGTCTTTGGCCACTTTATCCGACCTTCCTCCATGATTACGAATTGCAAGGTATCGCACGTTTCTTATTTTCCATGAAATTCCAAGCATTTGTCGGCATAGATCAGATTTGAAAGTTTTTAACCACTGGCGGAAGTGGAAAAAACATGCCAGAGGGAACTGTTGCCATTATAACTCTTACAAACCACATATGAGACATGAGGGCTCAAAGATGCTGGTAAGCCATTCTAAACCCTATACGCTGAAATACTAACTGCATGTTTTCATTTCTATATGCTTTACTCAGTTTTAATCTTCCAATTCATTTTCTTTCTTGCTCTTATTTGCCGTATATTGACCTGTCATTTTCGTTCTGGATCTTCTGTGCTCAATATTCCCCTGATGCAAAGCATCAAATTGAATTGTTTCTTTTCTTCTTTCCTTGCAGCATAAACTTATATTATGAAGCATGCATGGCAGATTAGGATTGCTTCAGGTAAGCTCTTGCAATTGTATATGCAGGACCCTTGCAACCTATGTAGAAACATGTGCAATTGATGTCTTTTACCTATATCAATTATCTATGGATTTACCCACAAATGTAGGAAAGGGGCTAATTCCTTCTAGCAAGCTATGCATCCTAGGTTGAACAAGTTGCATCTCCATTTGCAATATGCTTATTTTCTTCTATCTCCCCTTTCTTTTTAAGGTTTCGGGACTAGGTCTACTCTCCAAGTCATGCTTAAGTTAGTATTGGATCATGAATGCTGTTCAAATTCCTTAATCAGAAATCCTTAGATGGGTTTGTGCTATTGCAGGCATTCATAAGCAGCGCGCATGATGCATGTTTGGATGGATGGAGAATCTGAAGTCAACAATTCAAAGTAAAGTTAGCTGAACCGTGTAAGTAAACATTGTAAGTATCATTAAAATTTGAGGTTTTTATAATAAAAGTTATGTTCGATGCTCGAGAAAGAATCCATAATGAAGAAGATAGGATTTGTATGGATTTGCTTTTAAGAATGAGTTTAGGGAACCCTTAGCCGCTTATAAAAGTTGTAAAATCCTTTAAAGAAACTAGCACTTTTGTTACAATGCCTATTTCAAGATAGTATGCGTGACTTAAACTATGATGATATCCACCATGTTCACATTTTCTTACATTTAGATGCCACAGTCTGACATCTGAGCTTTCTCTGCTTGGCCCAAGTCAGAAAGGAGTTGATGTCAAGCAATTGTTTCATGCCCTCAGTTACTTATATTCAATTTCTGAGGATAATCAGCAGCTTATACTCCTGCAAGTATTCAACTGATAAAAGACTCATTGATGTCATGGCAATTAATCTATATAGAATCAACTTGCCCCCAACTACAGAATTACATAACAGAATTCCAGGCAAGAAAGACAAGGATGCGTATATCTACAAGTTAAATACCAATGTTTTGTTCCTAATTTGCAAGTTACAAGCAGCATGTTCCATTTTAATAATCAAAATTTGTTGTTTCTACTTGCAGATGGCATAAACTAAATATGTAGCATAATAACAGGGGGTTTCTTTTGTATTTTTGTACACTTTTTAATATTGGTTTTCATATGATTTTGAGGGCGTATTCCACGAGATGTACTGATCAGTATATCTAGAGTGCGCGCGGTATTTTTATGTTTTAGTTCCACATTCTTAATGGTTTTTGCTCCTCTTACCCATCTTAATGGCCATGATTGACCCTAGGAGTTTTTAATCCAAGGGTTTACAATGGAAGCCCTTTTCCAATGCACCATTTTTAGACGAATTTTCAAACTCGGCATGCAGATGTCGAGCTCTTTTTTTCTAGGGTTGGAATGGCTCCAATCGGCTAAGGCAAGGATGGAAGAACTCCATTCCGATATGGGAGCAAAGAGCTATGGCGGCATACCGGACTTAACTATGACGGATTAGAGCTTCCTTGGGACTTAGGGAATGTCTGATTTGATGGAAATTTCAGGTTTTAAGATTCTGCCTCACTTGAATGTGGCGGATTGAATATATAGCATCGCCAGACCTGGCTATGGCGGATTTACAAAAACAGAAACAGAAACAGGTATAGAAACAGAAACAGGTATGGATCGATTTCTTCACTTTTTTTGTTGAAGGGAAGAAGAGATTTCTTTCCCTCTGTGTTGTACTGGAATGAGTAGTCCATATTTTGACGAAGATTTGTAATGTAAAGGCATGCTTCCAAAGCCTGAAAGATTTGATCTCTCGCCGCATGACTCATGATTGACTTCATGAGATAAGTATGGTACTAACCAACAGGAATACAATTTGATGGAAACGAAATGCAATGCTGAGCCTCTTTGGTTTAAGTTAGACCATTCGACCAGGCCTTTGTTTTCTGGAGTTTTGCATTATGGGTTTCATGCGGCGATGCGAGAGTTTAAACTTTAGCCACATACCATTTTGGCCAGACCTTGGTTCTCCACCAGGTTTATTTCTTAAGTAGTTGCAAGATTTTTCTTTCTGGCGTTGGGTACAGGTTATTTCAAGACGAAACCAAGTTTTGCAATCAGCAACTACAAGAATGACCTTGGTGAAGAAGCTGGATACACCTAGTTAGGAAATGAACAAATGACTGATTTCAAGTGCATTTTGGGACTGTGCTTTGACAACATTAGGTTGATTTCCATTCTAACTGGAATTTGATAAGTTCTACTGTGCACCAGAAGCTTCAATTCCATATTGTATTTATTGTTTCTCTTTGTTTTCTTGCTTAGTTCTATTTCCACTTGTCCTGTACATCCTGCAATTGTGTTGACACTCCATTCTTTACTAAATGAAATCTAATGCTTCCTTATTGAGTTAGTAAATGGGCCCATTTTTTTGTCCATGGTTTTTTGAAGTTGGATTTTTATATTTGATGCGCCCAGAGACCTTGAAGACTTGGGATGTTTCTTCTTTTTTTACAATCAAGCTTGCCTAGTTACAAGTGCATAAAGTGACTGCTGGATGCTATAGGAACGGTGTCAACAGATGATTGTCACCAGATGCTATGTTGGAGCCCACGAACATCCCCTGCTTGTTGAACAAGTTTTTAAATGCTGGATTTTGATATGATGTCATGGGAACCGCTAAGGTATTTGGTATTTGAGTTCTTGAGAAATGTGCTACACGACTAGGTTATTATGCTACATATTTATTATGTTACTGACAAGAGCAAAGCATTTGATAATAAAAAATTGTAACATGGGTTACCATTTGTCTATTATCTATCATGGTATTATGTCACACTTAATACTAGGACTTCGAATGTAATGGCGCTTGTTTTTAGCTCTACTACCATTGTTACATGCATTTATGGATTTCTTAGTGCCCTTCCATCTATCATTAGAGTATTAGGTATAGGTAATTTCTATATCTACACCCCTACACCATCCTTAAGGCCCCGAAGGGGCCAAAAATTTTTTTAGTTAACACAAACCATTAACACACAACTACCATGAACATTATTAACACAAACCATTGCATTTGACACATTTAAATTAAAATCCCCCTTAAACCCCCTTTGGTTTGGGTGTATATTCACACGGGGGGTTACTCCGGGCAACGAGAGCTGTCGGATTGGCATATTTGCCATTTATTCCAAGATCTGGACCGTACATAGCGATCCTCGTTTGTGGGGTATGCATGTACAAGTTTTTGTATACCGTATATTAAAGTTTGTAAAATACTATAAGGTTTGAGAGAATATACTTAATGGTGTTAATTTTGTACATGTATCGTAAATTTTTTGGGGCTCTCGCTGCCCTACATAACCCCCCGTGTGAATATACACCCAAACCAAAGGGGGTTTAAGGGGTATTTTAATTTAAATGTGTCAAATGCAATGGTTTGTGTTAATAATGTTCATGGTAGTTGTGTGTTAATGGTTTGTGCAGGTACACGCTAGCGAGTTAGTAAAACCATTATGATCGGGATTAAAAAACCTCGCCCTTACGGGTTTTCGAGGAAAAACCCCAACCATAATGGCATCACTAACTTATGCTAGTGCCCAAACTTATAACAGAGTACAATATGCTATACCCTCATGCTCACCAGCCTTGTCGGGTAGGAAATATACAATGAATAATGAAATAAAACTCCATGTTTGCATTGCCTTCTCTATTAGTCTTCAACAAGCGACTAGAGTATGACCTGCTTGACCAAAATCCCAAATCATTTTCTACATGCTCTCGACCTGCTTTCTGGAAAATGCAACAAAGAAAACAAAATCCACTAGAGGTCCATCCAGGCACGAGGGCCTCCAACCAGGCACGAGGGCCTCCATCCACGGCACGAGGGCCTCAACCAAATACCGAATCACATCAACCAAGTATGAAACATCAAATAAGGGAGGGTGGGTGGGTGGGACCAAACCCTAGAAGGAGATGCTAAAATGAAGAGATGAAGAACAACGGAACGTGAAAGAAGATAAATAGGGAAGGATAAGGGAAAAAGACAAACAAACAAACTAACTAACCAACTAACTACCTCCGTAGTTCTAGAACTTCATTTACACGGGTGCATATTCACACGGGGGGTGACTCCGGGCAACGAGAGCTGTTGGATAGGCATATTCACCCCTTATTCCTTAATCTACACCGTACGTAAAGTTCCTCGTTTGTGGGGTATGCAAGTACAAAATTTGCTATACTGTATAACAAGATTCGCAAAATACTATAAGATTTCAAGCGGAATACTATATGGTGTTGATTTCGTACGTGCAAAATACAATTATGAGGGCAGAGCCCTACGTCACCCCACATGTGAATATGCACCCAAACCAAAGGGGGTTTAAGGGGGATTTAAATTTAAATGTGTTGGACCCAATGGTTGTGTTAAATAATGTCAATGGTAGTTATGTATTGGTTGTTAATGTCAATGGTTGTTATGTGTTGGTTGTTATGTGTTGGGGGATTTAATTTTTATATGTTGGATGTTAATGGTTTGTGTTGCAAAATTTTTTTTTTGGCCCAGGGGCGTCCCGATGTGACAAAAAATTTAGAATTCAAACAAAAATAAAACTAGAAACTTTCATTTGAAGCTTTCATCACCTGTAGCTTTTGAATTTCATCACAATAAAACAAATAGAACATAAGTAAAAATTACCATAAAGATAGAGCAGATTGATCCCATTATTCTGAAAGTCATAAAGTTTGCAACACCCATACACAAACATTTTTCAACTGGAATTTAACAGCAGCCTTTGGCCTCCATGGATTCTTGTGGTGAGAAACCAAAGTGGGAAACTTTTCTGCTTGTTAGCACAAGGATCTAGAAGTCTTGGAATTTGCTTAATAACTGCCTCAAAATCTAAAAATGCATGGTAATTTTTTGCAAGATTCATTCGAAATGAGCCATAAAACAATATCCAATAGCGCAATCCTGTATTAATCAACTGGTAGGATGTGAAAGCCTACCAAACCCGGCCGAAAAATTGTTGTTTTAGCATAGATAACTTAACCAAACATATCCATATCATACACTATCAAAAAGATCTCGGAGAGAGCTTTCCTAACACAATAAAAATCATCTGAAACAGAGCTCTGGATCAAAAGTTATGATAAGAAATGTGTTGCCGGCGGGGAAACTGCACTACATGCACCCTTCAAGCCCTTCATGTGCCCATTATGTACCACACACACAAAAAGAGGGCTTTTGTTGTGAGCCATTGGTTGTTGACCATTATGCACCACACGCACAAAAAAGGGCTTTTGTTGTGAGCCATTGGTTGTTGACCATTGAAAAAACAAATGCTAAAATCAATGGCTCAGAAATGGTGCACTCTAGATGTACGCATTAGTACATCCATTTGAATACATCACGAAATCATAGGAAAACCTTAGTGAAAAGCATACAAAAACACAAAGAAAACCCCCTGTTATTATGCTACATATTTACCTTCTATTCCGTGAAACCAAGGTAAATTCCATTTCTAGAACTACTACAGAGCAACATGGACAAGAATGCTGAAACAGAGGCAGAGAGAAGGCGCAATATAAATAGGTAAACATAGTTGGAATTGTATAGATATCTTGGCTAGGTGCTCAACAAGGCAATAAAATAATGTTGAATTTTCACTTGGCTTAGGACGAGGGAGGTGGGCTCAGTCACAAAAGGGACAAATGACATGCGAATTTCAGGAGCATACTTTAAAGGCACGAGAAGCATAACTTAAGCAATTACAAGGCTATGGATGAGAAGCTAAAAGTTGCTCACCTAACTATTACGGAGTGCATGCACAAAGGAAGTTAAAAATGCCACCAAAGCATGATAATATAACAAGATCAAGAGCCTTAGCACCTTCCATCTCATGATTCACAACACATTCCCAATAATGTGCACCTTTATCTGCAACGTTGTAGCAACTAAGACATGCCATTAGTAGAACCAATACCCATGAGTTGATCTCAATTGATACTAACAATACTACAATGGTACAATACTCCCATAGTACAATAACAGAGGGAAAAAACCACAACTACTACATCAAGTACATGTTAACAAAGAATAATACCAAAAAATGTTTAATACTCAAAGATCCCGACAAATACGAGCATATTACCGCCTGTCTTAGAGGCCACACATAAAGGTCAATAAAGGTTAATCTATAGAGGTCCATGTAGAGCAAAAAGTAAACCGAAAAGGCCTATGTATGGTGTAAGAGAAAATCTAAGCATTTAAGTGGTCTTCAACTAAGAAGGTTATTGAGTTTTAAACGTCTCTGATTTAAAGAAGCAAACAGAGAATGCCAAGAGAAACATTATGAACATTATAAACGTCAAGTGTGAAACACATGTAGAAGGTACACAAACGTAAAACATCTAAAGGTTTGCAAGGACAAGTAAGGAAAAGCTAGATAGAACACCCAGTGCAAACATTGGTCTGGAAAGGCGCAGATTTTTGTGGTGAATCTTGGCAAAGGACCACTTCTTACCACTAAATTGCAACTTGTTCTTCCCAAAAATACAAATGCAGCCAAAGACATAGGTAAAGGGGAATCTTATTCAGAATTCCGGCAAAAGATCCATTTCTGTGTATTCGTCTGTTTTTGCAGATAGCAACACATGCAGGGAAATACCGGAATGAGCCTATCATGCTACGAAGTTCTAACAAGTCCCTTTTAAAAAACTGGAGCTCATCGATACTGGTAGTCTCAGGAAATTCTTAGACATCATAGTTTTAATTCCCTTGAATCATAATGCTCGACCAGATTAAATGCTACAGCCATAGCACTAGACCAAGAGATTGCAAATAGGAAACACTGAAAAACCTTGCTAACAAAATGATATCTAGTTTAAGATATTCCGGCAGTCTCGCTTTAAAGCTCCGCTTAAATACAAGCAATCAGTTGAAACATGAAGAATTGATAAAAGGCTTCTTATCCTTTATTATTAGACCGGAAAAAACGCAGAAATTATTGTTTCTTAAGACTAAGAAAATACAGGAAAAGAACTTTCAAACCGGTTAAGCAGATTGCTGGAGTCAGGACTATTTCTCACGATTCAGAAAAGGTGAAATCTCCCGTTCGTCAGAAAACTGCAACTTCGATCCAGGCCCTTCTAAGATGTAAATGGTTCTCTAAATCCATAACGAGTCTTCTATCATACAAGGATTCAAACTGTTTGGTTTTTTCTGGATACTACAAGGCAGGAGCTCTTATTTTGCTCTTAGACATTTAGACTCCAAGCATCGGCTTCTGCTGCTGCCCCTGCACCAGATGTCTCTGGAGATCCAAAACAAATCTCTGACCAGTCTCTCTCCAAGCTTAACCTAATTTGCTTCGGAGACATGGAATGGAAGCCCCCTGTAGAAGCAATTGCGGACAAGAAGAACGTGGGACCAAACCCTAGAAGGAGATGCTAAAATGAAGAGCTGATGAAGAACAACGGAACGTGAAAGAAGATAAATAGGGAAGGATAAGGGAAAAAGACAAACAAACTAACTAACTAACCAACTAACTACCTCCGTAGTTCTAGAACTTCATTTACCTTCTATTCCGTGAAACGAAGGTAAATTCCATATATCGATGATCCAACACAATTTAACAAAGCAAGTTACTATATTATTTATCTAAACAGTTTATATAATGCTTCACTGACATCTTCTTTTTTATTTTGGGAAGGGGTTGGGAACCGTGCAAGGGAACGCCGCATGTTACGCCGGATGCGGCGTTCCCTTCCCCCCTTGCGGGACTTTTTTCGGTGTGCGTGTGGTCTTTTGTCTTCCTCTGCTACAGTACTTCGATTTTCAAATTCTAGTGGGAAGAAGCAGCATAGGCAGTCGGTGATGGCCCTGGCCTGGCCCATGCTTCTCTAATGGTGGAAATGATTTTCGTACATTCTGAAATGGCGAGACACCATTTTTTTTCTTCGGCCTCTTTTGAGGTACCTTTTTCTCGCTTCCTTTTTTTGCCATCTACATTCAACTAGGAAAATGCTAAAAGAAACAAT
Organism: Isoetes taiwanensis; assembly: GCA_021234155.1. NCBI lineage: Eukaryota > Viridiplantae > Streptophyta > Lycopodiopsida > Isoetales > Isoetaceae > Isoetes > Isoetes taiwanensis. The sequence goes on from JAJEKV010000040.1 coordinate 8,894,699, forward strand.
AGCTTTACGACACAAGGGTTGTCTTTGAAAAAAACGATTTGGCGTTACGGAGCTCCATAGTAGAAGAGGAGGTTTCCATGACTCATTATGCATGCCGTGTAATGGAAATTCATCTGGAATTTAAGGCCAGTCTTTAATCACATTGGTGAACTTCTGCACAATCAAAAGACCAATCGGGTAATAGTTTTGTAAGTCATCTCCTCTTATGCTTTCTTGCTTTCTTCCTATTTTTGTCATATTGGCAGATGGTAAGATGGTATCTTCGACCTCCATAGCTGGGCATGTGTATGCTGGAGTGGTTGCCTTTGCCGGTTAGACACATGTTTTAGCATTAAACTATCTAAATAAAACTATGATATTTTATTTTCTATAATGGTTTGCCAAATTCTGCAGATTGAGAAGCAAGGCAATATCTCATAAGCAAGCAGGGTAAATAGTTTAATTTTGCTTCATATCTTTCTTTTCAAAGAACTGATGCAGGTTGTTGATACAGATTAATAAGACCTGTTTAACTGGGCTTAGACGTATCGGTTGTGCTTTAAAGCTATTAAGAATAATAGTTTAGGTTAGCAATCAAGATGAAATCATAGATATTTTGCTTGATATTTAGGTCAAGGAAGAGATCGGAAGGTGTTCAACTAAAAAGGAATATGCAGACATGCTATTGTGAGCAATGGCTTTCATTAGTGAGTACTCTCATTATACAGTATAAAAAAACTTGTACGAGCATACCCCACAAACGAGGATCGCTATCTACGGTCCAAATCAAAGAATAAGTCATGAATATGCCTATCTAACAGCTCTCGTTGCCCAGAGTCACCCCTCGTGTGAATATGCACCAAAACCAAAGGGGGTTTTAGGGGGAATTTAATTTAATGTGTTGGATGTAATGGTTTGTGTTAACTAACAAATTTTTTGGCCCCTTCAGGGCCTTGGGGATGGGTTAGAGATGGATGAAGAAAGTTGATGTATCCGACCAACCATAATGACAACACATCAATAAGGTCTTCGCCATGTGAAGGTGGTGGTTGCGCTGATGGTGGCGGGACTAATTGAACTTGATCTTCATTTATAGGGTTCTCTGTTATAGCAATAATGTTTGGATCAACATCGTGTTGACTTCAAGGGTCAGAGGAATGTCATGTGGAATTGATGGATTGGAGATTCTATAGTCTGCATTAACATAAAGGAAAGAAATTGGTTAAATTGATATAAATTTAGAAAATAGAACTTTAATAGCGAAATAAAATTGAATCAAATAAAAGCTTTTGACAACGATATGCTCTACAATAATGTTTTTATTCACAAACCATTGCATGAACATCAACGGTACTCTGCAGTAACAATTGATGAGGTTCATAAAGAATCAATGACACTTTCTCATGGGTTGCCTGACCTTGGTTTAACAGGTGAAGAGAATAAGCCAATTTGGTGATGTGGAGTAGGTTTCCTATAATGGAAGGTGAACCGAGATCAAGGGTAGAGGTTTTGAAGCAAACTTGCTCTGTTAGCGTTCCACGTGTTGTTACTCACAATGAAACCATTGTTTATCAATCCATTAATGCATGATTCACCTGCTGGTTTGATTAAAGTTCCAAACCTACAACATAAATGCATTCTTGTAGCCACCGTTTGGCTGATCTGCATGATTCAGAAAAGGGCGTGGAATAATTCGCCTGTTGTGTGCACAAGAATCCGTTTGTTGATTGAAGCTAAAGGCTGGCTGCTATGAGCAATCCGGCAGGCCAGGAATATCCAAGAGTTGGAAGCAAACAAAGGGCCTAAACTCTAGACTCTTTTTGAATCTGCAGCAAATCTTAGAACAGACAAAGGGAAGGAAACATAGGCGGGTTTTGCAGCACTACATTATAGAACCAGGAAACCAATACCTTGTAGAAAAAATCAATATGCTAACTGAAGAAACATTAAAAAACAAATACCTTTGTAAGTGTGAGCAAAAAATCCACCTCGTGGTAGCAAAAATCCACTCCGGCAACAAGAATTCAAGAGGGCAAGTACACATGCAAATTTTAAATCAAGCATATTAGTACTTAAAGGATGTTTTTCTCATTCATATGCACCAAAATTTGCGGAGCACCTCGCTGCGCCTTAGGAGTTTGCCTCTTCCTGCAAATTCACTCTTGGTCTATAAGAAGCTGCATAACACAAGGTAATGGGTAGAAACATGTAAGTAATTTATCTTTTTTTCTGCATTTTCAGTCCCTTTTTTAAGTTTTAGGTAGGTTGTTTGCTACATTTTGAGATATTTCCCACTCTTTACATACGTGTTTTAGCGTCTCTTTTTTTTTTTTTTTGAGTTTCTTATTTTTGAGCCTCATTTCGTAAGCTATTTTGTTATGGCTGCATAGATTGGATGTTTGTTTGCAGCTTTGTGTCGCAGTCTCTTTGTGAAATTTGAATATAGACATCATGTGCATATTTCATTGTCTTGTTCTATGATCGTATAGGCATAGCACATTTTCCAAAAGGCCTTAGCCATGCCATCTCGATTCCTTAAAACCATAGTCAAGTTCTAAAACCCACAACTTTGATCTGCCATGCTCAAGATCTATTACTGCGTCTATTTAGGTGAAGTTCCTTTATCATTATTGATATGTTATTTCACCTTTTGCATGTACAGGTTTGCCTCTCATAATTGCAATTCATGGCACATTCTTACTTACATCTGAATCAAGGTGCACCTTGCATGTAGAAAGACATATCGATGATTCAACACAATTTAACAAAGCAAGTTAATGTAATTGTCGAAAACCAGTGCCATTTAGTTAGTTAGGTTACCTGACGGTTAGGTTTTCTTGTTTTCATATACCCCTCTAGTCTTTCCTTTTTCTTCATCAGCGCATCTTCATCTCCACGCTTTGGTTTTGATCCCTTGCTTTCCACCCACCCACCCCACCCTCACTGCCAATTGTCAAACCACTTGCATTTAGTTAGTTTACACTTTTACCATTCTTCTCTTCACCCCCCACCCACCCACTCACCCATATATCCACCTCATATGTGCAGGTTTGTTAGTGGAGCATAGTAGCTCAAGCAGCATTAGCATGTGGTTAATGTGTGGCTCGCATGTTGTGGTGCATGTTATGTTTTGGTGAAGCTTTGTGGTTCGAGCAGCATTAGCATGTGGCTAATGTGTGGCTCGCATGCTGTGGTGCATGTTATATTTTGGTGAAGCTTTGTGGTTCGGGCAGCATTAACAGGTGGTTAATGTGTGGCTTGCATGTTGTGGCTCCTGTTTGGAGGGAACATAGTGGCAGCAGCAGTAGTTGTAACTCATATTATTTGTTTAGTGGAGATAGTTGTGACTCATACCTGTCAAAACCAACTATTGCAGTTAGTTTGTCTAGATGTTTGCATATGGCGGCCCTTGTGCCAGTGGAGGTTTGTGAGTTTTGTGACCCTCGTGCCAGTGGTTGGTTGTGAGATTGAAGGCCCTCGTGCCTAGTATTATTGGTTGTGAGAGGCCCTCGTGCCTAGTTTTATGGTTGTCAGAGGATGGTTGCAGATTGTGAGCTCCATGCTAGGCTATGTGGTTGATGTAATAGTCTCACGGCATGTGCAGGTTGTTAGTTCCTGAGCTTCTGGAGATTCAAGTATCGGTGTATACAGGGATCGGAGAGTCATGACTACCAGCTTTTCTCAAGCATCATTATCGGCCTATTTAAGCCTTGTTATACTCAGTTGTATTCAGATAAAGATCTTTGTTTAGTATTTCTATTATCGTCAGGGTTTTTCCTCGAAAACCCGAAAGGGCGAGGTTTTTTAATCCCGACTATAATGGTTATACTTCCAAAGCATTGTATTCTAGTTATTGCTTTTAGTGGAGATGCCTAGATGAGCATTATCAGCATTGTACTCTAGTTATTGCTTTTAGTGGAGATGCCCAGATGTGGCTTTTATTGCTTTTAGTGGAGATGCCCAGATGTGGCTTTTCTTTCAGTTTGTCTCTTTACTCTCTCCCTTATCTGGTTTTTGACAATTGAATTTATCTTCGTATAATGATAAGAAGATAACTAGATTATTTAATAATGCTTCACTGACATCTTCTTTTTTATTTTGGGAAGGGGTTAGGAACCGTGCAAGGGAACGCCGCATGTTACGCCGGATGCGGCGTTCCCTTCCCCCCTTCCGGCACTTTTTTCGGTGTGCGCGTGGTCTTTTGTCTTCCTCTGCTACAGTATTTCGATTTTCAATTCCAGTGGGAAGAAGCAGCATAGGTAGTCGGTGATGGCCCTGGCGTGGCCCATGCTTCTCTAATGGTGGAAATGATTTTCGTACGTTTGTTTGAAATGGCGAGACACCATTTTTTTTCTTCGGCCCCTTTTGAGGTACTTTTTTCTCGCTTCCTTTTCTTGCCGTTTACATTCAACAAGGAAAATGCTAAAAACAACAGTAGCTTTACGGCACAAGGGTTGTCTTTGAAAAAAAGATTTGGCGTTACGGAGCTCCATAGTAGAAGAGGAGGTTTCCATGAATCATTATGCATGCCGTGTAATGGGAATTCATATGGAATTTAAGGTCAATCTTCAATCACATTGGTGAGCTTCTGCACAATCAAAAGACCAATCGGGTAATAGTTTTGTAAGTCATCTCCTCTTATGCTTTCTTGCTTTCTTCCTATTTTTGTCATATTGGTAGATGATAAGATGGTATCTTTGACCTCCATAGCTGGGCACGTGTATGCTGGAGTGGTTGCCTTTGCCGGTTAGACACATGTTTTAGCATTAAACTATCTAAATAAAACTATGATATTTTATTTTCTATAATGGTTTGCCAAATTGTGCAGATTGAGAAGCAAGGCATGTTGGCATCGCATTTCTTGGTGCCAATATCTCATAAGCAAGCAGGGTAAGTAGTTTAATTTTGCTTCAGATCTTTCTTTTCAAAGAACTGATGCAGGTTGTTGATACAGATTAATAAGACCTGTTTAATTGGGCTTAGACGTATCGATTGTGCTTTAAAGCTAATAAAGAATATTAGTTTAGGTTAGGAATCAAGATGAAATCATAGATATTTTGCTTGATATTCAGGTCAAGGAAGAGATCGGAAGGAAGCTGTTCAACTAAAAAGGAATATGCAGACATGCTATTGTGAGCAATGGCTTTCATTAGTGAGTACAAGAGTTGTTAGAATGGATGTGTCTGGATACAAGGTGCTAGCTTGGTCATACAAATTTTGATCTTTACACAGGTTCAAGGTGTGATACGACGGATTTCAGAATATGCCAAAAAGAAGCCCCTGCCCTCATTTGCACGACTTGGTTGTGCATATTCAATGAAGATTTGGTTTCTTAGCTTGAATATTTGGCATTTTCAAATATACGAGGATGTGTTATTTGAAAAAAGGGTTGTGCATTTACAGTAATGTGTATTATTTGGTCTGTCCATCCTTATTCTGGCTTATACTATGTCACATGCTTACTTTGGGTGTGCCTACTTTGACTCAGATTTGCCAGTCAGAGCACTAACTATTCGGCCACTTCTTTCCAGCATCATCATCAGCATAAATATTATTCTTGCTACATTAACTGATCCATTGTAAAGCTGTAATTTCATATGGGTATTGTATTGTTGATTGATATTTTAGATATTACGTGGATGAAGAACAATGAGGTAAGATGGTTTGGCTTACCATCATTTTTTTATATGGGTGTACATGTCTGTATCATGCACTGCGCCACAAACTTATTCATAAAGCTGATTTGGACCTCCTTCGTGAGCTCATTGATATTCTCAAAGGGAGAAGTGCAAGATGATAAGCTTAGTAGACATTCAAAATTATTGCTGGTCTCTAATAAAGCGGTGAGTACACTTATTTTTACCCACCATTGTGGGATGATTTAATTCTTTTTTTTTTTTTTTGAAGAACTGTGTCATCAATATATTAAAAGAATGGTAATGTTACAAAGCAAGTGAGGAGAAAGGAGAACTGCCCCAAAGAGACAGCGATACCTCGACACTCCACAACAAACTCACAGAAAAACTGCAACTCTACTGCTGTACAAACCGACTATCACCATCTACAACACCCAAGAAGTCCTGCCAAATGGCAAACTTCCGCTCTACTAATCCCGGGAACACCAGAAAGCTTTGAAATAGCTTGTACCTGAGTCGAAGAATTAGAGAGGCTGTAGGCTGCTGAATCCCCTGAAAGATCCACAACCGCCGCTGCTTACAAATAAGCCACACCAACCAAGCCACGCACAGATGCAAGGCTTGCTGCCGCAAGAGCGGCCAAGCATCAGGATACACATGAAGCAGCAACTGCTAGCTAGTCAATCTCACCTGAAATAGAGCCCTGACCCAATCCCAGGCAGCCTGCAAGTGAGGGCATAAAACCAGACAATGCTCCACAATCTCACGATGAAGGCCACAATAAGGGCAGAGAGGGCTCACGCTCGGTCTAAACTGATTCACAAGGGCATTCACCCTGATACAGCGGTGCACCACCTGCCACAGAAGCACCCTAACCTTCGGTGGGGGAAGTGAGCTCCATGTCCACGTCCAAACCGAGCGCCATTGAGAACCCAGAAGCTTCAGAGACCACTTGCCTGAAGGGGGCAGAGTGTCATGAATAGCCAGCACCCGGTAGCAAGACTGCACAAAGCAAGAAGACACAACATCCGGATGCACCTTCCAAACCTGCACCACCACATCATCTTGAGGGACTATAGGTATGTGTAGCGGAATACTCCCCGTCACTTGTGCCCAGATAGCCCGGTCACTGCCCCTCAGGCGAAAGTGAGCTCGAAAGAACTCCCAGGAAGCTAGCTGACCACCCCAATACCAATCCTTCAAGGTGAGCACAGCAGCTCGCCTCCAACGGGCCTGCGTCCGAGCATGCACAGTGACAGCCAAGGGCAAGGACGCAGGGGGTAGAGGAACCCACAAGAAAGGAGAAGAGTGGTGATAAACTGAGGCATAATCTAGCTGGAAGAGCACACGCACATGATCCCAAGCCCGCAACACCCCTTGAGAAAAGGGGATGCATGTGGGAAAGGCCGGAGACCATACAACAGTGCCCAGGGCAACTCCACATGCACAGACGGCTTCCCAAATGCCACACAATGGCGAAGAGACTGCAACAACAGCACCGCACCAAGAGAAGATGCTCCATCCTGCAGAGTGCTCCAAACAAACTTGGAGATCAACACCTTACTATGTAGTTCCAAATCCAGAATGGCCAAGCCCCCATCCTCCCAGGGGCGGAGACACTTCCACCAAGCCACTTTAACAACCGCCCCTTCATCATCCCCGCCCCACACAAAATTTCGAACAATCTTATCCAAAGCCTGTATCTTACCCTCAGGAGCTAACATCGCAGATGCTGTATACACATGAGTGCTACAAAGTACTGACTTGGCAATAGTGATCCTACCTACCATGGACAACTTGCTACCCTTCCACCAATTAAGGTGTTTCTGCAACCCCTTACAAAATCTCATCCCACACCCTCCCATGGAAACATCCCCTCCAAAGGGAATACCCAACAGCTTAGTACACACATTACTTGGAAGCACCTTCCAAGGGAATAGAGCCAAACAAGGGGGAGGCGGAGTCAGAGCTGGGCCCATAATGCGGAGCATTTACCCCAATTCAGAAGAATGCCCGAGGCCAAGGAGAAAGTATCCAGCAAACCCTTCACATTCCGCAGATTCCTCTCTTCAGCCACCAAGAAGAGGAAAGTGTCATCGGCGAACTGGTTAATAATCTGTTGGCTACCATCCTGCACCCGAAGCCCATCCACCACCCCCTCCTCCACTGCAGCCAAAAACAACTGAGACAATGCCTCCGCCACAATCGTAAACAAAAACGACGCCAAAGGGCACCCCTGACGCACCCCTCTGCTTAAGGAGAAAAAGGCGGAGGGTTCACCCTGGCACACCACCGTAGCCCGTGCTGACCTATGCAGCTTCACGACTGTCTCTGTAAAGCGTGGACCACAACCCAACGCTAACATCATGGCCGACAAGAACTCCCAATGGACACTATCGTAAGCTTTGGCAAAGTCAAGCTTAAGATAGGCAATGCCTTGACCTATTCTCCTGGCCCAATAAAGGCCCTCATAAGCTGCGGCAACATTAGTCAAAATGTTCCTCCTAGGAACAAATCCAGACTGCACCTTACTAATGGAAGAAGTCAACACCGACTTCGACTTCTTTGCCAGGGCTTTCGCAATAATCTTGTACACAGAGGACAACAAGGAGATAGGCCTCCAATCATTAATGTTAGAAGGCTGCTTAACCTTAGGAATCAAGGAAATGCATGCGGTATTCAAGATCATATCCATTTGAGAAGACTGCAGCAACTCAAGATACACCTAGGCGAAGTTTGAAGCTGGCATTAATCTCTACAATTGGAAGTACAACAAAGCAGCCAAAGATCCCAAGAAACTGAAAAGTTGTATCTATCAGGTCTACAAGACTTAGAGATCAAGAGCACATAAGTTGAAGATGTCTTTATAAAAGCGAGCAAAGGAAATATACATGGATAAATAGAGCAAAATGTATGGGGAGATTAGCTTAGGCATCAACAGCAAACTGATCATGTTACTTGAAAGGTGGTTGAATATTAGAGAAGTTGCTTCTAAGCTTCTAGAACAATTTCCGAAACAACTTTCAGAGAGGTAAAAGTGCTGAATCTAATGAACTTTTTTTTTAAACGAACAATATAATCTTTATGAATTCTGTTAATAGGATGAAAACGTTGAATTTGAAGAATGAAAGCAACAAGGAGATACCATAGATTTCTCAAGGATCGAGTTGCATGGTGTTATAAATGACTTGAAGCCAATGGTAAGTTTCCCATCATGGTAGTCTATAAAATCTCTAATAAATAAAATCTTACATATTGCCGACAGAATACAGAAGAAACTAAGCAAGAAATGTTAGGAGGCGAAGCTTCTTGAGGTTTCAATGGGAGAGTTACAAGGTGTAATAGATGGTCTACAAAGTTTGACCTTATCTATCTCCTTGACACAAATGCAGGGTTGGCAAATGAAAGAGTTGCAGCTAAGTTTGATCTCAACGGAAGTCAGATAATTTTATTTTGCGAAATAATCCAACATAGCATCAGCACAAAGTAAGGTTCTATGTTATGCTATGTTTTTTGTTTGAGAAAAAACTACTTCAAATATTGCTAGAAAAACATTTCAAATCATGAATGTTGTAGATGGTCTTACACCAGGACGACTGGTTAACAAAAAGTGTAAGGTCTATAATACTTTGCAGCATTGCAATGGTATAGCTGAATAGCAATATGAAGGGATAGAGATTTATAGGGTATCTTGGATTTAGGAAAGTCCGTTATGTGTGATGACGCTCATGTTTTATCCAGATGTCGGATCAAGGGAATTTGGGTATTGTTTTCAGAGCACAGGAGGGGCATATGCAAGCAAACTTCTAGACACCATTGCAAGCATACTTGACAGAAGTCCAAAGAATTAACTGTGCTATGTATTGCAGGAAGCCATTTTGCAGGGGTTCATTTTGCAGCCTCTTAATGTGCATTCTCGCAGCACACACCAGATGGGATAGCTATTGCATCTACATATTGCAAAACTAGCAGATTCTTGGTATATCGTTGATACTGGACATCTCAATCCACAAATTCAGTCCAATTTTTATTTGAAGATTCCAGTATTGAATTTCCACACCTTTGCATGGGCAGTTTCAGTCAAGAAGATGACTGGAAATGGATGTCCTTTGCTGTGATGAGACAGGTGAATGTAGACATGTGAAGTATCACATTTGTTTCTATTAAGGTATTCATAAGGACACGATTGTTTGTTAGTTGCAAGAGCAAATATAGAAAAGCATGATGCAAATGGATTTGTAGTCCTAAGGATACTTGCAGACACAAAAATGGTGGTAATTGCTATCCCATTGTACAATAGCCTCAAAAATGGTGGTAATTGCTATCCCATTGTAGAATAGCCTATGTTTGTTTTTGAAAATGGAAGGCCCATATTATTAATGCCTTTTTCTTTGGTCCAGGTGGGACAAAATAAAGGCAGCTTAGGTGGGCATGTGTAACTCGATTAATGAAGAATCACAAAGTTCAAACTATTCTAATAGAATGTTAGAATGTAAAAGATCAATATTGAGAATGTTAGAATGTAAAAGAGCAATATTGAGCATCAATTGAGATTGTAGGGTGAAATTTTTATTGGGTTTTAACACAAACAACTACTAAGCCAAATAGATATCTCATTCAACCACACATCATTTCAATGCCCATGCCATGCAATAAAGGCCATAAAATCTTTTCGGACACCCTACATAAAACAAACTCTAATATAGACACACTATACATAATAATACACGTCAATACATGCCGAGCAGTGGCGTTGGCCACTTTAGCAACCTAAATCTAATTCCCAAAATGCATCATTCCTCATGAACAAATCTTCAATTTTTGTTTTCGAAAATATGAATGCATCAGTTTTGTAGTGTCCATGAGGACGCAAGGTATGTTTCATATGCCATGAGGTTATAAGCACGAATATTTTTGTTATTTGCTATATATGTGAATATATCTATTTGGACCAATTTTGACTCATATTCTCATGAACAACAGATCCAAAATGTCCCCTTTCTTTGGACAATAGGAGAAATTTGATAATGTTCCTTAGTTAATCAATTGGAGAGGAAAAACATTTGAAAATATTGCTTTGTTGATCAATTGGAGAGGAATACATAATACAAACGAAAAAATGTGAAAAACAACTTCAATCTTTTTATAGTAGTTGGCTACTTATGAAACTCCTATCATGGGCTTGTCCACAGATTTGATCCTCGAGTGTCAGCACTCTGCTCACTGTGCAAACAAAGGGACGAGACCATTGAGCATTGTTTCTTTTTATGTGATCATCTCCAGCCTGTATGGTCTTGGCTGCTTTCTCTTTTTCATGCGACATTGACAAGTCAGCAAGTGCGGAGCCAAGCAAGTGCGGAGCCAAGTGCGGATACTTGGAATAAGTTGCGGAGCCAAGCATTTCATTTAGCATCAGAATGGTTGTTGTGGTCCATCTGGAAGCGCAGAAGATTGTGTATCTTTCAGGGTTTGGATATTCCTCCTGCAGTTGTCCTCCAGGATGCACAAGCTAAAATCGCTAAGGCCTACCATTGCTCTTCGCTTGCTCCTGCCAAGCGACAGTTGATATTTGAGTCATATTTGAGTGTGTTGTCTTATGCATAGGCTGGTGGCTCTACTCAGTGGATCATGATTATCCTCTGAGATTTTATTCCCGTCTCTGCATTTGCATTTTGCTTTTGGCTTGGAGTTTCAATAAAGTTTGTCGTTCTTCAAAAAAAAAAAAAAAAAAAAAAAAAAAAAATCCTATCATGGGCTACTTCGTTTCTTAGATGGTAGGCCGCTACAGATGTAACAAATACGAGGGTAGTTGCAGGAATGAATTGAACAAATATGAGGTATGTTTGCTAATAAGGCAACAATGAAAAGGAGGGCTCCACACAAATGAAAGTCAATGTCCAGTATAACCCAAACTTACATGTTCCTAACTTATGCCCGGCAACGCTGGGCACCCTAACTAGTGTATAATAAGAATGTTGAGTCAAGTTCCACTTTTTCTTTTGCATGGAAGAACTGCATCCATAGCAAAAATGTTTTAATACATGCCTTCCTTTTGTTCTAAAGTTTCTTCATTAGCAAATAAAATTTGAAGATAATAATGCTTCCTAAATATATGTAGAGCATCAATTGCGCAATACAACACATTGCAGGATGGCCTACTGGCATTTTTAGAGAGAAAAAATTCTGATTATAATAAACTTATATGCTAGTTAATCCATGCACGTTTTTCTGCTTCATCCAACTCTCAATGCCCTATTTATTTATTTGTTTATTTATTTCACTTTGTTTCATAATGTATTCTCACTCAATAGAAGCTAATTCAGTGATGTAAATGGGAAATGGAAATGCCTAACTTTACATTGATGCGCTCCAAATTGATAAAGTTATGGGTGTTCATGTAGGTCTACATATGTTCCAGCATCTTGTAGCATGCTTTACAAGCTTCGTAGACCTTCATTTCTCTAAAATGTCGCTCAAAGATAGTGGCAGAAATTTACCTGCTTCACTTGGCTTCCAGATGACTCCATATGTTTGCTTAGAGGAGATTAGAAATATGCCATCAAAATTAAAATACAAATATGCCCATAAGCATACATACCTCCGTTGACTATGTCTTCAATCCCTATCACTGATATTTCTCTCCTGGAAAGATTAGGGTCGAGATCAAAGTATTGCAAAGGTTTTTGGTTAAGGAAGGTTTCTCACGGCAAGACGACCTCAAAAACATGAATTCCATCTTGTTCAAGTTCCATGCTTGGGTTTGTGGTGCGACATGCAGAGTTACCTACTATTGCAAGTTTGGGCCAATCACATGGTATATCCAGGTATATATTAATATATACCCAGAATATGCTTAATACCCATATAAATGAGGGTTTGCCTTTAGGGGCAACCCAAAACGGTTCGGATATAATAGAAAAAGTGCAAAAATTGTAAATGCTTAGGAATCATTACCCTAATCTTCAGTACTCGCCTTGAACATATATTCTTCAATCTTAACCATATAACCTAGGTTAACCTAGGTTAACATACGTAATGTAATATTACATGATCTTGATAATCATATGAACTAGGTTAGGACCTATATAAAAACTCCATCTCAAAGACCTGTGATTTTTCAACTGTATACTGCTTTAACACGACCACAGTTATCAGCATACACGGCCAAATCAAGATCGAATACAACTCAGGCGAAGATATCTATGTGCATTATTGAATTGTAGACATTCTTGAAGGAGTGAATGATGTTTCTTCTGGAAAGGTTTATTATTCATATCAAAAACCGGGTCCCTATGTTGATGATAATGGTAATCATAAAATTGAATTTTACTTGGTGAAGCAACTGCAACCAGGATTCCTTCACATTTCTAAATATCAACCACGACATTTGCCAGAAACTATAACCTATTTATCTAAACATGGGCATATCATCCAAAGTGACCAAGACGAGCTTTTACATATACAATTGGCATTTGCCGAGACGTAGTTCTGGTTTTATATTTAGACCATTCCCTCAAACACTATAAGAGAATTCAAGAGCACAAATCTGTTTGATTGATCTCTCAAGAGATCGTACACATGGATTTAGAGTTGTTAATCCTAAGACCATAACAATAAAGTCCTATGCTTGATAGCTCATATCCACATTACAAACACATGTTGATCATGTTCCATGGTATGTGTATAAAGTTTGGCATGATAGAAAACATTAATTGCATTTCGTATTGTGGGAAGGCTTTTCTCGCATGGTTGAGACTATGATTACTGGCACGTATTGTATGCAAAACTGTATATTTTGCCATATTTGAGTAGCTTAATTGCATTTGAATGTTATACTAGTTATGGTGCCCGGCGTTGCCGGGCTTTAGTAATAATTTGAAGGGATTGTTTGGTAGAACTACATTGATAAAGATAAAGAACCATGTATAGAAAATTATAGATTTGATCTCGATTATTGAACTGTAGAATTGTATAGTACGTTGGTTTAGTTTATACGATACTTTTACCGAGATCGTTTTATGGTTAGGTCGGGCTTTAGTGACCATATGTATAGAATTGTGGTATCTATTTTGCACATTTCGATATAAATAGTTATTAATACAACTCTTGTAGCACAATTTCATGCCCTATATGATGTAGCTTCATTAAAAGATAGAGAAGGATACATGTTATTTAATGAGGATGTAGTATTAGCGTGGAAGTCTTTAGAATTATGATATGAAATGATATGTCATCGTTCTATGGTAAGCACACCTGTGTTTGAGGTGAAATGATATTGCTTGAATTGTAATTAACTCTTCGTTTGTGTTAAGAAGTCGAGGGATCCAATGAGAATAGTTTGCCTCGTGAGTTATGTGGAAAGGAGGTGTTATTTACATATTGTTATGTTGTTAAATTTCAATGTAAGCATTTAAAATCCAATCTAGTTTTTAGATTCATCTACATTCGCTATCATCTGAGTCTCGTATTACCAATTGCGTATATGAGACAATAATGTGATGGTCATGAAGAATCTCATATGAGTTTAAGCTTTCTTTGGAAAATGTGGGAAGGCGGCTGGCTCCATGCATTTAAAGGAATTGAGATACCATTAGAAATTTAACAGGAGGTTGGAAGGCATGGATTTGTAGATGGTGATAATGCCTAGGATTGATGTGAATCATACATTGTCCTGCCATATCAGGCACCTTGGGTCCTTGAGTATTTTATTCTATTCTATTCTATACAAAATGACATGCAGGATGTATCAAGTAAAGGACTCATTATCATGACACAATATGTTGTAATCTTTTCCATAATGATCTTTTCCATAACACATTCAAGAGAAGATTACAAAATAGTTAATATTCCGTCTAGAATTTGGCATTGCCATGTATATGTCATGCATGCTGTTGGGATAACATCTGACTATAGAACCCCATCTGTTACAATCTACCCAAATAAAGCATATAGCTCTGAAATGCACACCAATGTTATTGTTGCCACTTTATTTGATGTAGTGGCAATAATTCAAATGAAACTTCTAGTCCTCTAAAAGTTTGCCCATTTGAACCAACAAATTCTAACTTACATCAACTCGTGTTGCACAATGTTGGCTAGTGTACTACAAAAATAAATATTATGTCTAGACATTACAATATGAAACATCTGCTACAACCAATGGCAACAAAAGAACCAAACAAATGTCTTAAAACCTAGAAAGTTTGAAAATGGCTAATGACTTTCGAATTGTCCACATTTTTCACCTTCCCTGTCACTGGTCCAACCCTTGAGTAAATCTATTCTCACTTGGAGGGCTGTTCACGTATCTTATATCCAGAGGTGCCTGGCGTTTCCGGTCTTAGCAACATTATTAAAGTGAAGTTTAGTTTTTCAACATTCTAGTTGGCAAAGTGGCATATATCTTGTTTTCAACAACCCAGTAAAAGCACAACTAAAATGACAAATGCAAGAAGAATTTGCTAAGTACTATTTAGCAAACATACCTAAGACGATAGACGTTGCAATCATATTTTCTATATCAATAAGTAAAAACATACATTGTTGATAGTTAAATATGTGTGCTTATTGGTAGTTGGTGAACATTTGTCATTGGCTTGCTCACAACACTTTTCAGGCTGCTTAAATTGAAGTGGTCAACCTAGCTAGCACAACACTTTTAAATAGAGAAAATGATGATATTACCTTCAGCCATTAAAGAGTGACACAATACTTCACCTCTATAATGATATGCACATGTAACATAGGTGGGATTAGCTTTAGGATTCGACAAATAATCCAGTAAATTTAAATAAATGCCTCACAGAAATGCTAGCTAGCTACAGAATAAGTATATGGTGGGTGAGTGAAGCATCGAGGTTGCCTTTCCTTCTAGGTGTAGGTTGCCTTTCCTTCTAGGTGTAGAAGAGAGTTTTGAGTCGTAACCCTTGAGTAGTAAACGTAAGACGGAATTTGGCTTGCACGATTCGTTGTTAGCAAAAAGGAGCAGTGTTTCATGGCAGCCTCAAGCCTGCAAGACCAACCACCTAATGCTTAACTTGAACCTTATTGGTAGGAAAAGATGCATCTATTTCTTGATATTCCAAAGCTCATACCGAATCCTACATAGTGTGCCTCCCCGACAAAATATATAGCATGTTAAAACGAAGAGGACTGTCCTGATAAAAAGTGCCTTAGAAAATAATTATTCTACTAAAGCATTGAAGAGAGACTAAGAGAGAAAAGATGGTTTAAATTAATGCGGAGGACATAAGTAACAATACAGACAGTGAGAGATAATGACAGGCTACTTGCTTGAAAAAGGAACTCCGTTGCTCCCATTTTTTGGCCCAAGCTAAGAAAGAAGATGGCAATCCCCTTCCAAGATACAAAATTCCTTCAAAGAATATCCTAAACATTCAGTGCCCAAGTCTCAATTAAAGGAGAAGGAAAAAAACCAACATGTACACTTCTTTGTAGCTAATAGAATGCTCTGGCAGAACCTTGTGAACGTCCAAGCATAACTCTATATCCACTACGGTCTTCTAAGAATGCTTCTTGTCCTCAATGTACACCCCATATGCTCCATAGAATTTCATTCCATGCATTATGAGTTTATCATCAATATACTGTTCCTCTTTGAAGACGCATATACTTATCGAGGTAGCAAACGATCAATGCATCAATGGCTGAACCAGACAATTGTGGGTGGGGGGAGGGGGGGGAGGGGGAGGGAAGGGGGCATATGTGCATGGTCTATTGCAAAGTCCCAAGCTCGTTGGCCATAGACATAGCCAAAGATATAGGTTAGAGCTTGTTCTCATGTCTCCCATCTTCTTCATGATGTCCAAAACTTCATATACTTAATTTGTATGCATTTTGGTAGAATCATGCTATAATCCCGATAGTCTACATAGAAAGCTATACCAGATGGTTAAAACTGTAAGACATATCCAATGTAGCATTTTATTAAGAGCATTTTACCTGGATAATGCCTGCAGTATGTCTACATCTACCACAGGCAATCTCTCATGAACAATGTAGCCCTTTGAACTTGCTCCAGATACACCCAGTCCAAAGTTGGACAGGAAAGGATGGAACATTTTTTGCTTAGGTGCTCAAGATCGAGTGCATCAAAGATTCATTGGACATTGGATAAATTTGCAGATGATGCGTCTGAATTTTGCGCAAAAGACCGCCCATTGATGATCACTCAATCCTGCACCACTGGTAAATGTAGATTGAAAGACAGACATGAAATAATAAATCTTTCTTTTGAAATAAACACCAAAAATGTTACGAACATACTTCACAACTTCACATGAGGGAACTCATGGCTATGCCATCATAAAATCCCCCTTAAACCCCCTTTGGTTTGGGTGTATATTCACACGGGGGGTTACTCCGGGCAACGAGAGCTGTCGGATTGGCATATTTGCCATTTATTCCAAGATCTGGACCGTACATAGCGATCCTCGTTTGTGGGGTATGCATGTACAAGTTTTTGTATACCGTATATTAAAGTTTGTAAAATACTATAAGGTTTGAGAGAATATACTTAATGGTGTTAATTTTGTACATGTATCGTAAATTTTTTGGGGCTCTCGCTGCCCTACATAACCCCCCTGTAAATATACACCCAAACCAAAGGGGGTTTAAGGGGGATTTTAATTTAAATGTGTCAAATGCAATGGTTTGTGTTAATAATGTTCATGGTAGTTGTGTGTTAATGGTTTGTGTTAACTAAAAAAATTTTTGGCCCCTTCGGGGCCTTAAGGATGGTGTAGGGGTGTAGATATAGAAATTACCTATACCTAATACTCTAATGATAGATGGAAGGGCACTAAGAAATCCATAAATGCATGTAACAATGAGTAGAGCTAAAAACAAGCCATTACATTCGAAGTCCTAGTATTAAGTGTGACATAATACCATGATAGATAATAGACAAATGGTAACCCATGTTACAATTTTTTATTATCAAATGCCTTGCTCTTGTCAGTAACATAATAAATATGTAGCATAATAACCTAGTCGTGTAGCACATTTCTCAAGAACTCAAATACCAAATACCTTAGCGGTTCCCATGACATCATATCAAAATCCAGCATTTAAAAACTTGTTCAACAAGCAGGGGATGTTCGTGGGCTCCAACATAGCATCTGGTGACAATCATCTGTTGACACCGTTCCTATAGCATCCAACGAGCACTTTATGCACTTGTAACTAGGCAAGCTTGATTGTAAAAAAAGAAGAAACATCCCAAGTCTTCAAGGTCTCTGGCGCATCAAATATAAAAATCCAACTTCAAAAAACCATGGACAAAAAAAATGGCCCATTTACTAACTCAATAAGGAAGAATTAGATTTCATTTAGTAAAGAATGGAGTGTCAACACAATTGCAGGATGTACAGGACAAGTGGAAATAGAACTAAGCAAGAAAACAAAGAGAAACAATAAATACAATATGGAATTGAAGCTTCTGGTGCACAGTAGAACTTATCAAATTCCAGTTAGAATGGAAATCAACCTAATGTTGTCAAAGCACAGTCCCAAAATGCACTTGAAATCAGTCATTTGTTCATTTCCTAACTAGGTGTATCCAGCTTCTTCACCAAGGTCATTCTTGTAGTTGCTGATTGCAAAACTTGGTTTCGTCTTGAAATAACCTGTACCCAACGCCAGAAAGAAAAATCTTGCAACTACTTAAGAAATAAACCTGTTGGAGAACCAAGGTCTGGCCAAAATGGTATGTGGCTTGTTTAAACTCAAGCTATCGCCGCATGAAACCCATAATGCAAAACTCCAGAAAACAAAGGCCTGGTCGAATGGTCTAACTTAAACCAAAGAGGCTCAGCATTGCATTTCGTTTCCATCAAATTGTATTCCTGTTGGTTAGTACCATACTTATCTGCGAGTCAATCATGAGCTGTGCAGCCAGAGATCAAATCTTTCAGGCTTTGGAAGCATGCCTTTACATTACAAATCTTCGTCAAAATATGGACTACTCATTCCAGTACAACACAGAGGGAAAGAAATCTCTTCTTCCCTTCAACAAAAAAAGTGAAGAAATCGATCCATACCTGTTTCTGTTTCTATACCTGTTTCTGTTTTTGTAAATCCGCCATAGCCAGGTCTGGCGATGCTATATATTCAATCCGCCACATTCAAGTGAGGCAGAATCTTAAAACTTGAAATTTCCATCAAATCAGACATTCCCTAAGTCCGGCAGAAGCTCTAATCCGTCATAGTCAAGTCCGGTATGCCGCCATAGCTCTTTGCTCCCATATCGGAATGGAGTTCTTCCATCCTTGCCTTAGCCGATTGGAGCCATTCCAACCCTAGAAAAAAAGAGCTCGACATCTGCATGCCGAGTTTGAAAATTCGTCTAAAAATGGTGCATTGGAAAAGGGCTTCCATTGTAAACCCTTGGATTAAAAACTCCTAGGGTCAATCATGGCCATTAAGATGGGTAAGAGGAGCAAAAACCATTAAGAATGTGGAACTAAAACATAAAAATACCGCGCGCACTCTAGATATACTGATCAGTACATCTCGTGGAATACGCCCTCAAAATCATATGAAAACCATATTAAAAAGTGTACAAAAATACAAAAGAAACCCCCTGTTATTATGCTACATATTAAGGAGATGCCGATGAGCATTCTTGTCCATGTTGCTCTGTAATAGTTCTAGAAGTCTTCCTACATGCAAGGTGCACCTTGATTCAGATGTAAGTAAGAATATGCCATGAATTGCAATTATGAGAGGCAAACCTGTACATGCAAAAGGTGAAATAACATATCAATAATGATAAAGGAACTTCACCTAAATAAACGCAGTAATAGATCTTGAGCATGGCAGATCAAAGTTGTGGGTTTTAGAACTTGACTATGGTTTTAAGGAATCGAGATGGCATGGTTAAGGCCTTTTAGAAAATGTGCTATGCCTATACGTTCATAGCACAAGACAATGAAATATGCACATGATGTCTATATTCAAATTTCACAAAGAAACTGCGGCACAGAGCTACAAACAAACATCCAATCTATGCAGCCATAACAAAATAGCTTACGAAATGAGGCTCAAAAATAAGAAACTCAAAAAAAAAAAAAAAAAAAAAAAAAAAAAAAAAGACGCTAAAACACGTATGTAAAGAGTGAGAAATATCTCAAAATGTAGCAAACAGCCTACCTAAAACTTAAAAAAGGGACTGAAAATGCAGAAAAAAAGGTAAATTACTTACATATTTCTACCCATTACTTTGTGTTATGCAGCTTCTTATAGACCAAGAGTGAATTTGCAGGAAGAGGCAAACTCCTAAGGCGCAGCGAGTTGCTCCGCAAATTTTGGTGCATATGAATGAGAAAAACATTCTTTAAGTACTAATATGCTTGATTTAAAATTCCATCACTTGCCTATAAGAATGTGCATGGCAACAAAGCTTCTGGCTTGAGAAACAAAACTGGCAGGTGGCTCTTGCTATGTCATCATAGCAAATTGTTGTTTTAAAACTTCATCTATAAAGTGCTTTCCAGGTCTTTGCTACTGAAAATTTGATCTGCTTCTCTATTAGCGATTTGCCTTTTGGAAAATTGATTTGTTTCTGTTTTGGAAAAATGGAATGTAAAAGCCCTTCTGTCTTTAGAGTCAATTGGGAAAATCAACTGGAAAAATTGATTGGGCCTTTGGAATCGATTGGAAAACCTATTGGAAAAATTGATTGGTTATGAAGTTGAATTTGTTTCGTCTGCTATGCCATCATGTAAATCAATCTATTGCTATGCCATCATATGAATCGATCTGATGTCTGCTACCTGGCAGAACTTTAAATCGATATGCTACATGGTTGAGCAATCTGTCGTCTGCTATGCCGTCACGGCTTCTTTGCACCCGAAGAAAGAAAATTTGCCCACTTCTTTGCAGAGCTTACAGCCGGAGATGACACTGTTGTACTAGTAGGCTATACAGAGTCGTCATCAAAAGGACAGCAGTCAGGATCTCAAGAGCATGAACAATCGCAGAAAGATAGAGATTACAGGAGAAAGCGGAAGGATTATACAATGGGCGGCTTACAATTATTGGTACAAGAAATTTATCGCGGCGGCCTTGCGGCCGCCGCGAACATTTCTCTTCTCCAACCCGCTGCAAAAGAAGTTTTGTGCTAAGTCGAATAGATCTCAATTCTGGACTATTGCAGGAGTTGAACCTGCTCTATTGCCATCTATTTTGTGTCAGTAATATAGACAGGTGCTATAACCGACACCATGGGATTCCCATTATTCTCTGTCTCCTCTCTTCTTTTCATAAAAACCTATGTTTATATGGTTTTCCTGACGAAACCTGGGAAGCAAGCATACCAGCAGAAGAGGTTCCTCCAGAGCTTCCAGAACCTGCATTAGGAATTGGCTATCCCTGGTGGCAGTTCACATGATGCTTGGCTGTTTGCAGTTGCCTTCTACGTTCATAGTGATGCTTGGCTGTTTGTAGTTTCCTTCTACTATGGTGTTTGATTTGACAAAATTGAGAGGTATTTTTTCTGCTGTAATCACTTTGCAGTTTGCACGCTTATAGTTTTTGAAGGGATCCATCATTAATTTCAGGATTTGGTAGTTTGTGATGTGCTTAATTTATTTTTTAGTTAAGGTTACTCAGACTGTACCATCTTTACGTCTAGGTATCTGAAATATACAGTGCGTCAGACTGAGATTGGTTGACTTACTCTACTTAATATTTATTGGGTTTTTTGTCTTTTGGGAACAAGGAACGCCTTTTTAATATGATGAATGAGTTGCCAACCGTATTTGACATAGTTACTGGACGAAGAACTGTATTTGACATGGTTACTGGACGAACAACTTCAAAAGATAATAGAACAGAAGCCAACAACAGTAGTAATAAAGCCAAATCAACGACAAAGCCCGTAAGCACTTTTGCTGGCTAATTTAAGTTTTGGATATGTACATCACACTGAAATTTGACGTTGGTTACTCATCTCAACAACAAACGGCCTGCAAGGCAAGCTGCTACTCCTTCTGAAGAGGAGGAGGATGAAGAAGAGGAGCATGGCGATACTTACTGGGGTATTTGCGCCCATACCCCATGCATATACTGGTGATGAGTTTTGGATAGGTTGTGACATTTCTCAAAAATGGTTTCATGGAAAGTGTGTGAAGGTCACTCCAGCCAGAGCTGAGCACATCAAACAATATAAATGTCCTTCACGCATCAACAAAAGAGCTCGTGTATAACATGGAAATCTTATGGCAATCAGTGCCTCCAATCTGAATTTATGCCTCAAAATCATTTGCAGAGCAACCATTGATCTACTGATTCATTGCTAGCAGATCTTGCAGGCCAAATTAGACCATTTTCTGTGATTTTGGCAGCTATTACCTACATTCAAAAGCATTAGCACAAGAAAGACGATATATAGCAAAAATAAGAAAAAAGAAATGTGAGCAAGTCGAGCAAAAGCTCCATCGGCTTTAATCCTCTGGAATAAAGATGCTCCTAAGCTTCTGTCTTTTCAAACAACACACCTGCACAAATTTTTCGATGTAGCAATGAAGCCGGCGGTTTAGAAACAATGAAACACCACTACCAGGTGGCAGCTTTCCAGAGCAGAGCCCCCTAGTATGCCTCATGAATCCTCAGAGAATAGAAAAAAAAAGTACTACCATTTTTTTTTAGAATGTAATCCACAGAGCATGCCCGTCGCGAATCAAGCCCCAATCTGGCTATGGCGTTCCCCGGAAGGGCTCGTGCAACTAAAGAGCTTGTCCAATTGGTATGCTGAAAATGGGGGAACATCTAGCCTGCCTTTGCAATACGTGTATAATGATTTGGTTAGTCTTCACAATCATAGCTTTTAATCCTGTAGAATGCTATGCAACGGAGAGCGCTGAATTCTGAAGGAGCGCATATAGAAAGAAATGAAGGGCTATGCGTCGTGGAAGAACGGTACGGCATTCTACAAATTGCCGCAAAATAGATATAGCTTTTTCCTGGGGTTGATTTGCCCATAAATATAGTATTGCAAACGGGTGCAAAACCCATTGAAACATGAAACAATCGTATGAATGGTTCTAAATACCATAAAAATTAAATTGTAGAATACTATTATGAAAAAGGTGAGCACCCATAAATCGGGTGGCTCACCGTAGGCTGCTGGAAGCGGATTGGGCAGCGGAAGCTGCTGGAATCGGTCGGCTTTTGCCGAGGTAGCTGGCTACATGGCTTTGCCACGTTGGCATGAGCCAAACGAAAAGGAGGCAGTGCCTGTTATGGAGGAGCCGGATTGTTACAGGTGAAGCATTACAGAAGGAGTATCTGGCGAATTTAACAACAGGGATCTAGCAGGCTATACAACTAACAGGGAGCAGCTATATGGTAGAATCCTGGAAATAAACCAAGCACCCATGAAACTACAGAAGCTCCACGAGACGCTATGGAATTGTCCTCCGTTATAGAGCAGGGCTTGCCTTGAATTTGATTGTAGTATGTTATCTGCGAGAAAAAAAAAAAAGAGATCCTGCACCAAAACGAGGCCCTAAGCTGCCTTCAAGCAGAATTGCTCGAGACTCTTGTGATTGATCTATGAAGTAGATGAGTAATCAAATTGCTCAGAGGATAGAAATTGAACAAGATTGAAGCAGAAAAACAGAGTAATCAAGGGCGAATTGAGATGTTTAAATCTGTGGTGATTTTAGAAATTGAAAGATTCCTATCTCCGGCATGAAGGAATCCCTACGGAATCAATGCATTAGAAGCGCTCTCCTGCCATATAGATGGACTCCTTAATAATTCATGGGTTCCTTAATAATTCATTCCTTTTGTGAATTCGTTCTGATAACATTAACTATAAACTATTGTACACAGCTATACGTTTCTCAACAAATTTTCACGCCCTTAATATAAAATCCAGATCCAAACAGCACTGTCCAGCCAGGGATAGCCTTTAAGTAAGAAAGCTTAATCTGGGCAAGCTCTTCTGATAATTTCCGGCCATCTTAGCCCCAATTAAAATCATCCTAGCTCCAAATTATAATTTACCAGATCGTTTGCCCTTTCCACAAGTTTATATCATCACACTATGACTCCATGATCCATCCTTTCGATGCCAGTCAAATGTGCTTTAGGAAATCAAATTCCAGATTGAACCTTCTAAAACGAAACTCAAAAGAAATTGGAGAATAGTCGATGGTTTTTGCTCCTTCTATGTTGTTTGAAGCTGCCTAGTCCGTCTATAATCCACATCAAATTATAAGAAAAGCACGCCACATCAAATTATGAAAAAAACACCTGTTTATAGAGAAACTGGAGAATACCGGATGGCTTCAGTGCTAGAGGCCTCAAGTTAACTTGGCCGCCGTAGCTTGTTTTGAGTAGGGCGGCGTGTTTTCCCTTCCCAATACGGCGATGGCGGTGCAAGATAGACCCCAAATTTTTTGGCCTTTGCCAACTGCCTGACGTTCATCAATTTGCCGCTCTGTAAGAAAAGATTGTGAAAGAGAGCAGAAGCACAGACGTCGTAGTGTCGAAGGACGCCATAGCCAACAAATTTTTTTTTCCATGCAATGTGTCAAAAAAATTGCAATAGAAGTGTTGCGCACAAGATTTGCTAACGTGTCGAAATGTTAATGTTACCCTCCAATAATTATATATGTTAAGATAGCATGTTGAAAATTCCTAGGTTTTTTAAAGAGGGCAGACTGTCAGCAGATATCTAAGCCACCTCCTTGACTGAAAGAACCGAAGAAACTGGCAAGGCATGGGCTAAACTCGAAGCATGCAGAGCCTTAAGAGAGATTAGGCATTTTTGACAATGCGTTAATCTCTTAAGGGCCAGATTCCACTATGGGCATTCGTGGAAGTTAAGGACAACCAATCAAGAGGCTAGAAATTACTCCAGTTTCTGCGATTCCACTTGTGATGGAAGTTAAGCCTAGGATTTTGCTTCAGAAGAGGTATGGAAGCAGACGTGGAAGCAAAAAATGTTGCCCTAACTGTTAGGGGATGCCCTCCGTCTTTTACAGCAGAAGGAACTACCAAGCTCTTAGATGTTGCCACGCATCAGATCAACGCTTCAGTTTCTGTTGTGGTTTAATTGCCTCCACCACAGCGGAATACCTTGGCGGAAGGTTTGTTCCGTTCAATTGAACGCAATTCATCAAAACTGTCAAAGTTCTGTCTCTGCAAGTGGAATCTTGCCCTAAGTCGAAGGACATCCTTAGAAATGTTAGTGCGAAGGTTTATGGTGGAGTTCACGGTGCAGTATATGGTTATCCCTGTCAAAGCGGGTCACCATTATCCCAAAAGACATGAATTTGGCTAAAAGAATTTGAAGGGAGAAAATTTTAGGATATTTTTGAGTACTTTAAAACTTATGAAACTCTGTTTCAAGTGCTAAATCTCTGTGAGGTAAGAACTGTGTTTTGAAAATACTATGTTTCTATATATTAAATCTCTGTGGTATAAAATTCTTTTGTTGAAATGATGTGTAAGTAATCTTGTTTTCAATGTTATTGTCTCAAAGAAGTAGCTAATATATTAAAAGAACAAAACAGAGACTCATACCATACCTGTCACATTTAAGGGTCTGGACAGGACTCGAACCCACTACTCTGGAGTGGTAGCCGTGCAGCCTAACCGAAAAGGCCACGATGATTTGGACGAAACCAAATCCCAGACCCTGAAATGTGACAATACCCTGGCCTCAACCAAAACCCTTGCCTGGCCCTAAAGCACGAGGTCAGTCCCCTATGTATTTAAGACATATGTATTCAAGGCATCGGCTATTTAAGACCTTCCTAAAGTTTTTTATTTATTTTTATTCAGCGGACAAGGACAAAGGGGACTCATGCCATGCCCCAGCCTCAAACGACAACCTCATTTGGTTGTGAGGTGAGTCGACTCACCCCAACCCATGTGTTGCTAGTTATTTAAGGCAGATTAACGAGTTAGTTGACCTTCCAGCCTTGTTGTGATCTGAACATAGTCAAATCTAACATCCAAATACACATACAACATCATAAAAACCATAACCATACTTTGAGAAATAAAGATTTCGACACGGAACCCTAAAGACTTTCGTGTATATAGATAACCCTCTCCTACTATCTAACACCCACAATAGCCTGCAGACTTTATGGAATAGTATAGCAGGACAGAACATATCAAAGAGGCAACCACTTGACGAGGTATTTCATATCTTCCATCATAGACTAGGATCTAGAACCATTGCCCACAAGCTCCAATGAAAGAAACACGGCTCTAATACCAATTGTTACGAATCATCTGTCTTCCTGCAAAATTCAGCAAAGTAAAAACACAAATATCTTCAAGAAATCCCTTACAACCAATTCTTAGCACAAAACAGAAACTTCTGGCATAAATTCACCATCCAACTGGGCTCAGACTTGCAAACAAGATCTTTACTTCTTCCCAATTCTAAGAGTCTGTTAGCCCAATTGGATAACCTCTTTGGAATATACTCGAGAGTTCTAGATTAAGAATGCTATCTTCCTCCCCAATCGATTTGGCTGTCTCAATTCTCAGGCGATGCACACCTGTGTAAAGGCAAGCTATCTACAGTCCGTTCTTTCTCATAGGCAAATGTGTATGCGGGTAGTGCGCTGGACCACATTCAAGCATGGGATTGATCTCACACTGATAATGTGATGTCTTGACATATTCTATAGCACTAGCATTGTAACGCCCCCTGCTTCAGGGTATTTTTTAGTGGCCCCGGCGGGCCAGTTGGCCACACATTCATATTTTTTCAGAAATGGTTGGCTACGCCAGAGTAGGATACGTTCATGCCCTGACCCAAGGGTAGTGGCCAGTTCAAAACACGAATTTGTACATTTTACTCGTCTAGGCGCAGGGTGTGGCCAATTCGATTTTTTGTACGTGGGAAAAAACTTATCGAGGTAGCCAATTAGAACCTAAGGTAAATTTTAATGGGTAAGGGGGTGGCCATATTACATCTCGACCACATGTCCATCTAAGAATCGCCACTTATAGTCCTCTAGGATTAGGGTTTCATATATATTTTTCAATTTGACCGAGCTAGCATCAGAAACCGCCCTTTCATACAGGTTTAGTTTATTCTACCCTGTTGAGCCTGTGTTTTTCCTGTTCTTCTCGTATGCATTTGTTTTGTTATTCATGTGAATATATATATAAATGGGATGTTAATCTCTGAATATGAATGGGATGATAATTTTAATATTATATTTTATTGTTATTTGCAGAGCACTCCCGATTTGTATTCACGATTTGGTTGAGACAGAGATCCATTCCCATCTACAATCTAAGATTTAGCTTCATCAATTCAGGTTAGTTTTTACCCTATTCAGTTGTGCAAAATTATTCAGATGTGCAAAAGTAGTTGTTGATGCCAACCATCAAATTTATGCAGCATGGAGGGGGCTTCACAAAAGAGAATAAATGAGTTCTTGGGACCTGTGGCATCAAGGACAAAGCGGCGCATCACCATATCATCGCCTACGTCCACTTTCACAGGTCAAATTGAGGGTCTTGATGAAGGCTATGAATTTGCAGATGATAAGGACTATGATCCAAGCCATTTGAACGTATTATTTGGGGAAGACGCCTAGGTGGTTGTGGCCAACATCGTGTTTTCACTACTAAAGCATGTTCCTATCTTAACCAACACAAATTTGCTCATAGCCAATTTGTTAATGTATCAAAATAAAAATATCATAGTTGCGCCAGTTCAGGTACGCCATTAGCAAGAAGGTGCAAAATATCGCCAGACTAAACTACGCCAAGTTATTTATTCTACATGGCCAGTAGCCAGTTGTTACTGGCCCTATAAAAATATAGGGCGCTTAAAAAATACCCTGCTGCTCATACACGAGATTTCAATCGTATATGAATAGGAGCTTCCCTCCTATCAGCACAAGCTTCACCAATATAAGGTCATCCATCTGACATCAGACTCTTGATGATGAGCAAGAATCCAACGTGGAAAGAATAGACGTGCCATTCATCTTGTCTCCTTTGGGACCGACCTAGCTACGGAAGCGCATATACATAAGCACATAACATCACGTCAAATAACATAACCACCTCAAAGGGTGGGATCACGATAATCAGATCACATCATAAAAAGATACAACAATATCAACGTGGAGAAATCCTACCCAGCCTCTGGAGATAAACGAACAGCTTGGATCTACAGGGATCATTGCAGACAGAAGTCATAAACACTAGATTTGACTGGCAAAAGAACCTGGCCGTTGGATAGTCCATACCATCTGCCCCTCCTATACATACTTTGCAGATAGGCTGAAAAGTATTGGAACTTGACCGTAGCCCATGGGGAATACAATCGAGGGAACTACTCCAGAATTGCATGTTCCCTGGCTCGACGAGGCAGAAGAAGACTAATCTCCTCCAAATGGTCCATGCCAACTACATGCGGCTAGAGAGCTATGGTCACTCATGCTCATACACGACTTAGCCCCACTGAGGCAACGCACCAGCTAGGAGGTGTCAAGTCCATAACTCGTCCAAACGCAGTGATGAGGTTAGCCCACAACAATCTCCCATTAGATCTAGACAAATGATTTTATCAAGGTTTTAGCCCGCTTAAAGCACCCCTGCTTTTGTTATTTTGGATGCAACCATTAGGAAATGATTTTAAAATTTTGGCTGGATTTTCGCAAGAGTAGTCCTACATTGTAGATTCGGGCCTCCAACTGCTTTGAGCTCATGGCCCATGCAAATTCTCCCTCCAATTCACTTATTTTCTCTCTGGTAAGAAATTCAAGATGCTCCCTGATACCAATTTAGAGGTGATTACACATTTAGCATTGGATTTCTGGCCAAATGAACTCCAATGCACTGATCTAGATTTATTGTGTGATGATCCAGTTTCCTGTAAAATTTACAAGAAATTGGATGCACCGAGAGCTTCTAGATTAAAAGAATAAAATGAAAAAGCAGTGGTTGAACGAAAAGATCTTAGCAGCAGATGCAGGCAAGAAATAGCCAAGCTTATATTTGATTATGATGTTGGCTAGGATAGGTTCATTGAATAATGTCAATCTTTCTTATGCTAGGTTCCACAAGAGCCACAAATGCAACTTCTACATTAAGAAAAATTGAAGTTGTCCTTGGAAATGGTCCATGGAGTAACTTCCGATAAATAATACTGTATTGTGCCCCTGCACTATTTTGAACTGCAGTACTTGATGTTGGCTTCTTGCAGGTGCTTTTGGTTAATTGGAAAGGATGATGTTACTAGGATAGACCAACTGGACTATGCCTGGGTAGAAGCGACCAAGGAAATACACAACATCAAGACATACATAGCCAAATCAACCACAACAATGACTCATAGAGGTTTAAATTGTTTTTATGGTAGTTATTTGAAGGGAAATTGATCATCTTGTGCGAACAGGCACAACTTGAAGAATGTGAAATATGTTATACTAAAGCCATTAAGGTCTGGTGGTGAAGCCATTAAGGTCTGGTCGATGAATTAATTTTTGAAGGTGATGGAGAATGGCTTAGTCGAAACATAAAGGAAGGTGACAACTTTGTAGTTGTAGCCAAGCAGGGCAATTGGGAGAATGCAGATTTTTATGTGGTGGAGTGTGTTAAGTCGTAGCATATTCTTGATAAAATTGTACCTGGCAGTTGGATGGTTAGACCTTCAATGTTGATGAACATGTATTGGCTAGTTTGTACTATCCTATTAGACCTGATGGTAGTTGGGAGCTACTTGAAGATAAAAGTCTGACTTTTCAGCACAATCATCATAATCAAAAGATTAAGTTTGAGATAAATCAAATTCCTGGCACCAACAGATTTTCCCTTGAAGAGGCTACTCACTAGATGATCCATGATAGCCTACCATATGAAGGTTGACTATGATTTGGTCTGATTGTTTCTTCTTTTTAACAGATCTGTAATCACTTGTTTGCATTGTAACATTATCTTAAATTTTGATGTCATATGAGAGACACTGCTTATGATCATATTTTGCACATGGAAAGGGCATGCAGCATAACTAGGAGTCAATACGAAAGATCATAATAATTTGATAACATGTTAACATAGAGTTATATACAGAAAGTGTACAAGAGTTTTCAAAATATAGAGTCATTGGAGTCATGAAAATTTAGAGGCATAGGAGTCATTCAGGAGCATGTCCAGCAACTGCCTTTGTACCTAGAGTGGAGCATTGCAGATATAATAGCTGAGACAAGATAGTTATTGAGAAAGTAATCTAGCATTTAAAATCTCATGCTCCAACCATACATCAGAGATATTGAATTGGGAAATAGTCTCTTCAATTGTATGGAAAGACAAGGAGTCCAATGCTAAAATCGCAAGGTCGTTCATATTAATTAAAAAAAAATAAAAAATGCAAGGTCATTGAAAATGCTGAAAACTCGGAAAACCTGGAAAATTGCAAGATCAATGTTGACTCTCAGAAACTTGTACAACAAAAGTGTATTCCGGAATACACTTTGGATTTCGAGCAAAACCAAAAGTGTATTCTGGAATACATTTTGACTTTTAAGAAAAGCAAAAGTGTATTCCGGAATACAGTTCTGTTATTCTCGAATAGCAAAAGTGTATTCCGGAATACAATTTTGGTACTTTGAAATATTATATTTTAAAAAAAGGACACATTGTAACCTAAAAGTACCTTTTCTGGAATACAATCCAAGCTAACAAAATGTTGTGTAGGATGTACACTTAAATTAGTGGTTTTCTCTAAAAACATACTTCAAATAAATTCTAACTGTTAGGAAAAGTGTCACTTTGACATAGTCAATTTTCTCTTTGCACAAAAAAATGAGTGATTTTGGGGGGGTCTAAATGCAATTTTATGACCAAAATAAATTTTTTTACCCTATTTAAGCTCTTTTTTTGGAAAAAAAGGAATCTTTAAGGAATATTCCTTTTGCTCCCGTTTCAATGATTTGCTCCCGTTTAATACGCAATCTTGTTTTATGTGGCTGAGGAGATTACTAGAAGAAATTGGAATTTCTCAGAACCAATCTACCATATTGTGTACTGACAATACGAGCTGTATGGCAATAGCCAAGAATCCAGTGTTTCATGAGCGAGCAAAGCATATCGAAATGAATATGCACTTTATCCGAAATATCGTTTAAGACAAGACACTACAGCTGAAATATATACATACTACAGAACAGGTAGCTGACATACTCACCAAAGCTTTACGAGTGTCACAATTTTCATATTTGAAGTCAAGGCTATTAGTTGAAGGGAAAACTGAGAACACCGGCAATAGGCAATAGAGAATTTGCCATGAAGGGGAATGTTAGAATTTGAAGGTCATGGCAAATATAGTGTTGAAGCAGAAACCAAATGGAAGTCCTAAAGTTGAATATTAAGTCGTCTAGTGGGAAGACAATGCAAAATTGGCAAAACGTGTGATAAATAAGGAAAGAACCGATATTCTAAGGTTTTTTCGGTGGGAACATCAACGCCAAATACAAGGAGATAGAAGAGCAAGTTGGATCGGAAGGAGTCATGTGGAGGCGATCTGTTGCAAGTCGGAATTGGCTTGTTTGGGAACAGCTTGGGCTCTCGGCTATAATTTGAGCATCTAGGGTGGCCGCCATAGTGCACAGCTGAATAACTGGTGGTATAAAAGTTCATTGATAAAACCTTGCTGTCCATTGTGTTATTGTATATCCGTTATAGAGATTGAGAAATAAAGCAAAGCTAGAAATATAGATACTGTTGTTGAAAGTTTTTTTTTAACAAAGGGAATTTTGGAGGAATCTCACAAAATACTGTATGGGTACTGTTTTGAGGGCTTGAGGAATTAAACCGCCTTTTGGTTTATAAATGGATGCCAAATGGGTACATGGATAAATGGCTCTTTGGAGAGGACTCACACCATAAGGCATTGCCTTGGGACACGAAATGCCAATAGCTATGGATGCTACTAGGAAATAAGTGGACTTTGTATTTAGTACTGAATCATATAGATAAAGTGAGAACAATTAATTGCTATTCATGATTTAATTCACAATCTCTCCTGAATATGTCATTGGTCCTTGAGCTACTAAGTAAATCGCAACAGCCCTTGTCACAGACATCTGAAATGAAGCTCCTGAATCCTAATATAAGTATTCTTGTTCCCAGGCAATGCCTTTGATATATAGGAATAACTATTATGATTTCCTTTTTAAATTTTCAAATTATGTAGACTACTAGCTGTAGTGTCTCAATATGATATGGTGGTAATTTATTTGGCCACCTCTAGTGTTTGCTGTGCCACCTCATGATACCTCTGCTTTGGTTTTGCATCTCCCTCAATTCTTGTCAAGAACCAGATTTTCCTGAATACCAAACAAGTTTTTATTTCATTCATCTGTACACTTCTACTCAAGTGTATCCACTGCTTGATACTCAAGCTGCTGTCCTTACCATGAGAAGGATAAAAACTATATGACCATACTGCTGTCAGAAGCATTCAACTGCCAAATTTACCCATGAAATCGTGGGAGTCCAAATCGCTAATTTCTTGCTTCAATTGGCTGCATGGGCCTGCTTCTCTTTGAAATGACTTGTACATTGGTGAGTGACTGCAACAAGAAGCTAATAATTGGCGGGTGATCCCATTGCCAAGAACCACAACTCCTATGGAGTGCCTCTCATGCAGCATTTGGAAAGATGATATGGTTCCGGGGTGGGGCACCCAATAAGGGGTCAAGATCATGTTTCCTGGTAAGTAAATAATCAACATGTCAAAATGGATCAACCAATATTATTAACTAGCGAGCAAATTCTGTTGAATGTAAAGCTACTTACAAACAATACAAAAACGGCGTAGGAAACACCCAACCTCTGACCTCTTGTGGATCATCAAGAGGACGAATATCATTTATAAACCGTATCTTGCTGCATGAACATATAAAAGTTTAAACAATGGGTGAGCAGAACAACATAAAAGTAGTATTTTCTTTGAGAAAATGCTCACTTTGCGACACAGTGGCGATGCCATGCCCGAGGACAACGGCGGCATGGAATCAGCTTGGTTTGTTCATTTTCACTTTGCTCACGCCCCTTGCACTTCACACATTTGTGCAAAGGACATTGAAATACTCCTCGGTCTCTTCTAGAAAGTAAAGATGGTGGAAGACAGGATAAATGATAAAAACAACCACAATCTTGCATGGAACATTTATACACCTGGAAAAGAAGTTTTACAATCTTTAAGATTTATTAAGGTGACCGTGAGCCAAAGATGAATAGTGGTTACAGCCAGAAACTACTTACCTCCTTCTGTGCACCATCGGAGAAACCAAGCTTTCCACACGTAAAGCATTGATGCTGATTGTATTTACAATTCAAGCATATAAATGGTGCAGTCTGCGAGATCGTTAGAAGTTAAAGGATAAGAGATGTAACATAAAATGCTTAGTAAAAAGCCATATAATATTTCGATCATATAACCTTCGCATCTGGGAGACAAATTGACGAACAACTTGGCTCTGGTATGAAATGAAACGAGCGCAAACATAAGCCTTCACAACTGCTTACAAGCAATATTCATGGCAGTGTTAAAACCTGTTAATCGCAAAGCATTTCTACCAGCAATCCATTAAAAAATCTACATAGTTTTTAGACATTCTAGCATGATAACTATCTACCGGAAATTGGAAATGGATGATGGAAAAAAGGGAAGTGTCAGTCAATAAAGCCATGTAAACACCAGTGTGCTGTGTGTAATAAAACTAGACGATCAATACCTTGCATTACATGTACAAGCACAAACCAAAGAACGTGAAACTCAATGCAGCAAGCTGTTGTATTAAGAGAGTTGCAAAGCTGCATACCATACAAGATCCCCACCATCATCACAAATAGCACACACGGAACTTGTATTGTCATTATTTTCCTCGTTCTGAGGCATTGCTCCACTACCATGACCCTCTGCCAATCCAAATATTTCCAAGAACTTCATAACATTCTGCAGCAAAGCAATTAATCAAGCTGTCAATCCAATGACCAAAATTTGTCAGCAATCTCGACCAATGTCATACAAACAGTTCAAAATTGAGCATGCACAAGCATTTACAATCAATGGCTGGGCCACAACAAGATTTGAACTTGTGCTCCAACTCTACTTAAAAAAGGCTGTCTGAAATTATGTTAGGGTGCTAGTACCCTTCCAATACCAATACAGGCATATACTATGGAACTATAGCACATTAATATGGAAGTATTCATTATGTCCTGGTTAGTATGCTTTTATGGTTAAATACCTTTTAAATAGAGGGCTGCTAACCAAATAGAGGGCTGCTAACCAAATCAGCTGTTGCCTTTAGAATCAACTATAATTGACATCTTAATATGAAGATGATAGTGCTTACCAGCATGCTTCTCAATTTCGCATCTCCGTTGAGAATTTTGTCCACCAGGGCATGATGTTGAAGAAGATCATTCTCATTAGCCTCAAGTTTTGCATGACTAGCAATAGAAAACCAAGTCAGAGACCGCCTACTGTCGCTAACTCGGAATTTGATATTTGTACCTTCTCAGATAGTCCAATGCTGCTTCCTTTGTACAAGGCCAATTGTATTTGAGAAAATGTAGAAAGTGCGCAACGAGAAATGCACATCTGAAATGTTCTACGAAATCATCGGCAGGCTTTCTAAGTTCTATCCTAAAAATTCCAAAAGAGGTTAGAACATAAACTGACTTTGACAAACAGAGGTTTGAAGAGAAAAAACAGTTTCACATTGCACATTTCGAAGCCAATATGAGCAGCCAACTAAGAAACCAGTATGATTAACAAGTAAAAATATACTGCAAATATTGAAGATTCAGGTAAAGATATGCTTTATGAGCATTTCTACTCACTCAAAACCACCCTGAACTTACCGTTCACTAGAAGGGCCCTTCACTAAAAAGCAAGGAATATGTTCCAATTCCACTTTCCATGTATGGATCTCCGAAACAAGGCCATCAATAGGTGTGGCCACATAGTATCTCGGCTTTTCAAAATCCTCATCAATGGGGTCGCCTTCATATGGAACTTGCTCAATTGAAACGCAAATTCCTCCACCATCATATATCACAAAATCATCCAGACGTTTGGCAGGTAAAGTTGCAAGTTCAAGCATTGCCGCTGATTCCAACCTTGATGTTGATCTTTCAACTTCCATAATGCCATTAGAATTACTTGTATACCCAGCATGAGATTTTAGATAATAACCTTCTTCTCCCTGTATTGACGTATCCATATTTGCTTCTTTGGTTTGCTGATATAGTTCCAGGCAATGTTTTTCCAGCTCTTGCAAGCTCTCAAAGCCCCCAAAAAAACCATTTTTCCGCAGTTCGGTTTCCGAAGAGTCTAGATGAAGGAGGTAATATGGATTAGGGGAAGAAGAAATTGTAGATATCACTGCCAATGTTCTGGCCATGGCAAACGTTTTGAAGCAGAATGCAATGCAAATGGAGTTCTAACTACTTAATCCATTCAAACCGAATATTCGTAACACGATCTAAGAAAAATGACCTTGAACAGCGCCCTCCGGCCAGAAAACACAGGTTGATCTTTACTGTGATGATGCATGCGCAGGCAACACGCTTAAATGAAGCTGCAGGTTGGTCGTCAGAGTCCTTTTCAGACAGGTATCTATCAATCAAGACAGGTGTGAATTTGTAATCCTAAACTTTGGGGTTAAGGGAGTTTTTAAGCATTGATTTAGATACATACACAAGCGGGTTTTTTTTGCTACCCTTTGACGGCAAATGTCATACTCCCCTTACGTATAAGTTTGAAAGTGGTTTTTTTGCCGTCTTTTGAAGGCAGATGTCATACTCCTCTTACGTATAAGTGCACCCGAGCTCTAGTGTGAAAGGTAACCTCAAAAAATCCTATAGTGTCTAGTCTTGAGCAAACATATGGGAGCTTGAAGACCTTCAAGAAAATCCATGAAAATGATGGGAAACCTGAGGGAATCTAGTGGAAAGTTAAGGAAATTCTGGGAATATGTTGAGGGAATCCAAGAAACCATAAAAGCTTTAAGGGAGCCCAAGGGGATCTTGATGCGATCTAAGGGAATCCGATCTAAGGGAATCTGATGGCACCTTGAGGGCATCTTAACAAATTCGAGAATATCTTGGATGAGCCTCAGAGGACAAGAGAAAATCGTGAAAGGATTTCAATGAATTGGGTATTCCTAGGTGATTTAATTACAAGTTCTGATCTGGCAAATGTCTCAAACAGGCACAAATACCCCTTCCTCACCTGGCACTATTATATGCAGTAGGAGCAGGTCTCCGTTGGGGATAATTATAGGGAGGATAATTATGTCAATTCTAGAATGATAGATTGAACCTTATCTAGTCACAAAGTGTGGCTTATTAAAAAGTATTTTGTGATTTCTAATAGACAGGTTAAATTGTGCTTATTCACATTATTAGATCCATTTAATGGTGGTTAAGGACATACAAAAACGCTCCTGAAACTTCACATATACATGTGGATAAAACATGAGCAATAACTGTAGATGAACATATATATGAGTATGAACAAACCATACAACAACTTTAGATGAAACTCATGTCTATTTATCTAATTGGCTTGAACAATTAACACCAAATGTTTTAACATAGCATTAATAAGTTTCTTCTAAAACTCTAACAAGATTTTTGATGCCATAATGGCTACATGGATTCACACTAGCAGTGCACTATTTTGCAACACATTCTCAAAAATTATATTCCTGAACGAGTACTTTTATATCTCTTTAAATCATTGAATGATTTTTTATATTCACTTGATGGCAATAATAGCCTGAGGGGCTCCTTAAAAGCCTGAGATATATATTGATATAAAGAAATAATTAACTAGTGGTAACGCACGCTTGGGACAAAAGGTTGGATGCAATTGGATGAGAAGAGTGACAGGAAATAAGCAAGAAGAATAAAAATAATGGCATTAACAATGCTTAGCATAGCAGAACAAATGTTGCAATTAAAGAAGGATTAAAAATTTGAAATAAAGAAATATATTGATAAGCAAATGTTGCGAATAAAGAAGGTTAAAATTTGAAATAAAGAAGAGCAACTCTCATACCCTAACAACGCATGCATTTACCTATACTGCACTCAATGAAATTTTATTTGCACTTCATGATTCATTGTAGCACGGCAAAATTGACATCTACCCCTTTTTTTCTATCCAAATGCACATAAGCTAAAATGGCCTTGTTGATCATATTGTTGAAAGGTCTTGTTTATGATAACGCTTCATGCATGTGCAAGTCCTCCTTTTAAGGTGGGATCTGGATATTTGGCAGAAGGTGTTCTAAAGTCTTCCTCCAATAGCACAAGTGGATGACCCCCAGCCTTGGGTAGTTCATGAGCGTGTCAAAGCAGATAAGTTGGTGAATTCCATGTACAAGGTCTTGCTTACTGCTGACGTCTTGCCTCCTTTATCCAAGTGGCCTCTGGTCATTCCTAGGGACCGGTAGAAAGTAGTATGGAAATGGGTATGGGATAAATTGCTTCATCCTGAAGTATCTGTTTTATGGTGGCAAGTCATTCATCATTGTCTGCGTGTTAATATTCTGGTGCACAGATTTCGTCCAGACGTATCTGCACTTTGTCCCTTATGTGCACAGAGGGACGAGACAATTGAGCATTGCTTCTTCCTGTGTAGACATGTCAGGCATGCTTGGTTGTGGCTTCAAGGCCTCTTTCGTTGCAATTTGAACATCTAGCAGGTGTTATTAGCAGTCTATCCAAATGGTTGGGAAAATTTGGCAAAAAGGGCATTTCATTTGGCTTCTGCATGGATCATTTGATCCATTTGGAAAAGAAGGAATCTTCTCATATTCAAATATCTTGCTTGTTCAGATGCACAGGTTCTTCTTGATGCCCAACAACGAATTATCAAAGCATTCAGGTGCTTATCAATTGCTAATGAGGTAAAGAGCCGTATTTGGGAGCACTATCTTCAGATTCATAC
Source organism: Isoetes taiwanensis (assembly GCA_021234155.1). Lineage (NCBI taxonomy): Eukaryota > Viridiplantae > Streptophyta > Lycopodiopsida > Isoetales > Isoetaceae > Isoetes > Isoetes taiwanensis. The sequence goes on from JAJEKV010000040.1 coordinate 8,932,301, forward strand.
TTACTCATAAGATTTTGCTTGCTCTTTATATTGTTTAGGTATTGTATTTGCGTGGGGTGGATTTGCTCTGGTGGACATTCTCTCCACTGAGTTTTTAGTCCCCATTGTACTTTGTAACTTTCTCTGGATAATAAAGGCTCAAGTCCTTCAAAAAAAAAAATGCAGGTGCAAGTCCTGCCATGCTTCCAGTAGATAAAGTTAACTCAGTCCCATATCATTGAATTGGAATCCAAGAATTTCAATGGTGGTCTCTGAGGATTATCACTCTTGATCTTACGTTCTCCAAAATTTTCATATAAATTGCACAAAACATTTGCTGTGATACGATCCTGTTCAATCTTCCATCAATAGTTCTTGCAGAATTAGCTAATAATCTTTGTTGATATTTGGGATACATCTAAAATGCTAGCAAAAGACTCTGATTAGGTACCCATTACAAAAAAATCTTTGTCATCGTGGCACCTCTGTTGTGCATAAGTTGCAAGCAGAGCCATTTGTATTTTTGCTTTTCTACATTCTCAGTTCATATTAATGAGATCCAATGTATAGACCTACAGAGCTATGCAATGAACCTTAATTTGAAAATCTGCTTCATCTCATTCTGGACATTGTTATATTCTATCAAATGGCCAAGGAGGTGGCTTAAGTGCACAGTGGCCTTCCGGCATCCTTTCAAGCAACAAGCTTGTCAATGGGGCGAGGATCAGAATGGAATGGTGGTCTACCCAGTTCACGTTTGGTGGTCTGCCCAGTTCACGTTTCTTCTTCTGATGAGTACGTCTAATAACAGGTTCTACATTGTGTGAAACTAGAACCGCTAAAGCAAATGCTTGTATGATTGACATTGGAGATTGAAAACTAAGTGAGAAAAGTCCCTCGTGGAGAGGCGTCAAACTCATTCTTGCCTTCATATATCCCTTTCCCTATAAGATTTCAAAATACAGTCCAATCAGAAAGCTGAAAGTTTCAGAGGCTAGAGCAAATTAAATCCTATTGAGATAATGTGGCGATATTGCTTGCTAGGTTAGATAGGAAATTGTTCATTTGGTTAAGGTCTTATGCAATAAATCAACACAACATCTTGTTTGGATAGAATTGCCAAACAAGTATTGTGACGCTCCCTACTAAATATACGGCTCCCAGCCGTACACTCCGTAGGAAATCCTCTATCCGGTCCTCCGACCGCACGGGCCCTCCGTCTATCCCGCACTCAGGGACCACCGTAGTGCGGGAAGGGGACACGAAGGTGTTTTGCGCGCCCTTCCCCTATGGGCTCCTATCACAACGGAAGCATAAGCATCGTCAGAACTAGCAACAACAATACATCATGCTACCTCGAAGGGTAGCTCATCCACATATCCATAGCTACAAGGAACATAATCATATGCCATAAAACATGAGAGCTCCTACCCGTGGCCCCGACTCATAAGGAGGTAGACTGACTGGATAGGCCTCAAGATAGAGCAGACTGAGTCATAACAATGGCGGGACTGGCTATAGACAATGGCTAGGGTTGACCACTCCATCCGCCCCTCCTGTGCATACTTTGCAGATGGGGTAGATCAAGCTCTGGCGTGACTCTAGCCTTCCGGGCAATCCTATGGCATCACCCATCGGGACTACTCCAGGTTGCATCTCCCTGGCCCGTCGAGGCAGGAAGGGTTGCATCTCCCCTTCCCGGGGTTTGGAGGTTCCACGGGCGGCTAGAGAATCGTGGCGACACACGACTCGTACCCGACTTAACCCCCCAAAACAAGAGCCAAGCCGACACTTGCAACTCTTGAGAGGCAGGGCGACACCATTGTCCCAGGAGGTGTCGGACCCATGCTCGGCCCACACGAAGTGACTGACCATAAGCCTAGCCCACTATGGGATCCCCCGTAGCCCCCGCTCGATAGGGATCCTCCCTCCGTATTGCCTCTAGCCCCGTTGTGTAGTGCTGAGTCACACCATAGCCTCCATAGCCCGGTGGGTTCCTATGCACATGCTGCAACTAATAGGAACTAAGGGATCTACACTAGGAGCATACTACATATGGCCCTAGGTCTCTACCCCCTTTCCCAATACAAGAGGAGCAACATGATCAACCAACATCACATACATCATATCATGATAAACATCATAAGAACATCTTAACCTAATCATACATATCTAACTTACAGTTAGGGTTCCTTGATTAAGATTCAAGATGTTCAACAAGGGTTCTATGATGGCTCTACTCTAGATACAACATACAACCCCATCTGGAGTGCTATCTTCCAGATGAACTACTACGAACTCTACTCCACCTACCTGCTCCAGAAGTTGCTTCCTCCCATTCCTGGCGTCTCCATGCTCCTTGACGTGGGTCGAAGCCTTGCTCCCTCTACGATCATGCACACCCTTCGGGGGCTGCTGCACCAAGCTATGCTACGACAAACGATGCTCGAAACGGGGTTTCGGGCGCATAGATAAGTGTTCAGGTGCTAGAGTCAGGAAAAGGGTCTAGGGTTAGGGTTTGAGCTAATATAGGTTAGGGTCCACATGGAATGCCACGTGGCACCAATAGGATGGGGCCGTGTGGCAGTTGCCCAATAGGATAAGGCCATGTGGAGATGGGCCTTATCCTAAGGTTATCTAAGTTAAACCATTAACTTAGATATCTGCCCCTTATCACTTCTAAGGTATACAAGGCTACATGTGTAGACTTGTAGGAATATACGTATTTATGGCGTATATTCCCCTGGAACGTCACATTCTCCCCCCCTTAGGACAATGCTGTCCTCGGCATTGCGCTAAGGTGACGAACCTACACTATTCCTGCAGAAAACAACATAAGTATACAACTTTACTTAAAACGATTAACTTCTTATTAAACAGTTAATTGTCAAAATTTAGGCTATATTTGTACCTATACAAAATTATATAGCCTTAACAAGGTTACTCCCTATAATAAATCAAAACATTACTATAAGAGTTATTAGGGTTCATAATTTAAATCTAAATCATGGTTCCCCTATCTTCTCGTAATGCACCCCTCTTCGATGCTCGCTTCTCACTTGCCTGCACGAGTAGCACATTACGTTAGTTTAATTAATAAGTTTGTGGTTTTAGGGGACCACCCCCCTTACCTACCTCCTTGAGTCGAACTACTAGCTTAAGGTTACCCTACTACCTTGCACTCGATCATGGCCCTTTCGGATTTGAGCTTAAGGACCATTTAATATGATCCTATCATCGCCCATGATCAAGTGCTACCTTGTACTCGGTTACCCGGTGCCGAGTATCCCTAGTGCATCATGCCCCAAGGGTTTTAAGCTAAGGAACGTCTCACGATCCCATCATCGCGCATGATCACTTTGACCTTCACCGTGACCCCCCTATGGCCAGGTGTGCGAGCCCCGCATCGTGGCATAGAGAGCATCCGATCGATGTCCCATCATCGCGCACCATGCCTCACTTCCTCTCTCACATGACCCTATTGGTCATGCGCACCTCTTGGTGCATGTTGGCCTAGAGAATGCCTTAAAGGCGTATCTCATCATCGCCTACACGTTCCAAGATTCTGGCATATGTATTCCACTAGCTAGAATACATCTGCCAGAGCTAAAGGCTAACTAAGAAACATACTAAGCTAACCTCCTGGCAAGTCGGGGTCGACCAAGTCGGAGACGACTCGCCCATCAAACTCCTTCATGAAGTCCGGGTATTGCTTCTCCAAATCCTGTTTCAATACCCATGTCGCGTCTTCCACGGGCAAGTGCTTCCACTTGACCAAATACTGGAGGAACTGAGATCTCATAGTCTTCTTGAATGACTTATCAAGAAGTAACTCAAGCACAATTTCAACTTGCTCCTCCGTCATTTCCAACAAAGTTGGAGTATCCAAAACCTCCTTAGGGTTTGGGTTGTGCCTTTTTAATAAACTTACATGGAAGACCTTGTGGACTTTGAGGTGCACCGGGAGATCCAACTTGTAGGCCTGAGAGCCCACTCTCTCCAAGATCTTGAACGGGCCGGCCCATCTAGGGGCAAGCTTCTTGCAATTCCCTATGCGAAGCTTAGCTTGCTTCACCTTGATCTTCAACCACACGTTGTTGCCTACCTTGAACTCCCTTACGGTCCTGTGCCTGTCGGCTACACTCTTCTGCCGACTTCTTGCTGCTAATAGGTACCCCCTTACTTCTTCCACCAGCTGCTGCATATCTCCTAGTATCTGCTGGGATACTTCAACCTTTGACATAGGATTGTGCCAAGTATCCGGGGTTAGGCACTGGTACCCGTAATTGATCATGAAGGGAGACATCTGGGTCGATGACTCCTGCTTCGTACTATTGTAGGCGAATTCTACCAAGTGGATGTAATCATCCCACTTGGATTGCTTATTCCACACATAACTTCTGAGCATATCTTCGATGATGTGATTCGTCCGCGCCGTCTGGCCATTCGTCTGAGGATGGTATGACGTGCTCATTGAGAGCTTGGTCTGGATCGTAGCAAAAAGATCTTGCCAGAATGCACTCATGAACTTGGAATCTCTGTCTGATATTATCTCTCGAGGCATGCCGTGGAGTCTAAAAACCTCCTTTACAAATAGCTGGGCAGTGTCTAAGGCTGAGTCCGTAGTTTTGCAAGGCACAAAGTGTGTTATCTTAGATAATTTATCTACGACCACCATTAGCGCATCTTTGCCTCGTAGAGTTCTAGGAAGTCCTGTGATAAAATCCATGCTTACCACCTCCCATTTTGCATTCGGCACTGCTAAAGGTTCCAAGGCTCCCGGGATCCGAAGCTGCTCTGCCTTAGTCTGCTGGCACAATTGGCACTCCCGAATATGTCTGGCTATCTGTTTCTTCATTCCCGGCCAGAAATAGCTACTCCGAATCTTGAAATACGTCTTCATAAACCCCGCATGCCCTGCTATTGGGCTGTTGTGTGTGTCATGAAGAATTAACTTCCTTACACCTGACGATTCGGGCACACACAACTTATCTTTATGGTACAATAGGTTGCCTTCCTTCCTATAATGCTTGAAAGCTTCCCGTTCCTTATCTGTTCTAGCCTCCTTAGAGAGGCTTGCCAATACTCCTTGAAATCACCATCAGATGGTAGTGTCTCCTCAATTTTCTTGCCATATGCACTCGAAAGAGTCGATATAGCATTACAATGTGTTCTCGTCTCAAGGGGTCTTCTAGAGAGAGCATCAGCAACCACATTCAACTTACCTGGCTTATACACAATCTTGAAATCATACTCTTCGAGGAATTCCATCCACCTCCTTTGCCTTAGATTGAGGAGTGATTGGGTAAAGATGTATTGGAGGCTCTAGTGATCAGTATCTAACTGAAATTTCCTTCCAAGCAAATAATGCCTCCAAATACGAAGCGCTCTCACAATAGCTAGAAGTTCCTGATCATGGGTTGGATAACGCTGCTCGGCGTCATTCAACTTCTTAGAGTCATAGGCTACTACTCTTCCTTCTTGCATAAGGACTCCACCTGTTGCTATCTTACTTGCATCCGTTGCTACTATCTTGTCCTTATCTGGATCCGGCAGAACTAGCACTGGCGCTGTTGTTAAGACTTCCTTAAGTTTTTCAAATGAAGCTTGAACATTTTCTAGCCAATGTGCTCTCCAATCTTTCACCTTAACAGTCTTAATGAGGTCCGTCAAAGGGGATGCCTACTTAGCGAAGTCCTTTACGAACTTTCTATAATATCCTGCCAGACCTAGAAAACTCCTCACTTCTGCCACATTCTTTGGAGCTGGCCAATCAACTACTGCTTCAATCTTTGCGGGGTCGGTGGAGATCCCTTCCGCTGATATCACGTGGCCCAAATACTCCACTCTTTCGGTAGCAAAGTGGCATTTGGAGAGCTTTCCATACAACCGATGACGTCTCAACTTCTCCAACACTTTCCTCAAATGCTGACAATGATCTTCAATGGACTTGCTGTAGACTAGAATATCATCGAAGAAAACAATGACAAACTCATCTAAGAACTCCCTGAAGATGTCGTTCATGAGACGCATGAAAGTTGCCGGAGCATTCGATAAGCCAAAGGGCATTACCGTAAACTCAAAGTGCCCCTACCGCGTTCTAAAGGCGGTCTTATGGATATCTTCTTCCTTTATCCTTATTTGATGGTAGCCTGACCTTAAGTCAATCTTAGAGAAAACCTTCGCTCCTTGGAGCTGATCCATCAAATCATCTGCCCTAGGTAGAGCATACTTATTCTTTATCGTCTGCTTATTAAGCTGGCGATAATCTATGCACATTCATAGGCTCCCGTCTTTCTTCTTCACGAAGAGTATGGGTGCTCCGAAAGGAGACACACTTGCTCTAATAAATCCAAGGTCAAGCAATTCTTGCAGCTGCTTCTTGAGCTCGATCAACTCCGGGGTGCTCATCCTATAAGGTTCCTTGCTGGTAGGCTTAGCATCTGGAGCTAGTGTGATTTCACACTCTACACCCCTATAAGGTGGTAGCTGATGGATTTGATCCGAAAATACATCATTGAACTCTCTAATGAGCCTTCTACTCGCTTGGGCAACTGATTCCCACTTAGGTCACTTCCCTTTTCTTTCACTGGTTCAATTGCCTCTAACCTCTGGATATAATCCATCTTATTTCTTTCTATGCTTTTCCTTAGCTGCTTCAAAGAAATACACTGCATGGGAGAAGCTACCTTCTTACCTTTTACTATGAATTTGGTGCCATCCGGCGCCATCATGGAGATCTCATTACGGTCGCAGTCAACCATCGCTTTAGCAGGCTTTAGAAATTCCATTCCTACTATAAGGTCATACTTTCCAATATCCATGACCTCTGCCCCCATCGGCCACTTGCTTCCACTAAGATCTATGTCAAATGTGATCCTCCTCTCCATAGTGTGACGAATGGCACCATTGGCCATGCTAACTGGCCTTGGCTTAGACTTCAAAACTTTATTCTTCATTAGGGCAGCAAGCCTAGGAGAGGCAAAGTTGTGAGAGCTACCTGTATCTATCAAGACTAGGTATGGACTGCTATCTATGATTCCCTCAGCCGCAATGACTGTGGACTGATTTTCAACATCACCTGACTCAATAGCTGCACAAATATGGCACTCACCCTCTATGAAACCTTGGGCTTCCTGCTGGTCGTCCCCTTCGTCGTCTCCTTCGGTTGGTGAATCCCAATCTGCAAGTTCTGCCAATGCTGCCTGCATGACGAATGAGCAGTCGTGCGTTCGGTGCCCTGGCTGGAAGCACCTAAAATACAACTTCTTTTCAATGCATTCCTGTCCCTTTTCCTTTGGCAGGCTATCCAGAAGATGCTTGAGCGAATTGCCCCCTGATCCACTTTGTGGCTTACGGTCTCCAAAGGGTTTTCCCTGAACTTTTCCTTGCTGTTGGCCTCCGGTTGGCGTAGTTGCTACTTGCTTATTCTGATATTGCCCTTGATACTGCCCTGTTGATTTACCCTTGAATGGTAACTGTTTTTGGCCTGGGGTAACTGGAGCTTCTTCCAAACTTAAAGCCTTGTCCTCGGCTTCTGCCACTGTCCTTGGGTTGATTGCTCGGACTAGCCTTTTAATATTGCTGTTCAACCCCTCAATGTATCCGTCAACCGCTTGCCTTTCAGAAATTCTGGGAACATTGAGCCTGAGCCGCATGAATTCCTCTGTGTATTTGGCTACTGTTAGGTTCCCCTGGTCTAGCCGGTAGAACTGTTGGATCTGCCTGCTAATATGTGATCTTGGCATATAGTGTCTTCGAAAGGCCTTGCTGAAGGTCTTGAATCTGCAACTGTTTCTTTTCAGCTTATTGGACTTGGCGTAGCCTTTCCACCAAATTCTAGCTGCTCCTATTAAGTTTGATGTAGCAACCTTCCCTATATCTTTGTCCTTCATGCCATAAGAATTGCCAAACTCTTCCATCTCATCAAGCCAAGCTTCTGCCTCCCCGTCTGACCTGTCTTTCCCTGAAAACTGACCCAACTTCCTGGTCTTCCATACATTGCTCATAGCACTATCCACGTTCTTCTGATAGTCATCTGTCTTCCTTGCCCTGGCTCTTACCTGTGATGTATCGGACTCACTCTCGGAGCTGGAACTGTTCTGGCTGTCAGAAGTATCTGATGTGCGGGAGCTAGATGGTGATAGGGTCCTTCGGGCTCTCCTTTTTCTCTTCCTGTCCCTGACATTTCCCTGATTGTCTTGTCCTTCTAGCTGTGGACCCTCCTCAATGCCTTGCTGAGGCAGTGGTGGAGGAGGTGGTGGTGCAGGTCCATATTCCTGGGCGTTCATCAACGGGGTGGCCCAATGAATCAGCTGGTGCATTTGGTTCCTCATTTGGGTGAGCCTTGCGTTGACTGTCTCCACCGTCATTTCTTCGTTGTTGTCGTCTTGTTCGCGCCCAAATAAGTTTCTAGGTACCCATTGGTGCTGTCGGCCCTGGCCTTGAGACCCTGAGCCGGTGTTCCTGGCTGTCATCAATGCTTGTTATTTAGGTTGCACATTAATCATCCTTATTTATAATTGAATTATTGTTAGGTACAAAAGAAATCATGTGAAAACTCCACTTACAAGTCAAGGACAGAATAAGGTTATTAATACTATAAAAGATACATTTCATGATAATGTTTAAAACTGCAAAAAAAAACATTCAATACAAGTTAAAAATTAAGCAGAACATAATTGTCCTTCATCTTCGATGCCCCTTCTTGAAAAAGTTCTTGACATCCTTGAGTCGTAGCCCTTTGCCGATATTCCGCAAGATGTTTCCGGCAGACCCTCCTTCGAGTGCTCGAGCCATTTGGGGTGCAGGGAGTTCGGGTGCCGTTGCCGCCACCACTGTCATTGTTGCATCTCTAAGGTGGCCCCTGGCGAAGTCGAGCTAGTGAAGGGCCACTGATCTCTTGAAGAGGATGACATGATCTAGTCCGTAGTCTAGTCTGGCATGCTGCCCAAAGCCAGAGAGGGCTATGAGGAGCGCGACAGACTCTTCTCCTCTTGGACTGAACTCCTTGTGAAATACTATCATCTGCCCTTGGCTAAGGGCTGGAAGATAGTATCGAAGCGCCTTGCCCTTCCCTGTAATGTTGGAACCTGTGCCCCTTCTGCCAGTTGCTTCCCCATAGGTATCAAGTGCTAGGAAGTCTTCATGGTCCCTCCACATGGTAGTTGCGTTCTCCAGGTTGATGTTGGCGTGTGCCTCGCGCAAACTCCTAGAACAGACTGGTCGGCTGGAGCTTGGGCCTCTTCCTGGCTTGTACAATCTGCTTTGTATCTGCTGGAACTCTTCCTCTGGGATGATTGGTTGTTGCTGCCGATATATCTCCCTTATCTACTCATAGGCTTATATATCCAACATTGTCTCGCCGGCATATGAGTGTCGCTCTACTAGCTCCCTTGGGATTTCTTGATAGGAGTAGTCGATGAAGTCGCTGCCCTGCTCTTTTGCAATCAAGCCTAAGAGCTCATCGATCTTGAGGCCTTCTTCTTGACAGTAAGGAAGGTTGAGGATGTCATTGGCCAAGATGTACTCCTCGCCGTCGATGATTACTGGTGACAGGGCCGTGATGCCGACTGGCGGTTCGAAATCTCGCCTGATTGCATCTTCTTCCCTGGCTATTCGCCTCTCCATCCTCATTGCCTCTCTACTCTCCCAACCTGGGTTTTCCTCCCCTAGCTGCTCATAGTCTTGCTCAATCTGCAGTGTTGGTGTTCCTGAGGTCGTGCCGTGGTACTCGTACTCCGAGGACTCGATCTCATGAATGTAGGTCTGCTCCCTTCGAGTGACGAGAGGTGCTAGATCTAAAGGCTGAATTGAGGGCTCTCCTGGCTTGTTGATTGACTTATACTGCATCAATAAGGCTAGGGCTGCCGGGGCTTAAAGATATCTATGCCTACTATGCTTGCAGGTCAGTAATCAGGCATGGGTCTAGTCCTATCCCACAGCTTGTTCTTGCCCTTGGATCCTCCCCCTAAGGTTTGGCTAAGCAAGTCTAAGGATACCCATTTCCCTCCCCTAGGCGGCAAGCTAACTTCCCAGGGTAGGACCTGCTGGTCATATTGGCAGATGATATCAGTGTAAAAGGGAGTTTTGGTCAATGTTGCATGAAGATCAAAGTGATGGTCAAAGACATGGAAGGCTTGCTCAGCAGGAAAATCATGGATATGGTTGGCAGCATCATACCATCTAACAAAGCTAGAGGGCGCCATTAAGCAAAGGTAAGTGTAGAAAATGGTTTGCAAAGATCAATGAAAGGCTGGAAAATTGCCTAAGATGCTAAGAGCAGTCCTGATGAAGGGAAAATGACAAATGGGGCCCCCTTTTATAGACTATGGTCTGCCTTGGGTTCCGTGCACAGGGGGTTCTTGATGGAAGAAACTTTTGTTCAAAGGCTATAGGTGTCCAATTGGGCTACCATGAAGTGCAAATCTAAGCAAAACAAAGCAAGAGACACTACATAGCAGTTTGTTGGATCAAATTTAGTCAAATTAGGACAAAAAGGGCCAAATCGGAAGGGTTCGCGCGAAATGAGGTCCCGTCGCGAGCGGAAGGCGTTTTGGCGCGGACCCTTCCGGTTTCGCGATTTTTCAAGCTAATTTGACAATTTTTAAGGTTCGGAAGATGCTAATATGACTAATTTGATGAATTCTAACCTAGCTGGCAAAATTTCTTGAGCAATTTAGACATCTAGAAGGGCCAAATTAGCCAAATCGGAAGGGTTCGCGCGAAATGAGGTTCCATCGCGGGCGGAAGGCGTTTTGGCGCGGACCCTTCCAGTTTCGCCAGATTTGATCAGAAAAATGATTTCTTTGGCTGGGGGTATGATAATTGGTCCATTACAAGCTCGATACAAATTTTTTTACTACAATCTGACCTACTTAGCTATATTTTTACATCATAATACAATCAATTTACAGGGGGAGGGGGGAGGAAATTATATTTATAGAACAGAATTCAAAATACATTAACATAATTACAAAATTGGAGGACTCAAGGTCGCTCCTTGCGAATTCTCCGTGCCAAGTGGATGTCCTTCGGCATCACTGTGACCCTCTTGGCGTGGACGGCGCACAAGTTGCCCTCCTCAAAAAGCTGCGTGAGCTCTGCTTCTGCTGCTACCTGCAGGACTCGTGTGGTCAAGGGGGTTACCCTATAATCGGTCACAAATTCCTGCATTACTTTGCGGATGAGGCGCTCGAAGGGCGCCTTCCTTATCAGGAGATTAGTACACTACTGAAAGTGTCTAATCTCCCGAAACACCCGCGCGTGCCGAGAGTTAGGCCTATGATGTGTCTTTTTGGGCTTCTCCGGTCGTGGAGGTGGCGGCTTCGGCTGACTCTTCGGCCGGCCGCCCTTAACAAATTTCTCCACGTTTTGCTTACAATACCAATCATTGTACCTCGTCCAGCGACGAAGGTACTCCTGGTATACCTTCATTCGGCGCTTAAATTCCGCGGTCGGGCGGGGCGTGAATGGGCCGCTCGCCCCTACGCTTCTTCACTACCTTAGGTGGCTTGGGCCGCAGGGGTAGGAGTGGGCCTGCGTTAAATGCGAAGGTTCCCCAACGTCTTGCTATTCGTCCTCCTCTTCGTTCTCCTCTTCCTCGGACCCGCCTTCTTCCTCCTCTTCCTCGTCTCCCTCCTCGCGTGGGCGAGGCTCTGAATGGTAACCGTCCCACGAGGCCTATCGTTCCTCGCCTTCGTCCTCCGCTTCTTCTCCTTTCGCTCCCTCTCCCTCTTCTTCCTGGCCGCTTTCTCCTCCGGCCACTCCTTCACTTTCTCCTTCCCCTTCTTCTTGCTTGAAGAAGGGCCGGCCTGCTGGGTTTGAGTCTGGTGCTGCTGCTGCTGCTCCCCGGTCTCCTCCTCCCGGCGCTATTCCTCCTGGTGCTCCACCTCCTGGTCGGATAAGGGCCCAAAGTGGCGAGTCTCGTCGGTTCGCTGAGTGCCTGCCGACGAAGAGCTGCTGCTGCTGGGGGCCTCCTCCTGGGAGATGTGGAAGGTCTCATCAGTCGAAGATGACGCCTCCTCCTCTGGCCTCGGTCGAAGGTGCGGTGGGATTTGCTTGCCGTGGCCACCTGCCGCTGCTGCCGCCATCGAAGGTATCCGCCTTGGGCTAGTCTTCCTGTAGGTTTGTTTGGTTCGAGCCATATTTGGCGGTCTGAGAAACGGATGACATAAGTTTGACTAAGAGAGATAAGGTGGTAGGCAAGGTTTGGGGGGAAATGAGGTGGCAAGAGATATTTAAAAAGGAAGGGGTTCTAGGGAATATTCCCCTACCATTAATAGGTCTACTAATTAGCCCCCCTATTAATGACTCCAATATACTTAATTATTACTATATGCTTAATTATTAATATGTATACTTAATTATTAGATTATATACTTAATTTTGTATTATACTTAGAATTTCAAATTTTTCCTAATGGTTTGGAGTGCTAGTTATGAATTTGCACCATTTTTCACTTGGGTCTCAGATTGGCATGATTCTTCGACCCGTATTAGGTGAAATTTGATGTTGATTCATAATTTCCACTCTAATTTTACTAGAATATTAATTTGAATCATTCTTTTTTCTCATCTAACAACTTAGCCTATTCTTACGGACCCACTACCTAGGAGAAGAAATTTCTCCCCTATTTTCGAGGTTCCATGGTGGAAATTTTCATTTCTCACCCTATTAGGCCTGTTAAACTACTTTCAAAGATATGGGAGTGCTAGTTCTTGGTCAACCAAGAACATTGCTCTGATACCATTGTGACGCTCCCTACTAAATATACGGCTCACAGCCGTACACTCCGTAGGAAATCCCCCATCCGGTCCTCCGACCGTACGGGCCCTCCGTCTATCCCGCACTCTGGGACCACCGTAGTGCAGGAAGGGGACACGAAGGTGTCTTGCGCGCCCTTCCCCTATGAGCTCCTATCACAGCGGAAGCATAAACATCGTCAGAACTAGCAACAACAATACATCATGCTACCTCGAAGGGTAGCTCATCCACATATCCATAGCTACAAGGAACATAATCATATGCCATAAAACATGAGAGCTCCTACCCGTGGCTCCGACTTATAAGGAGGTAGACTGACTGGATAGGCCTCAAGATAGAGCAGACCGAGTCATAACAATGGCAGGGCTGGCTATAGACAATGGCTAGGGTTGACCACTCCATCCGCCCCTCCTGCGCATACTTTGCAGATGGGCTAGATCAAGCTCTGGCGTGACTCTAGCCTTCCGGGTACGCAATCCCATGGCATCACCCATCGGAACTACTCCAAGTTGCATCTCCCTGGCCCGTCGAGGCAGGAAGGGTTGCATCTCCCCTTCCCGGGGTTTAGAGGTTCCACGGGCGGCTAGAGAATCGTGGCGACACACGACTCGTACCCGACTTAACCCCCCAAAATAAGAGCCAATCAGTAATGAATAGAAACACACGGGAAAAACAAAAACAAGCACATAACATATAAGGACAGATAGAGAAGGAAGCAATGGGCAAGAAGAGAAGTGCTGATGTGAGAAGACGCTGATAATCGACCTCAAATATAAAGAGTACTTGTATACTGGCTCGTTCCTGCCCAAAATGGCAATTCGAGGGCTCGGATCGATGCCATTCTGGTAAAGGACTCGCAAAGAACACAAATACAGGCCGACTACTAGAGAACTTCCTTAGCTATAAGCCAAGCCGCAGAGAAACATCCAAGTGTTGAGTCGAGTCTCAAATCACGTAGCGAGAGTGAGAGGAGGATGAGCACCAGCGACCGTGACAAATCTAATCTTCAGTCTAGATGCAAAATTTGAAGACATGTACATATGCAACTTTCACAAGCAAACCAATGTGGCGTCAATTTTGTGCCCAGACCAAATGTAAAATGACAAAGGAGAAAAGAAAATATGTGTTTACAAGGAGCAACAAACACTAGATTCTCTCCAATGTAGGTTACATATGCGTACGTTACGTTTTCCATACTTAAGGTACCGTACACGTACGTACTATACGCACTTATTCATTTTGTGCTTCAAATAAGGAAAAAAAAATGGTTTGTTGTTTATGTACGCATACAGTACATACTTTATAGGCATGGTACAGGTATGGTACGTATTTTATAGGTACGGTACAAGTACTTTTCAAAAAAAAAACTTTGGTTTGTTGTTTACGTACATGTATGGTACGGTACGTACTTTATAGGTACGGTACAGGTACGGTACAAAGTACTTTTCATATAAAATACGTACGTACAATACAAATACTTTTGTGGTACCGTACGTACCATACGCGTCCTTTAAACAACAACTTTTGATGTACGTTTGTACGTTAAATTGGCCCTCGTACATTACCCCGTACTATACGTTGCATAAGTATTATACACGTACGGTATGGGAAGTATGGTACTACGCTGATTTTCCCAATTTTGCATACAACTATAATGATAAAAAAGAAGACAAACTTCCTGAACCTAATTTTTGTCAAATCTAGATAGACATATATAAACCCAAATTCTTGACATGCCTATAGGAAAATTAGCCACAAAAGAATAAGAGATGGTTGAACAAATATAGCACCTGAGGGGAAAAAATGCCTTAAAAAACCTAAATGAAATGTTGATGGAAAAATCGAGGGGGGAGGGAGGGAGGGAGGGAGTTGTTAGTAGAGTCAAATTTGAGAAGAACGTATGTTGTCACTGCAAATGGGTTGCGCTGCAATAGATAGGTTGAGGCAAAGGTTGGACAGGAGATTGGTATTGAAATTGGAATAGATAGATAGATAAAAAAAGAAACAAGATCACTAGAAAGAAGTAAGAGCCAAAACTAGGCAATATCCAATAAAAGAGCTGGGTAATAAACTAGACAAATTAAAGAAATTAACCATCTAATAAGATAAATATATTTTTTATGTCATTAAGGGAGCAAGCATGAAGGGTCACCTATGCATAAAATGTAGGTTGCATAGAAAGAACATTGTTTAAGTTAGCGACTTTTGTCAAACAGTGAGCAACTAAGAAACTCAAAAGTATAATTAAGGAATAATTGCAAAAAGAATGCAATAGATGACTAATAAATCAAGTTTACATGCTCAATATAATCCCCCATTCATCGAAAGACTCAGTGCAGTTCTAACAACATAGAAAAACCTAAGCCATTTTATCTCTAAATAAAACCACATAGCAAAAAATGACATAATGAACGATTTTATTGTCCATAAAAGCGCAAGTCTACATGCGAAAATAGAAACTCATGGCTATGACGCTCCCTACTAAATATACAACGCCCGGTCGTACATCTTGTAGGAAATCCCCCATCTAGCACATGGGCCCTCCATCTATCCCGCACCCAAGGTATCCTCAGTGCGGGAAGGGGATACGGAGGTGCCTTGACGCCCTTCCCCTATGGGCTCCTATACAGCGGAAGCATAACATAATGTCAGCCCAATGTCAGCACTAACAACAACAATACATCTAACTACCTTGAAGGGTAGCACGTCCGTACATCCATAGATCCAACAAGGATATCAACATGCCATAAAATATGAGAGCTCCTACCCAGGCTCAAGACTCGTAATGAAGTAGATGGCTGGGTCACAAGATAGAGCAAACCGAGATATAACAATGGCGGGGCTGGCTATAGACAATGGCTAGGGTTGACCACTCCATCCACCTCTCCTGTGCATACTTTGCAGACTGGCTAGATCGGGCTATGGCATGACTATAACCTGCCGGATATGTGGTCTCATGGTGTCATCCATCGAGACTACTCTGACTTGCATCTCCCCGGTTCGATGAGGTAGGAAGGGTTCCATCTCCCCTTCCCGAGGTCTAGGGTTCCATAGGCGGCTACAGAATCATGGCGACATACAATTCGTTCCCGACTGAATTTCCCAAAACAAGAGCCCGGCCAGCACCTACAACTCATGAGGGTCAGGGCGACACCATTGACCCAGAAAGTGTCGGACCTATATCCGGCCCACACGAAGTGACCGACTATAAGCCTAGCCCACTATGGGTCCCCAGTAATAGCAGGGACTCCCATCCACTTTGTCACTAGCCTCATTATATAGTGCTAAGTCATTCCATAGCCCTCGTAGTCGGGTGGGTTCCTATGCACAGATCGCATTATAATAGGAACTATGGGTCTAAACTAGAAGCATCACCTAGATAATAGCCACTAGGTCTCTATCCCCCTTCCCAATACACAAGAGGTGCAAACATAAGATCAATCAACATCGTACATCATCATAACATAATCAATAATGAAGATACATCTAATCCTAATCACATGCATCTAAGTTACAGTTAGGGTTCATTGATTAGGGTTCCAAACCTAGACTAAGGTTCTAGGAAGGCTCTACTAACAAGATAAGATACTAGCTCATCTGGAATCCTAGGTTCCAGATGATCGACCTATGAAGCTACTATGAATACCTGCTCCGGGCGAACTTCCTTGACTCCTGGGGTCTCCATGACTTGGTGATGAGTCGAGTGGTTCCTCATCCTTCTGATGAGCGTATTGCCTTGGACTGTTGATCTAAGCTACGCCGCAATGAACGGCGTTCAAAACGGAGTTTCGAGCGAAGAACAGGTCACAAGGCAGGTGGAGCCAAAAAGTAGGGTTAGAGTTAGGGTACTTATAGGTTAGGGTTCTATGTCACTGCCACGTGGCTCCAATGGGGTACTTCCATGTGGCGGGTGCCCACTAGGTTGAAGCCATGTGGAAATGGCCTTAAGCCTAAGGTTGGCTAAGGTATGTAAATAACTTAGCTACGCTCCCTTTTCCTCTTACTATGGTGTACAAGGCTATAATGATAGGCTTATACAGTGACGAGGCCTAGAAATATACGTATTTATGGCCTATATTTTCGGGGAACGTCATATTCTCCCCTCACTAGGATAATGTTGTCCTCAGCATCACACTAAGGTGACGAACATAAATTAACCCTGCAAGATCATGCACATGAATATAAAGACTTAACTTTACTAAAATGATCTACTTGTTATTAGCTACTTAGTACGTACATATAGCTATATTTGTACCTATACAAAATTATATAGCCTTCACAAGTGTTACTTATCACAATATATCCATAAACATTATCACAACAGTGCTACCTTGTACAAGATCCCCTTGATCGAGTACACCCGCAGTGCCTCATGCCCCTGGGGGGGTTTAAGCTAGAGAATGTCTCACAATCCTATCATCGCGTATGATCACGCATACCTCGCCATGACCCCTCTATGGTCATGTGCACGTGCCTTGCATCATGGCATAGAGGCTATCCAAGAGATGGTCTCATCATCGCCCACCATGCTGTGCTCCTCTCACATGACCCGTCTGGTCATTGACACTCTTGGTGCGTGCTAGCCTAGAGAACGCCCTTGGGGGGATCTCATCATCGCCTACACTCCAAGATCTTCGCGTATGCATCCCAACTACTCTAGAATGCATATGCTTTCCTGCACTTACACTAAGACATAACAAAACTTAGCTAAGCACTTGACAGGTTGGCGTCAACTAACTCGGAGATGACTTGGCCGTCGAATTGCTTCGTGAAGTTCGAGTATTGCTTCTCTAAATCTTGTTTCAATATCCAAGTTGCATCTTCCACGGGCAAGTGCTTCCACTTGACCAAATATTGAAGGAACTGGGACCTTCTTGTCTTCTTAAAAGCCTTATCGAGAATTAACTCAGGAACTATCTCGATTTGCACCTCTATCGTCATCAACAAGGTTGGAGTCTCCAAGACCTCCTCTGGGTTTGGAGTGTGCCTCTTTAATAGGCTTACGTGGAAGACTTTGTGGACTTTGAGATGGGTTGGCAAATCGAACTTGTAGGCTTGATTCCCTACTCGCTCTAGGATCTTGAAAGGTCCCACCCATCTTAGAGCAAGCTTCTTGCAATTCCTAATTCGAAGCTTTGCTTGCTTGACCTTAATCTTTAATACTATGAATTTTCAAATTTTTAACCCTTAGGGGACTCAACTGGGTCCATAAATAACTTTTGAACTTCAAACTTTTAGGAATTATTTCTCAAAAGTTCTACAATAGTTTTTTTTTTTTAATTCTTCTTGTGATAGATTTCTCATATCATGATTTACAAGATGGAAAAATTAGAATTCCTAGGAAAAATCATATTTGCAAAATAATATAAGAAATGTTAAAGACTTTGAGAATAAACTTGACCCCTTTGCATTTGGCACCACATTATTTTTTATAATAGAAGCTTTGTATATTTTTCATCAATTTTTTCTTATATGTATACTCGTGGAGGACAACATATTGTGAGTATGTAGACAAATTCTTTATCTTGGAGCTATAATATAATTTCAAAAAAAATGTACGAATGAACCCATTTGGGTTCGGGACAACTCTAGTGTTAAGCCAAACATTATCCCCAACTTGGAACTCTTTTGCAGTTCTATGCTTGTCGACTATGCTCTTTTGCCGACTTCTTGCTACTAGAAGATAGCCTCTAACCTCTTCCATTAACTGCTGCATATCAGTCAACATTTGTTGAGAAACTTCAACTTTAGACACTGGATTATGCCAAGTGTCTGGTGTCAAGCATTGATAACCGTAGTTAATCATAAAGGGGGACATTTGTGAAGATTCCTGCTTGGTACTATTATATGTAAACTCTACCAAGTAAATGTAGTCACCCCATTTGGATTGCTTGTTCTACACATAGCTTCTCAATATGTCTTCTAGGATCCAGTTGGTGGGCTCAGTTTGACCGTCAGGTTGGGGATGATAAGCCGTGCTCATAGCCAACTTGGTCTGGATTGTGTTGAAGAAGTCCTTCCAAAATGCACTTATAAACTTGGGATCCCTATCGGATATAATTTCTCTTAGCATCCCATGTAATCTAAATATCTCTTTTGCAAAGAGCAAGACGGTGTCCAATGCTGTATCCGTGGTTAGACATGGAAAAAGTGAGCCATCTTAGATAATTTGTCGACCATTACCCTTAAGGCATCATGGTCCCTTGTTGTTCTTGGGAGTCCGGTTATAAAATCCATGCTCACGACCTCCCACTTAGCAGTTGGCACTGCCAAGGGTTCCAAGGTTCCTAGAATTCGAAGCTGCTCAACCTTTGTTTGCTGACAAAGCTGACATTGCCGAATGTACTTGGCTATCTCCTTCTTCATGCCAGGCAATAGTAACTGCTTCTTATCTTGAGGTAGGTTTTCATGAACCCTGCATGGCCGCCTATTGGGCTATTTTGAGTATCATGAAGAATTAACTTCCTTACTCCTGATGATTCGGGGACACAAAGTTTGTCCTTATGGTAGAGAAGATTGCCTTCTTTCTTATATCCTTTATAAGCTTCTCTTTCTTTATTTGTCCTAAGCTTCTCTTTCTTTATCTGTCCTTGCCTCTTTGTAAAGACTAACCCATATCTCCTTGAATTCTTCACTTGAAGGCAAGACGTCTTCAATCTTTTTTCTAAAATCACTACACAAGGTGGAGATGGCATTGCAATGCACTCGAGTCTCCAATGGCCTGCGAGAGAGAGCGTCAGCAACCACATTTAACTTATCTAACTTATAGACTATCTCAAAGTCATACTCCTCGAGGAACTCCATCCATCGCCTTTGCCTCAAGTTGAGGAGTGGTTGCATAAAAATATATTGAAGGCTTTGACACTACAAGAGAATGCCTGTTCTGCGTCAGAAAAGTTTCATAATTGTTTTTCAATTAATACATGTGACGAATAATCTGACAAATATTTTGAAGCAAAATGTGACGAAAAATATGACGATATATCTGACGCAGAAATTTATTTAGGAAAATTCTGACGAGCAATTTGACGAACAATCTGACAAAAACTGTGACGAAACTTATGATGAAACATTTGACGCATAATCTGACGAAAAATATGACACATTTTTTTTACGGTTATTCTGACGAATATTATGACGATAATTCTGACGATTTTTTCGTCAGTATATTCATCAGAATGTTCGTCAGAATCTCTGACACGGCTTTTTTCTCATCAGAATATTTGACATAGTATTTTTTAGCTTTAGGTAGCAAATTAGGGTTCCACATTTTTTTATAAGAGTTGCATTGACTTCGTACATATCAAAGGAATGCAGAATGCTCATATGTATATCAGTTATGAAACATCTTACAACATATATCAAACATATCAAATACTTTAGTCGAGGTAGATTTAAGTAAGGAGAAGGTTGGCACTAAATTCACGAAAGCAAAACCATTATATAAGGGGAATCCATTATGACTCTTGCAAGAAATATATTGTGCAAAATGCATATCTTAAAATTTTCTTTCTTATTCATTGAACATCAAACCCTCATCCAAAAAATCATTTTGAAGGTCCTTCCATTCATCATCATCTAGTGGTAAAAGTAGCCTCCGTGCATGTTTGAATATTGAGGCTCAATATTTTCTTCCTCTTCAATATAATCTTCGTGTATTGGCGAGAGGATTGGTGAGCTCAAATCTAGTTCATTGCTTGGTTCCTCTTGAACATCATATTCTTCAATGTTGGTCCTGATTGATGTTCATAATCTTCTCCAATATGTGGCTCCACAATTTCCATTTCTTCTTCATGCTCCTCGACTCCCTCTTGGATGATTGTATTGCAAACATGTCGTCGTGATGTTTGTTCTATTGGGATTACCATCCACCATCCATTCTTTTGAGGATTGACATTGAAGAAAACTTGTTGAACTTGATGTGGATAGACATATGGCTCACTTACATTTATTAAGACATGCGTGAAGTCTACTTCAAAAAACCCGGATCGATGTAGTCTCATTGTTTGTTTTCTTCCACGGTATAGAGGTTTGAACCACTTTGCCTTTAGTATTGTTTGTCGAAAGAAGAGACAGAGAACATATAAGTGACGCACCTGCAGATGTACAGTCAGCACTCAGCGTGATTTCAGGCACTTAAAGAAGGCATCTCCAGATTCCGGGAAATCAGGCTTTGATCAAGGAGTTGGTAGCAGAATCTGCCAACTACCTATTTTGGGCCCAAGGCCATTGTACAATATATATGAGTAGAGTTAGAACTCAGTTTTCTAGATGAGTTTAAGCCTTGTCTCTAGTCTTTCTCTCGTTTTCCGAGAACTCATGTATACTTATTTCTATCAAGAAAGCTTCATTATCTTCATTGTTCTTCTGTGCCTGGAATCACGCTGATTGTGGACTGTACTTCTGCAAGGCCATCATTTATCTATTCTCTGTCTTTTCTTGGACCCTGGCGTGGTCTTCGGCATGGTCTTCGGCAGGGGTCTACTTCCCGATGCTTGACCTGGTCCCTTATTCCTGCCCTGATCCGTGGTCTTCATGAATAGTCTTGTACCTGGACGTACAAGACTAACACCTGGCTCATGAATGATGTCTTCCGTGAATATATTGATGATTTTGTCCTCATATTCTTTGATGATATCCTCATATACAGTAAGACCTTAGAGGACCATGAACGACATCTTCGGTTGGCCTTGCAGAAACTCAGACGCCACCAACTCTATGCCAAGTTCTCCAAGTGTCGGTTTGCAACCACCAAGGTTAATTACCTGGGACATCTTGTCTCTACGGAAGGGATAGCCACAGATCCAGCAAAAGTTGAAGCAGTAAAGGATTGGCCAATTCCAAGCATCATCTAAATAATGGCTACGAGGTCTCTACCCCCCTTCCCAATACAAGAGGTTCAAACATGATCAACCAACATCATATATCCACATAACATGATAAATAATGAGAATAACATCTAATCCTAATCACCATCTAACTTACGGTTAGGGTTCATTGATTAGGGTTTGAGATCTAGACTGAGGGTTCTAGAATGGCTCTACTAGAGATACGAAATAGTAACTCATTTGGAATCGTAACTTTAAGATGATCTACAAAGGGGTCAAAGCACAATATTGGGGGGCAATTTTACGGACGCCGACATTGGGTGCTTGGGGTGCTTTTGGCCTTTTTTCCTAATTTTAGACTCCATTATCGAATTAGGTTTTATGAGCGCCAAACTGCTCGAGCAATTTGAGGAGAGATCGTTGGCCCGCCAAGAGCATCCTCTCAAAATGATCATACCCCGCCAAATCCGTCTTCCCCATTCGAAGATGCACTTCTTCCTATTTTTTTCAAGAAGAGATGGATTTGGTTGAACGTTTTGTTTGCCGAATTTGAAGCAAAATTCGAAATGCTGATCCGCCGGTGGCAAAGGACCCGGCTTCGATTTGGAGTCCGAAATACCGGATATAAGGGTGCCGAGTTTGTGCCATCCATCTTGCTTTATCGTTGCCGAAATTAACGATTTAGGAGAAGGATTGCCTTCCCCTTCAATTTCGCTTTGTTAAAAGAGTTTCATCTCCCATTTCGGTTTCGTAAAGGTCTGTTGGACACACTTGTTGTGGATTTGCATTCATGTTAAATGCAAATGTTTATCACCAAATACTGACTTTGGGGAAGATTATGTCCGCCAAAAGAAGAATGCAAAGGAAAAGAAGAGCCGAAAAGATTGGCACAAGAATCACCGCAACCCCTCATAGATTGGCCACTAGAACCAAAACAGAAAATTGGCAAAAGATATTTTGGATAATATTCGAATGTGTGCAAAAATTTGTTTCAAGATGATAGGGATGAGATATTAGCAAGAACAGGTCAAGGATTACCTCAAATTGGCATCATGGGCCACAAAGAATTTTTTAGCGGTCGGGGATGTTGTTGATAATGTTAAGAGCGGTCTTCAAAGCAACAAGCTAAGAAGGAATCATGACATTACTCATGCAAGATCATCTACACTTTTAATGGTCACAACAATTCCAACAATAAGTCTCGTATTGCAAGACATTGAACATAAAGAGAAAGGTTGTTTATGATGCTTTGGACAAGAAGAGAGCAGCTGCAATTGGTGGACCTTGGTCCATGTTTAAAAGGAAAAATAGGAGTGACAAACTTTCTGTTGGTGATCGAGAGAAGGTATACAACTACTGGATTTCCAACACCGGGGTTTCCCTAACAAGAAGCAAGTTGTGAAGCTTAGAAGATGCAACGAAGGCTTGAAGACTCGAAACCCTACGTGATTGCATCCGATTCATTTTTGGAAGAATCTCGTGTTTTGAGATCTCTAACTCTCGATTTTTATTCAATTCCAATGCTTTGTCTTCTTTATTTTCTTCTTCACTATGTTGCATATTACATGCATTTCCTACATGCAAATTCTAAGCACATGCATTTAACAGTTCTGCAAACAAAGTTCTAACGAGTTCATTTTTTCATTTAGGTTGTATTTTACAAAAAATTTCAGAAAGAGCACCCTGACATGAAGATTGGATTGAGGAGGTTTGAATCTTTGAAACCTTTGTTTGTTAAGAGATTGAAAGATCGAGAAACTTGCATGTGCATTTAACACATGAAGATGGAATTTGTAAGGCAGACTTTGAATAGAATTAGAAGAGATCCAAACACACATGGGCCAAATTGTGCTTGCAAGTGTAATACGGTTGTGGTAAGGGAGACCTTTGTGAAGCAAAAAGACAAAACATTTAACAAAGGTAAGTGAACTATGGAGGTCACCGGTCCGTTGTAAGGCGAGGGAGGAGATTTGGCACAAGGCAAAATGCCTTAAACTTGACTTTTTTTGTGGTATCAAGAAACTAAGAAGATGTCCAAGGGAGAAGAGTGCATTGAGAACTATCGATTGGAAGAACTTTGAGAAGGTATTTCTGCCTGTACCAATTGTTTTCCAATTGTTTACTTGCCAATTGAATAGTAGTGCTCAAAACAGATTTTTTGGCTCTGTTTGGTGGTATTCATACTTGTTTTTGTCAACACAAAAGTTAAGGAGACAATAAAGAAGTCTGTAGGCAAAGAGGGAAAAATCATAGAGAAGACAAAAGACATTATGAGGCTTGTGTACAAGACAACTACCTTGAAGGAGTTCATGACACATGCTGATGGTGTTATCAAACAGTTTATCCCACATAATTACACAGCCAGATGGCAAGCAGATCAGTTCAAGAACTGTCTTCAATCTTTTCCAAAAGGTACTATGGTTTTACATTATAGACTTTGCCGAAATTTCTCTTTCAAAGTTCAAAGGAAATCCAGAGCATGCATTGGCATAACGACCAATGTTCTATATTAGTTCATATTATATACAGGCATGCTTTAGATGGAGAGATCCCAAATATCAAGGTTGGGGATAGAAAGATTGTCAAAGAGACACATTTCTACATATCTGATGACAAGAAACATGATAGTTTGTTTGTCCAGCACAGTTTGCAAAGTCATCATGACTTTTTATTGAGCAAGGGAGTACACTTGTCTAAACATGTGTTCTGGTCTGATGGATGTGCTTCCCAGTTCAAATCTTCTAGGGCTTTTTTCTTCTTAGGCAGATTCTATAAGTTGACAGGGATTAAGATGCAGTGGAACTTTTTCGCTTCATCACATGGGAAAGGGGAACATGACG
The DNA here is from genome assembly GCA_021234155.1 of Isoetes taiwanensis. Taxonomy (NCBI): domain Eukaryota; kingdom Viridiplantae; phylum Streptophyta; class Lycopodiopsida; order Isoetales; family Isoetaceae; genus Isoetes; species Isoetes taiwanensis. The sequence continues at coordinate 8,956,713 of JAJEKV010000040.1, forward strand.
GTGCTGGAGCTGTCATAAAGAGAATTTTGACAAGTGAAATGCTCAAACGAGACAGCACTCCCTTGAGGAATGCACAAGATGTTGTGCATAGAATAAATTACTACTCCTATATTTTAGTGTAGCCAAAATAGGTTTAGCTAAACTACCTTCAAATTGGGGCTAGAAGTTTCTAATACTTGGCTAAACTAAATGGTTTTTCTCTATCACAGTTTCTTGCTTTTGGCTAATCTTTCGCAAAATGGAAAGGCAAATATTAGCCATCATGCTATATTCACACGGGTGTATATTCACACGGGGGGTTACTCCGGGCAACGAGAGCTGTCGGATTGGCATATTTGCCATTTATTCCAAGATCTGGACCGTACATAGCGATCCTCGTTTGTGGGGTATGCATGTACAAGTTTTTGTATACCGTATATTAAAGTTTGTAAAATACTATAAGGTTTGAGAGAATATACTTAATGGTGTTAATTTTGTACATGTATCGTAAATTTTTTGGGGCTCTCGCTGCCCTACATAACCCCCCGTGTGAATATACACCCAAACCAAAGGGGGTTTAAGGGGGATTTTAATTTAAATGTGTCAAATGCAATGGTTTGTGTTAATAATGTTCATGGTAGTTGTGTGTTAATGGTTTGTGTTAACTAAAAAAATTTTTGGCCCCTTCGGGGCCTTAAGGATGGTGTAGGGGTGTAGATATAGAAATTACCTATACCTAATACTCTAATGATAGATGGAAGGGCACTAAGAAATCCATAAATGCATGTAACAATGGTAGTAGAGCTAAAAACAAGCGCCATTACATTCGAAGTCCTAGTATTAAGTGTGACATAATACCATGATAGATAATAGACAAATGGTAACCCATGTTACAATTTTTTATTATCAAATGCCTTGCTCTTTGTCGGTAACAATAAATAAATATGTAGCATAATAACCTAGTCGTGTAGCACATTTCTCAAGAACTCAAATACCAAATACCTTAGCGGTTCCCATGACATCATATCAAAATCCAGCATTTAAAAACTTGTTCAACAAGCAGGGGATGTTCGTGGGCTCCAACATAGCATCCGGTGACAATCATCCGTTGACACCGCTTCCTATAGCATCCAAAGAAATCACTTTATGCACTTGTAACTAGGCAAGCTTGATTGTAAAAAAGAAGAAACATCCCAAGTCTTCAAGGTCTCTCAAGCATCAAATATAAAAATCCAACTTCAAAAACCATGGACAAAAAAAAATGGCCCATTTACTAACTCAATAAGGAAGAATTAGATTTCATTTAGTAAAGAATGGAGTGTCAACACAATTGCAGGATGTACAGGACAAGTGGAAATAGAACTAAGCAAGAAAACAAAGAGAAACAATAAATACAATATGGAATTGAAGCTTCGTGCACGATAGAACTTATCAAATTCCGGTTAGAATGGAAATCAACCTAATGTTGTCAAAGCACGTCCCAAAATGCACTTGAAATCACCATTTGTTCATTTCCTAACTAGGTGTATCCAAACTTCTTCACCAAGGTCATTCTTGTAGTTGCTGATTGCAAAACTTGGTTTCGTCTTGAAATAACCTGTACCCAACGCCAGAAAGAAAAATCTTGCAACTACTTAAGAAATAAACCTGTTGGAGAACCAAGGTCTGGCCAAAATGGTATGTGGCTAAGCGAAACTCTGCTACTGCCGCATGAAACCCATAATGCAAAACTCCAGAAAACAAAGGCCTGGTCGAATGGTCTAACTTAAACCAAAGAGGCTCAGCATTGCATTTCGTTTCCATCAAATTGTATTCCTGTTGGTTAGTACCATACTTATCTGCGAGTCAATCATGAGCTGTGCAGCCAGAGATCAAATCTTTCAGGCTTTGGAAGCATGCCTTTACATTACAAATCTTCGTCAAAATATGGACTACTCATTCCAGTACAACACAGAGGGAAAGAAATCTCTTCTTCCCTTCAACAAAAAAAGTGAAGAAATCGATCCATACCTGTTTCTGTTTCTATACCTGTTTCTGTTTCTGTTTTTGTAAATCCGCCATAGCCAGGTCTGGCGATGCTATATATTCAATCCGCCACATTCAAGTGAGGCAGAATCTTAAAACCTGAAATTTCCATCAAATCAGACATTCCCTAAGTCCGGCAGAAGCTCTAATCCGTCATAGTCAAGTCCGGTATGCCGCCATAGCTCTTTGCTCCCATATCGGAATGGAGTTCTTCCATCCTTGCCTTAGCCGATTGGAGCCATTCCAACCCTAGAAAAAAAGAGCTCGACATCTGCATGCCGAGTTTGAAAATTTGTCTAAAAATGGTGCATTGGAAAAGGGCTTCCATTGTAAACCCTTGGATTAAAAACTCCTAGGGTCAATCATGGCCATTAAGATGGGTAAGAGGAGCAAAAACCATTAAGAATGTGGAACTAAAACATAAAAATACCGCGCGCACTCTAGATATACTGATCAGTACATCTCGTGGAATACGCCCTCAAAATCATATGAAAACCATATTAAAAAGTGTACAAAAATACAAAAGAAACCCCCTGTTATTATGCTACATATAGTAATTTACAAAAATCCAAGCATTTTGACAAAGCCATTGAATTTATTGTAAATACATAAATCAAGACACAAACATATATGAACATGTTCAAAAACCTAAAAAAGAAGGAACTACATTGTTCATTTTCCTCTAACGCTTCAACTTTGTATTTGGAATAAGAAAGAAAGTGAAAAATATAAACCCTATTTGAAATTTATTAAAGTTAGTACATACAATGGTGTTGAATTTCGGGCTAATCTATCTATTTTTCCAAGCCCATTCTATCTTAGGTTTAGCTAATCGATGTCCTGATGGATATGTCTGGAGGTAAAGGTTTGGCTATTCAACCTAAAAACTCACTTGGGTGGCAAAAAACTTGGGCTAAAATTTTCTTTTTTTTGGGCATTTTTTCCATTTACTTTAGCCGTTTTTCTTGGCAAAACTACTACAAAATAGCCATTTGGCTAATCTTAGCCGTTATTTTATTCCATGATGTTGTGAACTTCCTGATTTGGTATTTTAGCTCCAAACTGTCTTTGAAAGAGACTAACATAAACAAGAGTAACTGTCTTCTCTACATATTGTTCAAGAGTCATGTCTTCTTCATCACTTTCCTCGTCAGATTTGGGAAGCTCAGGTGTGGGATCTTCATGTGTGGGATCTTCAGGTTTATTTGCAGATACAGCACCTTTAGAAACATCACTTGCTTGCACAACTGGCATGCTTTGATCAAAGTGCATCTCAGCAACAGTTGGAGACTGGGGAATGATTGGCATTTCAGGAACAATTGGCATTGGTGGAATGATTGGCATTTCAGGAACAATGGGCATTGGTGGAATGATTGGCATCTCAGGAACAATGGGCATTGGTGGAATGATTGGTATTTCGTGAACCGGTGTAGCGAGAAATAGATGGCATGGTAGGAATAGTTGCCATTGCGAATAGATGGCATTGTAGGCATCGTGATTGATTCAAATGCGGCATTAGCAAAGCACCTAAATCTATCTTGAGAGATCTTCAATTTGGCTTCCACATGCTTCGCATTTTGCACCAAGCCACCTGGCGGCATTGTTGGTAATCGAACCACATGTTTGCAATCAGGCCGAGTTAAAAGACTCACCGGATTGCTCAATGTAGCTTCTCGCCAAACAAAAAGTGAAATGTTCAAACTATTAATTTCAAATCAAACATTAAATGTATCCTACATTAAGCACATACACGAGTTCTTTCTCACATTGTGCACTCTTGATACATACATTGGCAGATTTTTTAGCATACTTCCTCACTAATTTCCCTTTAGGAGTTGGATTCTCACAAAGTGAGTCTCTCTAGCAGGAGTCTCTTTGGCAGATTTCTTCAAAGCCTGCTTAGCACCTGCACCCTTCTTATAAGGACCTCTCTTCTTTCCACTTTTTGGCACATCTGAAAGCAAAAACATGTGGTTAAACTTGATTCATTTCACAAAAACACCTCTCATTAAAAAGGGCAGCAAAAAATAACCTTTAGTTGCAACAGGAGGTCGTGCACTACACTTTTTAGGCTTGCCTTTTCTCTCATTTGGAAGCTTGGCCACAATAACTACATCACTAACAGCAGGTGCAGCATTTGCCCCTTCCTTTTCAACTGGTGGGATATTTTCAAGATCAACATCATCTGCAGCCCAAATTGCCTTGTCTTCTCCTCTTCTCCTTCTTGTGGAAACTACTGCAACAAGAATAAAAATGTTAAGAAGAAAGTTTTTGAATTACAGAATGCAAGTTGACATTTGCTTGCCTTTCTGTGGCGAGGTGTTTTGAAGATCAAGATCATCTGCAGCATCTGTATTGTCTTCTCCTCTTCTCTTTCTGGTGGAAACAACTGCAATAAGAATAAAAATGTTAAGAAGAAAGTTTTTGAAATACAGAATGCAAGTTGACATTTGCTTGCCTTTCTGTGGCGAGTTGTTTTGAAGATCAAGATCTTCTGCAGCAGCATCTTCAGGTGTCTGGTCTTCTCCTCTTCTCTTCCCGCTGGAAACTACTGCAATAACAAAAAAATAAATTAAGAAGAAAGTTTTACAATTACAAATTGAAATTGACATTTGCTTGCCTTTCTGTGGTTGTGACGCTCCCTGCTAAACATACGGCGTCCGGCCGTACACTCGGCAGGAAATCCCCCATCCGGCTCAACAACCGCACGGGCCCTTCGTCTACCCCGCACTCTGAGGTGACCCTTAGTGCGGGGAGGGAACACGAAGGTGTCTTGCGCGCCCTTCCCCTATGGGCTCCTATAACAGCGGAAGCGATAACACGTCAGAACTAGCATCAAACATATACAAATACTACCTCGAAGGGTAGTGCACCACGCATATACCAATACAAAGATGATAAACACAAACCGTGAAACATGAGAGCTCCTACCCCGGCTCAGACTCATAAGGAGGATGACCGACCGGCTAGGCCTCAAGATAGAGCAGACCGAGTCATGGCAATGGCGAGGGCTGGCATAGATCAATGGCTAGGGTTGACCACTCCATCCGCCCCTCCTGTGCATACTTTGCAGATGGGCTAAATCAGGCTCTGGCATGACTCTAGCCTTCCGGATACGCAGCCCTATGGCATCACCCATCGGGACTGCTCCAGGTTGCATCTCCCTGGTCCGATGAGGCAGGAAGGGTTGCATCTCCCCTTCCCAGGGCCTAGAGGAGCCGTGGGCGACTAGAGAACCATGGCGACACATGATTCGTACCCGACTGAACCCCCCAAAACGAGAGCCAAGCCAACACTTGCAGCTCTCGAGAGGCAGGGCAACACCATTGCCCCAGGAGGTGTCGGACCCATGCTCGGCCCACACGAAGTGACCGACCATAAGCCTAGCCCACTATGGGATCCCCCGAAGCCCCCACTCGGCAGGGATCCTCCCTCCACATTCCCTCTAGCCCCGTTATGTGGTGCTGAGTCATATCATAGCCTCGATAGCCTGGTGGGCTCCTATGCACAGGCCGCAACTAATAGGAACTAAGGGATCTACTCTAGGAGCATACTACATATGGCCCTAGGTCTCTACCCCCCTTCCCAATACAAGAGGAGCAAACATGATCAACCATCATCACATAATCATCATATCATGAGAATAATCATAAGAAGAACATCTTAACCTAATCATACAACCTAACTAAGGGTTAGGGTTCATTGATTAGGGTTCAAGATGTTGAATACGGGTTCTAGGATGGCTCTACTCTAGATACAAGATACTAGCACATCTGGAATGCTAATTCCAGATGAGCTATCGCAACTACTACCCTACATACCTGCTCCTGATGCTCTCCCTCCAGATCCGTGTGCCTCCATGGTCTTCGACTCACAAGATGCTGCTCCTACTCCAAGAACGAGTCTACCCTGCTGGGGCTGCTGCACCAGCCTATGTCACAACAAACGATGTTCGAAACAGGGTCTCGAACGAGTAGGTGAGTCTCTGGGTGCTAGGGCTGGAAAGAGGGCTAGGGTTAGGGTTTAGGCCTATATAAGTTAGGTCCAACTAGGATGCCACGTGGCACCAATCGGGTGCGTCCTGTGTGGCGGGTGCCCAATAGGTTAAGGCCACATGGATAATGGTCTAAACCTATGGTTGGCTAAGTTATGAGAATAACTTGGCCATGCCCCCTAATGCCACCATCTATGGTATACAAGGCTATGAAGCTAGACTTGTATAGTGATGGATCCAGGAATATACATATTTATGGCGTATATTCCCCTGGACCGTCACAGTGGTGATGTCATTGACCTGGTTAAAGTGCTCTTATCCTGACCCTGTACAATATCAGCATCTTCCTCTTCTTCTTCAGCATCATCTTCAGCTGGATCTTCTGCACTCTCCTTAATAGGTAAGAAGTCTAGGTATCCAAGTTCAGCATACAACTCTCTCGATATATCTCGTTTGCAAACCATGCATTGTAGGTTTTCCACACATTGCTGGAAACAAAAGAGGTGATATTTGTGTCCACAAACCAATTGGACAAACATGCTATAAGATGGACTAAAAGCAAAGCCACAAACTTGGCAACCATCTTCAAAATTGATAACAAGCGGTCACCTCGGACTAGGTTTTTACAATGCTTGTGCTCATAAAATTATCCCCAAGTAATTTAGATTTTTAACCTTCACCTTGTAATCATCAACAAATTGCAATCTTAGCCCCGCAAGTCGGTTTCTTAGATCCGTTAGTTGCTGGTCCAAATCTGCACTATTATCGACTTGCCTCTTCCTTTTCAAAATCGTGAGCAATGACAAACCAAGCTTTGATTCATCTTGACAAAGCTTTCCAAGGGCCTGGTCTTCATCCGGACAAACCTCTACAAGGTCTTCAATCATTACTTTAGTCTTCTTCAATCTATCCGGAGATGTATACCGCTTTGCCTCATCAAAGCCCGCCATCAAGCCCTCAACTCGATTTTCTGAAACTCCAGCTCGATCTTTGCTTTTGTATACGTGAAATTGATTCTTCAAAACCTAACATGTCGGGCTCTAAAGAAGAAACACCCATACTAATGTTCTTGAGCAATCTCCTCCATATCCGCTTTATGTCTCTTGTTTCTATTGGAAATCTTAATTCTTTCAAAGGCAAATGTAGCCCAATCCAACATATACTTACCGGGGTTTCTTTTAGCTCTTGAGAGTGTGCCGCCATGCAAATGCACGGCAAAAAATAGTTCTAGCTTCATTGTTCTTCTAACCAAACCGATAGATTTTCTTGATCAATACCTTGATCGATTCTCAAACTCGCCTAATGCAAGACACTTTTATTTTGTTATCCTTCTTTACTTCTTGAGACCAAACTGTCAAAAAATCTGACTTAGGGCAATCTGTCCAAGTGATACTGCAAGGATCTTTGCCCTCATTGCACAAGCCACGATATTGGACAAACTCCTCGAATGTGTAAGCTATCTTCATCCGCAAAATAAATAGAAGGTAAATCGAGAAATGAGGTCGGATCATAACAGGATAAATAAGAACATTAAGCATCCAAAATTGAAAAGCCAGTAACTTAAAGAATCGAGAATGGAGGCCTTTATTCGACTTTAAGCCTAAAAGATCGACTGGAAACTAAAAAAATGATCCCGGATCATAAAGACTTCAAAAATTAACCATTGTCATCATCCTTTCACATAAAGGAACGAAAAAGATCGGCCTTGTTATCTATCTTTACCCGAAAATATAGAATGCAAAAGAAACTTTACCTCTGGTTCTTTGCAAATCCGGAATCTGTCTCTTCACTTAGGCGCCATCATAGAACCGACTATCGGATTTGTAGCCAGCCGGACAATCATGGGAAGCATGGCAATGATGAAGATGGAGTAGAGAATCATAGCTCGCCTAGTTCGCCGAGCACGCAAAAAAACCCGCGCCCTAGGGTTCCGTCCGAAGTCGAGAAAAGTAATTAAATTAAAAAAAAAAAAATTGGAGGGAAAAAGGGGTTGGGGGGTGCTTTGGAGGGGTGCTTGCCATGCGCGTTTTTGCCCCCCAATATTGTGCTTTGACCCAAAGGACTCTACTCCAAATACCGACTCCTGAGGAACTCCCTCCTGCTCCCGGCGTCTCCACGGTCTTCAAGGGGTTCGAAATAGCTCCCACTCCTACCGATGTGTGCATGCTCCAGGGGTGGTTGTGCTATGCTATGCATAGCAGACAGTCTCGAAACGGAGTTTCGAGCGCGAACAAGATTCCAAGACTGTTGGAGCTAGAAAAATGGTCTAGGGTTAGGGTTTGGTCATTTATAGATTAGGGTTGATATGTCATGCCATGTGGCTCCAAACGGGTATGTCCATGTAGCGGGTGCCCAATATGATGGGGCCGTGTGGAAATGGTCTTATCCCCAAGGTTGGCTAAGTTATATAAATAACTTAGCCATGCTCCCTTCCACATTCTATAGAATACAAGGCTACTAAGGTAGGCTTGTATGGTGACGTGGCCTAGAAATATACGTATTTATATCGTATATTCTAGGGGAACGTCACACAGAGTGATCAACAAAATCATCGATACAACATGTTACAGAGGCCGGCCACCATAGCTGAAGAAGAAAAAAAGTTACTTGCAAGAGGGAAAATGGTCTTCGTCGATGTGACAGTGACGTGGACGCAAATTGGTGGTCTAATAGCCCATGTGCAAAAAATACCCCTGAAAATACCCTTTTCCTGAAAAATACCACAGGGAGTCTCAAAAATACCCCTTTCCTTGGAACTAGCTAAAAATATTTATTTCCATGAAATTATTTTTTATGCTAGAAAGTACCCTGGTATTTATCGCAGTCCTCTATTTTCTGAATAGTTCCTCTGTTATATAGTAATTCTTTATTTGAATCAGCCCAAAAATTACCCAATCCATTTGCAGGTTCCTTTTTGACCCAATCCCCCTTTCTTGAAAATACCCCAATCAGTTTCTCTCTTCTAGATCTTTTGCAAATCCTGCGTGACACTCAGCCAGGATTCTCCCGTTTGATCCAAGGGTCCTCACACCTACCTTCGGCAACACCAAAGGCAAACCTCTAGATCAAAGTCCCCAAATGCACATGGAGGAATTTGAGGTGTTAGCTATTCTTAATGGCCACGCTCAACCGCAACTTAAATTTCATATTTTTTCGACCACGCTGCGAGGCGCCTCTCTTCGATGGCTCATGGCCAACAAAAGCCATTAGAAGCAGAATTTGCAAGAGATGAAATCGGCATTTCTCTCTCATTATGGCACCACAGATGATGATCAGCTCCTGCTCAAACAACTCAATGATCTTCAGCAGCAACCCACGGAGTCTGCGCGTGATTTCGCGGACTGCCTTCACATTCTGGTCAGCAAGCTCGAGGAGTACCCCACGCAAAGCCATATTCTTGTCTGGTTTCTGCAGGGCCTACCTTCTGCCATTCGTCTCATGACGGAGTACCTGCGTCCCAAGACTTTGGAGCAGGCGATCGAATTGGTCAATCACTCGGTCAATGTCTCCTCACACGGTGTGGCCCTCACGGAACTACCTTTCATGCCCCCCGTTATGGTTCCTCAGAATGCGGTTCAGCCTCAACAAACCCCTCCTCAATGCACTCAGATCTGGTGCCACATCTGCAAATATCAAGGACATCTTGCCAATGAATGCAACTCAACAAATGGCCCGCCTCATTGTAAACGATGCAACATGTGCAATCATACCACAGAAGAGTGCACTCATTCTCATCCTACACCCTTCAGGCAGAAAATGGTTTTTCAGGTGCAAACCACGCCGCAGCAGCAACAATCATACCAGCCTCAGCAATTTCAAGCTCAACCACCTCAATAGTATCAACAATCTCAGCAACCTCAGCAGTCTCGGGGTCAAGGCCCCCGTCCACCTTTTGATCCTTCCAAGGCTCAGTGTTATCATTGTCAGGAATGGGGTCATACCACCACGGCGTGCCCTCAACTTTCACAAGTCCAAGTTCAACTTCCGGGAACAAATCAAACTGCCTCTGTCTGCCTCACGGCTTATCAACTCTGGGTTGCCAATGGCAAACAAGGCCCACGACCTGTCTTAAGGAAGCCACCACGGCCACCTCAACAACAGCGACCACAACAAGTAGCGTCATCCTCCACTCCTTTGGATCAACAAGCTCAAGAGGAAATTTATCAGGCACTCAACCCTCCAGTGCAGCAGTCAAATTGGATTGGTTTGGTTTCTCGCCAGACCAGGGCTTCATGCCCCTTGACTATCATCCCTCACGACACGCAACCTGCTTTTGCTATCGACACGGTCCCTCCTGAAGATGAAAAAAAGGTCCACTTTGCGCCCGATTTGGATAAGCTCATGCCTCATGTCATGCCCAAGGTGCGACAGAGTATTCTCAAACTCATGCAGGCTGCTGAAGGCCGCACACTGGCCAATGTTCATGCCACAACAAGGGCTCAACAGCGTCAGGAGACACCTTCATCATCTAAAAATCCACGCTCTCAACCGTATCCCAATATTGCTGCAGAGGTGGAGCTTCTCAAAGAGGTTTCTGCTTCTTTGCCTCAGACTCCTGCCCCTTTGGATTTTGCTGATCCATTTTCTCATGTTCCTTTGGAACTCCAGGAAGAGCTTGCAAAAATCAAGATCCCCTTGAGCCTGGCCACCATTTTGAAACTTTGTCCTGCTCTCAAGGACCAGTTGCCCCTTCCCACTGTTCTGGTCGGAGCCGCGGCTACATCAACACCCACGGTGCATGCCACGGTGGGCAATCAGCAAATCAATCATGTTCAAATTGATGGCGGAAGTGCTGTCAATCTCATTACTGATAAGCTCCGGAAGCAATTGGGCATCACACAACTCTACCGTGCCCCCTATGACATCAAGCTGGCCAATGGCCATATCACGCGACCTCAAGGCATCACTCCTCTCCTTCACATTAGCATTGGTGATCTCAAATTCCCCTTTGAATTTGGGGTTTGGAAAGCTGGCGAAGATCCGGGTGACTATGAAATGCTGGTCGGACGATCTTTTCCCCGCCAAGCTAAAAGTAATCATTACTGGGCCACGGATCAACTTGTCATTATTATGGATTTGGAAACTGGCAAGTTAATCTCTGTTGAACATGTCGAACCTTCAATCTCGGATACAGATTCTGAAGAAGCGCAAAATATCTATCATGTTCAGGCTCCACCAGCGAGTCTGCCTCTCTCATCCTACCCTGAGTATGCTGATCCCTGGGGTGAGATGACTCTTGATCAGGACCAGGCTGTGGCAGCTCTGCTTGACCCTTACCTGGCTCCTTGTAATCGAATTCAACGTCTTGACCATTTTTCGGACACGGAACTTCCTCCTGCGACTGTGGATGTTCATGCCGTCATGAAGCAACCCCCGCTTGATGATGCTCAGCAGCCTCTCTTCTTCACCACTCAAAATGATGCCCCTTGTCGTTCAGGACACATAGGTTGTCCCACATATTCAAACTCCTCAGGCGGAAATCGTCGACATTGGTAACAATCAACCAGTCCGTCTAGCTGCCAATCTTCCACCAACTTATAAAGCATGCGCTATCACGCTGTTCAAAAAATTCAAAACATATTTTTGCATGGAGCTACAAAGACTTTCGAGGTATCAAAAAAGAATTGGGGGAACTCACCATTCCCACCAAACCTGATGCATGCCCCATCTAGCAACGACAGTACAGGCTCAACCCCAATTATCGTGACCGTGTCAAGGCTGAAATTGATAAGCTTTTAGCTGCTGGCTTGATTTATGAGGTCAAACACTCAGAGTGGGTGAGCCCCATCGTCATTGCTCTCAAGCACAATGGTAAGATCCCTGATTGTGTGGACTATCGGAAACTCAATCAGGCCACGGAGCGTGATCACTTTCCACTTCCCTTCACAGACCAGGTCCTAGAAGAGGTGGCTGGTCATGAGATGTACTCTTTCATGGATGGTTTTTCAGGGTACAATCAAATTTCTATCAAGGAAGAAGATCAACTCAAAACTATTTTCACCACCCCGTGGGACACTTTCGCCTACAAGGTGGTTCCTTTTGGTCTATCAAATTCTCCATCAACGTTTCAGCGCTTCTAACTGGGAGCAATGGTGCCAAACATTAGACGCTGATCTTGTACGTGAATTCACGAGCAGGCTCAGAAGCCCACGATGCAACCCCAACCTGATCGTCATCTGTATGCATCTCTAGGAGCGCCGCCACGACGCCACTATCTCACATCTGACTGGCGTCTCCCCTTTTGAACCAAATTCATGGATGGGCACGCTGACTGAACTCCTGCTCACATTTCCACGGATCTCAGGTGGGATCCCCGTTTCATACGCCGATCTGTCTGGCCTGATGGTGATAACTTGGAGCACACCCGCAATTGGATCTATATCCCCAATGAAAAAGTTTGGCAGACGCCTACTCATGCTATCTGGGGTCTCACTCAGTTCATCGAATATGCGCCCACCTCTCCTGGATCGTTCTGTCAATCGTCAAGCAGGTTTCTGTGCTGCTCTGAAGTGCCTGCTATTATGTTTGCTTGCAAGGAAGAGACCAATCTATTACTGCAATCCTAATGCAAGTGCCCGTGCTTTTGGCCTTCAGACCTGTCTTTTGATGGAGTGCCAATATGTCATTGCGGAGGCTCACCGCGCCCTTGAAGACATGGTGCAGTCTGGGTTTCTATTTGACGCTCATCCAGCAATCGGCCTCAACACTCCGGAAGCCCTCACGGAACGGCAGGAGCTTATCACGTCATACCATTCTGGCAACCGTCCCCATACCAGGCAAGACGATTTTGAAGTTGCTGGATTTCCACCTCTTGAGTCTGTTCCTTCTTTTCTCTCCCTTGAGTGTCGTTTGGTGGGGGGGAGTGTTAGTCGTGTACGTCCTGGTACAGGACTATTCATGCACACCACGGACCAAGGTCAGAACAAGACGCCAGGTCAAAGTCCAGGTCAAGCATCTGGTAGCAAGCCCCCACCAAACACCACACCTAAACCCACGGCGAAGGCCACGCCAAAGAAGAGACAGAGAACAGATAAGTGACGCACCTGCAGATGTACAGTCAGCACTCAGCATGATTTCAGACACTTAAAGAAGGCATCTCCAGATTCCAGGAAATCAGGCTTTGAAGGAGTTGGTAGCGGAATCTGCCAACCACCTATTTTGGGCCCAAGGCCATTGTACTATATATATGAGTAGAGTTAGAACTCAGTTTTCTATATGAGTTTAGGCCTTATCTCTAGTCTTTCTCTCGTTGTTTGAGAACTCATGTATACTTATTTCTATCAAGAAAGCTTCATTATCTTCATTGTTCTTGGTTCATTCTTTTCAGTTTCTCTCTTCTAGATCTTTTGCAAATCCCACGTGACACTCAGCCAGGATTCTCCTGTTTGATCCAAGGGTCCTCACAGAGGGCTGTCTTGCAGGAGGTCCCGAACCCAGACCCTAAACAATAATAGAGGCCTTGAGATGACGAGGGAGTGCATCGGCCAAGTCATTTTTTGTCTCACATACATGAGTAAGATCATGCGAGGTACTCTTAAAATGGCTCTTTACTTTTATACTCAATTTACTTTCCCTAGTGCGACATCTCTTAACATTTTGAGTGTCACTTGAGCTAGAACTAGAATTAAAGCTAAGACTTCCATTCAAGAGGAATACATGAGATGAACCAGATGAGGATGAACATGGGAAAATGTCTAATGTATCGGCATGATCAGGATTTTCATCAAGTATTGCCAACTACTACAACAATCATAAACGAATAAGTTAGGCATGTTCCATAAAAAAGTAATAAAATGCATATTCATACCTCATTTGCTTCTTGATGTCACTTCCAATTCATGCTCCAATGGAGATGGAGCGTTTTTTTTTTTTTTTTTTGAGGGTAAAAGAGTATAAATTTATAGATATAAAGTGAGTACATAAAGAACCGCTGAATAGGGTAGATAGGCAGAATAAGAACAGCACGTGAGTGCACCTATTTTATTGCTAGAGTGTGTACTAGTAGAGCTAGCAGTCGTCTTCGCCATCAAGCAGATACTATAGAATCATCGTCTTCTCCACAATGAAGGGTACTATGGACTAAAACCAGTCTACTTCCACAGCTCCAAGCGGTTGATAGGCTCAGGAACAGTAAGAGTAGAAGTTACCTTATTTGCAGAGTTTTTCCAATCTTATCAAGTCCCTTGTTATAGGCAGTTCCCATCTTTCTATGGTGGGATAAGGCCATTAAAGCAACCTCCATATTTAAGTAGCTCTTAACTTTGTCTAGGCTGGCCGCCTCACACCGATGCTTCCAAATCACCCACAGAGCAATAGATAACAGGGAGGCCAGATAGGGCAATGATCAGAGACCAGAATGACCATGGGCCAATTGAGGTGGCAGGCTTCGAGCTCCAGTATAGGAGGTACCCAGGACCAGAATGGTAGTATCTCAGGGCAAAAGAAGAGATGTTGTGTAGACTCGCTAAGTACACATCCTAGAGGGCACAGATCATCATCAGAAATACATCTTCGAAATAATGCCTCTTTGGTCAGGAGGCCCCCCTGAAGGGCAATCCATCAGAAGAACTGTATTTTTCTAGAGCATAAAGACTTCCAGGAGTTAGCCAAAAGCTGGACAATAACTGGCCCATTGATCCCTAGCCTTGATATAGCTTTGAGAGAAGTTACCCTACAACGCTCGTGATAGACATTGGCCACGCAATACCTTTGGGAGCCTAGGCATAACCAAAGTTCTTCAGGACCCTCGACTCCCGAAACTCCATGGATATTAGCCAATATCTCTCAAAATACTTTTCTGTCACCTTCACCTACGCCATTCATCTTATTTTTAAGCCTGGTCTAGGAGATCCACTTACCATTTTCCCAAAGATGACACAATAGGGAAATCCCGTGATTTTTCCATTTGACAAAGATTCGAGGGTGCACCATTGCCAAGGGAAGATGCTCTAGTCCCTAAACTTGCTCATTCCAGAAAACACTGATCCTACCAGCATGATGTGGTAAGTCGGATGGGGAACAAAGGGCTTGAACTGTCTTCCATGCTTGGAATATTTTTCTCATGACTGGGGAGGTGCCAGGTGCAAGCTTGAAATCTCTAAAGGCAGCCCCAAGTTGATCCCTGGGTAGGGCAGGTTTACCTATAAGCTTACATTGGCTAAACCAGTGTTTGACAAATATAAGAGCAGGGGAGGTATCTCCATGTAGAACTCGTCACACAAATTTGGCAGCAAGAGCTTGAGCTTGAGTGAAGGGGTCCTTACAGCCCAACCCACCTTCTTTTTTATCTCTACAAAGTTCAGACCATGCAACCTGGGCTAGTCCACCCCAGATAAATTTCCTAATAATGACCTGGATCTGATTATAGACTCCTTTTTGCGCTACCAATACCGAGGAAAAATAAACATGGGAGGCGGCCAGGATGGCATTAGCCACAGTGACTCGGCCTGATACGGCAAGTCCTTTAGCTGACCAGAGGCCAACCTTCTTTCGGAGGCAGTCCAACAGGGGGAACCACAATCCCTTAAGATTATCAGAGAGAGAACGTGGAAGGCCCAAGAGTTTCACCGTCCCTCCTGCTTCTATAACGGGGAAACCCAGGGTTCTAACACAAGGGTCAACATCAGATTTTAAGGCCCATATAATAGAACACTTATTTGGATTTAATTTAATTCCTGATATGACCTCAAAGGCATCAAGAATTTCTCTAAAGGACTGGAAACTGCCATCATCAAATCGGAGAAACATAAATGTGTCATCCACATATTGCATAATAGTGAGCTTGTTCTCTAGATCAAGTAGAGTGAGGCCCTGTAGAGCACCTTCAGAGATCCTGAGATTCACCATCCTGGTAAGCATATTAGCCATAATAAGAAATAGATAGGGGGCAAGGGGACACCCTTGTCTAATTCCTCTCTTGAGATCAAAGAGACTAGAGGGTTCTCCATTGATAAGCACAGAAGGTCGAGGCCAGTTTATTCATATCCATAGAGATATTGATAAATTGTCGATCAAATCCCATGTAGGCCATTATCTCCTTCAAGGCCTCCCATCTAAGAGAGTCATATGCTTTTCTAAAATCCATTTTGATGAGCATACAATTCTGCCTTGACACCCTACTCTAGTGCAACCCCTCTCGAGCGGCCAGGTAGTTATCCAGGATGTACCTGTTTGGAAGAAAGGCAGACTGCTCCCTACCAATGACCCTGTTCAGGACGGGCTTTAATCGGTTAGCAAGCATCTTCATTACAACTTTATAGAGAGCATTGGTCAATGCTATAGATCTCCATTCACCCAGAGCTTGGGGTCTTGGGACTTTGGGCACCAGGGTGATGAATCCTGCTGCTAGGGATGGGTGCAGTGTTTGTGTGGCCCAGGCACCCCTGACTGCTTTGAGGAAGTGGGGACCCAATATATCCCAGAATTCTACAAAGAACTCGGGAAGGAATCCATCTGGACCTGGGGATTTGCCTGAAGCCAAGGAACATAATGTCTTGTTCATCGTTTGTCGAACGTTATAAGAGGGCTTGATTATCAGCAGCCGTGACTCCCATAGTCCAATCCATCTTTGCCAGCCATTGCGAAATCTGCAACTTATATAATGGCGGAAGGGACTCTTCCTTGAATTGGGATTGGAAATCTTTCCTTATAAAGGCTTTGATTTCAGCCGGATTTGTCAAGACATTCTGAGATTTGTCCTTGATAGATGTGATACTGTTATCGGCTAGCCTAGCTCCAGCCATTCGGAAAAAGCACTTGGAGTTTTCCTGATCAAGTTCAGCATACCATTTTGTTTTGGATCGTATTGCTGCTTCCTTTGCTTCCTCTTTCCCTTCAAGTTCTTCCTCTCGAGAGTGCATTGCCTGATTAAACGGGTCGCTGAATAGACACTGTTTAACTTCCCTGAGTTTGTTGTAGACCGACTCTTTTTCTCGCCTAAAATTCAAGGCTCTGTTCTTGCCCCAGACTTTAATCCATGCTTTCAAGGAGTTGAGCTTATGGATCCAGGCTTTCATTACATAGTGTGCCAAGGAATTCCCTAAAAGGGTTGCAGAAAGCCTTCTTTCCTAGCCGCGAGGTCTTGAATTTAAAGGGGACATTGCCATTTTTCTGAGCTGTAGGGATGTCTTCCAAGACCATTTTTTGGGGGACATGATCCGAGTGGGAGAATGCAAGGTCACCCTCTACGTAACACTTATCCATAAAACTTGCCATTTTGTTGGCCATGTAGAATCTATCCAGCAGGCAGTAGGCCCTCTCCTGATCTTTCTGTTTGTTAGACCAGGAAAATGTAGTATTAGAGGGAGGTACTAAGGAGAGACCCACCATATTTAGAAGCAAGTGCCATGAGTGCTCTTCCTCTGCTTGAAAATTCCCGTGTAGTCCTACTTTTTGGTTCCATACATCTGTCATGTTCAAACCCCCAAAGATCCGGTTATCCAACCAGTATTCTCATTTTGGGATATCCAGCTCTCAATCCCCTTCCACATAGTTGCCCTTTCAGACGGTTTATTGGAAGCATACACATTAACGAGCCCCCATCGACAGTTTTGGCTTTCAAAGATTACTATCTGTCACCTGCCCCCAGGCTCTGCAAACAAGCGTTTTTGCCTCTGTCCTTTCCAAAGAATGCACGTGCCCCCCTTGTACCTTGGGCCACACAACTAAAAGATGAGTACCCGCAGCCTACCCAATTACCAAGAGATTTGGCCTCAAAGTCCGGTAGTCTGTGTTCTTGCAACATGATAATATCTGCCTTCATTGACCTGACAGCTGCTAGGACCCTGGCACGTTTAAGTATCCCTTTGATGCCACGCAAATTCCATGATACTATTATCATTAATGAGGGGGTTGACTATTTCTCAATGCTTTACCCCATATCATGCTTATATGCAGGCACCTGATAAGGGGTAAGACTTGGCTTAGATTCCAGCAGATGGGGCCTCTAGAGAGAGAAGATAGATCAGATAGAAGAGCCAAGCAATCCCAGAAATAGATGTCAGTGCACCAGGTATTGTTCATGAAAGCAGAGGAGCCAGACAAGAAAGACTCCCAAATAGACCAGACCTTGGCTAGATAGATAAAAGGATGCCACGAGTGGGCAACCATTGGAATATATCTTAATGGAGTATTTCTAAAAAAGCATGGTCTAGCAAAAAGATGCCATATTTGATAGACATAGGAGTACCACGTGGGGGCAACCATTCGAATACCCCTAAGAGGACATGACCTGACAAATAAATGCCATGCTTGATAAGTGGGACATGACTTGGCAAATAAATGCCAAAATTGGTAAGTAGAGCAAGACTTGGCAAATAAATACCATATTTGGTAAGAGGGCGAGACTTGACAAATAAATGCCATGTTTGATAAGTGGGGCGTGACTTGGCAAATAAATGCCACAATTGATAAGTAGAGCAAGACTTGGCAAATAAATGCCATATTTGGTAAGAGGGGCGAGACTTGGCAAATAAATGCCATGCTTGATAGATGGGGAAAGGTAAGAGAATCTCCCATGAATGAACTGCCCTTCTAGAATTCTTTAGAAGGACATCAGGGTGAAGACATGTCCCCCATGGATTGACAGATAAGTGCCATTGACATGTGTATCCAATATTATTCCTTAATTGTCCCATAGCTCCAATGTTGTTCAATAATGAGTCGATCATTCCCAATGCCCTAATCATGCCTAATATCCATTTGGGGTAGCACTCGGTTCGATATGAAATGATATTTGGATATGGAATGATATTTGCACCTTTACTTGAGCAGACCAGAGGGAACCCGAGAATGTTCTTAGAGAACCCCAGTAAACAAAGCCAAATACCACCATAAGAATATATTTCTATCACATAATTTATAAGGTTTCCTCGTAGCCAGAACTTGAGTAGAACCAAATCACCAGAAGGTTGCTTAACAATGTAGGCAGAACTCCAAGACGCTCACATGGTGAGATTAGAGCTCCAGAAGGGAGATTTGAAACCACAGAGATGGGCATTCATAAGCAAGAATAGCCCATATATTAGAACAATCCTGATAACATAGAAGAAGAATCGGACACTTATCTCCAGAAAACATAGATTATATGACGCCATAGGCTATATAATTAGCAAATACAAAATGCCAAAAGGCTATTCTGATGTAGGCATCAAACATCCAGTAAACTAAAAACAAAGGATTGCATCAAACAACCCAGCAAATTATAAGCAGAAGACTATACAACAAAAGATATTTATCAGCCGAACATATATAAAGCCTGAAATAGAAGATATAGGCTCCTTCTTCCAGCCTCTGCCAGAAGAAACCTAGGTTTTTCAGCAGCTTAGTCATAAGGAGATGGCTTGCTGCCCTCCATCTGGGAATGCTCCAATAAAACCTTTGTCACAGAGGCTTCGAAGTGATGCTTATCTATTTTTTTGCTAATTCCTTTCTCCCTTTTCTTGCCAACAGTAGCTTTGCATACCGGGACAGGCAGACTTTCCAAAGGGGGTTCATCCTTCTCCATATTCTTATCAGAGGCAATCTTACAGTCCAGAGGGAAACCCTTAAAAGGGGGATGAGGGCTTGAGCAGAGGGATGGTCAGTTCTTGGAAGAATCCCGAGGCTAGGTAGACTCGTCAGCCAGAAGAGCAAACTGGTTTGGGGAGGGAATGATATCCTGGAGCAGAGTTGAGATAGCAGTTGCCTTTTCACTTGGATAGGGACCAGAGGGAAGTGTAGAGAGGACAGAGGGCAATGACAAGAGAGGAGGATGGATCAGAGGTCCATTAAGGCCAGACTGCCCTGAGCTATCACCCTTTGACTCAGTAACCTTTTTCTTGGTTGAATGTGCTATGGTCTGCTCAAAACCATCAAAATCAGCTACATTCTCTAACTGTTTCCCTTTCTTGTCAGCAGAATCGAAGACCAGAGGGATGATGGGGCAGAGTTCCCCTGCATGCACTCTATCTCCACAACTGGGCAGGGGATGGGTAAGCCTGAGACAGATAACTTGAATTCTGTGAGGACCTTATCGAAGCTATGGAAGAAGATAGAATCCGGCAATGGCTTGGAGATGTCAACAGAGACACATATTTTAGGGGCATCAGAGATACTACCACCCATTTGTACAAAGTCTCCCAAGCTGGAGGCAATGGCTTTAAAAGCTTGCTCAGTCCAGTATTCGGCACTGAGATTAGATAGAGAGAGCTAGATGGAAAAAAACAGAGCCTCAGGTTTATGAGGGTTAAATCCAGGTCGCCATTTCTGGAGCAGCACCTGTCCCTTGAGACAAGTAGCAATCCCTTTTTTAAGGATCAGCAGAGTATCTCTTTCAGACTGAAAAGTGATCAAAAAATATAGGTTCCCAAAAGGCTGGACCCGAGGCAAGATTCTACCTCGGAAAAAACGCTCCATGGTCTTCTTAATATCAGATAAAGAGGGATTACCTCTGATAATTTTGGCAATCAGAGCATGATTATCGAGGTGACAAATCCGGTTCGCCACCTCAGGAATGTGGAGGGAGACATGAGTAGCTTCCTCCCTGGGAGAGGCAAGGGAAGCTCCATCCCAAACTATAAAGGGTACCATGATATCCTCCATGGCTGAGGTCGATGGATTAGCCTCAAGCATGGTATAATCGACGTGCAGAGTTTAGTAAGTCTCGAGCCAATAGTACTCTTGCAGCCAAGAGAACTGGACTAAGAGGGACTGAGTTGGTTGAGCCTCAACATTCCCAAATACAAGAAGCCTGACTATCTCCGGACAAAGGCGGGAGCAGCACCTCTAATAGTAAAACCCCCGACACAAGAAAACTGATCAAGATACAAATGCCTGCTGTCGATGATGGATACCCACAGAATATCAACTGGTCCCTCAATAAAACCCCACCAAATATATTCAGTATTCACCAAAACAACAGCTCTGTGGATTACCGGAATTTGAACAGAGAGGGATGAGGAGAAGGGTGATGAAGTTGCAGAGGCACCAGACACCTATGGACTAGAATCTGTAAAAAATACCAGAAACTCCATGATAAGGCCACATTAGATCTTATGGAGCTCAAGAGTGATGTAATCTGTGAAAGCTTCTGAGTACAGAAAAAACTTTGTAGTAGGGTGACGATCTGCACTGAGATAGGCAATTCTGAGCTCAGTGGCAGTAGCAGCTGGATCAGTGGTCGGGTGGGACTGTTTCCCTATGAAGAAAAGCTCAGGGAATACAGTCTCGTCAATCAGAAAACCCCAGATGTCTGCTGGGGAACCCTCTAACCACCCACAACAGATTTGGGAGTTACTATAGAAAACCACAAAATATTTGGAGAGCTCTTCTGCTGTAGACTGAGATGGAGAAGGATTGCTAGAGACAGAGCAAGAGCATGCGATTTCAAGGGGAAGTGCTTTCCCCATCTAACCGAAACATGGAGATCCAACTGAGGGAAGGATGAGGCGGGCAAAAGAAATTCTAAGCGGGACAGAGGCAAGCAATTGGGAGCCGACAAAGGTATCTATTGGGAACGATAAAGAGAAGGCAAGGGATTTAAGGGTTTAAGAAGCAGCCCAACTCCTAAATCTGTCAGGGGACAGACCCCATCGAACCCCAAATCCAGCCATATCCCTGCCAATGATAGAAAGTCTTGGTCAAAGATCAAGAAGCCTTGGTCAGAGGGCACCCAGCCATGATTGGAATGTCTCCCCTCTACAAGGGGAGGACTAAGAGCTGCAGAACTGTCGCAGCCAAATCGAAATTATCAGTTCAATGGTAGGGAGGTATGAGTGCCAGGAAAGTAGACGTGAAAAAGCGGTTGGAATCAGCTTCGGCCTCTCAAACAGGGTGCAGAGGTTCCCTTGATACAACCAAAGGTGTTTTTGGAAGGGGGCGAACCATTGGGCGCTCAGAACCTCCTCTCAGAGTTTCAACACATATAAACTTTGAGATGGAGCATTTGGTATCAAACCATGTCGCTTTTTGTGTTGTTTTCTCGTGCTATACATTCTTCTGCTAGTGCCTTTGCATTGGTTACATCAAGAATGGTCGTACTACCTTGCAAGCCACTCCAGTGGATCATTTGGGGCCCAATCTTTATCTTTACTTCTACTTGATTGAGACAATGAAGCATCTCTATTCATAGTGAGCAACTATAAATATGCATGTCGTGATGATATAGATGCAAAACAGATAAGAGAGAGCTCAAATTTTATCGGCGAGAAGTCATTAACCATTGGCATCGAAGATCGAGTATTTGATGACTCGGAGTCATTATCAGAGTCACTGGAATCCTCTGAGATAGTCATTCCAATTTGATAGTCCAGTAGCACAGACTAAGGAAGACTAGCAACGAAAGCCCTAAAAGACAATAATACTAGCAACAAAACCTGACCAAGTAATCCCGTGCCCAATTTGTTGTTAATTTATTCTAACGGTTAATCATAAATCTGACGAAAAATCGTCAGTGTAATCGTCACATTATTCGTCACAATTTTCTTCTATTTCTTGCACGTATTTTTTTTCAATAAAATACTTAATTATTATCATTTCCTCTAAAAAAAGAAAAACAAGGTGCTGCGCACGGAGGGTTGCCCTCCGTGACCCGAGAGTGACAACTCGAATTAAGGCATTAGATAGTATAGTTTTTGCAAGGAATCGACAACTTTGGTTGATACTCACATGCTTAATCCACATGAAAACTGTTCAGATACAGAGAAATTCCATGCATGATTGTAATCAACCTCTTAGGTAAATCTACACTATAATGCTTATTATTTGAAAGCATATATAGGAAAAATGTGCCTTTTATTCAATCAACTTAAATCTTGACATGTTTTGATTAGGATTGATTTTCCTCATTGTCAAGATCTGTCAAGATCTCTAGATCTCTAGGATCACTGACTAATTTTTCTAGCATTGCTTTGTAATTGACAGTGCACTTTTCAGTGGCCTGCATTTGGCTCTTCTCAATGATGTTCTACTTGCTCTTTTTTGGTTAAGTTATATCATTGTGCATCTCATCTCAGTATTATAACTTTATTTGAATAGCGAGAGGTTCTCCCAACATTTCAATATTAAAACTCGTGTAAAACTATGCTCTAGATACCTTAAAATCAACAAGCTCAATAATAAAACTCTGATATGCAGTTTTGACCAAAATATAGATGGTTTCATGTCTCTATAAATCACATCCTTATTGTGCAGATGCTACGAGAGAGTCTATAATCTTTATACATGTTTAGATAAATAAATAAAAAGTCACCTTTTTAGATGGATTTCTTTGAAATCAATGCCCCAACCATTAAAATATTCCAACATTGCAGCATAAATTTTTTTGGCAACAAATCAATATTAGAACACTAGGTCTTGGTTCTATGCAATTCCAACTCATAGAACATGATATAGCCCTTGGGGCCAATGTCTAAAGGTTTCATGACTTCAGTATTGATATTGGCCTATTTTTTAAGAATAATTTCCTAAAAAAGATGCTAAACCTTAACCTTTCACGTATCCACTTTGCCCTAGAGAGACTTCTACACTAAAAAAATCGCAATTTATTTCTATAATTTTTTTCTTTATTGTCTATGCCCTTGCTTTATTCCATTGTTTACGTCTATATGGCCCCTTCTCTATTGAGGTTCATGCCCTTGAGTATTTGGATGATCTTGCTTTCTATTGAGGTTCATGCCCTTGAGTGTTAGTAGACATTAAAATTTCTAAGCATTCATAATAGGACGAAGACATTAAAAATGGCACAACAGATGCAGTGTCTGGTGCTCTAAAGACCATAGCGTTATACACAAGGCATGATGGTATAGCGAGAGCCCTCATAGTGATGTTATTAATGCTGTGCAAAAGTCCTAGTAGCACGTTAGCAAAACTACAATTGAAATATGGTGCTACTACTATTAGGTTCAAAAGGCACAATGGAAAGTGAAACTTTATCTTCGTCTATTCTTTCCAAATTCTCTTTGCCTGCCAGAGCAGTGACAATGGCCCCAAATGCACTTAAAAACTGATGCTTTCATGTGCGCGTTCTTTGTATCTGGATCCGTTCTCTATATCTGGACCATGTGTATCTGTAACTACACATGATGTACGGCCATGGCTGGGGGTTTCAAGTGTCTGCTTGTTCCCGCCGTCTATTTCAGCTGTTTCTTCTTCCATGGAGAACCAGTCTGCACGGCTGTTCAGAATATGAAGAGCAGAGGGAGCTAATGTGGCACATAGTCATGAACTTTTGGAACATACATAGACACCTCGAATGGATAGTGTGTTTAATCTATGATTATGCTGACAGTCAAAAAAGATGTAGAGCATGACATTGCTGATAGTTAAACTCCCAAGTGTACTTATTTGTTTACAACTGGCATAATGTATCTGGACTTGCCTCATTTGAAGTGTTCCAACCGATGTCCATGTAGGAATGATTGTTAGAAATGATTCTCAGTGATTATGAAAAAGAATGTGCTTAGAGATAAGGTTTTAGGAAGTGTCTCATAGTTGAAGCACTGT
The DNA here is from genome assembly GCA_021234155.1 of Isoetes taiwanensis. Lineage (NCBI taxonomy): Eukaryota > Viridiplantae > Streptophyta > Lycopodiopsida > Isoetales > Isoetaceae > Isoetes > Isoetes taiwanensis. The sequence goes on from JAJEKV010000040.1 coordinate 8,981,191, forward strand.
TACCCATCTTACAGATTCTGAAGAACCAATTTTCAACTGGTTCAAATCACTTTAGGCTTTTGCTTTCCAATGTCTCTCAAGATGTCAAGTGTTTTCGAAGACCTTGGGAGGAAGGGAGGAACAGGGAGTCAAGTCGCATCATCAGGTACAACAAAACTGGGATGCATTGTTGTCCAAGCATGAACCACTTCACAAAGATAGAAAAACAACCTTTTGGTCCATTTTATTGTGAGATCACAGCTTGGGAGTCTGCCCAATTTAAACCAAATAAAATCTGAGTTCCTCGTCCCTTTCCACAACTTGAAAACTACTTGCTGAATCTAATTGAGATAGGACTACTATCCTTCTGGATTTTCTAAAGATGCAATAATTTGGTCACATGCTCGTAGCCTGTGAGACCACAATCAGCACCCAATGTAGACTATCAATGCAAAAGACAGGTTGGAATAATAATCAATGAAATACAACGAGATTGCATTCATGGAGAAACATTACTTACCCTTCAGCAGTACAAAGTCCTAATGCAAGAATGTCCTCTAGCGTAGTTGGTAACACAGATCTTAAAATTGATGCAGTTATACCTGCAGCTCCCAGGCTCCCAAATATCCCCATAATCTGGACAGACAAAAACAGAGAATCATGTCCATAAGAGACAGTTTAGCTTACAATATGGTCATGACAAAATATATGCAAAGCTCAGCACCACTTGTCCATCTGATGTTCCAATTCAATTCAAACTACCTTTTCATCTGCAGAAAGGATCTGTGCGACAAGTGGATTGGATTCCCCTGTTTTTGCTAATTGCTGCAGGCAATCGATAGTCTACAGAAACCCAGTTAAGCCATCAAGGCAAAATGCAAAGAAAGATCTGCTACAAAATGCAATTTTGTCATATAGATTGTTGGGCAGACATAACCTGCATGCATCGGAACCTGCACCAATCTTCAGCAGTGTCAAAAAACAACAAAAGGAAAAGGCAACGAAGGCAAAAAATAAGGCAAGAAGAGTCATTTTTTTGCAAAGACCCACGGCAGGTTACTTTCTACTGCATTTCATTTTCATGTATGACCTCTTTCTTTTCTTCTACAGGGATTCCTTTTCGCCCTGTTCCAGAGAAGCTCGATGGCTCTGCTCTGTAAGGGATAACCTTGGGGCATCTGCATATCCTAAACCACAGCATGCCCACAGCATGGCTGCCAGTTAGGACTTGGCTTAGAACGTATGGTTGCCAGTTATGGAGGCGAAAGCTGGAGTATGGAAGAACTCGATTTGCTCTAGGGCGGTACAACTCAAAGGTTCACCCTCAAATTGCCGAAATTAGAGTTGCAAAAGAACCCACGAAAGGAAAATCCTGAGGCAACTTTGCAGCTTGCATTTCGACCTCTCTTCCGGCACTATCAAATGGAAGAAGAAGGAAACCCATCTGAAAAACACAATCAACCACTAAGGAAATATGTGAAAATATTTAAAGCACCACAATTAGCACACAAATTTGAATGCTGGGATTTTCAAATGACATATGGTCTTCAAATAAAGACCGCTCGTACATTAAGATGAAAGGCAAAAGGCCTTTTCTAGTTCCAACACAGACCATAGGTGCCTAGCATAAATGTGGATATTGCAATGCATATGTTACAATTAGGAGTTAAAAATTTACCATTGGAGGGGCAATTGCGTATAATACTTCGTAAATGCTAAGATAAAAAAAATCTGATGCTAAATTCTAGCAGCCTTGCAAAACTAATTCTGATATGGCATCAACAACTATAATCAACCACTTAAGAAATATGTTAAAATATGAAAAGTACCACAATTAGCACACAAATTTGAATGTTGGGATTTTCAAATGCACATATTTGGCTCCACTGATATTTGTGAACAATCTGGATTGAAATTGCAATGTATGTTTACGATTAACCTTAATGCCTCCTTTCCTCTCAAGTTTCACCTGATATAATAATTAGGATTTTGAAGGGTTGCTAGGCACTGGATCAATATTCCTATTGCATTTCACTCAAATGTACAGTATCCTAGGCTATACAAATTTCCATACGCATGCATCACATCTTAGAAGCTATATTTATGCAGTAATACATTTCTTCTGGAATAGAGCCATTCAGCATGTTCTCAAAGCTTTGAAGGATTGAAAAAGCATGCCCAAACAGGTCCATAAACAATTTTGAGTTAAATATAGAATGGCTCAATTTGAGCATGGGAGATTCATATTCAAGGTAAATCCATTTGAATCGATGTCAGTAGATAAAAGAATTATAGATGCTTCAAGCATATGTGCTTACACACTATAACATCAAAAGAGATATGCAGGATAACAGATTATGCGCCATGTGTTTACTGTGTTTGGAAAATTCAAGACCATGGAGGCATTTTTACCAGCTTCTGTTTTCTCTTTTACCAGCTTCTTTTTTCTGTTGCATGATCTCTGCTGTCCTAGGCAACATTCAGACTTCAAAAAATGCCCTTCCAGTAATGCTCTTCAAACACGCTGGAATGGCCTATCCATCTGTGCAAGAACATAGAAAATTCAAGCGTTGAAGCTATGCAGCATAACAGATTATGCGCCATGTGTTTACTGTGTTTGGGAAATCCAGGACCATGGAGGCATTTTTACCAGCTTCTGTTTTCTCTTACAGGTCTCGTCCTTTTGCGCAGTCACGTAGCACAGGACATCCCTGCTGTTGCATGATCTCTGCTATGAAATTACTCCGTGCGCCCAATTACTCCATGCGCCCAATTACTGAAATACAAAGGTTATAGAGTGATAAATTCTATAGTACTATTAAGCAAGCAATATAGTAAGAAAGACCATACTTGGACCCAGAGGCAACGTTCAGACTTCAAAAAAGCCCTTCCAGTAATGCTCTTCAAACATGTTAGAATGGCCTATCCATCTGTGCAAAAACATAGAAAATCCATGCATTGAAACTATGCAACATAACAGATTATGCATTAGATAATTGATTGAGGAAAGCTTAAGAATGAAGAGTGTTTAAATGGAAAGGGAGATTATACATTCACGATTGCAGTGGTACACACACTCCAAAGAAAAGGCTTCTTCTTCTTTGCCAAACAGCCAGAGATTATTTAAGCACATAGACTTCTTGATAAGGTTCATGAATCAATTGAAAAAACTCTAGTAAAATGGCCCGAAAGCTTTTAGTGGGAAGCTCCTTTCGAATCTGTAAAGAAAAGCCAGAAGATTAATTGCCAGAAAAATCAAACCCACGGAGCAGTTAACCGGAACCTTACCTAAAAAGAAAAAACCCCGACGTCATGCCTCGCCTCATCATATATGCCACCGGAACTGGTGCAGCACTCAGGCATTGCTGCATAACGATTGAAAGGCAATATTGTCTGGCTCTCCTCGTAATCAAAAGTCTACAATTTCATGCAAAGCGTCATAAAATTGAATGAGAAACGGTGAGAATTTAAGAAAGAGAATAGACTTACATTGAGCCTGCACAATTCAATAACCATAAAAAGATTGAATGATTGAAAAGATACTGGTTTTATGAGTTATGACAGAAAATGCAATGCTCCAAAGAAATCATTCCTCAAATTTTGTATCTGAGCAGAACTTTGTAATATTCCAATCAGCATCATTCTAACCAAGAGATAAAATCCTCTAGCTATAGCTACAGCTACAACCTACTTTACAAACCCTGTTCATGTTTAATGATAATAAATTTTAATCTTCCAGACAGTAGCATCTATATATTGAGAAATATGGTGGACAAAGATGCTAGATATTTTCGAATGGGCACTTGATGCAGTGGATGTCAATTATACTTGATTAATTGCATTCCATGTGACCACATCATAATGCTGCAATTTGTAAAACATGTTATCTACCTCTTGGATCCTCCCACATTAGCCATACATATTTATTATGGCATTGGCCACGACTATGTCCGTATCAAATTTATCAAGCACAATATCTTTATGTATCTGTTTACCATCTGTTAGAGCTGCCAGATTGGCACATGCATCCAAAGCAGTCAGTCGCATAAGTGTATTACTGGTTTCACCCCTTTAGCATTCATTTGATGGAAAAACTCCAAAGCCTTCTTATTATTTCCATTCTGCACATATGCTCCAAGCATAGTTATCCAAGAGATAACATCACGGTAATGCATGTTGTCAAACAGTTGTCTTGCATTATTAACATCTCCACAATAAGCATATGCTAACCTCCAGATGGCTTTTCTAATTTACATTTTCTCGGAGTTGTATTTGTTATAACTCTAATAATTCCTATTTGCTGCCAATCAGTATGCAGGTCTCTCAAACCATTGTTGATATATTTAACGATGATAAAGACATAGTTGCAGTTTACTTTCATAACATATTCTGAAGGCCAAGGTCTTAACTTGACTCTACCTTGCAGTTTACTTTCTTTTGCTTCATGTTTACTTTTGTTGCAGATTTAAGCATCTACATCTACTGATCTACTGTAGATTTAAACATTATATGAAAACATGCTTAAGGATGGTTGTAAACCCTCAAGGCAAGTTTTTACAGCAATCATCTCCACCTATACATGGAGTGGCATCTAGATAAAGTATTTGAAATCTTTGAGGAAATTAAAAGTAGATCAGTATGTTTTCCTGATGTTTTCACATATAGTTTAGTGAATAACCATGCTATGATCATGGCCTTCTTGCTCGAGCATATGAATTGCTTCAAGAAATGCAATTCAACAGAATTGAATCAAGTACAGTTACTCACAACACATTGCTTAATGCGTATGGCAGAGCAGGCATGCTAACTGAGATGGAAGACTTTAAAAGTCATGACGAGCAGGAAAACTTGTAAGCCTGATGTTTGGACGTTGTGACGTTCCAGAATAATATACGGTATGAATACGTATATTATACTGACACGTCACTAGTACATGTCGACTCAGACGATATGTACACATCGACCATAAGGGGTAGTACCCTAGGGTACAACCCTGTGAACCATTATATTGCACATGTTAAGACCACATGTGAATATAATATCATTTTGCCATGTGGCAATAGGCCATTGACCAAAAGGGCCCAGCCCTAAATTCGTGGGGATAAAGGGGCATAAACCCTAAAAGGGAAACCCTTTCGGTTTCCAGCCCCTATAGGTCGGATTGGAGCAGCATTGGACGCCATTTCGCCTGAAGAGTAGCAGAGAAACCGGAATCCCTTAGTTGCAGCTCGATCCAAGCCAGCAATCTCGAGATTCAGCAGCATGGACGCCTTCAGAGGAGTGGGAGCCAGCCAAGAAGCCGGTTAGTGGTTGATCCGATAGTTAGATCCGAGTTTTCAGCCTTCATTCCATAGGATTAGTATTCATTCTTAGCTATAGGCGACCCCTACAGCCTAAGAATGATAGATACTAACAAAGGAACCTAACCATGTATGATTAGGTAGATTAGAATAGATGTATTCTATTATTTCAGTTCTGTTGTGATGATATTGTGACATTCTATGCGCCACTCTTGTGTATTGGGAAGGGGGGTAGAGACCCAGAGCCCAAGTAGTTGGATGATCCTAGTTTTAGCCCATTAATTCCCAATTAATGCGGCCTGTGCATAAGAGCCCGCCTGGCTGTGGGTGGCGGAGCTAGACCGGCTGACAAGGGAGATCTTGTCTAATCACAGTTGATCCCTCCAGTGCGTGGCGGCGGTAGGGAACGTTGTGAGCCGGGCCTAATACCCCCAACACTAGCGTGAGGGCAGGGTATGGGCTCGACACCTCTTGGGTGATGCGTCATCTTCTAGGGGTTCAAGTCGTATACGAGCAGTGGCTCTCTGGCTCGCCTGTGATTGGCATGCACCTTCTGGAGGAGAGTGATCCCCTCCTGCCTCATCGGGGCTGGGGAGATGCAACCCAGTAGCAGTAGCCCCTCTGGCTATTCACCCGGCAGGCTACGGTCAGGCTCCAATACTTTTCAGCCTATCTGCAAAGTATGCACAGGAGGGGCGGATGGAGTGGACTACCTAACGACCATGTTCCTATGCCAGCCAAATCCATTTGCCATGAATTCTGTCTGCATTGCTATCTGGAGACCCCAAGCCGTCAGTCGATCCCCATCAGTCCGAGCCTGGGTAGGATCTTCCTATGTTATGTGATGTCCCCTACTCGTATACGGTGCACTCACCGTATACAAACAGGAGTTCATCCCCCATACCAGCTCCATGCCGATACAGGGCCCTCCACATAACACTGCAACCGTGACGGGTTCCAGTGGGAAGAGTGAAGGGGTCATTTTACCCCGTCTCCCTCAGGGTCTACCTAGCTGCGGAAGCGTAAACATACATCTCAGTACACAACATAAGCACATACCCACCTCGAAGGGTGGTCCATCACATCTGCATAAACAAGGTGAGCACAATATATAGGTGAAATTCTACCCAAGGCTCAGACTCAAGGGGATGACTGACGGCTTGGGTCTCCGTGAGTTCATTGCGCATGTAATTCATGGCAATGGATTTGGTCGGCATAAGAACATGGCATAGGGTTGTCCACTCCATCCGCCCCTCCCGCACACTTTGCGAGTAGGGTGAAAAGTGTCGGGACCCGATCAGAGTCTCGCCGGATGCATAGCCGGAAAGGGCTATTCCCGGGTTTCATCCTCCCAGGTTCGATGGGGCGGGAAGGGATCACTCCCTCCGTGAGATCTACATGCTTTGACTCAAGGTGACTAGAGGGCCACCGCCTGTATTCGACCAACCCACCGGAAAGTGTACACCACTTCACGGGTGTCGAGTCCATGCCTCACCCGCACTCGGTGGTGAGCCATTAGACCTAGTCACAATGATCCCCGTAGGCCTTACACACCGGAGGGATCGCTCAAGAGTCGAACATGAACCTCCTTCTCGGCCCCGGCCCCTTCACCCACAACCCGGTGTAGTTCTTGTGTACAGTAGAATCTATAGTGTGCTAGAGAGGCTACTCTAGGAGCATCTACTACCAAGCTTTAGGTCTCTACCCCCTTCCCAATACAAGGAATTCATAGAGATACATCGTCCATATACATCACGAAGAACTAAAGAACTATATCTAATCTACATCATAGAGTTAGGTTCTTTAGTTAGAGGTTTGTATCTAGAGATCTAGAAGGTTGCTATGGGCAATTTAATAGGCTAAACCTACTGATTCTATGACCGAATTAGGGTTTAGACTATCTAATTGGCCAAATACCTGATCCTTGAGTGGCTCCTCCCGACTGAGCTCACCCATCCTGGCCAAACGCCGAATCAAGGGAAACTAACGGTGCAATTCACTCAGGCAGAGGCTGGGAGGCGGTTTTGGCTGTTGAGGCAGCCAAAACAGAGTTCTAAAATTCTAGAAACGAAAATTGGGCAAGTTAGGGTTTCCCTCCCTTAATAGACAAGGGGTTGGCTAGGGTTTCCAATTATCCCCTTTAGGCATGTGGGATAATTGGGAATGGGCCCACTTGCCCTTAATGGCTAGGTGGCAAAATGTGCCCACATGGAAATGTGTGCCCACATTAATGTGTACATTGGAAAATGTGCACATTAATTGCACCTATGGGTGTGGCCCACTTGCATGAAGTGGCCATATGGGAAAATGTGCACCTAAGTGAATGTGCACATTGTTTAATGTGCACATTAATAAATGCACACTCCTTGCACGTTGCCCCCTAGGGCTACTAGCCTAGCTACACGTTGGCGTACACGTCAGTCGGGGTGGCGTGTACGCGTGACGAGGCATTACAGTATACGTCCTGGGAGCGTATACTGTGCTGGAACGTCACATTCTCCCCACCTTGAAATGATGCTGTCCGCAGCATCGTGGGTCTCCCCACCTTGGGATCATCCTAACCTGCAATCAACCTGATACATACGATAAGCTAATATAATACTTACACATTTATTAAGATTACATTAAGGTAATATTTTTAGGACATTATCTCGCCATTATATTATGAAATAACTTATCAATTCATAGCATGATTAAAACAGGTTACTCGATAATTCACTTAACATGACAATTAAGTTTATCAAAATTAAAATTAACGTCCGAGGTACTCTTCATTCCTTGCAACACATTCCAACAAAATTTGTGTTGCAAGTCTTCGTAGCTCGACCTCCTTGCCCTCCGGAGCGCTCTATTGGCCTGCAGGTCGACACTACGTTAGTACCATTTTAATTATTAATAAAATTTTGGTTATATGGTGACCACCCCACCTATCTACATGGATGCATGGCTAATCTCCCGGCGTAGGAAGAGGGTGAATCTTCCATTATGGTCGTGGAGACAGCACCTATATGCCTATATGCCGCTCATGCCTACACCCTAGTTGCCCAGCGTGGAGGATAGATCCTTCCCGTATATGGGGCGTGAAGGCCTGATTCCTCCTATCAAAGCATATATGGGGCTAGAGGTGCTTTTCCTATCAATGCATTCCTTCATGACCTCCTTTCTCTCGAGGTCGTCTACTTCCGTGGGACAGGAGTAGACTTTCTAATCTACCTTCCACTCGCCCAAGCGGAAACGCGGTCATGCTTGCATTGACATTACACCACGCCCTAGAGCTCACCGTAGTGGTCTCATCATCGGTCACAACGCATGCGACCCATACCTAGCATAGGTTGCATGCGTAGATTAATCTTAACTATACATAGAATTAATCTACACAAATCGACATGCCTGAGCCGATTTCTTCGGAGATGACCTTGCCGTCCCATTGCTCCGTAAATTGTGGGTACTGCTTTACTAAATCTTTCTTAAGTACCCATGTCGCGTCTTCCACTGGCAAGTGTTTCCACTTGACCAAATATTGGAGAAACTCAGATCTCCTCGTTTTCTTGAAAGCTTCATCAAGAATCAATTCTGGAACTATTTCCAGCTGCTCCTCCGTCATTTCCAACAACGTTGGAGAGTCCAAGACTTCGTCTGGATTTGGAGTGTGCTTCTTCAACAAACTCACGTGGAAGACCTTATGAATCTTTAGGTGTGCTGGCAAGTCTAGCTTGTAGGATTGATTACCTACTCTCTTGACTATTCTGAAAGGTCCAGCCCACCTTGGAGCAAGCTTCTTGCAATTCCCGATTCTGAGCTTCGCCTGCTTCACCTTGATCTTGAGCCAAACATCATCTCCAACTTTGAACTCTCTTACTGTTCGATGCTTGTCGGCGATGCTCTTCTGTCGACTTCTTGCTGCTAGCAAATACCCTCGAACTTCTTCCACGAGCTGCTGCATGTCGGCCAACATCTGCTGCGAAACCTCTACTTTTGACACGGGATTGTGCCAAGTATCTGGAGTTAGGCACTGGTAGCCGTAATTGATCATAAACGGCGACATTTGGGATGATTCCTGCTTGGTGCTATTGTATGCAAACTCCACCAAGTGAATAAATTCTTCCCACATACCTTGCTTATTCCAGACATAGTTTCGTAGCATGTCCTCTAAAATCCTGTTGGTCCGCTCCGTTTGGCCATCCGTCTGGGGATGATATGCCGTGCTCATGGATAACTTGGTCTGAATCGTCGTAAAGAGGTCTTGCCAGAAGGCACTCATGAACTTCGGATCCCTGTCGGAGATAATCTCCCTTGGCATGCCATGAAGCCTGAATATCTCTTTGGTGAAGAGCTTTGTTGTATCCATAGCCGTATCTGTGGTCCTGCAAGGCACAAAATGTGCCATTTTCGACAACTTGTCGACCACTACCATCAAGGCATCCTTTCCTCTTACTGTTCTTGGAAGCCCTGTGATGAAATCCATGCTGATCACCTCCCACTTAGCGTTTGGCACCGCTAATGGCTCTAAGGCCCCTGGAATTCGGAGCTGTTCCGCCTTTGTCTGCTGACATAGCTGGCATTCCTTAATGTAGCGAGCTACTTGCTTCTTCATTCCTGGCCAATAATAGCTGCTGCGCACTTTGAAATATGTTTTCATGAATCCCGCATGGCCAGCTATTGGGCTGTTGTGCGTATCATGGAGGATCAATTTCCTTACACCTGATGATTCGGGTACGCACAACTTGTTCTTATGGTATAACAGGTTGCCTTCCTTCTTATAATGTTTAAAGGCTTCCCGCTCCTTATCTGTTCTAGCCTCCCTAGAGAGGCTTGCCCATACTTCCTTGAAATCCACATCCGTTGGCAAGGATTCTTCAACCTTCTTACCAAAGTCGCTGGAGAGCGTCGAAATTGCATTGCAATGCACTCTAGTTGTCAGGGGATGCCTTGAAAGCGCATCCGCTACCACATTGAGCTTCCCTGGCTTGTAGACTATATCAAAGTCATACTCTTCAAGGAACTCCATCCACCTTCTCTGCCTCAGGTTGAGGTGCGGTTGGTTCGCGAATACATACCGGGAGGCTCGATGGTTCAGATCCAACCGGAACTTCCTTCCCAAAAGATAGTGCCTCCAAATTCTTAATGCCCTGACAACCGCAAGCAATTCCTGATCGTGGGTGGGGTAGCGCGTTTCGGCGTCGTTCATCTTCCTGGAAGCATACGCTACCACACGCTCTTCTTGCATGAGCACTTTGCACTGTAGCTATCTTACTCGCGTCCATTGCCGCTACAAGCTTGTCTTTCTCCGGGTCCGGCGGGGGGTTAAGATCAAGGGCGGTTGTTAAAGCTTCCTTCAACAATTCAAACCTTGCTTGGGCTTTCTTGTGCCAATGCTCGCCCCAATCCTTCACTTTCTCCGCCCTCGTCAAGTTCGTTAACGGGCGCTATCTTAGCAAAGTTCTTCACGAACTTCACCGTAGTACCGCTAGGCCGAAAAACTTCGACTTCATGCACATTCTTCGGCGCCCCAATCGAATGACGGCTTCAATCTTGGCGGGGATCCGTCGAGATTCCTTCTTTGAGATCACATGACCCAGGTATTCCACCTTCTCCGTTCTTGGCGACACTTCGACAACTTAACGCATAACCGGTGCCTCTTCAACTTCTCTAGCACTCTCCTTAAGTGTTGTATGCGTGCTCTTCAAGGGATCTGCTATACACCAAAATGTCATCAAAGAATACAATCACAAAGGTGTCTAAAAACTCCCCGAAGATGTCGCTCATGAGCCTCATGAACGTCGCCGGGGCATTTGATAAGCCAAAGGCATTACCGCGAACTCATAATGCCCATACCGCTTCAAGGCGGTCTTATGGATATCTTCTTCCTTTATCCTGATCTGATGATAGCCCCCACCTTAAGTCGATTTTGAGAAGACCTTTGCACCTTGGAGTTGATCCATCAAGTCGCCCTCGATCCGGGGAGCGATACTTGTTCTTAATGGTGTGCTTGTTCAACCGCCTATAGTCTATGCACATCCTTAAGCCGCCATCCTTCTTCTTTACAAAGAGAATGGGCGCCCCAAATGGCGAGACACTAGGTTTAATGAAGCCTAGGTCGAAAGCAACTCCTCGCAATTGCTTCTTCAGTCTCGGCAACTCCTGCTGCCATTCTCGTATGGAGCCTTTTGCTTGTCGGCTTCGCCCCTGGTTCGAAAGTGCTATCTCACACTCGACTCCCCTATAAGGAGGAAGCCGCTTGATCTCACCTCGAAAGAGATCATGGAACTCCGCGATCAGCCGAGCTATTTGCTTCGCAACTTGCCGGAAGCCTCGCCTTCCTTTGCTTTCCTCGATTCGCTCATCAATCTCAAGCTTGAAGATGTATGCCACCTGCTCGCCTTTGATGCACTTGAACAAAAGCTAGAAGACATGCACCGCATGATGGGAACAACTTTTTACCCGTGATCTCGATGATCTTGCCGCCGGGTGTTGGAAAGGTCACCTTCCGCTTTCCACAATCGATAATGGCCCCCGCTGGTCCAAGGTACTCCATTCCTATGATCAAGTCGCATTTGCCAATGCCCATTACTTCTGCTCCCATCCGATATTAATCCCTCGCAAGTCGATGTCGGCTAATTCTCTTGCCTCCCCGCTCAAATTTTATTGCCCCACTTGCTAAGACAACGGGCCTTGGCTTTGACTTTAGTGGTTTCAACTTCAACATTTGAACCATTCTCGGGGATGCAAAGTTATGGCTACTTCCCCGAGTCTATCAAGACTATGAAGGACTTGGCCTTGGCCTTCCATACTTGTGGAAATTACTTTATCTTGCTCTCTCGCTTGCTCAGATCTATTGCGGCAAAGATATGACACTCACCCCTGAATGTAGTCGCGGGCTTCCTCGCCGCCGCCGTCGTCGAGAGTGTCCCAATCTCCCAACTCCGCTTCTTGCTGCCAGACTCATGACGTAGGGGCGCCACACCGTCCTATGGCCTGGCTGGAAGCACTCAAGCAAAGCCGCTTTCTATGCACTCTGTCTCTTTTCCTTGGGCATCGCCGCAAAAGGATCGCCTTTGCTTTGGAGTAGTTTGACCCCCCGCTTGTCCTTGAAGGACACCTCGCTTCTTCTCCGCCGCTTCCCCGGTTTGCCACCATATGGGGCTCTAGCTAGCCGACCTGGACTGGCCGCTCTAGGGCTATAGCTTCCTCGCCGCCTTGCCTTTGTCCCGAAATGCTTCTTTGCCGCCCTCGCTAGTCCGAGGTCCCGCCCCTTGCAAGCTTATAGCCTTGGACTCGCTTTCTGATATCGCTCTTAGGGTTTATTGCCCTCACAAGCTTATGGGATCTCCTCATTCAGCCCCTCAATATAGCTTTCATCGCATGCTTCTCACCCAATTTTGGCACATACACCTCAACCTCATGAATTCCTCCTCCTCAGATACTCGACAGATTTGTTGCCTTTGCCGCAACCCCGTAGAACTGCCAGATCATACTAGACTTATGTTCCTCGGGACGTAATGGCGCTTTGAAGGCTTTAGCAAACTTTCTCTCAACTTACAAGCATCCCTCGCTTAAGCCATGTGCCTTTGCATAACCCTTCCACCAAATCCGTGGCGGCTCCTTTCAAGTTGGTTGCCACTCTTCCTTTGTCTTTATCCTTCATGCCATAAGCATTGCCGTATTTCACTCATTTTGTCCAGCCATGCCTCTCGCTTCTAATCCCGACTGTTCTCCCCGAAAGCTTTCGATTCAGCCTTCCATACATTGCCCAACGCGGAATCTACCTTCTTTCGTAGTCGAGGCCCCGTGTCTCTTTGTCGCCCATCCGGGTGTTCCTCTCGCCTACCCTCTTCGTTGTTCCTTTGCCTTCCATCCGCTCGGGTCCTGGGCTGCTCTTCTTCTTCCTGAGTCGAGTCCGAAGTTCCGAGCTTGAGCTCTGAGGAATCCGAAGCTGGGGATCTCCTTCTCTTGCTCCTCTTCTTGTCCTTTCCTCGTTTTCAGAAAGCTGATGCTTGTGGCAATTGAGCATTGCCCACCAAACCGCTCACTCGCCAGGCGGCTAACTTGAGCCTTTATCCGCCGAGGTCCGCCCTCATCCGGGATATCTCCTCCTCCGGGGTCATAGGTTCCATTTCTTCAAATAGGTTCCTTGCTTGGTGGTCTCAAGGGTTCTGTTTTTTCCCTAAGGTCTTGGCATTGTCGTTCCCCTGAGCCTAGACCTCTAACTGCATACACAAATAATTCATGGCTATATGGTTAGTTTTACTTGTTCTTCTTGCATTGTTTATGTTTGTTGGTATAGTTGTGGGGCAAAAATACATCAACAAAACATTTAAAGTGCAACAGAGATTATATTCATATATTATATAATATTTTAGTACAAAAGTCTCCGGGATCAAGAGTCTAACTAGTCTTGAAATCGCCGGTAAGACGGGTTGTCCTCAAGGAACTTCTTAACTTGGGCCGTTCTTACCGAATGACCCAAGTTCCTGAAGACGCTTGCTGACGAGCCGCCCTGCAAGGCTCTCGCCAAGTCTTCCACTCTGCGGTCGGATGTGAGAGCCGCGGCCACCGCTAATCTCGCCTGACGTCGATGAGGTATGGCGAAGTCGAAGAGGTCGAGTGCCATTGCCCTCTTGACTAGGACAGCATAGTCGACATTTGCTGCTATTCGAGCATGCCTGCCGAAGCCTGAGAGTGCAATCAGCATGAACACTCCTTCCTCGCCCCTGGGGCTGAATTTGCGGTGTACTACCGCTATTCTCCCGTCTAGCAGCAGTGGCAGGTAGTACCTCAGCGACCTGTCGTTGTGCGTCGCAGATGATTCCCCACTTGTTTGACCCCCTGCTCTATGCCGCCCTGCATAATCGTCGACCTCGATCTCGGTGAGCTCCCGGTAGTCTTCGATTGTTGAGTCGACTCGCCTGAAGTCGATTCCTGCTCCTCTTGCTGGAGGTGGTGTTGAGGGACTCAGCATCAGGATGCTAGTGGTCTTGCCTCTGATCCCCAACCGTTCCTGAATGGCGAGGAACTCTTCTTCAGATGGCAGGTCTCCGGTCTCCATGACCTGCCTTATGCTGCTGTATGCCTGGATGTCGGAAGTCGCTTCCCCTGTGTAGGTGTCGGCTTCCCTGACTTGAAGCGGGAAGTCTGAGACTCCCCGGACGATGAAGTCGTCCATGTCGGTCTGCCGCAGTTGGTGGAGCAGTTCATCCAATCGGAGCTCCCTCTCCCTGCATTCGGGAAGGTTCTGGATGTCGCTGAGGAGTAGATACTCCTCTCCGTTGATGATGATAGGGGCTAGGCTTGTGATGCCTAGCCCAAGTGGGGGAGCAACTCTGATGTTCTGCCGGCTCTGCTCGAAGTTGATCAGCTCCTGCTCCGCTTGGCGCCGTTCTTCGTCTGAGTCGAGCTCCGTGTACTCCTCGTCGTCCGACTCCTCTTCTTCTTCTCTTGCTTCTTGCTCCTGCTGATACTGCAAAAGCATCTGCTCTTCTGCTTGGGCTGCTATGGGGTCCACCTCCATCGGAGGGATAGAGGTTGCCCCCAATGGATTTTCGGCGCGGTGGGTTAAGAACATAGCTAGGGCGGCGGTGTAAGAGAAATACTTGGTTCTGTTGGCTGTCAGGACCATGTAGTCTGGCAGCCTCTGCGCCTTGTTAGTTAGGTACTTGGCGATGTTGGGGACATCGCCCAAGGCTGCTTGAAGGGATGGCCGGGGTACGAAATATCCTATGCAAGGGGGAACCTGAACAAGGGAGGGTCCTACCCTAGCTTGAAACTCGGCTAGCACTTGCCTATATGCTGGGGTTGCATTTAGCGTGGCTTGGATATCAATTTCTTTCCCAAAGACTTGGAAGATGTCGTTGACATCCGCCTCGGCAGCATGGGCACTGGCGCTGTACCATCGCCTGAAGTCAGCAGTGGCCATTGATCTAGCGAAGAAGGGAGTAACAGACGGATGCGAGCGCCTCGTGGAGCCGGAAGATCGCCTAAGCAAAGGAGAGAGCAAACTTGCAGGGTGCTAAGTGAGAAATGGGGGACTTATTTATAGAAAAGGGGGAAACCCTAATTTTTGGATGACCTAGAATTTACTGAGATTAGGTGATTCTGATCTATTAAAGGGTGCAATTGCGAGTTTGAAGACTACTTCTAGGGTTTGAGCATGCTAAGAACAACTAATGAACCTATTGCAACAAGTTGGAGATCATTTGGTGAAGAAAATGGTACGAGGTCTCATACGTTGCGCCCAGACCGATAATGAAAAGTTCATTTTCTGTCCTGGCGCGACGTGTGAGACATGGGCTCTAAATGGGCTAAACTTGACCAATTTGGGTGATCTAAGGCTGTAATTCCACTAAACTCGTCGGGTTAGGCAGAATTGACCCCTTATTTGGTCGATTTGGAGCTGTTTTGGGCATTTTTGGTCATGGTCTCACACGTTGCGCCAGCCCGAAAATGAGAATCTCATTTTCTGTCCTGGTGCGACGTGTGAGACATCGTCTCAATTTTGCTCACAACTCCAATTTGACTAAAACAAAAGCTAGAATTCGGTTTCTTAACATATTTAAACAAGATTTAGGCCCATTATTTACGCAAAAATTCCTTATATTAACAAAAATGTTCCTTATTTACAAAAAGGTTTCAAGGGCGTTCTCCCTTGATGTGCCTAGCAAGATACATATCCTGCCTCATGAGGGTGACCCTCTTTGCGTGCACTGTGCAGGCCGTCGAATCCTCAAAATGCTGCACTATTTTTGCTTCTGCTGCCTCCTGTAAAACTGCTTGATCTCTCATCATCGCACGCGCGTATGCGTGTTATACTCCTGCATGACTTCGCGGACCAAGCGTTGGAACGGTGCCCGGGGAATCAAGAGTCCGTAACTCTTCTGGAAATGCCGGATCTCCTTGAGGGCTCTGTCCTCCAACTTTTTCCTGTTGGACCGCTTCTTCCCTGGTGCTCTTGGAGGCTTGGGCCTGGGTGGCGGCGGCTTCAAGGTCTGGCTTCTTGTCGGGTGTCCGCCTTCAATCGTTCTCACCCTGTGCTCCTGGTAATAGGCATTGTATGCCTCCCACTTCTCGATGTAAGCGTTATGCTCTCTGATCCTCTTCTGATAGACCTTGACCGGGTCTATCACGTGCGCCCCTTTGTGGTCATGGGGCTTTAACCCTATCCCATGTAATGGGAAAAGGTGGGGGCTTGGCTGCGCCGGTGGTCTTGTTCCTCCGCCACCTTTCGGGGACTTCCTCCTCCGCGCGGGGTTTTGAAGAACTTCGCCCCCTCGTGTTGGGGGCGTAATCCTCGTCCGAATCGTCCGTAGAAGGCGGGGGCTCTTCGCCTGATGGTTCGTTGATGACGGGCCCTACCGCTCGCTTCCTGACCTTCACAACTTTTCTCTTGCCCGCTTTAATGGCTTTGGCCTTTCTCTTCTTTGGCTCGCTGGCAGTGGTTGGGTCGTCCTCCCGATTCTTCGTCCTCTGCTCCCGGCGGCGCTCTTTGGCTTCATACTTGCTGATGAAGCGCCAAGATCTACTTCTTCCCGGGGGCTAAGAGTCGTGGTCGGCTTTGCTCTTCCTTCCTTGCTCCTCCTGCGGGTGGGTCTCGGTCAGTGTTGCTCTTAGATTGTTGGCCCTGCCTGCTCCCGTTGCTCCCTGCTCCTTCCTTCCTCCTGTGTGATCTCCTTGAGGATTTGATGCATGATGTCCGGTCGGTCGTCCTCTATGATCTCCGTATGGTCGCTCCGATCTGATCCTGCATCTTCGCCGAAGAAGATTCGCCTTCTTCTGGAAAGGCGTTCTTGAAGGACCCTCCGAAGAGGCCGGGATCACCCGGCGCTGGAGGATCCGCTTCGGCTAGGCTTCCTTGCAGTCTGTTTTGTGCGGGCCATCATTTGATGGTTCGTCGATCGGGGCTAAGCGCCAGAGGATCGCCTCGGCGAACACGAGCAAACTTCCAAGGAAGAACGCGAAAATGGGAGGGGTCTAGGTCTATTTATAGGTGTCAATTTTAGGTCAACTTTTAAACTACCTTTTTGGGGCGCTTAAAACATCTACAACACCTAAGTAAGCAAGGTCTCACACGTTGCGCCCAGCCCGAAAATGAAAAAGTCATTTCCTGTCCTGGCGCGACGTGTGAGATATGGTGGGACCCACTACTAAATTTTGTACTTTTTAAACATGTAACATGCTAATTCTACTGATTCTTAGCTCTAATTTAGAGTTATCAAGCTATTTTACTGTAATTTACAACTTTTTGGTGTGTTTAAAGTTTGAATGTCTCACGCTATTAGCCAAAATGAAAATGAAAATCTCATTTCCTCGTCCCGGCGCTGACGCGTGTGAGACCACCCTACTTTTTGGATGTTGGCTCATCAATTCTTAATCTTTTTACGTTTTCATTCATTTTAACTGTTACTAGCTTAGCATAAACTACAAAAATGAGAAAAAATTTTCCCATTTTTCGAGGTTTAAGGATCCTAACGAATTAGTACTACTGGGAACATGGCCAGTGCTTTGCTCTTGGTCTCCAAGAACATTGCTCTGATACCACCGCGGACGTCCCCTACTGTATATCTGCACTCTCACCGTATACAAACAGGAGTTCATCCCCATACCAGCTCCATGCCGATCTGGGCCCTCCACATAACACCGCAAACCGTGGCGGGTTCCAAAGGGAAGAGTGAAGGGGTCATTTTACCCGCCTCCCTCGGGGTCTACCT
Source organism: Isoetes taiwanensis (assembly GCA_021234155.1). Taxonomy (NCBI): domain Eukaryota; kingdom Viridiplantae; phylum Streptophyta; class Lycopodiopsida; order Isoetales; family Isoetaceae; genus Isoetes; species Isoetes taiwanensis. The sequence continues at coordinate 8,999,171 of JAJEKV010000040.1, forward strand.
AGTCTGCGAAGCGTAAACATACATGTCAGTACACAACATAAGCACATACCCACCTCGAAGGGTGGTCCATCACATCTGCATAAACAAGATGAGCACAATACATAGGTGAAATTCTACCCAAGGCTCAGACTCAAGGGGATGACTGACGGCTTGGGTCTCCAGAGTTCATTGCAGACAGAATTCATGGCAATGGATTTGGCTGGCATAAGAACATGGCATAGGGTTGTCCACTCCATCCTCCCCTCCTCACACACACTTTGCGAGTAGGCTGAAAAGTGTCGGGACCCGACAGAGTTCACGGGATGCATAGCCGTAAGGGCTATTCCCGGGTTTCATCCTCCCGCCCGATGGGGCAGGAAGGGATCACTCCCTCCGTGAGATCTACATGCTGACTCAAGGTGACTAGAGGGCCACTGCCCGTATTCGACTGAACCCACTGGAAAGTGTACACCACTTCACGGGTGTCGAGTCCATGCCTCACCCGCACTCAGTGGTGAGCCATTAGACCTAGTCACAATGATCCCTGGTAGGCCTTACACACCAGAGGGATCGTTCAAGAGTCAGAACATGAACCTCCTTCTCCGGCCCGGTCGCCCCCCTTCACCCACAACCAGGTGTGGTTCTTGTACACAGGCCGAATCTATAGTGTGCTAGAGAGGCTACTCTAGGAGCATCTACTACCAAGCTTTAGGTCTCTACCCCCCTTCCCAATACAAGGAATTCATAGAGATACATCGTCCATATACATCACAGAAGAACTAAAGAACTATATCTAATCTACATCATAGAGTTAGGTTCTTTAGTTAGAGGCTGGTATCTAGAGATCTAGAAGGCTGCTATGGGCAATTTAATAGGCTAAACCTACTGATTCCATGACTGAATTAGGGTTTAGACTATCTAATTGGCCAAATACCTGATCCTTGAGTGGCTCCTCCTGACCTGAGCTCGACCATCCTGCTGAAACGCTCAAATCAAGGGAAACTAACGGTGCAATTCACTCAGGCAGAGTCTGGGAGGCGGTTTTGGCTGTTGAGGCAGCCAAAACAGGGTTCTAAAATCCTAGAAACGAAAATTGGGCAAGTTAGGGTTTCCCTCCCTTAATAGACAAGGGGTTGGCTAGGGTTTCTAATTATCCCCTTTAGGCATGTGGGATAATTGGGAATGGGCCCACTTGCCCTTAATGGCTAGGTGGCAAAATGTGCCCACATGGAAATGTGTGCCCACATTAATGTGTACATTGGAAAATGTGCACATTAATTGCACCTATGGGTGTGGCCCACTTGGCATGAAGTGGCCATATGGGAAAATGTGCACCTAAGTGAATGTGCACATTGTTTAATGTGCACATTAATAAATGCACACTCCTTGCACGTTGCCCCCTAGGGCTACTAGCCTAGCTACACGTTGGCGTACACGTCAGTCGGGGTGGCGTGTACGCGTGACGAGGCAGTACAGTATACGTCCTGGGAGCGTATACTGTGCTGGAACGTCACATGTTATGTTGATGTACTGATGTATGATGCAGCTACTGTGATATGGTGGGCCACCCTTCGAGGTGGGTATGTTATTATTGATTGATGTCATGTGCTCGTGTTGTGTTTACGCTTCCGTTGCTAGGTCGATCCCGAGGGAGACGGGATGAATGACACGTCCATTCTTCCCCGTCGGGTTCTTGGCCACCATCGAGAGCCCGATGTTAGGTGGACGGCCTCATATCAGCGGGCAGATGCTGGTTTGAGGGATGATCTCCAGTTTGTATACGATCGGTATCAGAGCTTTGATCTTGGCAGACCAAGATCGAGCACTGGCCATATTCCTATAGGAACTAACTAATCTAGACATTCAGTCTTGGAGATAAAAGCCCAAGCACAAACCTCGAGTAGCGGAAAAAATTTTCTTCCCGGGGTAGAGTTAGTAGTTATCCAGGATTAGAATAATTAGAGAATCTAAGTAAGATAGAGTCCACTAAATTTTAGGCACTTTTTGGCCGACACCTCCAAGAGTGCGCCAGGAGCATGTTAGGTCCAGACCTAATGGGTCTCTCGCGCACTCTTAGAGTGGTCACCCCATAGGAACTCTAGAATTCGGCCATAGGTACCCCAAATGGTAAAATAAAAGATGAAATTCCATCTAAAAAGTTCGAATTAGCTAACATTGTATGTTAAAACACAGAAAATCCTAAATAAGAGTCAACTTAGAGCAACATCTCTAAGAGTGCGCCAGAGCATAGTTAGGTCACGACCTAACACCCTTCTCGCGCACTCTTGGAGTGGTCCCCTAAAAGTGACTTCACAAACTACTCAAAACTAACTCAAAGTGCAAAATAAATGGTAGAATCGAGCTTGGAATGCTTTCATTAGTGGGAAATGCCTATTCATTAGTGTAAATTGGATACAATTAGGGCAGAAAAGCACCACATCTCTAAGAGTGCGCCAGGGCCCAGTTAGGTCCGAACCTAACCCCCCGTTCGCGCACTCTTGGAGGGGTTCGGGAGAAAACCGCCGAAGATCACTCCACTTTGGTTCAAGGTGGGGAGAGTTTTGCCAGCAAACCAACCAGACGACCAACTCGACCGAACCCTAAAAATTAAACTCTATAAATTACGGGACATAGGCTCATTTTTTTTAGGGTTCCTCAAGTGATTCCGCGAGCTCCTTCTGATAGCCGATCTTGTGGCGCCCTGCTCCGAATTGAACGCTGTTAGACAATGGCTAGAACAAAACAGACCGCCCGTAAGCCGAAGAAGGATGATAAGCCCAGCGCCCAAGTACTCGCCGCCGAACAGAAGCTCAAAGATGCTGACGAGAAACTAAAGGCTGACATGGAAAGGCGGCCTAGGTATTATAGGAACTTGGAAAAGAGGCGCAGGAAAGAAGAAAAGGCCAGGAAGAAAGAAGAAAAGGCAAGGAGAAGAGAAGAAAGGGCAAAGAGAAAGGAGGAGAAAGCGAGAAGAAAAGCAGATGAAGAAGTTGCAGAAGCGGAGGACGACCAATGGAGAGAGCAGAGGACCAAGAATAGGGAGGAACCCGACCCGAAAGGGAAAAGGGTATTGACAGAAGAGCCCCCGCCCAAGAAAAGGAGGACCTCGGTCGGTGTCGTCATCAGTGAACGACCCGAGGGCGACCCGTCTCCATCATCGTCAGAAGATACCGGTAATGTGGCGGACTTCTTGGAGGAGATACTTCTAAGAACCGGAGAATCCTCGCAGAAGCAGACCAACCCTCGTACTGACACAGATGAACCCCAGGGGGAGGACCCACTACCAGCTCAGGACCCGGCACAGACGCAGGTTGACCTACCCCCGCCGTTGCCTCCACCGTTTTTCGAATGGCAAGAGGCAAAGAGGCTTGATGCAGAGAAAGCAGCTGGAAAGAAGGCAACCAAAACGGCCTGGGACTCGTACACTTTAGGGCCCGAGAGGAGGTACAAGAAGGAGCTAGTGGACTATACCTTATACAAGAAGATGCACGACGAGTACGCAGCCTATTACGAAGCAAACAGGGTCAAAGTTGTCGAAGGAGGGCGGCCAACTCGAGAAGCGTTCCAGCTCAAACCTCCGCCAGAACTGCCAGAACCCCCCAAGAAGCCTATGAGGAGATCTCAAGACTCACCTTTTGCAAGGGCCCTGAGAGAAACCCGCCACTTCCAAAGAAGCTACGGATTTCTGATCCCAAGAGCAGCATTCCAGAGATTCGTCCGAGAAATCTTGTGGGAATTCGACCCCAACAAGCGAGTAACTAACGACATGTTACTCGCTTTACAAGAAGCAGCAGAGATGGAGGTAGTGCAACACTTCGAGGATTCACTAGCGTGCACGCTCCATGCAAAGAGGGTCACACTTCAACCAAAGGACATGAAGTTAGCCAAGTACATCAAGAGGACAGATAAATAGAAGAGAACTTACCTTTTTGTAACTAACAGGTTTATATGTGATGTATGAAAATTTTGAATAATAAAGTTATATAGTCGTTTAAAAATGTGTATTTCATTAGTAACAGTATTAAGTTTTCGGAGCAAATGAGACTTTTGGCCAACATCTCAAAGAGTGCGCCAGAGCACAGTTAGGTCCCAGCCTAACCCCCTCCTCGCGCACTCTTAGAGTGGTCCAGCCAACCGGGCCCTTCATCAGCCCTACTTGCTCCAAACGTAGTAAATGAACAAAGAAACTTGCATTTAGAAAGAGAATTAATAGAAATTCACCCCTTCCCGCTGGTTCTTGACATCCATTAGGCAGAAATAGGCCAACATCTCCAAGAGTGCGCCAGAGGCCACTTAGGTTCCCACCTAACACCCTCCTCGCGCACTCTTAGAGGCGTCCGACCTTCCCAGGTCCATAACTTGAGCTACACATATCCAAATCGGCCAAAATTTATTGCATTAGAACCCTAAAACTGTAGACAAGCCACTTCTAGCTTCAAATTAACCTAGAAACATTAGCCTTCATCCCAATTATCAAGAGTTTTAGAAACCCTAAAAATTTTAGGGACAAATTCCCTATATATACCCTCATAACCCCTAAACCTCAACTACAGAATTGCTCCTGCGATCAAGGCGATCTCCCAGCTCCCTCCAGCGCTCCCAGTTCCGTTTGATATCGGCAGCATGCTCCTCGACATGGCTACAGAGTCCTTCATCAGTTGGTATAGCGCCTCTCCCCACATTGCTGAAGTAGATGTTAACATAGTATTCCAAGTCTTTCAAAAAGAATTTGACCTGTCAGCAACCCTGAACTCCAATCCCTTCCATCAGCAAGTCCTGCAAGAATTCCAAGAGAAAGTAGTTCCTAGCTTGCAAGAAATACCGCCATGCATAGGGTACTTCGTACCAAGGACCGCATTGCAAACAGCCCTTAGTCATGTACCCAATATTGCCAAAGTATTGCAAAACAGAACCAACCGCCTACCCGCCTACATGACCCTAACCAGCAATAGACAAAAATTTTTCTCTTACAACACAGCCTTAGCGCTATATCTAGTCTATCGGGCCGAAACCGTAGTAGGCGAACCATCAATTCAGCCACTTGAAATCACACCCTTGGACACAGCAGCAGACGAACGGCTACTGCTTGAGTATGAAGAAACCATAGCAGAAGCATCCGAAGAAAGTGAAGACTCCGAGCAAGAAAGCGAGGATGACATGGAGGTGGACCCAGAGGAGGAACGCCGTGAAGCAGAACAAGACATCACCCGCTTCGAAGCTGACAGGACCACCCCGAGGATTGCACAACCAATCGGGCTGGGAATAACAAGTCTAGCACCGATCATAGTCGAAGGCCAAGAATACTTGTTGCTAAACGACATCAAAAACCTCCCCGAATGCAGGGACAGAGGCTACCGCGTCGATGAACTCCTTCACCTTCTATGACAACAGCCGGATTTAGAAGACTTCATCGACCAAGAAACGGAAGACTTTCCGGTGCAAGTACGAGAGGCAGCTACATACACAGGACACACCATGTCAGACATTGAAGCCTATGGCACTATCAGAGGCATGATGACGGAAGAACTCCCTACCGAGGAGGAGTTTGTAGCACTTCAAGAGCAGATGGGAATAAGGGGGAAGACAACAAGAGTACTTCAAGGGGAGTCTTCTTCTTCGCAAGAACAGGTATCAAAATTCCAAGGGAGAGCCACAAACTTGACAAGTGTACGAACGCTCTTCCAGGATTACAAGGAATTAGTTCAAGTACCGGTCGATCAATATGCATCAAGGCATAGGGGTACCTCAGGAGCACGTGGAGGAGTACCGGGAGCAGCACTCAAATATTATCTTCCGCTCCTAACGGACGGTAGAATAATAGTATTTCACAAGCGCTTCAGCCCACGCAGAGAGGAAGCTGTGCAGATGCTAGTAGCACTTTCGGGATTTGGCATGCACGCACGCCTATCAGAAAAAGTCGACCATGTCATTTTGGTGAAGCGGAAAACAGCCTTGGGCATTTTCGACTTTGCGGTACCCCACCTTCGACAAGGTAGGTTGGCAGTGACAGCAGCTCATACCTCCCATAGACGGGTGGAAGAGCTAGCATTTGCCATCCGAGGGGGATCAGCGAGGGATATACTCAGGAACTTGGGAAGTACAGTAGGTACAGCCCAAGTAAAGAAGTTCCTTGAGGATCACCCAGACTATCAGTAAATCAATGTAATGAAAATCATGACTATTGTATTAAGTAAATATATATCGGCTATATATCAATAAAAATGTAAGATCTTTTGAATTGCATTTTAAATGTCTTTTGGTATCGTTGTTTTAACAATCATATCATTCAAACACTTAATGCAACCAACAAAAGAACTCATGATAAATGGTGCTAATGTAATAGGTGCAGTTAGAACAGCCAGGAATGTCGACCTCGAATTCCAAACCCAAGGCGATCATACACCAATGAGACAATTCCAGCCTCGGGATCTGTTCGAAGAGTATTACGACCGACGGGGGAAGAAATCTCGCAGATGAGGTCGATCTGCAAGAAATCAAAGCCATGTTGGCAAAAGGGGGAAGAAACAAAAGACCGTAATGTGCAACCCCAGAGGCCCGCCTCAACACAAAGGAAAAGAGAAAAAGAGGAGCCGGCGCAGATCTTCTAGCTCCAAATCCTCAGATTTCTGGACTCAAGCTCGAAGTCCGAGGAGGAAACAAAGAAGAACAAATTTAAGGGAAGAAAGAGAAGCTGGAAACAGCCGTGCCAATCCCACTACCAAAAGAAGGTCGACTCGGCCTTAAGTAATGTTTGAAGGCACGAAAAACCGAACAATTTTCCCGCGAAACAGATCGGGATGGAAGACGAAGCATGGCTAGACGAGATGAGTGAGTACCTGAAATGCTTACTGCATGAAAGGCAAAGACAAGGCGTGGTAGCCACCGCTAACTTGAAAGGGGCAGCCCGTGATTTGGTGGAGGGGCTATGCTAAAGCCCATGGAATGAGCAGAGAGACAAGTGCAGTTTCACGGTTCGCAAGGGTTTCAAAAGCACTATGTCCCAAGAGAACACAAGTGCCATCGATGCAAGCATTCCACGTGTTACAACAGGGGAACAAACCGCATCTAAATATACTAAGAGTTCATGAGGTTGAGGCTATATGTGCCAAAACTCAGCGAGAGAAGAGCAAAGGGAAGGCTATGTGGAGGGCCTGAATGAGGACCTACGAAGATAGTCGAGCCCCGAACCCGGCCAAGATCGAGGGTGAAAGCGGGCGCGTGAGCCTACAAGGGGCGGGACCCCGTAAAAGTGAACCCAAGCAAAAGGTATGACAAAGGAAAAGCATATGGAGGCCGAGCCCGAGAGCAAACAACCACACCGCCAAGACACCATACACCGGAAATCAATGGAAACAAATGCAGAAAAAAAGGTCAAAAGATAAAGGACAAGGGGGAGGCTCAAATTATTCAAAGACAAATAAGCAGTTCCTCAACCCATTCCGAAAGAAAAGCGGCAGGAATATATAGAAAAACAATTGTTGTTCGGTGCTTCCAAATGGGCATAGAACACACAACCGCCCGCTCGTGATGAATGCAAAGACTTGCGGAAATGGGAGGTTGGGAGACCCCGACGTAAGAAGAGGAGGACGAAGGACGCGACTATATCCATGGTGAGTGTCACATCTTTGCCGCCATAGATACGTAAAGCGCAGAGCCGCGATTACCAAGTAATATCCACGATTGGTAAAATAGCTGCCAAATCCTTTATAGTCCTCATAGATCGTGGCGGTTCCCACAATTTCGCATCACCAAGGATGGCCGAAATGCTAAAGTTGAAAACAAAGAAAAAGTCTAAGCCCGCACCAAAGAGTGTTAGCCACGGAGCCATCAGGCACACTACCAAGAAGAGGGTGAATTTCAATATAGACTTACCCGGTATCAATATTGAAATGGGGCGAGAGATCATGAGCATAGAAAAATATGACCTCATTATAGGTATGGAATACCTCAACCCGCAAAAAAGCACAAATAGATTGTGGAGAGCGGAAGGTGAAGCTCACTACCCCAACCGGAAAATCATAGAAATCTCGTGTAAGCAAGTGACACCTATAATGCAATGCATGTCGAAAGCAAGAAATTACTTAGATGCATCACAAGGGAGCAAGTTGCATACATCTTCAAATTAGAACTTGCCGAAGAAGAGGCACCAGAAGATAAAGAAGATGAATCAGTAAGCAAACTACCCAAGCAGGTAGCCAAGCTAATAGAAGAATTCCACGACTTGTTCCCCGATGAAATCAAGGAGCTTCCGCCATATAGGGGAGTGGAGTGCAAAATTGCACTCGAACCAGGTACTAAGCCCACGAGTAAGGCACCATACAGAATGACGGCCCACGAACTATCAGAGTTGAAGAAGCAATTGCAGGAGCTATTAGACCTAGGGTTCATAAGGCCTAGTGTCTCTCCGTTCGGAGCCCCCATCTTATTCGTCAAAAAGAAAGATGGAAGCTTGAGGATGTGTATTGACTATCGTCAATTAAACAAACACACAATCAAGAACAAGTATGCCTTACCCAGAGCAGATGATCGGGTGGATCAGTTACAAGGGGCCAGAGTCTTCTCCAAAATAGACTTAAGGTCTGGATATCATCAAATCAGAATCAAGGAGGAAGATATTCACAAAACGGCGTTCCGAACAAGGTATGGCCATTATGAATTCATAGTGATGCCATTTGGCCTATCAAATGCCCCAGCAACGTTCATGAGACTCATGAACGATATCTTTCGGGAATTCCTTGACACATTTTCTTCGATGACATTTTGGTGTATAGCAAGTCCCTAGAGGAGCATATCCAGCACTTGAGAAGGGTACTCGAGAAGCTGAGAAGACACCAGCTTTATGCGAAGTTGTCGAAATGTCATTTCGCCACCGAAAGAGTGGAATACTTGGGGCATGTCATATCGCCAGACGGCATCTCCACCGATCCCAAAAAGATCCAAGCAAAGATTGAATGGCCAGCACCAAAGAACATACACGAGGTGAGAAGCTTTTGGGCTTAGCAGATATTATAGAAAGTTCGCCAAGAACTTTGCTAAGATAGCAGCACCTTTAACGGACCCTCACCAAGGCGTAAAAAGATAAAAAGACCGGGTGTCACATTGGCAAAAGAAGGCTCAAGCAGATTCGAGAAGTCAAAGGAAGCCTTTTAACGACCGCCCGCCTTAACATTGCCGATCCGCAGAAGGACAAGCTAGTTGCAACCGATGCGAGCAAGATTGCGACGGGAGCAAATCTTAATGCAAGAAGAAAGAGTCGAGCATACGATTCACAAAAGATGAATGATGCGTAGACTCGCTACCGCACATGATCGGAGCTATTGGCGCTGGTAAGAGCCTTTAAAGATCCGGAGACACTATCTATTGGGAAGAAAGTTCCAACTAGATACCGACCACCAGAGTCTGCAGTACATCTTCACGCAACCATTGTTGAATTTAAGGCAAAGAAGATGGATGGAGTTCCTGGAAGAGTACGACTTCGAGATTGTGTACAAGCCGGGGAAACTTAATGTGGTCGCAGACGCCAAAAGGCACCCCTTAACAACAAGGGTGCATTGCAATGCCATATCAACACTTACCAGTGAGTTTGGCAAGAAAATAGAAGAAACGCTGCCAACGGACAAGGACTTCCAGGAAGTATGGGCAAGCCTTTCTAAAGAGGCAAGAACGGACAAAGAGAGAGAAGCCTTCAAACATTTTAAGAAGGAAGGAAATCTCTTGTACCATAAAAATAAGTTGTGTGTGCCGGAATCATCCGGAGTCAGAAGGTTGATTCTCCATAACACCCACAACAGCCCAATAGCCGGCCACGCAGGTTTTACGAAAACCTACTTCAAGATAAGAAGTAGTTACTATTGGCCAGACATGAAGAAGCAGATAGCAAGGTATATACGCGAGTGTCAGCTGTGTCAGCAGACCAAGGCCAAACAACTACGAATTCTAGGAGCATTAGAGCCATTGCCAGTACCAAATTCCAAGTGGGAAATAATAAGCATGGACTTCATTACAGGGCTCCCTAGAACCATAAGGGGCAAAGACGCCTTAATGGTCGTAGTCGACAAATTGTCGAAAATGGCGCACTTTGTGCCCTGTAGGAGCACCGACACGGCTTTAGACACTACCGTGTTATTCACAAGGGAGATTTTAGACTCCATGGGATGCCAAGAGAAATAATCTCGATCGCTATTCAAGTTCATGAGTGCATTCTGGCGGGATCTCTTCAAACCATCGAACGAAATTGTCGATGAGCACGGCTTATCACCCTCGCACGGATGGGCGCATCGAGCGCACTAATCGGATACTTGAGGATATGTTGTGAAATTATGTCCGAACAAGCAATCAAAGTGGGACGACTTCATCTACTTGGTTGAGTTTGCATACAATAGCACCAAGCAGGAGTCATCCCAAATGTCGCCATTTATGATCAACTATGGCTATCGATTAGCGACACCGGACACTTGGCACAATCCTCGTGTCCAAGGTAGAAGTATCCCAGCCAGATGTTAGCCGAGATGCAAAGAATTAATTGAAGAGGTGCGAGGATACCTCCCAGCAGCAAAGAAGCCGCCGTAAGAGCATAGCTGATCGACAATCGAACAAAGAAGGGAGTTCCAAGTAGGGGACAATGTTTGGCTTAAGATAAAAGTCAAACAAGCGAAGCTCCGCATCGACAATTGCAAGAAGCTTGCTCCAAGGTGGGCTGGTCCATTCAAAATTGTCGAAAGAGTGGGCAACCAAGCCTACAAATTGGACTTACCAAAGACACCTCAAGATCCATAGAGTCTTTCACGTAAGTCTCCTAAAGAAACACACTCCTAATCCAGAGGAAGTATTGGAGACACCGAGTTTACTGGAATTAACGGACGATCAGCTTGAGATAGTCCCTGAGGTTCTTCTCGACCGATCCTATAAGAGGACGAGAAGATCTCAATTTCTCCAGTACCTTGTGAAATGGACGCACTTACCGCTGGAGGACGCGCCACGTGGGTACTACAATCGATCTTGAGAAGCAAGCACCCACAATTCATGGAGCAATGCAAGGGTCAACTCGTCACCGAAGTGGTCGGCTCCGAACCGATGGGTGAGTGAGGTAAAGTAGGAGTCTATTTCCGATGCCATGGAAGTAGTCAGCTTGAGAGAAAAGAGGTCATTCAGGAATGCATTGATAGGAAAAGCACCTCTAGCCCCATATATGTTTTGATAGGAGGAATCTGTCCTTCACGCCCCATATACGGGAAGGACCCCATCCTCCATGATGGGCAACTAAAGGTGTAGGCATGAGCGGCATATAGGCATGATAGGATGCTGTCTCCGCGGGCACGATGGAAGAATCATCCTCTTCCTACGCCGGGAGATTAGCCATGCATTCATGTAGATAGGTGGGGTGGTCACCATATAACCAAAAAATTTCATTAATAATTAAATGATACTAATGTAGTGTTGTACCTACAGGCCAATAGAACGACAAACAGGCGGGAGGTCGCACTACAAGATCTTGTAGCATATGTAGTGAATAAATGCTACAAGGGAACGAGAACCTTAAGTACACTTTTGTTATGTTTAATCTTGATATTTAAATCTTGATATTTTAATCCTGATATTTTAACTAATGTTGAATTAAGGCACAAATTAAATGCCTTACCATGTAGTAATTGTAAACATTGCAATTATAACTTTTAAGTATTATCTTATAATAATTCTGTCAATTACATGTACCATCCAAGATTCCTTGTGCAGGTAATTGTCCAAGATGGGGAGACTCGTGATGCTGCGGACATCATCAATCCAAGGTGGGGAGAATGTGACGTTCCAGAATAATATACGGTATGAATACGTATATTATACTGACACGTCACTAGTACATGTCGACTCAGACGATATGTACACATCGACCATAAGGGGTAGTACCCTAGGGGTACAACCTCAGAACCATTATATTGCACATGTTAAGACCACATGTGAATATAATATCATTTTGCCATGTGGCAATAGGCCATTGACCAAAAAGGGCCCAGCCCTAAATTGTGGGGATAAAGGGGCATAAATCCTAAAAGGGAAACCCTTTGGTTTCCAGCCCCTATAGGTCGGATTGGAGCAAAGATTGGACGCCATTTCAGGCAAGAGTAGCAGAGGAACCGGAATCCCTTAGTTGCAGCTCGATCCAAGCCAGCAATCTCGAGATTCAGCAGCATGGACGCCTTCAGAGGAGTGGGAGCTAGCCAAGAAGCCGGTTAGTGGTTGATCCGATAGTTAGATCCGAGTTTTCAGCCGGATTAGTATTCATTCTTAGCTATAGGCGACCCCTACAGCCTAAGAATGATAGACACTAACAAAGGAACCTAACCATGTATGATTAGGTAGATTAGAATAGATGTATTCTATTATTTCAGTTCTATTGTGATGATATTGTGACATTCTATGCGCCACTCTTGTGTATTGGGAAGGGGGGTAGAGACCCGTGAGCCCAAAGTAGTTGGATGATCCTAGTTTTAGCCCATTAATTCCCAATTAATGCGGCTGTGCATAAGAGCCCGGCCAATCGTGGGTGGCGGGAGCTAGACCTACCGACAAGGGAGATCTTGTCTAATCACAGCTTGATCCCTCTGCGCGAGCGACGGCCGGGAACGCTGTGAGCCAGCCTAATACCCCGGCACCAATCAAGCGGAGGCAGGGGTATGGGCTCGACACCTCTTGGGTGATGCGCCATCTTCTAGGGGTTCAAGTCGTTACGAGCAAAGGGCTCTCTGGCTCACGGCCTGCGGATTGGCATGCACCTTCGGAGGAGAGAGATCCCCTCCCCGCCTCATCCCGGGGCCGGGAGATGCAACCCAAGAGCGAGAGCCCCTCCGGCTATTCACCCCTGCAGCTATGGTCGCTCCAATACTTTTCAGCCTATCTGCAAAAGTATGCACGTGAGGGGCGGATGGAGTGGACTACCTAACGACCATGTTCCTATGCCGCCCAAATCCATTTGCCATGAATTTCGCCTGCGCATTGCTATCCGGAGACCCCTAAGCCGCCGGGCCGATCCCCATCAACCGGAAGCCCCAGTAGGATCTTCCTATGTTATGTTGATGTACTGATGTATGATGCAGCTACTGTGATATGGTGGGCCACCCTTCGAGGTGGGTATGTTATTATTGATTGATGTCATGTGCTCATGTTGTGTTTACGCTTCCGTTGCTAGGTCGATCCCGAGGGAGACGGGATGAATGACACGTCCATTCTTCCCCGTCGGGTTCTTGGCCACCATCGAGAGCCCGATGTTAGGTGGACGGCCTCATATCAGCGGGCAGATGCTGGTTTGAGGGATGATCTCCAGTTTGTATACGATCGGGGCATCGTATATGAGCCGGGGCCGTCACAGACGTCAAATGCTATTGTCAGAAATTTTGGATTGAATGGGGAAATGGAAAAAATAGAATTTTGGTATACAAAGATGTCAAATTTTGGAATTCAGCCTGACTCTATTACTCTCAATTCTTTAATGACTGCATATGGAAAGAACAAATGTTTGAGAAGATGCTTTCTGTTTTTACATACTTCAAGAAGTACCGTTATGAGCAGAGTTCTGTCAAGTATAATATCCTATAGCAGGGAAACATTCAGGAAATGGAACAAATGTTTAAGAAAATAAAAATTAAAGGAGTGAAGGCTGATTCTCTCACGTCTTGTACTTTAGTCAATGCTTATGGTAACTGGGACCTTGAGTGCAGAAAGCTCCAAAAATTTTGTGACACGATGTAATTCCTGATGCTGCACTTTATAATTCAGCCCTTGATGCTTATAAAAGAGCTAGGAAGTTAGATTGGATAGGATTTTCATACAATAAAATGAAGAAAAAAGGTTGCAACCCTGATAAAGTGACAATAATATTGACGAATAATCGTCAGAACAATCGTCAGAATTTGTGACAAACAATCTGATGCAAAATCTGAAGATATTTCGTCAGAAAATATTCGTCAGAATATGTGTCAGCCATGTGTATTTGGGCAAAACCATATCTGTGAAGAGAATCCGACGAATTTTCTGACGTGCAGCAGACATTCTCTTATAATGTGATGATCTGTATCCAACTGGAATTTCCTACCAAACAGGTAGTGCCTCAAAATACGAAGAGCTCTTACTATGGCCAGGAGTTCTTGATCATGCATTGGGTAACGTCGTTCGGCATCGTTCATCTTCTTAGAGTCATGGGCTACCACTCTTCCTTCTTGCATGAGAACTCCACTTGTTGCTAGCTTACTAGCTTCAGTTGCTACAAGCTTATCCTTGCTTAAGTCTAGTAGGGTGAGCACTGGTGCTGTTGTCAAGGCTTCTTTGAGCTTTTCAAAAGAAGCTTGAACGTTCTCCAGCCAATGTGCCCCCTAATCTTTTACCTTGACATTCTTGGTGAAGTCCGACAAAGAAGATGCCCATTTAGCAAAATCCCTTATGAACTTCCTGTAGTAGACTGCTAAGCCAAGAAAGCTTCTCACTTCGGAGACGTGGCCGGCCAATCTACTATGGCTTCTATCTTTGACGGGTCCATTGCTATTCCTTCGGCTGACACAACATGTTCAAGGTATTCAACCTTGGTTGTAGCAAAATGGCACTTAGAAAGCTTGCCAAATATGCGGTGCCATCTTAGCTTCTCTAAGACTTTCCTTAAATGTGCTACATGTTATTCCATTGACTTGCTATAGATGAGGATGTCGTCAAAGAAGATGATGATGGACTCATCCAAGAACTCTCTGAAGATGTCATTCAGTAGCCTCATGAACGTTGCTGGAGCATTTGATAAGACGAAGGGTATAACTATAAATTCGTAGTGTCCATACCGCATTCTAAAGGCGGTCTTATGAATGTCTTCTTCCTTGATTCTTATCTAATGATATCCTGATCTCAAGTCTATCTTAGAAAAGACTTTTGCTCCTTGGAGTTGGTCCATCAAGTCACCTGCCCTAGGCAAAGCGTATTTGTTCTTTACCGTCTGCTTGTTCAATTGACGGTAATCTATGCACATCCTTAGACTTCCATCCTTCTTCTTCACAAATTGAATGGGTGCCCCGAAGGGTGATATGCTTGCCCTGATGAATCCAAGCTCAAGCAATTCTTGCAATTGCTTCTTAAGCTCAACTAGCTCTGGGGTGCTCATCCTGTAGGGGGCCTTGCTGGTAGGCTTAGCGTCTGGTGCTAGTGTGATTTTATACTCCATGCTCCTATAGGGTGGTAGCTCATGGATTTCATCCGGAAATATGTCATGGAACTCCTTGATTAGCCTTACTAGTGGTCTGGCCAGCTGATTCAAGCTTGATTCCTTTCGCTTTTCCTGACCCGGCTCAATTGCCTCTAGTCTAATCATATATTCCACCTTATCCTTCATTAAGCTTTTGTGCAATTGCTTCAAAGAGATACACTGCATGGCTGAAAGAACTTTCTTACCTTTGACTATAAAGCGGTTCCGGTCGAATGCTGTGATGGAGATTGCGTGCTCGTCACAGTCAATCATGGTTTTAGCTGACTTCAAGAACTCCACTCCCATTATGAGGTCGTATTTACTAATATCCATTACTGCTACACCCATAGTCCATTTGGTTCCACTGAGGTCTATATCAAAATTGATTCTCTTTCCCTTGGTGTGGCAAATTGCACCACTTGCCATACTGACGAGCCTGGGTTTGGACTTAAGGGTTTTGTTCTTCATTAAAGTAGCCAATCTAGGAGAAGCGCAGTTGTGTGAGCTACATGTATCGATGAGGACCACATAGGGCTTGCTATCAATAATGCCCTCTGTCGAAATAACCGTGGACTAATTTTTGACATTTTCTGACTCAATAGCTACACAAAGTTTGCACTCACCTTCTATAAAGTCTTGTGGTTCCTGCTGGTCGTATTCGTCGTCATCTACTTCCGTTGGTGATTCCCAATCAATGAGTTCTGCCAATGCTGCTTGCATCACGTCTGGAAGCATCTGAAACATAGCTTCTTCTTTATACATTCCTCCCTCTTTTCCTTCAGAATACTGTCCAAAAAGAATTTCATTGATTTCCCTTCTAGGACTCCCTGCTGTCTCTATTCTCTGTAAGATCTTTTTCTATCCATTTTCCCTTGATACTGATGTCCCCATGGTGTGGAGGATGCTTGCCTTGGCTGATAAAACCTTGTTGCTATCCCTTTGTAAGCTTGTTATTTCTGCTCCGGGGTTGTCGGTGCTTCCTCCAAGCTTAGTGCCTTGTCTTCGGCCTCTCCAACTGCTTTCGGGTTGATGGCCCGTATCAATCTCTTAATGTTACTGTTCAAACCCTCAACATAGCCCTCCACTGATTGCTTTCTAGTGATCCTTGAGACATTTAGCCTTAGCCTCATAAATTCCTCTGTATATTTGGCTACTGATAGATTCCCTTGGTCCAACCTATAGAACTGCTGAATCTACCTACTGGTGTGCGATCTTGGGACGTAGTGCTTGCGGAAAGTCTTGCTGAAGGTTTTGAATCTGCAATTGTTCCTTCTTAACTTGTCTGACTTAGCATATCCCTTCCACCAAATCCGGGCTGGTCCAATCAGGTTTGTTGTTGCCACCTTTCCTATGTCCTTATCTTTCATCCCGTATGAGTTCCCAAATTCCTTCATCTCGTCTAACTAAGCTTCCGCTTCCATTCCAGAACTATCTTTCCCGGAGAACTGACCCAACTTCCTGGTTTTCCATACGTTACTCATTGCACTATCCATCTTTTCCTGATAGTCCCCTGTTCTACAGTTCCTGTCCCTGCCTTGTGAGGTGTCTGACTCACTTTCAAAACTACTCCGAGATCCACTTCCTGTAGTGTCTGATCGGCTGGAGCTAGAAGGAGTTGGGCTCCTCCTACTTCTTTTTCTCTTTCTGTTCTTCTCAGGGACATGGACTTCTTCCTGCTCTGGTTGAAGAGCTTCGTCTGGTCTTCTCGGTGGTGGAGGCAGCATTGGTCCATACTCCTGAGCATGCATCAAAGATGTAGCCCACCGCATCAGTTGCTGCATCTGGTTCCTCATTTGGATTAACCTTCCGTTGATCGCTTCAGCCGTCATCTCTTGTTCTTCATCATGATCTCGGCCAAAAAGGTTCCTTGGTTGGCACTGATGCTGTCTGCCCTGACCTTGGGATCCTGAGCTGGTATTCCTGGCTACAAGTATTAGTCACCATGGTTGCTATTCAAAATTATACATCATGATGCCTTTTATATGTTAATTCTTGTTCGTCATAAAAGAAATCAAGTTGAAACTCAATTTATAAGTTAACAATGAATTATAATAGTTGATATATCAACATACAATTGGAAGCTTAAGATTTTTTAAGCTTCCAATAGAAGAAATAGATAATAGTACATGCAATTTTTAAAATTATCTTGATATATATTATTACGTAAGAAGGGATGAGGGTTTATCGTCGAGAGCCCTTCATAGGCTTGAAGAAGTTCTTCATGTCTTTGAGTCGAAGACCCTTGCCGACGTTGCGTAGAATATTTCGGGATGATTCTCCTTCTAATGCGCGAGCCATTTGAGGGGGTGGGAGTGGTAGTGTCGTAGCTGCTACTGCTGTCATCGGCGCATCCCTTAGATGACTCCTGGCGAAGTCGTGGCTGTAGAGTACCACCGATCTTTTGAAGAGGATGGCGTGATCCATGTTCTCCTTCATCTTATTTTCTTCTCACCAACTCGTATACTGAACATGATATCATGAAGTGATGTTCATCTTCTACTTCTCCAGAATTACTTCTTTGGCATAGTCTAGATAATCGATGAACTCCATGCCATCTTCCACACTCAATTTGTAGGTGATGGGAGGAAACATGCATCCTACAAATTTGGTGTCTAAGTGGAATTGGTAAATGATCCAATAAATATTATTGCACAGTATATATGATCATCGGATTTATTTCCCTCCGATAATACTCCATTTTTCCTTGTGCATTTGACCATAATTTGTGGGTAGCTCCACTTTATAGGGCTGGTGATGCATTAGAACCCAATAATTATAGAATTATTATGATAAGCAGTTTCTGCTCCAAACTTTCTGCTACCATTTTAGACTAAAAAATCAGTACTTGAGGAGAATATAATAATGTTAGAGCAATTGGGCAAGCATGTTTTAGTGCCAAACAATAAAAAATTGGTCATTTGGTAACCATTACAGTCACGATTGATTCTGTTATAGGCATAATCTGGAATGATCTTTCTAGAAGCAAAGGCATTATACATCTGTCTCAACTATGTGTGCAAAGCTCATTTTGACATATTACATAATAGTCTACCGCATTGGCACTTGAGGAGACATGCCTCAAAGGTTGTTACAGGTTATTGAATGGATGAGGAAGCAGAGAATGAATGTACATGATATTGGTTTGCATTGGGGGGATATTAGAACATGGGTTATGGGAAATGTCACACATAAAGCCTGGAGTGCACCAACGGTTAAAAAGGAGTTCGACAGGAATCATATAAATCATACACTTAAGGAGGCAAAATATCTTGAAGAAAATATCTCACTGAAATATAGGCATACAATATGCAGAATAAGTTTTCACATAGGCTAGGTGTAGAGGTTGGACGATAAGCTGATGTCCAGCATGAACTTAGGCATTGTAAGTTGTGTACAGGAGGGATGCTGGAAGACGAAGAACATGCGCTCTTATCATGTCATGCATATATAGACGTTAAGGATAGATGATATAGACGTCAACGATAGACATGTATAGTTGGCATCTTGGCTTCAAGCGAGAAACCCTAAAGCATATAACGAACGAGATATTAGAGGCGGAGGAGCCCAATGCACTTCTATCTGAAGATGCATTGGATGACGTATGCTATAATATTGAAACTATTATTTGATCATCTCATAGATTTGGTGGTTTAATAGACGAAAATAATGCAATTCAATTCTCCTTATTTCTCTATATAGTCTACCAAATAGAAAAGAAAGAAGGCACAACCTAAAATTCGCGATGGTAGAATGATTTTTGATGAGGATAGAATGAGTTTTTCGGTGGACATAACAACTTTTTAACATAAAAAGAAAACCCTAATCTAGGATCACTTGAAAAAAATACTAAAAATCTGTTCATCACCAAAAAAGGAACTAGAAACTATAATTTTTAGATCTTTAGGCATATCCAGAATATGCCGCAAGATGCCAAAACCCATTCCTCCTTAACAAAGTTTCCCTTAACAGAGGACAATCCAAAAACTAAGGTATGATATTGTATTCGCGATAGTTTCACAGACGAATTGAAGACATATGTGTGTTTTTATTCTAGAAATATACAATGTTGCAACAAAAATGTTGGACAATATGAACACTACTGTAGATTAGTTTTATTGATTTTCATTATAGGTGTGTTTATTACACACAGAATGGACTCTTTGTGAGATGATTGAGATAAGATGCATTTTCTAAGTAAATGTACTGATCATCATAAGCTTTTCTACAATATCAGGTTGATGAACTAGGTACATAAAGCACTACTCAGAAGTATAGATAGAAGGTATCAATCTGCATGTATGTAGAGACCAATGTCCACAAATTACTATCTACCATATAATCATAGTTCAGAAGGTTATGATTGCCTTTGTCTAAATGTCTTAATTCTTATATTTGTCATTCAATTCAATTCTATCTGAGGTCATCAAGATGCACGAAATAGGTCCAAACTTTTCTTTAGATTATATATATACAAGACAAGATAATGGGTATTCAAGGGTAGTGCATGATTTCATACAAGGTTGATGATATTTCTTCAACATGTGCTTTGCATGTGCAAATATTGCGTCTACCTAGGCTTCATTGTGCTTGCATGGGCACCAAGAATGCTTCTACCTCAATTTAGAATAGGAATTGAATTGATGTTTATCATCTATGAAGATCAACTGGCCTATGAGACTCAATCAAGGACTATAACAAATGTATTACTGTCAGATCAAAAAACCCCCGCCCCAAAGAGTTTTCGAGGGAAAAAACTTGGCAGTATAGGCATGATGAGAAACTGTATAATGATACATTATGATACATTTTCTTAGTACAACATGTAGGGGCATAACCGAGTGCGCTCATCCACAATATATTGGAGATAAGCAAACCCACTGAAGGTGTGTCCAAGAGCAAACGGACCAGCACTGAAGGCGTGTACAAGAGCAAACGGACCAGCTGGTTAGGCGGGATCAACTTAGCATAGCGGGCTCGGATGTGGGCGAATGCCGGGCAGTATTGAAGAGTGTGGCATTCGTCCTCAATGGCGCCTTGGCAACACTGACAAATTTTATCCTCCGACACCTCCCGAGCCGGCTATCAATCTGTGTTTTTTCAATGGCAAATGCACACGGAGGTAGCGTTGTGGGCTCCAAGTGAGCATGGGATTGATTTGGTGTTGCTGTGTGGTGTCTTAACATGCTTTAAGGCATCAACATCCCTTTTCTTCCTTTTTCCTTTGTGGCCGAAATGGCAGCAAAGCAAAAAAATCCTTGTATTTTTCCCATGTGGATGGAGATCTATATACCAATTTCAACGTAATACTTCGTTGCTAAAGCTATTCGTTTTCGTCTATTTATTTGGTACCTCTTCTTTTATTTAAAAGCCGCCTAAGAAGAAATTTCCCTCCAAAAATACATTTATCTTGGGCTGACGTGACATTATTGCTGACAGAGCAATCTAACACGTCAGCAAAATGTCATGGCTCGTCTTTCCCTCGTCCAACGGCACGACGAACTTAAAAAAAAAAAAACAACAGTCCAAAACCTCTGCTCTTCAACCATACCAATGAACCGCTTTAGAACACAGAAGCAAGGTTTCGCAGCTCCAATCGGATCCAGTTCTTTCTGATTCTCCGGCATTTTCAGATTTTTTTTGTTTTCTCCATCCCAAGTAAGGAGTTGTAGCTTTAATCCGATCCCTTTTTTTTCAAATTCTTTAGCATTTGAATACCCATTCGAGGATTTACGAATCTTTTTTCCCTCCGGCATAGGACCTAAATGTGTTTGATTCACCAAAAATAAGGACTCACAGCTTTGTCCCTATTTATTTCGTTCATTTCTTCTTCATTTTAGAACCCATTTGAGCATTTGGAACCTTCGGTTATGGCTACCTTGACTCCTGGAGTTCTAATGAAACTTCTCCAGCATATGAACAGCGATGTAAAAGTGGTCGGTGAGCATCGTTCTGTAACCCTTCAGGTCATCAGCATAGTTCCAGCCCTCGCCGGAAGTGAGCTATGGCCTAATCATGGGTTTTATATAAAGGTTTCGGATTCGTCGCATGCTACATACGTTTCTTTAGCAGAAGAACATGATGACCTGATTTTGAGTGATAAGTTACAATTAGGGCAGTTCATTCATGTAGATAAGCTTGAATATGGATCCCCAGTTCCTCTTCTCAGAGGTGTAAGGCCCCTACCTGGTAGGCATCCGTGTGTAGGTACTCCGGAAGATGTTGTTGCCACTATGGCTTCTTCGAAGACCGGATTTAGCATTCGATCATCTTCATATTTGGACGATATTGAAAATGCAGGATCAAGAGTTATCTCCTCCAAGAAGTTTGATCCGTCCTCTGCAGAAAGTATGGCAGCAAAGTATGCAGAAAGGTCTTCTACAGAAGTCTTTGTTGGGAACAAGTACTACGATTCTGCAATTTCAAATGCATCCGATGGTCTGTCAAAGTTTTCAGATAGGCCTAGTGCTTTGTCTGTGGAAACATTCGCTGCAAAACTGGCAGAAAGATTATCTGAGAAGTCTACAAGACCAAAACATGTTGTTTCTTCTGAAAATGCTCTTCCTGAAGAAAATACCAAGGATGATGCTGTGGAAAGCAGGGGCCGTTCTAAAGGAAGGGTGGTAAAATCCAAGGTGTTTTCTGATAATTCTAATCCCGTTGGTACTCCAAGGTCTATGTCCTCTTCTCCGGCCAGGAGTTTATCAGAAAAAGGATCACCTCGAGTAAAAAGATCAGTGGTTGTTAGCGAGGATAAGAAGACACCTCTTAAAGAAGTCCCAATTTTGTCATCTCCCAGGCCGAGGCAGGTATCACCAGGTAGCCGAAGAGCATCTAGTGCAGGAAAACTAGGGCATAGAATTAGTATTGTGGATCCAACAAAACGTAAATCATTCAGTATCTCTAGCACAGGAGGGTTGAGGACAGGAGATTTGATTACTGTTAGTACACGCACATTGAGGAAGAGCTGGGAGGGAACTTTGGCTCAGAAGGAAAGTAAATCTTCTAAGCAGGGCAAACCTGATTTAAAGGTATGTACTTATCATTCACTCTATTATTTGACTGTGGAGCTTGGATCTGTTCGTTAATGCTTCTCTGCATTGTCTATAGGTTTCAGTTGGTAAACATATGAATGATGGTGGCAATGGGAGCACACCAAAATCACAAGATAATGTTACATCATTTCATAAAGATAACATAGCAAAAGATACGTCAAAGGTACATGCTATTGCTTCTTTTAGCAGTAATGATGCTGCAGGCAGTTCAGGTCGAGCCATTTCAACTAGGAAATGGACTGATGGTAGTGTTCCTTGGGATTCTTTGCCAAACAGTCTTGCTGTCCTTGGAAAGGTATTACCTAGTTTTATTTGAAACTGAAACATTGGTTTTTTTCAATCTGTTTCATTTGCTTGTTTCTTTAGGATGCTATGCAACGGAGAGATGCTGCAAGTAAAGCAGCTGCAGAAGCCCTGAAAGAGGCAGCAGCAACAGAAACAATCATCCGCTGTTTAAGGCATGTTCTTTTTCATTCATATGAATCTTTACATGTTAAAACATCAGTTATCATATGTATTAAAGATCCTGCTGCGTCTATGCATCTTAATTTTTGCACAAATTTCTTCTTGCAGTATGTTTGCTGAGTTACGAGCAATGTCAAGACCAGAGGTTCCTCAAGTCTCTGTAGAAAAATTCTTAAGTCTTCACCAAGAAATGCTGCAAGCCACTGCAGTGGCTGATGCATTATCTTCATACCGCAATGACTCAGACCAGGAAAACAATAGGACGTCGGCAGAAGACAATTTCACTGGAATTGTAGAAGAGAAAATAAGGCACGCAGATCTATGGATCAATGCTGCCATTTCCACAGAGTTAGTTTCTTCTTCACTTTTGAACAAAGTTTTAAGTACAGCTGGGAAGGCTACTTCAAGGAAGGATCAATTTAAGGGAGTGCCAAATCTGAATCAAGTTACCCTAGAGTTGTCCTCTAATTTGCAAGTGGCTACATCAAAGGCGAGAAACACAAGTGCTTCCATAAAACCAACTCAGTCTGCTTCTCCCAACAGAAGGGCATCTGTAGAGAAAAGGCGGAGTCTAGATGCAGATATAAGACCACCATCGCCTTTGAAGCTCAATACTCCTGTTAGACGAAGCACAGGCGCAGCTTCACCAAGAGCTGCAAATGCAAAATCAGCAAGTAAAAACGTGTCGCAACTATTGTCAGTCAAGCCCACTAACGAGGAGGCTGGATGGGCCAAGGATTTTGGTCTAAATGAGACAATAGAATTAGGTATGCAATTGCATGTAGAGACTCAGAAATGGTTTCTTAAATACATGGAGGATGCTTTGGATTGTGGATACCAAAAGGCTGGAGAAGGGAATCATTGCGAGGACTTTTCTGATTCCACTCATGTGCAGCTTAATAATACTCGGTTGGCAGCCATGCTTTGTCAGTTAAAGAGAGTAAATGACTGGCTTGATCAAGTTGGCACTGCTAAAGACAAACTTGATTCTCAATTAACAGAGACATTGGCAAGATTGAAGAGAAAAATATATGAGTTTCTGCTTCAACACGTTGAGTCTGCAGCTTCTGCATTGGGGAATAAGCCAGGCTTTGGCAATACAAAACCAATTTCGTGATAGTGAAAGGGATTTCCTTTCATGAACAACTGATATTCTGGAAATTCCAGTATAAATTCGATGGTATAGGGAGAAATTAGGATGCAGTTTGTTAGATATTTGTGCCATATAATTCTTTATCTATGACAGTGTGTGGCATAAGTCACACTGGTTCAGTAATAAGCTTTGCCCTGTGCAGCTCAACTGCTAAAAGGATGGTGTGTGCGATTGGAGTAAATTCTCTCTCCATTTAGTGCTTTGTATATCCCCATTCATATCCATGAACTGTTATATTTTTGTTGCACCCTATGAGTTTGGTAATATGTCATAAAACCAATAACATTATCCCTTGTATCATTCTACAAGGAAAAGGCATGTGACCAAATCAATAAGATGTGCTGCTAAGTTAATTTTGTCGACGTTTGCAGGCCACTTCATTGGATTCACGTGCATTCTATAACTCGATCTTGCATTCAATGCTTTCTTTGCTGCAACGACCAAAAGCAATAGATATCTGAAATAATGGGCTGTGTTGCTACACACATAAATGCTCCACAAACAAAATTTGCATGTCCTTTGTGCAGAAAAAAGGTAGCCCCAGATTACCTTTCTTGTAGTGTTTTCTTTGAACGTGTGTTGTGGAGCTAACGCAGACCAAAACGCAGGTCAGGTGTTATCAGAATAAAAGAATAACTTCAGTCAGTTCAGGAGCTGTAAATAATCGAGATCAGATGAATAACTACAGAATAATTTGTCTAGATTTGTGCATTCTTATACCGAAGACATTTTTTGGACTTCCAATATTCACCAATATCCGCTGCGCGGATGACAGCACCTGCCTATATACCCTTCAAAAATTTGTCTCTCTGAGTTGGAGATGATGGAACGGATTTTCAAGAATCCAACGATGTGAAAGATGCCACCTTTGGTAAGGGCCTACAGAAGCCTGTACTTTACAAAATACGTCCTCGTTCGAAACACGGACATTTTGGAAATTCCACAAGCAATTCGATCTTCCATTTTCTTTTCTCAAAGATTCAGAATTGGTAATTCGCTTCTCTTTGCACTCCAAAAAGTACTCCACTATCCTCTTAATTAGGTTTATTGCTCAAATTCGATGAATTAAAGAAAAAGGCCTTAAACAACCCAGCACCATCGAATTAAAGAAAAAGGCCTTAAACAACCCAGCACTGCAATAAAAGTTAGGCGCTCTTCCACAGGCCTCGAATCTGGATTTTACATTAATCAGCAAAAATGAGTTCTTTATTTGGTGAGAACAAGATGCTAACGCATCACTCGGTTGCCCGTTGGAAGACCCATTGATGTGTCCACAACTGCTCACCATTGTTAGAACACCCATTGATGTGTCCACAACTGCTCACCATTGTGATCACTATGGAAGTGGCAAGAATCGATCTTTTATATCATTTTTCATTCATTATAATCATCTTGCAAGTGGTAAAAATTGATTGTTGTAGTTTCGACAGAGAGCATGGGATGCTATTGCTTTCGTAGTTATAGACGTATTAAGTATAAATACGAACCCACTCGTTTAGCGTCATTTAATGGAGTTAGTGTTGGAAATGAATTTGAATTCCATCATAACATTTCTCTTCGCCGACTTTCTCTTGCAATGGAGGATCTTCTTGCAATGGAGGATCTGTGTAACTTTGATATGGTAGTAAAGATGTTCTCAAAATATGGGACTTGATTTCCTATGATATGAGAATGTTCTAAGGATGTGTCCTATCATTGGGTGATTAAACTGTTGTTTCTAACCCAATTAATATTAAGAATGTGCTTGTGGATCTAGTGAAGGATAATGAAAATGGCCATAACGGGACTGCACATTCTAGGGAAAATTTGGTTCAAGCTCCATTAAACACATTTTGGACTTACAAGTCTGTCTAAATAAACCCCTTATAGCACAGTTTAAAGCAGCAAGGAATTCGAAGTCAATCCCGTAGAGCTTTTCGGAGCTCCTTTGAATTGTCTTTGAATCCCTTATCTCTGTTTGATTTAAGCAGTCCATGACTAATAAGCACTATGGCAAATAAAAAGGTGCCAATTTGCATTTGGGGGATTATGGGTGCACTCATCAATCATCACAAGTCGACCATTAGGGGATCACTCACAAGTGACTAAACATGGAGCATTTAGAGTCCCCAAAAGTCTAACGCCTTGCAATCCCACAGAGCCTAAAAGAAAGACCATAAACGCACTTTAATGCTTCTACACATATAGAAAGAAATGCACCAAAGAATAGAATAGCTCAAAAAGCAAGAATACATTATCATAGCGACTTTGATGTCGCTTACCATGTCACCAACAACTTTCCAAAGGCTGCAAGGACATCGGTATAGATTGAATCAAGGGTGTCGATACATTGGGACACCTAGCCGGATACATCTCATACCTAAACAGATTACTTGTTCCAAAAAATACAACTATGAGAAGGATTGTGTTATACAGGCCAATTCCAAATTCAGTGCATTTTGCATCTAACATTACCACAAAAGTACCAAAAATCTATTATAAACAATCGTCCTATCCCGCGTTAATACAAATATTGCATAAAGCAAAAATATTTGCAATTAGATGTAATCATAACATTTACAAACAAAAATGTCAGGGAGAGATTATAAAGAGATATTTTTCACGCCCATCAGAAGAACGTCTTGTTAAACTGTACATGAATCTATTCAGGTTCATCTGAAAGAACATTTTGTTAGAATACCCATAGAATGAAAGGTATTATAGCATTTTTGTTATACTTTAGATGTCTCGAATGCAAAAAGATTTGAGAATGTTGAAGCCACTGTTTTGATTCTTGATGTGTCTTAATAAATGTGTTCCTGCTTCTTTGCTCTAAATCATGGATATACAAACAATGCTATAGAAAAATTATTGTGATAATAGAAAATACCCTACCATGATAGCTCTCCGCCATCAGAAAGGGGTCCTGCCAGAGTACGAAAAAAAAGAAATGACAGGACCCTGCCGCATCTTATGCCTGAGTAAGAAAGAAAAAAAAAAAAAGGAAATGACAAAAGTTTTTTTTTTCTAATTTCAAAGATAAGCAAGTGGTCTAACCTCTGCTACGCAATTGTCTAAACAAGCAAAAATTTGGAATCAGTTAAGGTTATGCCTGTACTCTTTCTCTCAAAAGAAGGTAGCGTGGAGATGAGGTCTCAAACATTTTTGGCTGCAGAGAAAGCAACTAACATGTATGTATGCTTCCGTTATATAGGATTCCCATAGAAGGCGTGGGACGAATGACACCTCCATGTCCTTCACACGGACACTTGGCCATCACAAGTGGTCCGAGTCAGACGGAGGGCCTTTCTGTGGTGATGGATTCGCCATGGGAGGAGAATTTTCCGTATTTATACGATGGGAGCATCGTATGGATTCGGGGAGCACCACAGTGGTATCAGAGCCATGATTTTGGTGGACCAAAATTGTTGCACTGGCCATGTCTAACTCGTTAGACCGTTAGATAGTAGGGGACCTCCAACGTAGGAAAGTTACACCAAATCCATAAGTAGGATGAGTTTTATCCTAAGTATGCGAGGATTGAGCTAGTTAAGAAGGAAAAAAAAATTCCAAATATTAAGATGAAGTTATGTTCAGTTTCAGCAGAATGCAGTCCCTTTCTTTAGGAGGCCATAACTTTCTCTAAGTAACTCGGATTGAGGCGATTTTTGCTCCAGCACGTCCGGCACGGTCCAAATACCCTAGGAGAGTCATCATCCAGCAACAAAAGGTCGAGCAAAGGGCCCAAAACCCAACAGCGGCGCCGCTCAGGTTTGGGCGTCTTAGAATTCAAATAGAAACACGTATTATAGGACCGGCGCCGCTCCGTATAAAACGCGTATTTCTGCCGTATAAATATATACCTAATTTTTTTGGCACCTTGACCCAGATTTGAAACCATGACCTCTCAACTCCAAGCCTAGGTGCCTACCACCACATCAAGCTCTCTTGATTGTAATATATGTGTTCCATATATTTCTTACACACAAAATAGAAATTGGGTCGTCCGATTTTGCTGGCGTGTATTGTGGTGGTGACACGTGCCATTCCCCTACAACGCGGAATGGAAGTCGGCTCGATCCATTCCGAGCAACCGGCTGCGCAGGTTTTTTTTTGTTAGGGTTCTTGGAGCTTAGGGTTTTGTGGCCGCCGCAAGTTTTTAGAGTTCCTTGAGCTTTGATGCAGGGTTCCAGCCAGCTCTTTGCAAGATGTTCCGGCAGGTGTTCTGGCTAGCTCTTTGAGCTCACAGA
The DNA here is from genome assembly GCA_021234155.1 of Isoetes taiwanensis. NCBI lineage: Eukaryota > Viridiplantae > Streptophyta > Lycopodiopsida > Isoetales > Isoetaceae > Isoetes > Isoetes taiwanensis. The sequence goes on from JAJEKV010000040.1 coordinate 9,027,263, forward strand.
TAGCATAGTGGTAAGTCTGATTCAGTTGTATTTCCCCATTTTTGCAGCGATTTGCAAGCTTGCTCTGCCTAATCCGGCAGGGAATCTGTGAAGGTAACTAAATCGTTTATTTTTTATGCTTCAGTCCTTCACATAATATGGAAGAGAGCGGGTGGAACTTGGTAGAAAGCCGAAACTCTGCTCAGGAAAGTATTTTACAAAACTCTGCTCAGAAATGCCTCTAAAACTTGAAAATCTTGCTGAAATCCCTCTGTTTTCTTCTCAAATCTTGCTGAAATCCCTCCGTTTTTCTTCTCAAATCTCTCTGTTCATGCTGGCCTCTGATCCAAAATCCCTGCCCAAGATCATGGACGACTCTCCAATTTCTATTTTGTAGGGGAATGGAGGTTGGTCCTCCATTCTCGGTTTTGCAGGTGACCCGCTCCCGGCTAACGCCGGTCGCGGGACCCCACTATGGAGACTTGAACCCTTGACCTCCCAGCATCCAGCCAAACGCTTTACCAACAGGATAAGCCTCCTTTTAGTGGATATAATAGTCTCGTATTATACTTAACCAATAATATCTCTGTTTCTCTAGGAAGACTCCTGTCTACCATCACTCTTCTCTAAACCGACGCTGAGGTGGCAAGAACTCCGCCGGACTTGTGCAACCATGGTGAGCTAGAAGTCACTTAGGAGTTATTATCATCATTGCGGAATGTCTCCGCAACCATATCGACATACGTTCACGCTGAGCGATGGAAGGAAATTCCTCGGAGTAAGATAGAAACTTCCAAGATTCTAATCCACTATTCACCTTGGATATTCGTTAGGCGACGATAATAATGTCCAGTTATCGACATTCCTTGGCCTATAGCTTTAAACAGTTTTTTTTCCTTTGGTAGATGCCTTGATAACCAAATTTCTTCGGGCCTTGCCATGATTCAATCTATACTACATTCATATGCTTTATATTAGACCTTGTTCCACGTTATATATTAAGGGTTAAGTAATATTTTATAGACATAATTATAATTAACGTTGTCTCTCTCTAGTGTCTAAACCTTGACTCGTCTCATTTCCCAAAGCAAGGATCTCTTTTCGTCCAACCAACTAGGGACTGCCATGCAGCACCCCTCTACACCATGGGTTTGCATTTCTTCGATCCTATCACCCTTCAATATTTCTTCTCATTGGCCTTGTTCCTTTTTATGGATCACCCCCCAGTTCATTATACATACTCGGTAATACGTAGTGAGTGCTTGTGTTCGAAGCCCCACAACAATGTCAACACTTAATCCTAATCAATCCCGGGTACAACCTTTAGTATTATTTTGTGCCAAACTTCCCCGCCTATATGGCTGTGAGTAATTATCTGCGCCACACGCCTGTCAAATTGACAGCGGTCTACCCTCTTTTGAAGTTGTTCTCCCGTACATTCCAATGGCATCCAACCATTGTTGACTAGTCACCTCCTTCTAGGGTATCTAGATATGGTCTGGGCACAATGTTTCCAACCATTATTTTAAGGCCTAAACGTCTTTAAGTTCCGCAAATGAACTTACATATTTTAAGGGATTATGTGAATATCCCAAAGGACAGTACCACCCAAAGACCTCTCAAGATAGGCCTCCCCTATTAAGAGCTCTTGTGTTCAAGTCTTTGGGGGTCCGTCATATGTCCTCATGGGCGCTGCCAATGCGGCATGACGTATAAATACTATCCAGCTATCTATCTATCTATTAACAAGGTTCTTGGTGAACTCAATTCACCCTATTGTCCTAGGACATGGAAGTCTTCTTCCCTAAGCCATGCACCAAATCTTTCAAGAGTTTTTCAGCTCTTGATGCCTTTCAAGCCGCAAGTCTATCTTTGCATGTTAGCAAAGACCACCCTTTATGTTAGGTAATAACCTTCCTATCCAGATTGCTAAATATCATTAATAAAGGTCCTTCATTCCTTCTCTTCTTCAATACGTTTTCTACAACTATGGCCGATTTTCAGGATCCTGGCCCTTACATCTGACATAGCGTACACCATTCACCCTTTGGCTGTGACCTTTATTAGAGTCACCAATCCAATTACTCCCTTACGTATCCGTTAACCATCTTGTGGCCCTATGATGTTAACCCACCTATCATTGGGGGTTATGATTCAACCTTGTCCGACATCCTAGAAATGTTAGTCATTATATTTCTCTGTCATGATGTTATGACGCTGTTGTGCCATTCCAAATGACGTGGCATCCACTTTAAGACATAGTCATGGCCTAAGTTACCAAGTGAGCCTTCGTAGGAAACGTAAATTACCTCGAGACATCAAGGTGCCTGCCTGGTATTTTGTAAGTCTTCCTACAATACCTACGTCTAATATAACTTGGGCTTGTATCGATGTTAGAGCTATGTCTATTCTAACTTACACCTCTATGTATCCCATGACGTTCACCTCTGCCTGATCCGGGTATGGATCATGTGGGAAAGCTAGTCTTAAGTGTCTATGCAAGACACATTTGAACTTCTAGCAAGTAACCGCTATTCGCTATCTATCTAGGAATTGTACTATTGTACCGTTCCACTCAATCATCTTAAGCTTCATTCTATTGGCCGTTGACATTTATTTCAAGTGCCAACAACCACATCATACCCTAGCATGCAACGAATTGACGGTCCCTTGCACATTTCGAACATATCTCCAGACCCTTCATTAGTAACTTTGGAGTACACTCCTCTCTCTCTCCTTGTATCGGCACTTAGACTATCCCTAAGATGTTTATCGTATGTGTACATGGTATGTACATAATAAACATATATCCACCTCCCACAATGCTAGAGCTCGGCTCTAACTTAGCTAAAGTGTAACCTTGGTAGTTCTTTCGAACAAAACCCATTGCCTATGTACCTTTATGATGTGGCTGTGCCACCTGCTTCCCAAATGGACAGAGGCCAACTCTATGTTGGACTTGTATGTATATGCTGCCTATATTTTGATAGGGTCTCTAGCTATTTCAACCATTCCATTTAGTGCCTTATGGTACTTTAAACCCGTACATAGACTATGATTTCCCCACGGGATTATGCCATAATTCCGACGGCTACTACCCCACACGACGAGTTTTTCTAAAGGCTTCTTTCACTAAGGATCCTTTGTGTCCTCAATATCAACCACGCTTAGTCACAATTAACCTATTTTTCTTAAGTTATCATGTGAACTTCAGTTTTTGATCAGCTTCAAATGTTGTTGTCTTTGGCTCCCTCATAATGAAGTGGAGGCACTAAAACCTCTTGGTATTTTAGTAGGAAAACCCAACATTTCAATCTTCGTTAGTAACCGCCATATGGTTATCCGATTCTTTATCCTCTTAAGAGTTTCAAAGTCATAATCTATAAGAGGTCTCTGTCTTAAGGCAACGGATCCTCCAGCTTCTACTTCAGTACCTAGAATTATTCCCCGCGAGTAGGGTAACTCGTAGGATATATGGACTACTGGTCTATATAATCTCACCCCTTCTGATCTATACACATCGTCTTGATTTTTATCGGGACTTGGAATTGCTATGTATTGCCCTCGTCTCGATTATCCCTAAAGGTATAATCGCCAAATTCGTCGTACTCCTTCTTTTCTTCCATTAGGGAGACGCGATATTTTATACATCTTTTTATTCCCAAAACCGAATAGATGCTCTCAGCTTATAACGCTGAGGTAATTCACTGGTATCTAGAACCTTTGAGTAGTTAAGCTCTCATTATCGGTTATTCCAATACCGTTCCAACCATCCTCGGGATGTTTTTGAATGTACCATCGCCATATATGCTAGACTTACTCTAGCTGTTTTCCCTGATTTAAACTCTTCTATATCCCTTAGTACGACGTATCTAAAATAGTCAACTCCAACCATTGGGATAACTTGAATGCTTAGCTCTGGTGGATCATACCTTAACCCAATATCTTCGTATATAAGCATATCATTATGCTTCTTCTTTAAACCTTGTCAAGTAATATTTCACTCGCCTTGTACCAATATTCCACCATCTTCCAATATGACATACATCTGGATGTCACAATCGACATCCTTGATATCCTCACTAGTGTAGTATTTGATACTACTAGGTCCTTCCAACATCCACCATTCCTATCGTGTAATTATGTGAGATAGTAACACGTGTGCACCAACCCTAAGTCCTAGTGGACATGTTTAACGTCTAGTATAGGAACTCCTATTTTCATTACTTCCGTATTCATGTGGAATGTGAACTAAAAGTTCTATTATACGTCCTATCTTTTTCTAGTTGTATTTTACCATTAAATGGTCCTAGTACGCATATACCAATGCGGAGCCACTCCTCGGGATATACACGCGCTACCAAGTCCATAGCACATTTTCCCTGGTGAGATGTTCATCGGTCACCTACCTTGTTCATACTCCAGACTTTGGTCTATTTAACGTGTCCCTCCAAATTCTCTATATTTGAAACGTTGTTTACAACAACTTTCAAGCACCTCTTGTCTCCCACTTGTCGTAAGTGTAACATTACTTGCCTCCCTAATGTATCATTAGTTGGAGGTTAATTTTCCTTCATAGTCTACCTTCACCAAAGCTCCAACATACATTGTAGCTTTCAGACGCTTGTACCTTCTGCTAGCAATTGTCGTCTTTCATTCCAACAGTCTTTTAGAATGCTTATTCCTGTCTTCGTTCAGTTCGACCGCGACTCTCTTGGCCTTGTGCGGAAACTACGTTCCACACTATTGTCCAGTCTGTTATCCGGCATCTCGATGCTCCCAGCCGACATAAGATGTGTCCATTTCCTTAATTTATACCATGCATAATGGTCATGCATTTGACCAACGTCATTAAGCGTATCCACGTGGCTACGTGGTCTTCTTACTCGTCTATAACCTTGCATCTTTATTTCATGCCTCAGGAACATCAATCTCCTTACGAAACGCAATATATGCGTAATTTTATAATCCATAGTTTATGAATCTGCATCCTCATACGACATTATTCTCTACCTTCCGCGAATCATACCTCGATTCAAGTAGCAATAGCTATGAAATGTCGGCTCGACATTCTATACCTTCACCACCATTGTCGAAACCTACACTTCTAAAGTGATCTCCCTTTCATGAGCTGGGTACTTATAACCCAGTTTCCATAGATAATCATAAACCCTTCTTCATCGGATCTATGGTGCTATATCCAGTCTCCTTCTACGTTGAATGGCAATATATGTCGCATGATAAATCAATCCTCGTAATTATTAAGTCCAGTGTTTCAATCGGATAACAAACATCGTCATACCAATTTTCTCGAGTAACCATCCAAAATAAGGATACCTTACCACTCCTTATTCCCAATGTTTAGCACTTCTACTTCAAGCAAGAACCCAGGATCTGCTTAACCTTCGTTATATAATAGCCTCAAGGGCACCGGGCATGCTTTTGATGCTTCCGTATCTCTAATAAATGTATAGATATAACTAATGAATTAATATGTGTGCTCATGTGAGGTACAACTCGTTTTAGTCATAGTTCACCTCGAAATCCCTTTGGTCAATCAACCTGAAGAACCATCTATTGCTTTCTATTTTGGAGCATTATCAGATAGAAGCCTTAGATCCATGACTTTAGATTTAGCTCCACAAAGGTTTTTAACCATGGGTATTTAAAGCCAACAATATCGCAATAGGAGTCTTGCACCTTAGAACTTTATTTGAAATCAAACCAACATTTATATCAACAATGTAGTCTCATTTTCTAAGGGTCTTTACCCCTCGCATATCAGGGTCTGGCTATCAGTTACAGCTAAGTGTAAACTATGGATCGAGAGTGTGAGTGTGGAAACATTAAAGATACTCAAAAGGAGAAAGTTATTTAAACACATAGTCAAATATAATAGAAGGAGATAATTATGTATGTCTTACACAAACTCCTAAGGGGATAACGAGACTTAGATAATGTTATAACAAGGTTATGAATAATAAATGATGAAGAACGTCTGTCTGTAATTAATATTCAAGTATATAGGTAAAAATGGCAAATACAGTACAATATATAAAGGGATAAGTATAAAGGGTAAGTATAAATGTGAGGATAGGAATATAAGAGTTGTTAATACTGTAATAAAATATCAAAACAAAATTTTGTTACAAAATTAAATTAGGCCTGGTCGAAATAAAATGAATTGCAAAGTGAAGGGAGAATATAACAGACATATACACAGAAGTATTAGAATGACTTTCTACTAAAAAGTGCAAGATTAATAACTCTGTATTATAATATAACAACAAATAGAAGTTCTTTATATCTATACCTGTCTTTAATATACAATCAGTTACATGTATGTATAGAAAGAATGAATTCTAAAATAGATAAACTGTGAACTTATCACCACGAATGAAACAGTGAGACTTCCACAAACCTTGACAGTTCACTTTTGACAGTCCTAAGCGATGATCATGTCTGACCTATATCCCTACCTTTAATATCCCAGAATTATAAATTGCACATTACAAGTCATTTCAAACTTCCACACTTTGAACATGACAACGTCTGTGTCACTTATAATCTCACGCTATCTCTTTAAGGAGGGGAGACTTCCTTCCGATGTACGATATGTTGCCCTGCAACAAGAGTAGTCTTGATGCTGAGGACAACATCATTTTTAAGGTGGGGAGAATGTGACGTTCCACATATTTATACGCCTTTTTAAGTATAAATACATGACACGTCACTATGAATAATTAATGGCAGATTAATTATTCATAAGCTAAGGTTAGCTATGCTAATAATTAATCATTAAAGTGGAAACCTAACCCAAAACCCTAATTCGAATTTAGGGCTTATCCTAATATTAAAAAGGGCTAAAATACCAAATTAGCTAATATTAACCAATCTAGAGCTGCCACCTGGCCCAAATCGATTGGGCAAGGGAGAGTTACTAACTTGGGACCCAAATTGGGGTTTTGTACCCCCATTTGCCCCAATTCGAATTGGGGGAGGTTGGTGGAGGAGGAGCTGCTGTTCCACCTTGTTCCAGCCAGAAGGATGGAGAACCCGAGCGATAGTGGACCTAGCTTGATTCCGGTTAGTACATAGATAGTTTGGATTCTTGGATAGTCATAGGACTAACCCTTGTATGCTCAGAAGGTAGCTAGGATTAACCCTTGTATGAATAGATGTATGGTTAATCTCTATTTTATGTTCTATTCGAAGCTATGGATGGATGGATGTATAAGTATAGCTTTTTTTCAATTCCTCCTGTGTTGTATGGGTAAAAGGGGGGTAGAGACCTAAAGGCCATCTAGAAGTAGAGATGCTCCTAGATAGAACCCTTAAAACCCAGTAAATGCGGCCTGTGCACAAGAGCCAACCTGGTTGTGGATGCTATGGTGTGGTTCAGCACCAGAGAACGAGTATGATGGTGAATCGGGGGTGGGGTCTTGCCTAGCGCGGCTACAGGACTCCAATAGTGTGCTAGGCTTATAGCCAGTCACTGTGTGTGGGCCGGGTATGGGTCTGACACTCTCTGGGCCAGAGGGCGTGAGTCATAGATGGCCGTCCTGGGCTCGAACGGGTTGGTGAGCTGACCTTTAGATTTAGGAGAGTAAGTCGGGTACGGATGCGGGGGTCACTGAGGGGGCACGTGTTCTCTAGCACACCCAGGGATCCGTCATACTCAGGGAGGAGACGCCTCTCTGACCTGCCCCCATCGGACCGGGGAGATGTAACCCGGAGTAGTCCCGAAGGGTGATTCCTTGGGATTGCGTCTCCGGAGGGCTACAAGCACGTTATAGCATGATTCAGCCTATTTGCAAAGTGTGCACAGGAGGGGCGGATGGAGTGGACTACCCTAGCCATTGTCTTATGCCAGCCAATGCCATGGTATACCTCTGTCTGTTGTTATCTTGAGGCCCTGACCGTCAGTCACCCCCATGGAGTCTGAGCCCGGGGTAGAGCCTTAGGTATGGTGTATTTCCTTTGTTATGTTAGTATTCGGTTGTTAGTTATATTGATGATGATGGGCCACCCTTCGTGGTGGTATCTTATTTATTAGTATTGTTGCTAGGTGCTAACATGTATGTACGCTTCCGTTATATAGGATCCCCACAGAAAGGCCCTCTGTCTGACTCGGACCACTTGTGATGGCCAAGTGTCCGGGTGAAGGACACGGAGGTGTCATTCGTCCCACGCCTTTGGCTCTTGTGCACAGGCTACATTTACTGGGTTTTAAGGGTTCTATCTAGGAGCATCTCTACTTCTAGATGGCCTTTAGGTCTCTACCCCCCTTTTACCCATACAACACAGGAGGAATTGAAAAAAAGCTATACTTATACATCCATCCATCCATAGCTTCGAATAGAACATAAAATAGAGATTAACCATACATCTATTCATACAAGGGTTAATCCTAGCTACCTTCTGAGCATACAAGGGTTAGTCCTATGACTATCCAAGAATCCAAACTATCTATGTACTAACCGGAATCAAGCTAGGTCCACTATCGCTCGGGTTCTCCATCCTTCTGGCTGGAACAAGGTGGAACAGCAGCTCCTCCTCCACCAACCTCCCCCAATTCGAATTGGGGCAAATGGGGGTACAAAACCCCAATTTGGGTCCCATGTTAGTAACTCTCCCTTGCCCAATCGATTTGGGCCAGGTGGCAGCTCTAGATTGGTTAATATTAGCTAGTTTGGTATTTTAGCCCTTTTTAATATTAGGATAAGCCCTAAATTCGAATTAGGGTTTTGGGTTAGGTTTCCACTTTAATGATTAATTATTAGCATAGCTAACCTTAGCTTATGAATAATTAATCTGCCATTAATTATTCATAGTGACGTGTCATGTATTTATACTTAAAAAGACGTATAAATATGTGGAACGTCACAGAAGAGATCCTTGACATGCCGACACTTCTGGAAATGATGGAAGATCAATTGGAGATTGTTCCTGAGGCTCTCCTTGATCGCGCATATAAGCAAATCCGCATTCAAATCTTGCAGTATCTGGTTAAGTAGAAACACTTGCCGACAGAGGATGCAACCTGGGTTCGTAAAGCGGATTTGGACAAGGCTTACCCATACTTTATGTGAGAATGCCAGGGCCGAACCATTCACGATGCCATCAATTCCAATCCTAATGGTAAGCATTACGTTATGGGTCCGACATGGATCATATGAGAGTGATCTGACGGGGATAATTTAAGGGTTTGGGTTACATGCATCCTAGTTGGGGAATTGGGCATATAGGCATTCATAGTAGGACGCATTTGTTTACGGCTATAATGGGAATATTGCCATTCCTTATGCCGAGACGGAATGCAAGCCTTAGGCATGATAAGATTTCCTTCATTTGTATTTCTTTTTCGTAAGGGGGTGGTCCCTTCAACTACACTCTTTTAATTATTTTATAGGTACTGATTTACAGTAATTCTGCAGGCCACTAGCGCGTACTGACGTACTGCAAAAGATTCTAGGCCTCAGTCGGGGGCCATCTCTTGTTATTTCAATGTTATTTTGTATGTGTGCTCCTAGCTAATTTTTGATGATATGGTATTTATTGTCGATTGTCAAGGGACTTTGGTCCTAGAACACTTCATGGGAAGTTGTCGCTTTCCTTTTTTCAGGTTGCAGAAATTGGTGGTATGGACCTTTCCCACAACAACTTTATAGGATTACTGCCAAGCGATCTTTTGGAGTTGAGAACCATTGAGATTTTAGTGTTGTCTCACAATCAGTTTCATGGGCCTCTGCCAGGGTCAATTGCAGCTTTGGAGCATTTGACTACTTTAGACATTTCTAATAATTTTTTAAATGGGAGTTTACCTGTTGGTTTTTTTTCGAGGGTATCTTTGGAGACAAATTATTTCTGGGACTTGCCTAGGCAGTGGTATACAAGCAGCTGCTGTTTGTTTTATGCAGCACATGAAAGTATGTTTCATGGTATGGTTGGCTTACTTCCTCTTGGAATAATAGCAACAAAATCAGCTATAAAGGGCAGATTCGATTCTTCCATTTATTTTCAGCATGGGCATGATAAAAAAGTTGCAATTTGTTTAGTTTAGAAAATACAGATGCAAAGTTCAATAGTGGGACAAGGTCACTTTTATTACTATGTTATCAGCATGTACCAATTTTGCTTCTGTAGCCAAAGGCAAACAAGTGCACGTTTACATAATCTAGTGTGATTATGATTTACATTTCCCTATGAGTAATGAACTTATCAATATGCATTGGAAGTGTGGCTGCCGTGTTTGAGAGAATACCTGTGCAGGATGGTGTTTCATTATATATGCAGCATCTTCACAATACGGACATGTCAAGGGAGATATAAATTGTTTTTTAGGAGGTGAAGCTACATGAATGATGCCAGATTTGGTTACATGTTAGTTTGGAGAGGACGGGTTGTGTTCAGAAAATCATGATAGCACTTGTTGGTGTAAATGCTATGTACATAAAGACAAAAGATCATCTTTGGTATGAAGTTTATTGAGGCATCGTCAGTATCTGCCTTCTTTGATGGCAAAACCTATATCCAAAGACCGATTAATTTAACATAATGTCTTATCAAGTGGTGAAAACTAGCCATTAATAAGTAAGAACACTTTGAAAAGTGAAATTACCAAAGATTCATGTGCGTCACGTTCTCAATGGTCGTTTTTCTCAAAAGATATGGGACGCAGTTACTTTGGCCCAAGTGAAAACTGGTCATTATCATGCACACATAAATCCCACCTTGGCACCAGGGCCCCAAGCTTATTTGCTTGCTTCATTGTCCAGGAACAAGCTTGTAGCTATTGCATCAATTCGCACGGGGTCCCACAGGCTACGGATTGAGACAGGTAGATGGGAGCGGCCGCAATTGCCGCGAGAAGCGAGACTATGTGTCTGTTGCCAGTTACAGGTTATTGAAGATGAAAGCCATACTCTTCTGAGTTGCCCTGCTTTTGAGATAGTCCGGAATCATTTTTTGACCTTAGCATTCCATTCCACGCTTCCACAACTTCTCAGAGCACCATCTGTGCATGACTTGGCATTATACATACTTGAGGTTCTAGATAGACGTCTGCAATTACTGAGCCCTCAGTAGTCATTATCTCCGCTTGTCTAGTATCATCATTACTGCAAAGGTTTTTCCCTTGAAAACCTTTCGAGGCAGGGGTTTTTTAATCCTAGTAGTAATGATTGTACTAGCCCATTGTATGGGTCCCATGACCTATTGGTCTCCGTGGACGTTAAAAAAACTATTCTATTCTATTCTATTTCCATGCTTTTAAATGCTATACACAAGGGCCCGGGTATAGCCATAGTTTTTAATATGCAAACATGGGTAGAGAAACAAGATTAAGAGGACTTGCAAAAAAACAAGCATTCGCTTATCAATGATATGAAACATGCAACGCAATCTAGAAAGTAGGTAATATTTCTCACCGTCCTTGCATTAATTTTGTAAGTATTTGGTTCATTATGGTGCCTCTACATAATGCAGACAAGAATTAAACTTTAGGGTCAAATGTTTTAAAGGTATTTGTGCTTAATTGTGGCTAAATACTGGCACAAAAAGTGGGTTCATTCAAACTACAAATAATGATCCAATATACCATTACTTACAATAGATAAAATTTGGTGTGAGATAGGATGTTATTGTAAATAGTTGGAAGTTGTGTAAGTACAAGAGCATAATTGCATCTCCTAGTTAGTTGCATCTCCTGGTACATTTTTTATGCCTGACCTTGTCCGTGGTAGTTTGAAGTAATACATGCAGTTTTTGAACACACTAACATTATGACTAAGTCTCAAGTGGGAGGCTTGATTCCGGTATTGTGTTGCGCACAAGACTGCAACTAGGTCAACATTAGTGCAAGTTCACAAGCAAGTGGACTTTTGTAACGTTCCTAACCGACATGCCCTTAGCCAACTGGGAAAAACTGTCTAGATGTTATGAGTTTATGCCAGTGTCTCAGGAACGCGACACCCAGATCTACTCGAGGGGTCTCCCATGGTTTCGTTGCAACCTCTCCCACTAGGACTATGCTCGTCCTCGAGCATCACAAGACCATAGACCACACCATCCCATGGTATCCAAGACCAACTCATGACCTACCGTCCAACGGTATTCCGGGTCATACTTGCCCCCATGGAGACTCAAACTCGAGCCCTACTCTGATACCAAATGTAACGTTCCTAACCGACATGTCAACCAACTGGGCAAAACTGTCTAGACGTTTATAAGTAGTCACTTCTACCCATTTATGTTGGTGTCTAGGGAACGCGACTTCCAGATCTATTCGAGCGATCTCCTATGGGTCCGTTACAATCTCTCCCATTAGAACTATGCCTGTCCTTGAGCATCACAAGACCATAGACCACACCATCCCATGGTGTCCAAGACCACCTACCGTCCAACGATATTCCGGCTTGAAGACTTGAATTCGAGCCCTACTCTGATACTAAATATAATGATCCTAACTAACATGCCATTAACAAACTGGGCAAAACCGTCTAGACGTTTATGAGTAGTCGCTTCTATCCATTTATGTTGGTGTCTTGAGAACGCGACACCTAGATCTACTCGAGCAATCTCCCATGGGTCCGTTACAATCTCCCCCATTAGAACTATACTTGTCCTCGAGCATCACAAGACCATAGACCACACCATCCCATGGTATCCCATAGTGTCCAAGACAAAGTCATGACCTACCATCCAACGGTATTCCGGTCATACTTGCCCCCATGAAGACTCGAACTTGAGCCTTGCTTTGATACCAAATGTAACATTCCTAACCGACATGCCCTTAGCCAATTGGACAAAACCGTCTAGACGTTTATGAGTAGTCGCTTCTACCCATTTATACCGGTGTCTCAAGAACATGACACCCAGATCTACTCGAGTGGTCTCCCATGGGTCCATTACAATCTCTCCCACTCGAATTATGCTCGTCCTCGATCATCACAAGACCATAGACCACACCATCCCATGTGTCCAAGACCAAGTCATGACCTATTGCCCAATGGTATTCTGGGTCATACTTGCCCCCACGGAGACACAAACTCGAGCCCTGCTCTGATACCAAATATAATGTTCTTAACCGACATGCCCATAACCAGTAGTCGCTTCTACCCATTTATGCTGGTGTCTTTGGAATGCCACACCCAGATCTACTTGAGCGGTCTTCCATGGGTCCATTACAACTTTGACCTTTTATATATTCCAGCATGCTCTGCTCCCGTCCTACATTCTCTATCCATCCTTTGCCATTTTCTATTCACCCCTTCTGCCCCTTTCGTCAAGCATGCTCTACTGCTAGTTTTTTTATTGAAGGCATAGTTAGTGGGACTTGCACCCACCCACGTCTCCTACCCGATGGTAGCCAGTGGGTTTTGAACCCTGGTGGGGATCACCCCAATTCAAGGCCTTACTACTAGACCACCACCGCAATGGGCAATTTATGTTATCAATAAAGGCAATATTTGTATCACCTTTAGTGTCAAAAACTTTGTTATGATGGTGTAGATGCTATTGCCATCGCATGACGCCTCATTTATTTGAGTGATCATTCATTCATTCTTATGTGGCTTATATACTAGGTAATTTTCATGGGTCCTATTTGAGTTTTTGTTTATTCCTCTTATGTCGCTTATATACTAGGTAATTTTCATGGGCTAAAGGCTTTACCCATTAGAAAGTCTTGACAGAACTGCCAAACTTGGCATCAATCATGAGGACACTGGGCTATAACATGGGTCTAGGGCTATAACATGGGTCCAAATCTCCCATATAGAGAAATGTTCACTGCAAACATGAACTAGAAGTGATGCATGTTGTAGATGAATTTGTATGGTAGATAGAATATGAAGTGGAATCTCCCGATTCGGGAAGATGAACGTTAGGCGCTCAAGGCGAACCACCGACTCGACCCTGGGAGAACTCCCTAGACCCAATGGATGAGGCTTTGCTCGAAGCTGTTCTCCAGGGTCTGGGGATTGTTCAGGTCTCGGAAGAAGTCCAGGATTCCATTAATTTAGTGGACAATTTCATTAGATTAGCCCGAGTTTCTAACTCTAGGATAGGTTTTTGCAGAATTGGGTTCAATTATCTCTATTTGTGCATTCTTTGTTTTGACAGGCCAGGATCTTTGAGAGTAGCTGCTCACAACTCGCAACCATTTCTTGGAGGCAGATTTGAAAGAAATTTGTTTACCATGAGTGCTCCCATGGAATTTGGCGCAGAACTGATTTACCACTGGGCAACATTCTTTGACCTGCAGCCGGATCAATTCATTAGTGATATCGAAGTGGTAGTTTGGAGGTTTCTAGCAGCCAATTAGGATTTCTTTTCGACGTTCCTAGGATATTGTGCCAGTTCTGGCCCCCTCTGTTGAGCAGGATAATTAGTGTCCTTAGATTGCTTTCTGCAGTAGAGTACGGCTTATCTTTTCTCGATTCACCTTTTTCTTGGAAGGTGTGTTTCAGTTATTCTCTGGGGGCAAAGGGGGGAGTAGCCTTTCCCTTTTCTAAGTAACTGTTTCTGTCTATCCGGCTACCCTCTCAAAGTCCCTTCTGTTTCTGTGGATCGTTCGGGCAAAGATGACGAGCATCAAGAATAGTGGGGCTGGTTCTTCCGGGCTGAACACCAATACCAACATTGAGGATGAAGAATGGACCCAAATTTTTTGGCTGGAGGATAGAAGGGATCAGGGGTGGAAGCTACTCAAAGAAATCTATATGGGGCTTGAGATCATTAAGGATCAACAGAGGGCTGCTGCGGTTTGCATGGGAGTTCAAGAAGAGGTCACTATTATGGCATGCAAAGAAAAAATGGAAATAATAGATAAACATTACTGGGATGGCAGAGCCAATGACAGAGATTGGATATGGAACATGTTGGGCTTTGCACAGGAAATGGACACTGCTCTGTATAAGCTTATAACGGTTAAACAAGGACACACAGAGGCTGACTGCTGCAGCCTAAAGAACAGTATCTTCCGGGCCTCCATGGATGAAATGCTAGCCAAGGTTAAGGATATGGTTATTCGATGGGACGGACTTAAAGGGACAACCAAGGCGAGCATCAGGCTGATCAGAAGATGGGAAGATGCGGAAGACAATGTAATTGAGAGGCACAGGAAGGCCTTCAAGGCGACCTTAAAAAATGATGAAATTCTGAAAGTTATTGCGACATCACTGGAAGTTTACCAAATGAGGCTCAAGAAAAATGCTAAAAAATGTAGTATCAAAGATAGCAACGGTTTTTTTAATCCGGTGGAGGTGGATTCCTGTGACTGTGAGAACTGCCAAGATGTCAAACTCTCCGGCCTTAATGTTGTGAAGACGAAATTAGGGGATGACAAGATCAGCAACGCAATTCCGGTCATGGGTAAAGGGGACAAAGCCAAAGGTTCGATTTCTAATCCTTCTTATCAAAATGTTCTGCTAAAGGATGTTGCTTCTAATTCTTCCAAGCTTTCTGATCCTAAAGATACCAAGGATGGTAACAGAGATTTCATTGATCTTTTTGGGGTCCAGGACTCTTCGGCCACTGATATTTTCTCTAGAAATGCTATTCTGTTACATTTCCCAATCAGGTGTCCTTCACAGAATGAAATCAAGATATGACTTACTAAGAACCAGCATATCCCTATCCTATCGATTCTCAAACTTGACAGCAAGACATTCCAGGTGGTGTGCAGAGATGAAGCATGCGTCCATTCTATTCTCAGAAGGAATCTTGATTTCATCTCTAATTCCCCCTTTTATATGATGAGATGGATTGCCAATTTTATCCCGGGGAAGGAAGACCGAATATGCACCTCAACTTGGATTAATTTTCCCAATCTCCCCCCGGCGGACTGGACTCGCTCGCACTTAATGACTTTGTCCAAATGCTTAGGCGAGATCCTTGAAGTTAGCTTGCCTCAAACAAATTTTTCCTCTGTGTGCATTTCCAAGCCCATCCTTTCGGAATGGCACAGGAATCTTAAAACTAGGGTCAGTGCCAATGATTTTTTAGACCTTAAAATTACCTATTCTAAAACCCCGGTTCTGACTCCTAACTCTAAAGGCAAGCTCCCTATGCACCAGGAAGATATCAGGCAGGTGTGGGTCCCCAAAAAACATAACGAAAACAATACTATGAGAGGGACTACCTCGCACACCACGGATTTGGACAGAACAGTAAATTTGACCTGGGATTCTGCCTCCAATTATGTCCAAAAGCAGCCCCATCAGGTGAAGATTAATTTTAACAAAGACATGATGGTAACCCTTCAGAATATCAAGTTTTCAGTTCAAATTGACACTGGAGATATTATTCTCTCCTTGCCCAAACTTCCTGATTTCCCTCATATGGGGGAAACTACCAAGTTTTATCAGAATATCGAGGAAATTTTAGACACAGAGAAGGAAGGCTATAAGTTGATTGACAAAAAGAAAGGAAGGGGTAAGAAAAAATTCTATCAAGGTCCCAGCAGAGCCAGCCCAAGAAAATCCACTATCCAGGCAGGACAAGTGGTAGGGAAATATAGGTATTGATGGATAAAAGAATTAATTGTATTACCTGGAATCTCCAGGGGATCAATAATTGTATTAAAAGAGATAGGTTGAAGGTTTGTATTTCCTCTCTTAGCCCTGATATTTTATTCATCCAAGAGCACAAAATCCATGATGTTAACCACAAAATAATTATAGGAAAAACTCTCCCTCCTGGGTATGATCTTTGGTCTATTTCTGCTAATGACTCTTCTGCAGGGATAGCTATGATTTGGAGGAAAAGTCTCAATATTTCGGATATTTATATGGTTAATGGTAGAAATGGTAGATGGCAGATCATGCTTTGTAATTTATTTAATACTAGAGTAGCTTTAGTCAATATTTATGCTTTCAATAATCCTAGTGAAAGGGTAGGAGTTTGGAATATGGTTAAGAATAGTCTCGATAACCTGGAATTTGATGAGTGTATCTTAGGAGGAGACTTGAATATGGTAACTAATGAGTTTATGAAGAACAAGAACTTTAGGCCTCTGGGAGCTCAAGAAAAGAATGCTTGGAGGAGCCTGATCAGTGGTCATAACTTGATGCTGGCCAGGACGAAACCCAATTCTTATAGTTGGACGGATAAGAGAAGTGATCCTACCCTTTGCTTTCATGACAGGTTTTACCTTTCTGAGAATCTTTGGAATTATAGTAATAGGGTCTGTAACCTGGAGGGGTACACTCTTTCTGACCACTACCCTCAGCAATTGATTATCTCTGATAAGAATGTGATTAAGAGGAAAAAGACCTACTTTAAGTTGAATACTAATTTGTTGGATCAAGAAGATTTTATGGACAGGCTCCAACAGGTTATTTCCAGGTATCCGAAACCCAATGGCTCCTCTGGTTGGATGTTTTGGTGGATTACGGTCTCCAAAGCAATCAAGAATTGGCTTAAGGAATGGGCAAAGGGGTTCATAAGCAAAAGATGGCAGCTCTCCAGAATCTTAGAGATTCCCTTCCCCAGGCTCCTGAGTCAGTAAAGGACAACATTAGAGCTGAGATTGAAAGGAAAGAGATCAGAATTGCCCAGGGTTGGAGACTTAAGGCCAAGATTAGAGAAATTAAAGATGATGAAAGGTGTAGCTCAAAATTTTTCTTTGCCAAGGCTAAAGGAAAAATTAAGAGGAATCACATTTTTGACATTAAGGTGGGTGACGAATTCATTGTGGAGGAGGACCAGATCAAAAAGGCTGCCTCAGAGCACTTCATCAATATTATGGGAACCAACCTAGACTGCCAGGATAACAGAATGGATGACTTTATTAATATACAACCTAAAGTCACGGTTGAAGATAATGCTTCCCTGGACAGACCCTTCACCAATGCTGAACTCCTTCTTACAGCCCGGGATATGGACAAGGGTAAGACCCCAGGGCCGGATGGGCTTCCTGTTGAATTCTTCCTAAAGGCGTGGCCTATTCTTGGAGACAGCATCACATGTATGGCCAATGAATTCAGAGATAGGAAGTGTTTGGATGCCAGGATTAATACCAGCCTTATAACTCTCATCCCTAAAGTGGACATGCCAGCTTCATTCTCAGATTATAGACCTATTTCTCTGTCTAATGTGGTCTACAAGCTAATCTCGGGTACAATTGCTAGAAGACTCAAACCTGTACTGGACAGAATTATTAGCTCATCTCAGGCTGCATACCTCAAGGATAGGTTTATCCTTGACAATGTAGTCACGGCCATCCTTGGCCTCAATTAGGCAAAAGACTCCAGTCAGGATATTGCTCTAATCAAGCTGGACATCACCAAAGCTTTTGATACTGTAAGTTGGAATTTTCTATTTAAGTGTTATAGTGCCATGGGGTTCTCCAATGAGGTAATTCTTATTTTTAGAGCTATTCTTGCTAATTCAAGATCTTCGGTGCTTATTAATGGGGAATGTAGCCCTTTTTTTCCCCTGAAAAGGGGTGTTAAACAGGGCTGCCATTTGGCCCCTTTTCTCTTTCTCATTATTATGGAGGCTCTTCACTGTAAATTAGAAGGGGCCAAAAATTCTAACCAGATCCAAGGTTTAAGCCTTCCTAACAATGACGAAGGAATGGATCAAATTTTAAACGGGCATTTTGCAGATGATACATTCATCCTGGTATCCATGGATAATCAGTCGATCATTAATACCCAAAGGATTCTGGAAAATTTCGGCACGGCATTTGGTTGCAAAATCAATCCCATCAAGTCAAAGGTTATGTCCAAGGATCAGGTAAAAGGGGAACACACGGCTGATCTCCTAGGTTGTAAGTATATTCTTCCTACCAATTCTTCCAAAATTCTTGGTATCCCCTATGCTTTAAGAGGGAGTCCCTCTGATTTATGGAGTGAGATTATAGAGAAGTTTCAGAAAAAGGTAGATAACCTTAATTCCAAATATATCTCCAAGCAGGAAAGGGCTATTATTGCAAATGCTGTTATCTCGTCATCTCATGTCTATCAATCCTCTGTGATTCTTGCCCCTAAGAAGGTATCTAACAAATTGCAGAGTTATTATTGGCAGGTTCATATCCTGTGGCCAGAACAGAAAATGCTGGACCCCAGTCGCCATGTCAGAATGTTGCAAACGGAAAAAGGATGGAGGTCTGGGTGTTATAAATATTGAGAAGCAGGGCTTAGCTCTTGCTGCCAAATACTTCTTCAAAGCTGCCCATAATTTGATTAAGCACCCGATCTCTATCATCATTAGGCACTACCTTATGAAATGTTGGTCTTTTGGGTGGAGGCAATTGTAGATGGTCCTTCCTCATTCCATTTACTTTCCCTTCACGGTTCCAAAATCTACTCCGCCCCTAATCAAGAAATGGATCAAGGCCTGGAATTCATCAGTCAGGGGAGTTTTCGATTGGAAGGAAGGGCTATCTATGGATCAGTCTATTTTTTGGAATCCTGCTATTCTAACTAATAATCCATCTTTATGTTTAGCTTGTCATTTTCCAGATCAGGCCAAGCTCTGGAGCACCAAAGGAATCATTCTGATCAGGGATATGTACAATGAGAATGGAATTATCCCCTTTAGGGAATCAATTCTGGCTGAAGAAGGAGAGGCATGCGAGCTCCTATATAATAATATATGCACCACTCTGACTCAAGAATTATGGTCCAATAACGAATGTAATTGGAACTATCATGGGAAGAGGATTTTATCAGTCAGAATGGCTTATAGGTTCCTCACGAGGGATCTTACTATTTCTATCCATGAAAAATGGCAAACAGAGGCAGACAGATGCAAGAGAAACTTGAGATTCATGTGGTCCAGCCCCATCTACCCCAAAATCAAATCCTTCATGTGACAGTTATGGCATAAGGCCCTGGCAACGAATAGTAAGAGATGTCTGAGTCAGATGTATGCCCTAGGTGCCTGGGCCAAAAAGAAGATGAAAGTCATCTATTTAAGAATTGTATCTGGTCAGAATGGGTGTTGGATTTAGCCTCCAACCTTGGCTATGACGTCCTATCTATTAATTCCTTGGACTTCTTAATGCCTGACAACCCGAACGACTGGAGGATCTTTATATTACTATGGAGGATTTGGAAAGGCCGCAATGCGTTTATTTTCAATAATGAAATTATCCACCCAGAAGCTGTGATCAAGCAGATTAAATATGATATTAATTGGATTAATGTAGCCCTTTGATTTTAGCTTACGGTTCCTTCGTTTATTTCAGGGATCATATTTGTGCTGGTACGGAAGATCAAATGGAGGAGGACTGACCCTAACACCAACATGGAGTGGATCAAGGTTTTCGGCCCGACGAACCTGCATGGGCACGAAGAACCCTGCTTATGTAACTGCTGCTGCGACCAGAATTATGATATCAGAAGAACCCTTCTATGTGGAGCCAAAGATAACAGAGGAAGATTCAATATGGCCAAATATGGCCAAAGCAGAATCCTGCCTGTGTGCATTCTGCATTCTCACAATCATGGTCAGGGGAAAAGACGGAAGATTACTAATTTCCACCTTAAATCCCCTTCTGGCCTGCTGATCCATGCAAACTTCATCAGAATTGGAATATCTCAGGGGAAATCGGTAGTTCATGTATTAACTGTTTTTTTCTTTCATACACTTCCCTGTAAAAAGTAAAAAGTAAATTTTGTAACTTTATTTATATAATATACAAATCGGCCTTCAATCAAAAAGAATTTGTATGGTAGATAATCAAGAAAATGGTCTTTTCTAAGGCGATAACTTAAAAGCGCTTAATTGCATTATCAAATGTTGGACAATGAGTTCGATCCAACGAGTCAGTAGAGAGAAATGTTAGCAGCGGCCTTGACCACTAAGATAAGTTTCTTGTAAGATTAAAGTCTAAGTGGAGAAGCACTTATTGGTTCTTCAGTGTAAATTCTTGTTTTACATAATCTTTGGAAATATGCCGACATCCAAAGATCAAAAAAACCAATAATCCTTTCGAGCCAAAGGTAAGAGAGTACAAGCAACATAAACCAAATGAAAATAGAAACCAAAATGCTTCAAAACCTTGCACTATATACCAAAGCCTTGGTAGCTTGCATGTCCCAACCATTGACTATGTCTGACTATGTCAACCACGAGCCATAAAAAAACAAGCATGCCAAAGCTTTACAGCATTCCCACTAACTTTAGTTTTGCATTCTTCACGTCTTTAGCCGTTTGTGGATGTGCAGTTTACGTATCTTTTTCGATTTTTTTTTTTTGGCAATCCCAAGATGAAGAGTACCAACTCCAGACCTGCGCCAAAATGCAGAAAATCAGATTGGATTTATATCTCCAAGCTGTCTGTTTACTCCATCCTAGCAATTAGCACTTGGAAGGAAAAGGTTATTGGCTGCAATTCCAATGTAGTATTGTATGTAAGAACAAAACACACAAGTGCTGTCACACAAGCTCCAAATTAGTCTAACAATAATATCAAGCTTCTTTTATCATCAATTCCTCAAACAAAGATCCTGTAAAATAACTATCAAGTGAAGGAACTACCTTGTGTTTGATAAATGCTGAGCATGTCTGAGAGAGAGGAAAATCATCTAGTAGCCATCCGAACGGTATAATATGCTATGCATCTTCAAATTTAATAGCTCTCTTAAACGACTTCAATGTATTTTGAAGGAGCATTGTAATAGTAATTGGTCCCATTCCACCTGGAACGGGAGTTATTGCAGATGCAATTGCGCATGCTTCGTGGTAACAAACGTCACCAACTACTCGATAACCAGTAGGAGAAAAGGGATCCTAGAAAAGCAATAGAATAAATGTCATGGTGAAACATTTAGCTCAGTAGAGATAATCAATGGTTTAAAAGTTTTACCGCAATTTGATTAGAGCTCATATCAAGCACAAAAGCTCCAGGCTTAAGCCAGCTATCGCGAACTAAATGGGGGACTCCAGCTGCAGCAATTACAATATCACCTTTACGTGTTATATCTGCAGGATTTGGGGTAAAAGAGTGTACCACAGTCACAGTTGCATCGTATCGCTGCAATTAGGTAAAAGGCTATATAACATTAGCAAAAGCTATCACAACTAAACAGGGAAAAAAAAAGCAACAATTGACATACATGGAGCAATAATGCAGTAGGTTTGCCTATAAGGGTGCAATTTCCAATAACAATAACATGCTTTGCCCTGATATGCACTCCGGTGCGAACAAGCAACTCAATACATGCCCTACTTGCACATGGAAGAAACAAGGGTTCAGATTTTTGCACTGCAAGCCTGCCAAGGTTCATAGGGTGCAGACCATCCACATCCTTCTCAATGTTGATAGCACTTACAACTTTGTCCTCACTTATGTGCTGCCAAAAAAGGTAAACAATGATGTTTTGAAAACACCAAGGAAGACATTCTTTACCAGTTTGCACTTACAAGAGGAAGGGGCAATTGTACCAGCACCCCATGAACATCTGAATTTAAGTTGAACCTTTGTATATGCTGCACCAGTTCCTCTTCTCTGGTTTCTTCTGAAAGATGCACAAGGCTAGATCTTATGCCCACCTCCTCACAAGCTTTTCTTTTTAGATTCACATACAATTCAGAGTCCTTCCGATTTCCTACTAGAATAAAAGCCAATTCTGGAACCTTGCTTCTCTTATGCTTCATCTTCCTGATTTCTTCAGCAATTTCTTGCCTTATTTGTTTGGAAATGCTCTTCCCATCAATAA
Organism: Isoetes taiwanensis; assembly: GCA_021234155.1. NCBI lineage: Eukaryota > Viridiplantae > Streptophyta > Lycopodiopsida > Isoetales > Isoetaceae > Isoetes > Isoetes taiwanensis. Next base: position 9,049,918 of record JAJEKV010000040.1, read on the forward strand.
TAGAAGCCGTTGATTTACCCACCCTTGTTGCCACTGCAAACCCAGCAGATGCATTTGAGATCAGAGCACGAAAACCGCAATGACATACATTAAAAATGGAAGAAAAGACATTTCAGCAATGGACATATATGTTTAAAAAAGATAGAAACGTTACAGGCAAAGGGAAGGGCAGCGAACAATTAAGAGCTCACAATCCTCCTGGACGACAGGCTGACAGGGGCGCAAATCAGCCCGAGAACTCCAATTGTCAACGAGAGTGCAGACAGACAAATGTCTTGGGCGTATCTTGTGCCTGGGAAGACGGTTCGCCATAGCCAAACTATTCGAAGATGCAAGGGTTTACACCACACTAGCACAGCACTATTCTATTCGAAGATGTAAGGGCCACGTAGCACCATTTTGTTATCTACTTGACAACACAAACAGCAATTTTCATTGTCTTATTACTGCTTAGGGGAGGGTGGCCATTGGCAAATCACTTATAAGCCCATAAATGGAATGGCAGCCTTTAAATGCTATATGCATGTTACCTGGCAGCTTGCCCAGCGAGATATAATGTTTGCACAATCAAGTATGTTTGTAACTCACGATTGTTGAAGGTTTTGTGCTATATTCGTATGAAAATATGTAGAATGCTGATGCTGACATCTAGGTTTTGGTAAGAAATTATATAAGGGTTTCTCAATTGTTGATAACCGGATAGGAGCGCGTGTGCGCCCAGATGGCAACCAGGGATCGTGATTCCAATTTGGGTCTGCGCAGGTGTCTGGGTCGGCATGTGGATGCGATAGGGAGACGGTTTTGTTTGCTTCATCTTGAAGGACGGCGCACAGATGAGCGGTTTGTTGTTGTGGTTTTGTTTTGTTCCTTCTGTTTTCCATCATATCGATGAAGAGCAGCGAGAAAGGGAAAGGCTCCCGCTGCCCATGTGCATGTCTCTGTTGTGGGTTCCATGTCTGTTGATTCTAGCTCTGCACAGACTCATAATTCCTCTGCCATGCCCAATTTTGCAATGAACTGGGAGGCAATTGATGTCTCTGTGATACTAGGACTGTCAGAGCATGATGTCCCGCTTAGTTTCTTTGATGCCCTTTCATCATTCTGTGATAGAAGATGTGTGGCTGATGCGGTTGCCCTGGAGAGGGGATCTTCTGCATATCACCTTCATGTCCAAGTTGTGCTGAGAGCATGTTATACGACACCAAAGGCCATGAATGAGGCTATTAAGAGGGATTTTAATTGTTGCCTTCCGAACTAGCTAGTGCCGTGAGTCTGCAAAGTCCTCAAGGATAACAAGCTACACTGTTTTGAGGGTATGGTGGGGTATTGTATGAAGGATATAGGTAAGGTGCACTACTCTTGCCATCTCCATAACATATCTGAATCCATGATTGAAGAAGGGAAGGATCTCTATCTAAGATGGGATGCTGGGAACACAAAGGGTTTGTGTGTGTTGGACAATAGGAACCTATTGAATAAGGCCGCTCACTTTGTATTTTACCATGGTGGCCGCAAATTCTCTCCTAGCTTGACATTTACTATTTGTAGGATGCTCAGGAGTGGAAAGTACACTTTGAGCATTAGCTGGATTATTCCTTCGAACAGTGCTCATGTGAGTGAGCACAGAGTACGTGATGCCTGGAGGGTTCTCTTGAACCCCGCCCAATGCATGCCATCTGATGTCAGGACTATCCTATTTGGTTTGCCTGCAGGGTGTGGATGTGGAACGGAATAGTCCTGGGCGCCAGGAATATTGGGATGATTCTGTGCCACCTGAAGAGTTGGATTGTAACTTTGAGGATCTTCGTGATCCATCCTTTAGCCCTAAAGTAGAAATCCAAGACCATGATGTGGATTACATCCCCATTCATACTGAAGACCACACCGTGGCTGTTGGGTAACTCCATATGTGGTTTCTTTTGTTGTACAATTTCAATTGTGTATTTGTTTCTATTTTTCTTGAGCATGGTTTGTGGTGGTGATGCCTTCTTATGGGGTTGGAATGGAGAGCAATGGAAATTTCCAGGGTAGATGGGCCATCCTGTTTTGAGCTTAGAGCCCTTTTTGATAAGCTTTAGAATTGATGCATCCCAGCCTGATCCTCAGGCGTATCCTCCAGAGGCTAAACATGTTTTTAGTGCAGAGGAGTTCATATCAAACATTGTGCAGGTTGGTACCGAGGCCCACAGAATTGCAGCTTCCCTTAGGATCTCGAGGAGGCAGTTGACAGGTTTTTATGCTGCTATTGATTCAGCGGTTTCTAGTGTTTCTTGGGAGCAACTTGGGGCCTCGATGTCTGAGTTGTACGCACTAAGATCACACATGAGCCTTGCTAGGGGTCTATTGATCCAAGAGATCCGCCAGCTTGATGTCGTCATCAAGTGGGCTGCATCTGGAGAACCTATGAATTGAGCTTTATCTTCTTGATGTTGTGCGTAATCAAGTTATTGTGCAGTACCATGTTAGTGGCATTTGTGCCAGGTGTACATTTATGGACTTGATGAATATGTAATGCTTGTTATTCTGATGCCTTGTTTTCCCCTTCGGACTAGTTTTCTTATTGTGCATGGCCATGGTTACTAAGACTTGTAGACTTTCAGTGGGCTTCGGCCCCTACGCATAAGGGTGATCCCCTCTCGTGGGGTGTCCCTTATGCCTGGATGAGCATTGGCATTGCACCGGTGTTCAATCCCCAGGCCCACTGATGGTCTCCATTTGTTGTATTAGAGGTATTGTCCTTTATCATCTTAAGCGCTATGTATAGGGATCATCGGATGCATGCCACTGACCGTTGCAACTTGGAGTGGCAGTCAGTGACACATGTCTGATCGTCCCTATGCATAGGCTTATTATAACTGTGAGGAAATGTAGCATGAACAGGTGAACCGTGAGCATTTGGATTTGAATTGGGGTACAATTCCCCAGGCTCATGTCACATTGGGACGCTGTTGTTATGCTAGAGGTCTACAATTCAGTGATGTATAGGTATGACGATGTGTTGTATACATACCATAGTCTTTGTATACAATGCTAACCAATGGTGCCTGGTCTTTAGGCACTCTCTTTAAAAGCAGGTCAACAGAGGTTGATTCGACCCCAAATTGACTTGTTAAGGGCGAACAGGATCTATGGAGAGAGAATATTCCATGAACTATGCCACAATCATAGGGCCTACAAAAAATAATACATGCTCTAGCATAACCTACACTCGAAGCTTAATAACAACTACGCTGTCAAACTGATGGGGGTACTGGGTATCACTGGCTGAGCTGGCAGCCTCCATAAAAGGATACCAGGCAGCCCATTGAAGGTTGCATTGACAGTGCATTAAAGTCTACGACATATAAATGACATGAAAGGGCAGCAATTATAATCAAATTTGTTGAATAATCTATATTTAAACGTCGTCTATAATCATTGATGAATTTACAAAGGTTCTCATTTATATTATCAAATTCTTGTAAAGCCAAACAACACACTCAAAAGTGTTTATGAGAAAACTAAAATGAAGAATGAATTTGCAGTTTGGAGATCTCAAAAAACCTGCAATGATACACCTAATTATGATAATCATAAGTTCCAAAACAAATCGAAAGCAATAAAGTCTTACCATCACATGCACTAGTTTGATGCACTTTCCCTCTTCTATACCATATACAACAATAGCATACTATTCTATACTATTCTATTCTATTCTTCAATAGCATATACCTCTTCTTCCTCATTTCATATGCCGTCACATCGAATTCTCTTGGCTGAGAAAGAGAGATGTGAGATCGCCTCACACCATACAACAAGTTTCTCAATCTCTTGGTGCCAACCTCCCATTCCACTTCTGCATTTTTTTTTTGTGCCACTCTCTCATCTTTCTTTCTTTTCCTAGCTGCCGCGATTAGTTCCCTTTCCTTTCTCTTGCGTGCTTGTTCTGCCTTTATATGATCTGCTTTTTGCTTCTTAATTTTTTTCAGTCAGCTCTCTCCTAGCTTCCTCTTCTTGTATAGTCTTTATCCAACCATCACTAGTAAGGAAATGCTTATTTCCTAAATCAAAGCAACATTCTATTCCTTTCTGCTATAAAATCCAATAAAGACAAAACATCCATAACTTCATGTACAAAATCTAAAACATATCGATTAATTAGATAAAGATAGATAATAAATCTCTTGGAGACACTTGCATCTTGGACTAGCTCCGCAGTTGCAATTGCAAGAATATTCATCAAAATTTCTAAACCTTGAATTCTGCTAGTAAAAAATAAAGATAAAGACATCAACATCAAAGTAGACATTAATCTGAGGAACACCTCTCTTGGAGCAAGAGGAATACATAATGTCTATATTACACAAAAGACCTCACACTTTCATAAACTCGAATCAATACACCTAGCTGGTTATCAGAATAAGTAGAGTAAACATGTTTCATACGTAGCTTAACACCAGGTCAATATGCAACTGCCTCATCTGGGATATTGCTCTTGTGTAGCTCCTTTCCATTGAAAAAATGTTGCAACAATTTGTTGCACATTAGGAATGCATCTTGATCCTCTGGCTGACACAACATCATGGATAGGAGTCTTATCCATCTTAACATCCTTTAGGAACTTCTCAATTGGTTCCATACATTTTCTAGACAAATTCATCATTGAGCTCCTGAAAATGAAATGTAGTAATGGTAGAATCTGAGGCATACATGTGTCTCCTTGGAACAAAAGAAGCTAACGTTGTAGGCATTGCTTGTTTCTTACATTACTCCATGCCAACGTGAGAACAAGGATATTGATCCTGAATCTTGTTCACACTGATCATGAGATAACAATTTTCATGCTTGTCATAGTGGCGAACAGTTATCTTTTCGTCTTCACCAAAGATATGAAATCTCTAAAGGAGACCCAAATGCCGGTATACGAAACCTAAGGTATGCAGGCTAAACCTTATGCCTCAATCTATAAATGCTTGTGCCATCCTCCTGCTAAGGGAAGAGGGCAGTAAAATTTATCACAAACTTTCAAAGCACGTCAATGCATAGGATGGTCCTTATGCAGAATAAATAAAATTCTTCCTCATGTGCTAAGATTTCCTGCTTTCACGCTTGAAATCAGTTCAAAAATTGATTATAGCAAATCCATAGATCATAAAGAGGACCAAGGCTAGAGGCTGCAAGACAAGTTGTATGGTCCACTAATTCAAACATGTCAGGGCATCCTTTGCCATGTTGCATGCTACCCAAATGGCTTGGTTTCTTGAGCTCGTACCTTCAATATGTACGTAGGATACACCATATATCTGAACTGCAGAGGTTTTTACCATTTCATATTCTGAAAGTTAGCTTAACCGTGGCTAACCTTAAATCTTAATCGATCATGAGATTATTAGTGGAAACATGTTAGCTTAACCATGTCTAGCCTTAAATCTGTGGATAGAAGATAACAATTAGTTATGAAACAATTAAATGATGTATATCTTGAGTTACAACGCATTCTTATATGTAGATTTCAAAGGCAAGTTCATTTCTAAGTTAAAATCAAACATAAGAGTTACATTTCTCCACTGGGCGTCTATACTATCACAATAAAACTTACCCTTATACAACCTTATACAAGTAAAAAAAAGGACCAGCATAAAGAATCTTCCCATAATAAGCATTTGAACTAGCTACTGAAACTGAAATGCCAATATACTTAGAGCAGAATTCTTACATCGGAAAATGTATGAAAAGGTAAAGTTAGAAGCTATCTCTAACATGTGAATCATCCAAATGGTCATCATAGTCATGTGCACCCAAATTACTCTCATCGCCCTCTTGAGCATCTATAGCTTGTCTAATGTAGGCGAGGTAAAGCCCATCTCTAACAAAGATGATTAAGTGGCAAAAGTAGACTCATCATATTCTTGACCTTTCGGTGGCATCTACAACAATTCTCGTTGAGAAGGTAGAAGGCGATAAAGGCATCTATGATAGCGGGGATTAAGTGGCCAAATTCCAATTGGCTTTAAACCCGGTTCTAATCTTAATGTGTGAGGCATGTTGCCAATGTTTTAGAAATCAGACACCTTTCGAATGGTCCAAATACAACCACATCAAGTGGCTGCATTTTGTGAGAAGTATGGGGAGGTAAAATAATTAGGTGAATCCCCAAGGATCTGGCTAGAATAACCATCTCATCATTTACATGGCTGCCATGGCCATCTAAAATGATAAGATGGGGGTTATCTTTATCAATCCCTCTAGGCACATTAGACTTAAAATGCTCTCTCAGCCAAACCATGAACAACCCTGTAGTCATCCATGCCTTAGGCTGAACTGACATACCAGCTCAAACCTCACAATTGACAACATGATTAGCCCTAAGTCTAATTTCTTTAAAGATGTAGCAGTTAGGAATAGCATTACCTGAGGCATTGCATCAGGTTAAAACAGTCACCCATTGGCGATTCCGCATCACTATCTCATGGATAGCCCTACTTTCTTTCTTTGCTATAACCCTCAAGCCACTAATCTTTCCTGTTTGAATTCCAGTTTCGTCTGCGTTCCAAATGTGGCTTGGCTCAAAATTGGAATGACTATAAACTTCTTCCAATGTTGTGTAGAAGAGCCTCTATTTTGTAGAATTCATGGCTCGTGCTCTCGCCATATCCAAAGTTCCCGGTTGATCTCAGTGCAATATCAGAATGCCTTCTCTTGATTAATTTCCATCACTTATCTTTTGATTGCCCCTCATCGAACCAATTCGGAAAACTCATTTAAAAGCCTTTCTAGGAAAGTAAAAATCACCTGAAAAAAATCTCTGGTCGCCGAGATATGAAGCTCCAAATTTTGGCCAGCAAAACTACCCAGAAATTATTGCTGCTGCCTCCTTCTAGAAACCCTCACAAAAATCTATGCCCTTTGCATTTGTCCTGAGATTTTTATAATTTTAACACATACCAAGTATGTATTATTGGTACAATACCCCAAAATATATAATGTATAATATGGCCAAGGTACCAGAACTGTCACATTCTTCCCTTTTAAAATTCAACTCATGTCCTCATGGGTCGATTCGAAATCAATAGAGCTGTTTTGCAGTCCATTATAGACTAGAACCTCATGATCTATTAAGCATCAATATCAGCTTGTCACATCTCAAATGCATACTATGTATCATGTGCAAGCGTATTCCAAGATCATATAATCCTTTTAGCACGTAATTGTTTTCACTACTTCAGTTCAATGTGATAATTACATTCCAAGAGGAGATTAACTAGTCTCACCATTCTAATTCACCTTCCAGGAACAATATATTAAACATCTATAGAATAGCCTCCATTTTATGGGCTTGACATCTTAATCCTCATTCAATATACCATCAAACGAATGAAAATTTATCTTTTAGGAGTAATCCATCCTTGTCAAACATAATTACATCATCATCCAAGTCTTAAATGACGGAAGCTCTACTCTGCAATCCAAAATGGTGCCTCTCCAAACTTGAAAGTTCAAAGCTAGCTGCATACAAGTGATTTAAGCTAAAGAAAGGTACCTATTAGATAGCTCCAATGTCTGACCCTTCTAGAACTCAATCTAACATACCTCTAAGTTTAGAAATAACTCAATTATTACTTAATAGATATATTCTATGCATAATGCATCCATAGCAATAAGAATAGAATAGAATAGAATTGCTTTTATCGTCTCCACGAGAGACCAATGGCCCATGGGACCCAATACAAAAGCGCAGTGATCACATTCTTGCCCAAGGGTTTTCAGGAAAACCGTGGCAAAGAATAAGATAAGGCTAGCGACATCAATTAAATGGTTGATCCCGGGGGGCATATCCGAGCCCCTCAAGTCCAAGCTTCTGAATGTATGATCCGAGTGAGCGTGCACTGTCGTGCCCGGTATCATGTGTGGCGCTCATCCCGAGTCTAATCAATCGAGCATAGCGTGTCCGAATCGATCATTATCTTTGGGCAGCTGAAAGTGTGACACTCATCCTCAACGGCTCCCCGCTTGGCGTACCGGCAAAACCCTATCCCGACGTGGCTCCCCAATCCATCGACTGCCTGTCATCCGAGATGGTGGGCACTGTATCTTGAATGGAAGCGATATGCCCGCTACTGGGAGAAACGATGGCGGTTAGCGGTGGCGCTCAATTTTCCCGCTTGCCTGCGATTAGCGCCATGGTGCAGGTATTCACGATTCTAGAACAAGGGGCTGCGATTCATGGATGGCTTCAAGGAGAACCAAATGAACTATGGAATTCATCGGTTATGCCCAGCTTCTTCCCCGATCATCTTTTACCTACATTTTTTTCGCATAATCTTGAGGAACCGGGTTCTTGCGTAAGAATCTTGGTTTAGAGAATTTGTGGGGGATAGAAATGCTGGCAATCATGTGTTTTTGGTTTTTTGTGATTGGCAAAAACGAAAAATATCAAAATTTATTCATAAAAAACAAAAGTTGAACGCCTAAAGACCGCAAATTTGGTTAGAAGTAGTTGTAGTTCGGTTAGTTTGCAATGGAAAACAAAAAAAATATTTCTGACAATGGGATGGTATGTCGTGTTTCAGATTCTCGAACAGAATGATCTAACAATGATTGCCAAAAGGATGTCCGGCATGTCGACAATGAAAAGAAGAAATTGGCACAAATATTAATGGATTTGGGCTCGCGAAAAGTCGCAATTTAGCTGCGCCATTATGGTGCTAAAGAATTGGGAAAGGAAAAGGAAGTTGAAGGGAATTCCCGGTCTTCCTCGTAGCCTTTGGAGATTTCTTTACCTATCTAACTAAACCGCAGTTGGAGCCTCGAGAAGACGAACCAAACATGGTAGCTTAATGAGGCAACAAATACCGATGGAGCGTTCAAAGGCGCTAGAACATTGTGAAGCCACTTCTGAACATTTGAACCATTTGCAAGAGGAAGAAGCCGAATTGTAGAGCAAAGGCAAAACATGTTTTCCACGGCAAAACTCAAAAACCCATTCGTGGAAGCTAGACTAAAACAAATGGCCAATCGAAAGCAAGAATTGGTCGTAAGGTATGAGGGAGTGAAACTCCCAATGATAAGAGCCGAAGCTCGAAAAAGCTAGTTGACAAGATTTCAATTTCAAAAATCTAATGGGCTTGATTTTCCTTTTTATTGTGGAATGTGGAAACGAAATTTCACAAAATGTCGCCTTCAAACAGGCACGATCACGGGTTGCAAACACTCAAATCTTTTTCCAAAATGGTATCCGGCCTTTGATCCTCTGGATATTAAGCAGCTTTTCCACTCTCGCATGGACTTCAGTTCAAGGCCTTAGCCCAATTTCATCGAGTGAGGAGATTCTAAAAAATTTGTTTCGTGAATTAGGTGACTTCATTGGTATGGAAACAATGCCGATCAACCCCCCAAGGGTCTGGGTCCAATTGATCTTTCGCCAATTCCCGAAAAGAATTGATCACCGATTACTTTGGGTTGCGTAATGCCTTCCCCGGGGCGGAATCCCCACCCCCTCGGCAAGGTATGTGGTATCGATTGCACTCGGAGGCGAGTCCGCAAAGGCTTTGTAGAGAGGAAAACAAATGTTGAGCCCCCTAATCGCTGGTCACTCCTATAAAAAGCCTTCTTCGCCCTTAAGAAGAAAAAATGTTAATGGAAGTGTGAAAAGAAAGGCTCCCAAGCAGAATTAGAGAGGAGAGGGAAAAGGCAGAGCGCATATTGTTGGCCCAAAAAAAGGGAAAATGACTTGGATTAGAAAATCTGATGAAGGGAGTGTCAAGGTTCTCGAACAGGAATTACAATTAGGGAACCCTCGCCGGGAAGAGCTCCCAAATTCTCCCTAATTCTCCTAATTCCCCTCTACTCGAAAAGGGGAATGTTCCCATAAAATATCCGAATTTCCTGCTCGTAATCTCTTTCCGTGCCCAAGTTGAGCTCTCGATGGAAGGAACCGGTGAGCTTTTCAAGCAACAAAGCCGTGTCCTTAAGCTGGGAAAAATGATGATCCCTGAGCTTTTCAAGCAAATGTACCGATCCCCTGCACTTCCAAAGACTATTCGATGAACATCATGACATGAAGATGATTGAGAGTGACTCCAATGAGGAAATTCTTCCTACTAATGACCTTGTCATGTCATCCCTTCACAACCCGGGTGTTGAAGAGTTTTTACCCACGCACAACCGAAAAACAACAAAAAATGGTCCCTTTAATTTAGATGGGTCTGCTTCTAATACAAGAAACAAATCTTTATGAAGATTGTCTGCTGGAATCTAAGAGGAATAAGGAAGGAAGGAAGGTACTTTTATCGTAAAGGGTCCTTTGAAAAGAAAAAGGGCTCTCATTGCAATTCAGAAATGAAGGCGGATCTCATTTTATTACAGAATACGTGTGACTCCCCCTTGAATCTTCAAAAATTGGGGATTGATTTGTCCAGTAAAGGCTCTACATGGGTCGCAGCCTCAATGGCACCAAGGGTGGAATTTGTACAATATGGAAAGGATTTTCTTCTTCGATCATATGTGTCCCCCGGTAGATGGTCTGCTAGCTTTCAACATCAAAGGTCATTTGACCGAATAATAAATGTCTATGCTTCCACGTAACCCTCATGAAAGAGAAATGCAATGGAGGGAAATGAATTTCTGATAGATCAAAAAATCATGTTCATAATTGGTCGCTAGCAGAGATTTCAATAATACTCCACCGGGGATCAAAAGCCGGAAAAAAGATCAATATGACTAAGAATGAGAGAGGTGAATGGGATAAATTGGTTGGCAAATTTATCTACCATCCCCTCCTCATCACCACATATTCTTGGAGTAATAAGAGAAAGGGCCCGTGAAAGAACATTTTGTTTGTTAGATAGATTTTACACTCTCTCGCTGACCTGGATTTGTGGGATCAGTTGTCATTAAGTCGACCGTAGTAGTTCTATCTCCTAATCGCTTTTCCTCAAGTTATGGAGACTCTTGTCCTTTCTTCCCCGAGCTACCACTGTAAGTACTTCAAATTAATGTTCAATTGTCGCAGTTCAAAGAATTTTGCTCACAACCGGGGAGTATTATATATCTCCCCAAGATTGAAATAGCAGAGATCTATGATTGGGTTTGTGCGAAATTAAAACCTTGAAACATTGGATTAAAAAATGGGGAAAGATTGGGCGTAAAAGAAGAGGAAACAAAAGAATGAAATTTACATTGAAATGAAAAGGTAAAAGAATCTCGCTTTTGATAAAGATAATCGATCTTGCGTGATCTAGAAAATCAACCGAGATTAAAGTCAAACATGTGGAGGAAATGGAAACTCCGCCTTTGGCAATCGGCAAGTGTCGTGATATCAATTGTATGGATAAAAGTAGTTCCTCCTTCTTTTCGTGGCTGCTAAGAGTCGATCATCAATAATGGCATCATTTCAGTTCAAGATGATCAAGGGAGAATATTCAAGGGCAACTTGAAATTCAAAGATTTTTGCTCATAGATATCGAACTATTTGATAAGCGTAACAACATCTAGCATGATTGACTTGGATTCTCGAATTTCAATTGTCAATAATGAAGCCCTTATGGCTATTCCATAGAAAGAGGAGATTCTTCAGATCTTGAATTCGATGGCTTCGAAAAAGTCCGGCCCGATGGTTTCCCGCAATTTTTAGAGAATTTTGGGATATAATGCAGATGACTTTACAACTTTTGTGCAAGGAGCCCGGTGGCGATAGTTTACATCCCGCAATCAATGCTGGTCTAATTGCATTGGTTCCAAAGGTGGACCAACCTATGGCCTTTTCTCGATTGAGGCCAATCTCTTTGACCAACACCATTTATAAAGTTCTTGCAAAAATTTTAGCAAACAGGGTCAAGCCCACCCCGAAAGCCCCATTAGTCCCCTACGTGACGCTTTTCCTCCCTAGAAGGAGTATCCTGACAATTTCATTGGAGCCTATGAAGGATTACATTGAGTAATCTAACCAGCGTAATTGCATGCCCCGAAACTTGATTTTAAAAGAGCATTTGATACTATTAATTGGGATTTTCTAAACCCAAATCAATTTGGTCCTGCCTTCAACAAGGAGGCTAGATCTCGCAGCCTTGATTAATGGCTGCCCCTCCTCTTTTTCCCCCGAAAAGAGGAGGAGGCAAGGGTGTCCTCTGCCCTTACCTCTTTTAATAGTTGGCCGAGATGGTGACCAAGGTTACCTCAAACTTCGCCAGAATGGACAATCAAAGGCCTCCCAGATGCCAAATGAAGGTATGCCTCTTTCTTTGATGCAATATGCTGATGATACTTTCATTTTTCCGAGGATGATGGGAAAAGCATCTTTGCCTTCCCCGTCACATGGAGATCTTTTGGCAAAGCCTCAGAGTTTTATTCAACAGAGCCAAATGTACCATCCTCTTTGATTCTATCAAAAATAAAATTGCCGATATAGCAATTCTCGAAAAGGGATGGCCACCAAGTCATGGTCTTCCCCTTGCACCAAACATGAGTCTTCATGGTCTTTGGTCCCTATTACAAAACAGGATTAAAAGAAAATTCATGATGTATCCCCGCCTTTCATTGGCGTGAAGGGTTGAAATTGCCAACATAGTAATTACTAGCACGCATTATCTATTTTTCATCCGCAGAATTGTGGCCGGCCAAAAGCAACCTATCGAAATTCAGATCGCCATTAGAAGTTTATATGGCAAGGGGACTATAAAGTTGCTTGGCGTAATCTTATCGCACCTAAGGATTCTCGGGGCCTAGGGATGCAAGGATCTTTTTCAAACGTGCTCGCCCTAGTCGCAAAATTGATCCGGGCGTTTCCCGGTCTCCTCATCTTTCTCCCGCCATGGCCTTTATCGTAAAAATCGGGTTCAGCAAACTAAACCTGTGGGAAGTAATTCAATTCAACATCACCCCCGTGATTCGCCTTCTATCAGCTTAACAAATGCCCCCATACATCTTCTATCATGAGGCGCTTTTTTAGAGGCCCGAATGAAGTCTCCCATTGCTTTCATGCGATAATCTTCACAAGGTTAGTTCCAAATTTCATTTCTTTTGGCATCACAATTTACTTCCTTGCGAGAGGCGGATGCTTGGCTCTCAAACATCCGGAGAAAAATATAAAGAATGGAGTGATGCGTGTCTCAAAACTATAGCCGATCTTCGATGTAATGGCAATCGGGCTTACCCGCATGAGCCGGTTGCAAGAGTCAGTGATACACGTGTCAACAAAAAAGATTTTCCTCGACATTTCTCGCTCCTTGAGCAACTCTGAAGATTCATGGATCCTATTTCATGGAGTTGTGAAGGAAAAAGAGATATAGTGTGTCCAAGATCTACAAAATGATCATTCAACCTTCCGATCTTAAGGTCACTACAAAATGGGTTGCACTCAAAGAAGAGGCAATCAAAATAATCATTGATGGATGGCAGTGCACATTGTGCAAAAAAGATACTTTTATTTAGATGGCTTCGAATCGAAGTTTGTCCACTAATGAGAGAATAGCAAAATATAAGGCTGCTCCCCAATATCCTCCGCTTGCTGCCTTCCGTAATCCAATTTGCATGTCTTCCAAGGCCCAAGACTTCTTCCTTCAGCTCGGGCAAAAAATCAAGTCCACTCGCGTCCTTCTTCACAGAATTTTTGACTTTCTAAGTTTCCCAAGTGCCTTCTCGGTACTTTGAGATGGCCCTATGGTCCATTTGGAAGCACGTAAAACGTAATCGCTCATGATCACAAAATATTTAATCTCAATTGATCAAAGCTCGCCACCCCGGCCGTTGAGACAGCCATAGCTCACAGAAGAAGCAAGGGCTCAGCATATGACAGAAATTGGGATTCTTTAGGGAGCTACCATGGTTTTTATGCTTTCTTTAAATCCTGATGCTGATGTTGATATTGACAGATTTTGTGACCGAGCATTATGATATGGTTATCCCCCCCTCTCGTGGAAGATATGATCCTAAACCGGCTTTTGAACAGTGGACAAGGAGATGATTACCTTGAAGCAGCACATTTTGGCTCAGATAGCTTTGGGAGTCATTCTGGATGATGAAGATCTTTGGTGGTGGAATGATCTGAAGATTTACTTTGCTGCAAAATGGGAGGAGCACTTTGACATCACCTCTGAAATCATGTCGCAGCTTCACTTTCGGCCATACCCTCTAGATCTTGATGAACTTGAGACAGTATTCCATATTGTCCAGGTCGATCCATTGGAGTTTGCTTTGGGCTATGAGTAGAAAATTATAGTTCCGCTTCTCCGCCTTGAACTATTACGTATATCCGATCATCATCTTTTTGACTAGCCGGTACAAAAATTTTGAATATCTAGTCAATGTATATGCCTTTTCAAATTCCTTCTTGGGGACAAGTAAGCATTGCAAAGGTTCTTCCTTTGCAAATGCTGATATATTCATGTAACCTCTTTGCATGTAATATCAAATCTGCCTTTAACCTCAAAAAAAAAAAAAAAAAAAAAAAAAAAAAAAAGAGATATGCCCGCGCTTTTCATGGGCGTATGTGAACGTAGGTAGCGCTTGTGGGGCCTCTTTCTAATGTGGATTTATGTGTCGCTTTGTAATGTGCTATTTTGACTTGCTCCGGAGTCCCGAATCCCGAAAGCTTGTCGGAGAAACAAGCATCAAGGTAACATCTCAGTCGCCACGACCGCCTTTCTACCGATGCACATGTGCTCCTCCTCGACATTCCATCTAGTTAGCCACCGCACTCTTTTTATCCTTCCAACAATTCTTGAGTCGCTAGGTCCCATTGCCACCGAGATAGCTGGCGCGTAGACGCATCATCATCCATATTTACCACCTTCCGAAATAGACGATGTGTCTATCAAGGGTCGCCGTCGAAGTGGCGAAACCCGCCTCCTCGCAACAAAATTTGATATGGGACCGCTGGATTTCACCGAAAAGTGCCCGTACCGAAAGGCCTTCGACTGCTCTAGGTCGCCCAAGTAGCAAGGAACACCACCGGCCCCCGTTCAACTCCGCACAAAAGAACAAAGCTCTACCAATACCCCGAACAGATGTGCCCGATGCCCCCAATCATATAGTTCTCGCCTCGGGTTATTGTTCTCAGATTGCATAGAGTGCTTTCCACCGGCCGCTACACGCAATCTTATGGAAGTGTCCCAAAGATAGTGTAGAAGGAAACTCCACTCCCGTGATACTTGTAGGTGGGTGTCACCTCCAATTTGTTGCCCCTCGATAAGGAATGAAGGGGCCTTGGATGGCGCGAGGATGAGATTAGGACCACCTTGGTCTTGGGCCGATTGACGCTCATGTCTGGGGGGTTCGAGAATGTATCCAGAGCATCTAAGTGAGACCGCATATCCTCCGGAGTGTGAGCTAAGAGGTCAACATCGCCTCGATAGATGAGTTGTCCGATGACCGATGCAAAAATTGGGTCCCGCCACCCCATTGTCTATGAGCCGTTCCAACCGGTGAATGTACGCACTAAACAATGTTGGGGAAAGAGGACATCCCGGGCGGACCCCAATACCGCTAGTGAATGGTTGTCCTGGCCATCCGCGATCCGCCCGCATAACTCTCGCATAACCCAGATACTTATTTTGCATATCCACAGAACCTCTAGTTGCCGCAATCTTTCCCATAACTTTTCCCCGAGGCACGTGTCAAAAGCCTTCGCAGTCAACAAAGCAACAATACAGTCCCGCCGACGGTTTCTCTTATCCTCAACCAAAGTCCTCAATGTGAAGATATGATCAATGGTTGAATGCCGGTCCGGAACCCTCGCTTGTGTGAGAGCCGCGACACTGCTGCTTCCGGCCCACCGTCAATCAAGGTGCTCAATAATGCCACCAGGGCTTTGGCAAACACCGAACCGACCATGATTGTTCGGTAATTGGTTGACTATGTGGATCTCCCCGCCTTGTAAATGGGGACAACTCTGCTTGTGGTCCACCGCTAGGGGAATCCTTCCTCAGAAGGCCTGTTGAACATAGTGGTTAGACCGGTACCATAGGCTCCCTCGCCCACTTGAGCAACTCGGCCAAGATACCATCCAGTCCGTTGTTTTCCCATTGGCCAAACGCCGCAGCACTCGGGTAACATCATCCTCCTCGGATTTCTAATGTCGACCATTCGGTGGGGGTATGAGTGCTCGTCCCCCTTGAGGATCATAGAGTTGCCGGCAGTATTGTTCCCACCGCCATTAGTGATGTTCCCCAGAGGGTCGGGTCGGCTTTCTCAAGAACCTTGCGCCTAAAGATTCTAGGATGGCTTTTCAACATGGAAAACATTTCCCTTTGATGACGCGGTAATGTAATCGTAGATTTCCTTTTGCCTTCAAGAAAGCACGATACACCGTGGTGGCATGTATGCATTGCAGATCTCGTGATCCGGCGGGAGTCGCATTTGTATTCCTTACACTCAACGATCAAACCAATCGACACAGGGAATGTTGCAGCCCCCGTGGATACCTCTGACATGCTATCCCAAAACATCTTTCTCGCAATGTCAGCATTCAAGGAGCTCAATCAGTCAATCGCTTGTCGCTTCTAGCGTGGGGCCTCGCAAAATTCTCGAAAAGGTCATCTATGAGCATATCAAAGATAATCCTTTGCCCGCCATAATCCAACGCAGCGGTGGTATACAAGGAGCCAGCCAGAGAAAGGTTCTAGCACCGCCAAGCCAACCGCAGTAGAGTGGAAGGTGATCTCGAGTCTGCCTCCTCATCTCTACCGCCTCAGGCTTCACCCGAAAGTGGTTGATCAAATGTACATCCCCGCCACGACTAATAGATAGTCCACCACACCAGATCCTCCACCTCGATTCTCTGTTCGGCAGTGCACTTTACGTGAGGAAGGCCACCGCTGCCATTACAAATTACCAAGTCAAAGACACCACATAGTAGAAGCAACCGCCCGCCAAAGCACGCGGACTGACTATCATCCGATGTTCGTGCGGGCTGCCGCCCGCTGGGGAGCAAAATTAACACATCCCGAGCCAAAGGATCAAGTCTCATGGGCTGCTCTACTCCTCGGCCCCCAGCATTGAAGTCCCCAAGGAGTACCACACTACCCAATCCGTCTATGTTGTCGCATGTCATCATATAGATCGACATATGGAGCTAGCCTCGCCCACATCCGAAAGGGCATGGTAAAAAGTTGCTTTCTCGATGTGGAAAGTAGCAAGCGTACCAAGAAGAGAGGGTTGCCACTACACCGGGCACCACCCACAAGTACCGGCGAAGTTCACAATCTTGTGCAGAAGACCGGATCGTGCTAAAGACTCCCTTGAATAACAGTAACCCTCCATGTCCCTCTCTTGCCTCGTAAGTGCCTATTGAAGACCGAGAAATGTTGATAAGAGGAATAGAGAAACATGCACATCCAATCCAAGATAACAAACATAATGCGCTTAACGCAACTTTTCTAGTGAAGATGTTATGTGCTATAGAATACTAACCCACCATTTAAGAGAGAGACTCAAGTCGAATTAGATATAGAGTCCAAAAAAAGTGACCAAAAGTGACAAATATATATATATAGTGTTATTCTTTGGGTGGCCAAATCAAAAAGTGACAAATATAGAGTCTCGGTAGAGATGCAAAATAGTGACGCCATTTGGCTCTGCAAAGTGTTTGATGCTTTGCAAATTTTGAGGGCAACAAGATTTTCAATTATTGTGACAATTTCAGCATTTAGCTAGCAAACAATCATGTTTTCCATAAAGCAACAAGCACATTGAAGTGCAATATCATTTTATTAGAGAAGAGGTACTAGATAGTACTATTGAGCTTATTTACTGCAATACATATGATCACCCAGCAAATATTATGACTAAGCCACTTCCAGCAGTGATTTTGTGAATATTTCCTTAACATTTACTCATTAAAGGGGGGAAATGAAGGATATAATGACTAAGGTAACTAATGTTAGCATAAAGGTTAAAAGTTAAACGTCTCTAGGAGGTAATATTTGGTCATAAGGACAAGTGCTGTTGGCGTATATGGATGATGTTTTCTATGTTTTCTAGGCGGTTATGGATAACTAATATATTGATTCTGATTTTCGTCTCCTCTCCTTGCTTCTCCTTGTCACTTAAATTCCATCACATTCATATCTTAAGCTGATGTTTTCTATTTACTTAGTCTAGCATGGCAATCTCACAAATTTAAGAGTTCCAGCACTGTATTTTAGCATCACATTTTCCATTGAATTTGAAGCCATGTGCATCCACATCACATTCAATTGTGGAGATTATAATAACAAATGAGCTTTCCAATATAATTAATTAACTGTTATCTATCTGTGAGATAGGCACCAATCCCGAGCATTCTGGAACATCTGCATCCACGGACTCGGTCCCCTGGGATCTAGATGACTCCATGCTGTCGGATACCAAGGAACTGCCACATCAAGAAACATCTTTCAGGATGTGGCATCATAGCTAAATGGCGACCATCTGGAGAACATAAGGCTGCAATTCCATGGGTGACCCATTGGGATTAAATGGATATTGTTCGGTAGCCTCCCCTTCATCATTACAGTACTTTATGGGTGCCAAGTTTGAACTCATAATTCGGTCCAAAACTTCATTCTTGAAAGAGGGCCCTTCCTTCACCATGAGCTGTCCATATGCCAACAGTGGTGTTCTCCATGCCTTTCAACATCAATGCAGGAGATTCTTCAATTCTTACCGAAGTAAATCTGCATTCAAATCTTCCAGATTCATTATGAACAAAACGGGCTGGGATAAGTCTTGTTCAGAAAAATAAAGTGCTGCAAACTTCAGAGCCAGGCACCCATCCGAGAAGTGCCATAAGCTGACATCCGTTACATACCCAAGACTAAATGTATCTGGCCGTTTATAAAACTCTTGAACTGCTAAACAAATAGTTCAATAAGCTCACATAACAACTTGGGATAAGCTTGAGATAAGATAGAGATGCTATGATAGATCATAAGTACCTGATCAAATAATAATTTATTAAATTTAATTGTTCCAGCCCATCCTTTGGTTGAGTCGAGAACATCTGCATAGCTAAAACCGCCCACAAAGACAAGTCCTTTGAAATTGATCAAGTGAGATCGTCCCAGCAAGCAGATCTGACATTGCCACATCCCAGGGATCAAGCCCCGCTGCAGCTACCATTGCCGCCATCTCCGATCCCCATTGCTTCCTTCCTCTCGAACAACCGCTACCCTTGGCTTTTTTGTAGATTCAAATATTTGTCATCGGTTCTTGACGGCGTGAAGGATAGCTTCCAAGATGGCATCTTTCTATGTCTTAGACTTTCCTGTTCCATCTTAACACATGATTCAAGACATTGAAGTCTTTCCAAGGCAAAACTTGTCTCTTCCCATATGTCACGAAGATTAGACGTTGTGTCACTCACATAACACTCTTTGATCAACTGAAATATCTATGCACCCAGCCGTAGTAATGTTTCCAATACTTGTACAATGCACTCCCAAGGAACTTAGCTGGTTAATAACAGTTTGTTCATTCTCTCTGTGTACCTGAAAAATATGTGGATTTAATAAGCAGGCAGAAAAAAAAATACATGAATAATAGGTACTGACCTCTAGACCAACCCAAGCTCTTCGCAAACAATGCTCAAGGCCATTATGTGAAGTAGATGGACTGCTCAAGTCAACCCTGAGGCCACAATCTCCAGCAAATGCCATCTCTAGTAATGTAACAATCAGTCCACCGTCACCAATGTCATGACTCCGCTGATATGAGCTTTTCCAGCAGGCTCTGCAAAAATCTCATTAGAAGGCTGGTGGCTTAAAAGAACAGTGAAACAAATTGAGCATCTTCTACCTGTACAGCATTGAAAAACAGTCTTCAAATAGCTAATGTCATCCACATCGACAGGAATCTCCAATCTGAAACATTGTTTATTAAGGCACCAGAGTAAAGCAGCTTACACACAAACTAACATCCCAACCAGATTCTTACTTGATCAAAAACTTGTGCTAACGCCAACCACCTAAACGATGCTTGCCCCGTGAGATATCAATATATAGCAATCTTCCATCATCTCCCAGCTACATAATCAGAAAATTTATGATACATAAACTTCAACCATTATTACGCCTACAGTTGTCAATCAATCTTAACTGCCATTTACATCAAAGTAGATCATCACCGTTGCTTCCTGCTTTCTAATTAATCTCTGCTGTTGGTTTTATGCTATATGTTAATTCAAACTCGGTCTTCATCATTGACTTACTAAATTTTGTAAATCTGAATTATTTAATAGGTGAAAACAAAGTACCTTTTAAATCTGGTGTTACAGTCAATGTAATATCAGGACATGTCACGTAACTGCTGATGACAAGATTCCCAGGTGCTTTGACTGTTTCCCCACCTGCTTGAGCTGCCATTGACAGGCTGTCTTTCCCACCATCTATCGCTATTTTAATTGTACCATAGCATCGTGGATAGCCACCGCAGCGTCGTACATGTCTGCTCCTTCTGAATCTAACTTTGCTGCATACATCCAGTTGCCACTTGCCTTTACATCGCTCAAGGAAGTAACCTACAATGTAATCAAGCATCCACAACCTATAAAAATCTAATCCAGAAAAGAGTTTTTCATAAGAATTCGTTTTCAGGAATTTGTTCCAACCTTTGCCCAAACGAGGTTTGTCAGAGATTCACCAATGGCTAACCGTGCCATTGCTTTTGGATCAAGTAGACCCTGTCAGGGGCATATTTATGCCATCAGATAGCCACACGGGTATCAAGTATTACAGGAAAAATAATAACAGCAGGAATTTGCTACATTATTTCACCTTAACTGGTTGCTCTCCAATAGAGATAGCTGCACCTGTTATTCCTGAATGTGTCTGAAATACAAAAAAGAGAAAGAAATCACTTGTGACAGTGAGTGAGAGTGGAAAATACATTCACAATCCTGTAAAGACTCCTGCAGTCTAGGGGACGAGCTTAATGCATACAATACAGAAGTTCTAGAAAGTGCTATATGTGACTAAAGTTTCAAATGGGCTTCTCGAACTTATAAAAATTCCTCGACCAGAGGCCATCAACAGATTTTTCCAAATAGATACTGCTGTGGTGTATATGACCGTTGACTTATCCCCTGATCAACAGGACTCCATCTTACCTTGCTATACCGCTTTTCAGTTAACTTATTACAGATGCATTTCCCCAATTCCTACTGCTTCTGATGGCATGACCTCTAGAGAAATATTCTAATGCCTTGGCCATTCCATCCCTGCATGGTACCAATGCTACTAACTAGACTTATGCCACATGCCATGTAATACTATAAGTAACATGCTGTACATGCTCAATCTACTGCCAGAACACACCTGAGCAATGACTGCCACATCCGAAAGGGGAATTTGCAAAGGACCTACAGTTTGTTGCTGAGCCACCAAACCAGTGACGAACGCATCAACCTTCGCATAAAATGACACAAACTTCAGAACAGCTTAATCGGTTCCTATTAAGATGGTACTAGTAGGTGGCAAGTTAACCACCTTTGTCGCCAGAAACCTTTTTGAGCACACCACTTGGCAGCCGCAAACACACCGCTTCAATGCTCCAAAACTGTTACGCCCTCTAAAACTGTGTAAAAGGCTCAAGTTGCCTTTCTTTCCGAGTAAATTCATATGTTTTGCGGGCATATCACCAGCACCCGCAACGCAGTAGGCGCTTGGAAGACTAAAAAGCAACATCCAAAAAGTTACAGCATCACACCAAGAATAATCTTACCTTCTCAAGATCAAGGTCCACAGCAGGCTCTCCCTGATGAGGCATTACCATCTATCAGGACTATCCTTCCATCACCACTTCAATGCAAAAGATCATAATTACTAGAGTAAATTGCACTTCCAAAGAGAAATGGAATTGTTGGAAACTTTATACCTGATTTTGCCAATAACTGCCATAGACACACGCTCTCTTCACAGATCGAGTGAAGGACATCCTCACTGTGGGGCCTTATGAGCAAAGCATCCTATAAGAACCATCAATTTCCATAAGTAACCAATGGGGCAAAAAAAGGTTATGTACGTAGCAAAGCAATGTGTATGATACACATATTCATAAATAGTGGAGTAAGATGGCAAATGGTTGACAAAATTTCCACAGGTGACAAGATACGTATGCACAAATAATATGCCTGTTTTATGCACTTTTATGCACCATGTACACGGACAATAATGAAGGACGAATAAGCTCTATGTTCAAGTGCAATGTTTATCATCTTATCACCTGTTCCTGGTATTCTGCACCCCATATTTCTAACACTGACATAGTTTCATCACCAACAACAATTTTCCTCACGTCAATCTTTGCACCCTATGCAAAGACGCAACTAAAGATATTAGCAACAAGTCCAAACACACAAAATCACTTCAAAAACCTTTTGTTTACCTGCGGTATATAATTTCTTTTACCACATTGCAGTTTCCACCTGCTCCTTGATCATGGATGCTAACAAATTGATTTCCATCTCCCATTTCCACGCAGGTCCGATCACACGGTAAAAGCTTTTGTGCCATTTCTGCATCTCCACGTTGCACTGCATTGAAATCAAGTTCGGCTGTCACTGTCCACTGACCTATATACTAAAGGTTTAATCGTGGAATAACACAAAACAAACCGTCCCCAAAATGAATGCAAAATCTCCTAAACTCATGACACGACCTTTCCAAGACAATACATGCCCAATAGCTCTTAGATAGTAAGAGGTTCTTAATTTTCCCCACTAACATTAGAAGGCGGACCAACATTTCCATTGAGATTCCTTTTGCAACTTCATATATAGAAATGCATTGAGAAGGTCCCAAAAATTGCTTCTTCTTTGACTATTGAAAATGCGAAAGACTGAAGTATGCTTATTTAATAGCAAGGCTGAACTACCCAAGCATATCCTATGACAGCATTCTTGTGGCCTTAGATCATTGGAAAGAGGCAATGCACTTGAATACCAAGAATTTCCAGAGACGCACAGAATGAAAGAGAAAAGGAAATGATTACTAATTAAAGAACTTAATTCACCATGCTAGAAGCTGCTCCACCACCCATGCCAATGCGATAAGCAGGACCTCCAACCCGACAAATATATGCAAAGGTAATAAAATAATTCTGCATGAAATTGAGTTTTTAGATAATATATAGACACCTTAACAACAAGCATTCCCACTTTCGGTTCTTCCTTATGCAGATGATGATGATCTATCTGTGTAAAATAGAGAGAGCCAAATCAAGGTCTAAAAATAGTAGTTGAAGAGAAGAACTTTCATCATATAAAACTGAGAGTATTACCTGTCCAACCCTCCACTAAACATTATTGGTTTCAACCATTCTCGACGCCCCCATTTGGCAATCTCATTCCAAATGTTCGTGTATACCCCTAAAAATTATCCAATAGCATATATCTTTATAGAAAAAGTGTAGCATTACAACACGTATGTACATGCATAAAGATTAAAATGTTTTACTTGAATTAGTGGCTCCCCAAACTTGTTTCCATAATCTGATGCCCCATTGTTTGCATCAATCAGTATCTAAAACATGCATGTTACAACACATCAAGGCCTATATCAGCAGCAAGCTTTAAGAGCAAAAAGGCTAATCCAATTCTATGTATAACAACTTAGGGTGACTTCAGTTTCTGTCTATCAGGAAAGATATACAGGTTCCATTAAAAACATTAAAAATATGGGTCTACAATAGTTGCCATGGGATAGACCTTCAAAGGTGCAGCCAAATTTGGTGGATAGTCAAAGTTGGTATCCCATGGCGCAAATGAGCCATCCAACTAAAAAGCAAAAGAATATGAGTTTAAATGTACCACAAGACAATATCTAGCAAATTAATGTACCTGAAGATTCCCACACAGTATCCAGCAGTAGATGCCACCACAATGGATCCAATACCAGTTGCATGGGTATCAATGAATGCGTCCACCTGCACCAGTTTCTGCACCAGGGAAAGGGGCTACCTGAAACCACCAGCAATGGTTTCCAAAGCTTTTTACATATTCCAGTTAAAATATAGTCCCTTCTAACTAAAATGCAAACTATACGCCTTTTCAATGAATTTGGTAAAGTGCTAATTTCTCATTATCATCATGCTCGTCCCCAACACATTGCAATTTTGACCATGCAGACGGATATAGATTGAAGGCAACGAGAATTACGTACTGCACATGGAAAGTTATGTGTCTCTGCAGTAAAAGAATATCAAACTCCGTCAGAGAACCCCATCTGTGATGGAATTCCTGGCTTCATGGGAATCAGTGGCTGAACACCTACACCCCTTTATAGTAGCACTGCAATGCACAAACAATTTCGCCCTTTATTTAAACTTCTTGGAAAACTTTAACGTTTTAATACACATGTAGGAACCTGAATTATCCTTAAACCCTATCAATCGAAGTTGTTAGGGTTCGCCAACAATGTCTCTTTCTACAAGGTCCATCAATGATCTAGAAATTGCTTTTTACCATCAATGACCAGTTGTCCCTGACATGGCAAATGCAAAACAATTCAGCAATCATTTGCATAGGTTTTGAGTTAAGGCAAGCAGCAACACAACATACCTTGAAAAACCAATGCCCGCTATGCTCACTCATTTGATTGAGCAATGTCAAATAACTCTACATTTGTGGATTCCGCTTTGATGTCATCTCTAAACAGACTGGTGTAATACTATAGAGAGACAAGAAAATGCATAAGAGAAGTTTATAACAGAAAAACTTGTCCTGTTACAGCTTGTTAGATTGAGTATTTACCTCAAGATCAAAATTTGTCAAATGCCAGACCCATTGCTTTGTTAATTGCCTCAAGTGCTTCTCTTCCATTCTACAGAATATAGAGACTGTTATGGACTCTTAAGTGGAACTTAAGAATGACAAACATACCTCCAATATAGGAATTTGATAAACTGGTTGTGGAACCACATTGCTTTTGAATGACATAAGTTTTGATGGGTAAATACATTCTGTCATCCGTCATGAACCTGAAACCATTGCAGTGAAGGTTGCGCTGTCATTTGAGTTTGAGATGTAACATAGTTGAAAAAGATCTGGACTTACAAGTGATGCAAATTTTTTCGACAGAGCCCTGACCCAAAGATGTTCCAGGTTGAAGAACCAGCAGGTACCGTCTAGATCTTTTCAATTCGTGTTATCTCATGTAGGCCACATGCTTTGCAAATAGAGACAGCATTTGAGGACCATGCCGTTGTAAAGATAAACGAAGGTCCAACTTCAAGTAGCACTGTCAAATCAATTTTCAATAAGCCATCCATACATTTTACATATGAAAACTCACTGATTTTAATCACAGCGAAGTCTATAAGCTAGAGAAATTCACACATGCTTCTTATTAATTATATCCTAGTTCATTCCACTAGGTATTTTGGCATATTATTGTAGATATTGACCTAGTAGAACATTTATTAATACTGGCTATCACTATAGCAATTTGTGAAGCTATTAAGATTAATGGTAGTTTGTGAGAAAGGGACTACCAAAATGCTGGATCCCCTGCTCACGTAATCAATAAGAGCAGAGAGCTTTGAAGTGAAACGCCATTGTGAGGGTGCACTTTGAGATAAACCCCAGTGCATTGCTAGATAGAGAAAACTATAGTGCATGTGGAAAATGTTTCCAAGGTTACATAAAGCCCAATGTGTAGTGAATACTAAAAAGGTTCTTTTTGGAGGAAGAGAATGGGAACAATATAGGACAAAATGGGAAAGACATTCCAGGTGGTGTGCAGAGATGCAAGCATGCGTCCATTCTATTCTCAGGAAGGAATCTTGATTTCATCTCTAATTCCCCCTTTTATGATGAGATGGATTGGCCAATTTTATCCCTCGGGGAAGGAAGAGCATCTACAGGCACCCCACCCGGTTCTCCTGCATCGACTCGCCGCGACTTAATGACTTTGTCCAAATGTTAGCCAGATCCTTGAAGTTAGCTTGCCTCAAACAAATTTTTTCCTCCTGCATTTCAAGCCCATCCTTTCTGAATGGCACAGAATCTTAAAACTAGGGTCAAGGCAATGATTTTTTAGACCTTAAAATTACCTATTCTAAAAACCCCTGCTCGGACTCCTAACTCTAAAGGCAAGCTCCCTATGCACCGTGAAGATATCAGTGTGTGGGTCCCCAAAAACATAACTAAAACAATACTATGAGAGGGACTACCGCATACCACGGATTTGGACAGTAACAAGAATTTGACCTCGATTCTCGCCTCCAATTATGTCCAAAAGTGTTCCATCAGTGAAGATTAATTTTAACAAAGACATGATGGTAACCCTTCGTATCATCAAGTTTTCGGCCCAAATTGACATCGAGATATTATTCTCTCCTTGCCCAAACTTCCCCGATTTCCCATATGGGGAAACTACCAAGTTTTATCGAATATCGAGGGAAATTTTAGACACAGAGAAGGAAGGCTATAAGTTGATTGACAAAAAGAAAGGAAGGGGTAAGAAAAAATTCTATCAAGGTCCCAAAGAGAGCTCCAAGAAAATCCACTATCCGTGCAGTGACAAGTGGTAGGGAAATATAGGTATTGATGGATAAAAGAATTAATTGTATTACCGAATCTCCGTGGGATCAATAATTGTATTAAAAAGAGATAGGTTGAAGGTTTGTATTTCCTCTCTAGCCCCGATATTTTATTCATCCAAGAGCACAAAATCCATGATGTTAACCACAAAATAATTATAGGAAAAACTCCTCCCTCGGTATGATCTTTGGTCTATTTCGCTAATGACTCTTCCCCGTAGGATAGCTATGATTTGGAGGAAAAGTCTCAATATTTCGGACATTTATATGGTTAATGGTAGAAATGGTAGATGGCGATCATGCTTTGTAATTTATTTAATACTAGAGTAGCTTTAGTCAATATTTATGCTTTCAATAATCCTAGTGAAAGGGTAGGAGTTTGGAATATGGTTAAGAATAGTCTCGATAACCCGAATTTGATGAGTGTATCTTAGGAGGAGACTTGAATATGGTAACTAATGAGTTTATGAAGAACAAGAACTTTAGGCCTCGAGCTCAAGAAAAGAATGCTTGGAGGAGCCCTGACGGTCATAACTTGATGCCGGGCCAGATCTAAAACCCAATTTTATAGTTGGACTGATAAGAGAAGTGATCCTACCCTTTGCTTTCATGACAGTTTTACCTTTCGAGAATCTTTGGAATTATAGTAATAGGGTCAGAACTGAGGGGGTACACTCTTTTCCCACCACTACCCTCAGAATTGATTATCTCTCGATAAGAATGTGATTAAGAGGAAAAGACCTACTTTAAGTTGAATACTAATTTGTTGGATCAAGAAGATTTTATGGACAGTTCCAACAAAGTTATTTTCCGTGTATCCTAAACCCAATGGCTCCTCCGGGTTGGATGTTTTGGTGGATTACGGTCTCCAAAGCAATCAAGAATTGGCTTAAGGAATGGGCAAAGGTTCATATAAGCAAAGATGGCAGCTCCCGTAATCTTAGAGATTCCCTTCCCCGTGCCCCGAGTGCAAGAAAGGACAACATTAGAGCCGAGATTGAAAAGGAAAGAGATCTAATTGCCTGTGGATGGAGACTTAAGGCCAAGATTAGAGAAATTAAAGATGATGAAAGGTGTAGCTCAAAATTTTTCTTTTGCCAAGGCTAAAGGAAAAATTAAGAGGAATCACATTTTGACATTAAGGTGGGTGACGAATTCATTGTGGAGGAGGACCATCAATCAAAAAAGGCTGCCTCGAGCACTTCATCAATATTATGGGAACCAACCTAGACTGCCAGGATAACAGAATGGATGACTTTATTAATATACAACCTAAAAGTCACTTGAAGATAATGCTTCCCTGGACAGACCCTTCACCAATGCTGAACTCCTTCTTACAGCCCGATATGGACAAGGGTAAGACCCCGTGGCCTGATGGGCTTCCCCGTTGAATTCTTCCTAAAGGCGGCCTATTCTTGAGACAAAGATCACATGTATGGCCAATGAATTCAGATAGGAAGTGTTTGATGCCGTGATTAATACCACCTTTATAACTCTCATCCCTAAAGTGGACATGCTACCATTCTCGATTATAGACCTATTTCTCCTGCCTAATGTGGTCTACAAGCTAATCTCTACAATTGTTAGAAGACTCAAACCCAGATCGATGTAATTATTAGCTCATCTCAGTCGTGATACCTCAAGGATAGGTTTATCCTTGACAATGTAGTCACCCGCCATCCTTGGCCTCAATTAGGCAAAAGACTCCAATCAGGATATTGCTCTAATCAAGCTGGACATCACCAAAGCTTTTGATACTGTAAGTTGGAATTTTCTATTTAAGTGTTATAGTGCCATGGGGTTCTCCAATGAGGTAATTTTATTTTTAGAGCTATTCTTGCTAATTCAAGATCTTCTATGGCTTATTAATGGGGAATGTAGCCCTTTTTTCCCCGAAAAGGGGTGTTAAACAGGCTGCCATTTGGCCCCTTTTCTCTTTCTCATTATTATGGAGGCTCTTCACTGTAAATTAGAAGGGGCCAAAAATTCTAACCAGATCCAAGGTTTAAGCCTTCCTAACAATGACGAAGGAATGGATCAAATTTTAAACGGGCATTTTGCAGATGATACATTCATCCTGGTATCCATGGATAATCAACATCATTAATACCCAAAGGATTCTCGAAAATTTCTAAGACTCATTTGGTTGCAAAATCAATCCCATCAAGTCAAAGGTTATGTCCAAGGATCAGGTAAAAGGGGAACACACGACTGATCTCCTAGGTTGTAAGTATATTCTTCCTACCAATTCTTCCAAAATTCTTGGTATCCCCTATGCTTTAAGAGGGAGTCCCTCTGATTTATGGAGTGAGATTATAGAGAAGTTTCAGAAAAAGGTAGATAACCTTAATTCCAAATATATCTCCAAGCAGAAAGGGCTATTATTGCAAATGCCGTTATCTCGGCATCTCATGTCTATCAATCCTCCTGGATTCTTGCCCCTAAGAAGGTATCTAACAAATTGCGAAGTTATTATTGGCAGTGTTCATATCCCGCGGGCCGTAATCGTAAAATGCCGGACCCCACCGCCATGTCGAATGTTGCAAACGGAAAAGGATGGAGGTCCGGGTGTTATAAATATTGAGAAGCGTGGCTTAGCTCTTGCCGCCAAATACTTCTTCAAAGTCGCCCATAATTTGATTAAGCACCGATCTCTATCATCATTAGGCACTACCTTATGAAATGTTGGTCTTTTGGGTGGAGGCAATTGTAGATGGTCCTTCCTCATTCCATTTACTTTCCCTTCACTCTTCCAAAATCTACTCCGCCTCTAATCAAGAAATGGATCAAGGCCCCGAATTCATCACCGGGAGTTTTCGACAGAAGGAAGGGCTATCTATGGATCGGCTTCATTTTTGAATCCTCGCTATTCTAACTAATAATCCATCTTTATGTTTAGCTTGTCATTTTCCGTGACGTGCCAAGCTCGAGCACCAAAGGAATCATTCCGACCGTGGATATGTACAATGAGAATGGAATTATCCCCTTTAGGGAATCAATTCGGTCAAGAAGGAGAGGCATGCGAGCTCCTATATAATAATATATGCACCACTGACTTAAGAATTATGGTCCAATAACTAATGTAATTGAACTATCATGGGAAGAGGATTTTATCAATTAATGGCTTATAGGTTCCTCACGAGGGATCTTACTATTTCTATCCATGAAAAAATGGCAAACAGAGGCGCATGTGATGCAAGAGAAACTTGAGATTCATGGGTCCAAATTCCATCTACCCCAAAAATCAAATCCTTCATGTGACAGCTTATGGCATAAGGCCCCGCAACGAATAGTAAGAGATGTCCTCGAAGTCGATGTATGCCCTAGGTGCCCGGGCCAAAAAGAAGATGAAAGTAATCTATTTAAGAATTGTATCCGGGTCGAATGGGTGTTGGATTTAGCCTCCAACCTTGGCTATGACGCCCTATCTATTAATTCCTTGGACTTCTTAATGCCCGACAACCCGAACGACCGGAGGATCTTTATATTACTATGGAGGATTTGGAAAGGCCGCACGCGCTTATTTTCAATAATGAAATTATCCACCCGTAAGCCGCGGATCGCTGATTAAATATGATATTAATTGATTAATGTAGCCCTTTGATTTTAGCTTACTGCCCTTCGCTTATTTCGTGGATCATATTTGTGCCGGGTACCTAAGATCAAATGGAGGAGGACTCAATCTCTAACACCAACATGGAGTGGATCAAGGTTTTCGGCCGACCCAAGCATGGGCACTAAGAACCCCGCTATGTAATCGCCGCACCGTAATTGCAATTATGATATCGAAGAACCCTTCTATGTGGAGCCAAAGATAACAGAGGAAGATTCAATATGGCCAAATATGGCCAAAGCGTATCCTCGCCTGTGCATTCTCGCATTCTCACAATCATGGTCAGGGGAAAAGACGGAAGATTACTAATTTCCACCTTAAATCCCCTTCTGGCCTGCTGATCCATGCAAACTTCATCAGAATTGGAATATCTCAGGGGAAATCGGTAGTTCATGTATTAACTTTTTTTTTTTCATACACTTCCCTCGTAAAAGTAAAAGTAAATTTTGTAACTTTATTTATATAATATACAAATCGGCCTTCAATCAAAAAGAATTTGTATGGTAGATAATCAAGAAAATGGTCTTTTCTAAGGCGATAACTTAAAAGCTCTTAATTGCATTATCAAATGTTGGACAATGAGTTCGATCCAACGAGTCAGTAGAGAGAAATGTTAGCAGCGGCCTTGACCACTAAGATAAGTTTCTTGTAAGATTAAAGTCTAAGTGGAGAAGCACTTATTGGTTCTTCAGTGTAAATTCTTGTTTTACATAATCTTTGGAAATATGCCGACATCCAAAGATCAAAACCAATAATCCTTTCGAGCCAAAGGTAAGAGAGTACAAGCAACATAAACCAAATGAAAATAGAAACCAAAATGCTTCAAAACCTTGCACTATATACCAAAGCCTTGGTAGCTTGCATGTCCCAACCATTGACTATGTCTGACTATGTCAACCACGAGCCATAAAAAAACAAGCATGCCAAAGCTTTACAGCATTCCCACTAACTTTAGTTTTGCATTCTTCACGTCTTTAGCCGTTTGTGGATGTGCAGTTTACGATCTTTTTCGATTTTTTTTTTTTTGGCAATCCCAAGATGAAGAGTACCAACTCCAGACCTGCGCGCCTAAAATGCAGAAAATCAGATTGGATTTATATCTCCAAGCTGTCTGTTTACTCCATCCTAGCAATTAGCACTTGAAGGAAAAGGTTATTGGCTGCAATTCCAATGTAGTATTGTATGTAAGAACAAAACACACAAGTGCTGTCACACAAGCTCCAAATTAGTCTAACAATAATATCAAGCTTCTTTTATCATCAATTCCTCAAACAAAGATCCTGTAAAATAACTATCAAGTGAAGGAACTACCTTGTGTTTGATAAATGCTGAGCATGTCCGAGAGAGAGGAAAATCATCTAGTAGCCATCCTAACGGTATAATATGCTATGCATCTTCAAATTTAATAGCTCTCTTTAAACGACTTCAATGTATTTTGAAGGAGCATTGTAATAGTAATTGGTCCCATTCCACCTGAACGGGAGTTATTGCAGATGCAATTAAGCATGCTTCGCGGGTAACAAACGCCACCAACTACTCGATAACCAGTAGGAGAAAAGGGATCCTAGAAAAGCAATAGAATAAATGTCATGGTGAAACATTTAGCTCAGTAGAGATAATCAATGGTTTAAAAGTTTTACCAAGAATTTGATTAGAGCTCATATCAAGCACAAATGCTCCAGGCTTAAGCCAGCTATCGCGAACTAAATGAGGGACTCCAGCTGCAGCAATTACAATATCACCTTTACGTGTTATATCTGCAGGATTTGGGGTAAAAGAGTGTACCACAGTCACAGTTGCATCGTATCGCTGCAATTAGGTAAAAGGCTATATAACATTAGCAAAAGCTATCACAACTAAACAGGGAAAAAAAAAGCAACAATTGACATACATGGAGCAATAATGCAGTAGGTTTGCCTATAAGGGTGCAATTTCCAATAACAATAACATGCTTTGCCCTGATATGCACTCCGGTGCGAACAAGCAACTCAATACATGCCCTACTTGCACATGGAAGAAACAAGGGTTCAGATTTTTGCACTGCAAGCCTGCCAAGGTTCATAGGGTGCAGACCATCCACATCCTTCTCAATGTTGATAGCACTTACAACTTTGTCCTCACTTATGTGCTGCCAAAAAAGGTAAACAATGATGTTTTGAAAACACCAAGGAAGACATTCTTTACCAGTTTGCACTTACAAGAGGAAGGGGCAATTGTACCAGCACCCCATGAACATCTGAATTTAAGTTGAACCTTTGTATATGCTGCACCAGTTCCTCTTCTCTGGTTTCTTCTGAAAGATGCACAAGGCTAGATCTTATGCCCACCTCCTCACAAGCTTTTCTTTTTAGATTCACATACAATTCAGAGTCCTTCCGATTTCCTACTAGAATAAAAGCCAATTCTGGAACCTTGCTTCTCTTATGCTTCATCTTCCTGATTTCTTCAGCAATTTCTTGCCTTATTTGTTTGGAAATGCTCTTCCCATCAATAATAGAAGCCGTTGATTTACCCACCCTTGTTGCCACTGCAAACCCAGCAGATGCATTTGAGATCAGAGCACGAAAACCGCAATGACATACATTAAAAAATGGAAGAAAAGACATTTCAGCAATGGACATATATGTTTAAAAAGATAGAAACGTTACAGGCAAAGGGAAGGGCAGCGAACAATTAAGAGCTCACAATCCTCCTGACGACAGGCTGACAGGGCGCAAATCAGCCCGAGAACCCAATTGTCAACGAGAGTGCAGACAGACAAATGTCTTGGGCGTATCTTGTGCCTGGGAAGACGGTTCGCCATAGCCAAACTATTCGAAGATGCAAGGGTTTACACCACACTAGCACAGCACTATTCTATTCGAAGATGTAAGGGCCACGTAGCACCATTTCGTTATCTACTTGACAACACAAACAGCAATTTTCATTGTCTTATTACTGCTTAGGGGAGGGTGGCCATTGGCAAATCACTTATAAGCCCATAAATGGAATGGCAGCCTTTAAATGCTATATGCATGTTACCTCGCAGCTTGCCCAGCGAGATATAATGTTTGCACAATCAAGTATGTTTGTAACTCACGATTGTTGAAGGTTTTGTGCTATATTCGTATGAAAATATGTAGAATGCTGATGCTGACATCTAGGTTTTGGTAAGAAATTATATAAGGGTTTCAATTGTTGATAACCTGATAGGAGCGCTGCGGTGCCGCCTGCATGGCAAACTGGGATCGTGGATTCCAATTTGGGTCTCGCAGTAGTGTCCGGCCTCCATGTGGATGCGATAGGGAGACGGTTTTGTTTGCTTCATCTTGAAGGACGGCGCACAGATGAGCGGTTTGTTGTTGTGGTTTTGTTTTGTTCCTTCTGTTTTCCATCATATCGATGAAGAGCAAATGAAAAGGGAAAGGCTCCTCACGCCCATGTGCATGTCTCGCTAGGGTTCCATGTCCGTTGATTCTAGCTCGCACAGACTCATAATTCCTCCGCCATGCCCAATTTTGCAATGAACTCGAGGCAATTGATGTCTCTGTGATACTAGGACTGTCAGAGCATGATGTCCCGCTTAGTTTCTTTGATGCCCTTTCATCATTCTGTGATAGAAGATGTGTGGCTGATGCGGTTGCCCTGGAGAGGGGATCTTCTGCATATCACCTTCATGTCCAAGTTGTGCTGAGAGCATGTTATACGACACCAAAGGCCATGAATGAGGCTATTAAGAGGGATTTTAATTGTTGCCTTCCGAACTAGCTAGTGCCGTGAGTCTGCAAAGTCCTCAAGGATAACAAGCTACACTGTTTTGAGGGTATGGTGGGGTATTGTATGAAGGATATAGGTAAGGTGCACTACTCTTGCCATCTCCATAACATATCCAATCCATGATTGAAGAAGGGAAGGATCTCTATCTAAGATGGATGTCGGGAACACAAAGGGTTTGTGTGTGTTGGACAATAGGAACCTATTGAATAAGGCCGCCACTTTGTATTTTTACCATGGTGGCCGCAAATTCCTCCTAGCTTGACATTTACTATTTGTAGGATGCTCAGAGTGGAAAGTACACTTTGAGCATTAGCTGGATTATTCTTTCGGTCAAAGGCTCATCATGTGAGTGAGCACAGAGTACGATGCCCGGAGGGTTCTTTGAACCCCCAATGCATGCCATCCGATGTCGACTATCCTATTTGGTTTGCCTGCAGGGTGTGGATGTGGAACGGAATAGTCCTGGGCGCCAGGAATATTGGGATGATTCTGTGCCACCTGAAGAGTTGGATTGTAACTTTGAGGATCTTCGTGATCCATCCTTCAGCCCTAAAGTAGAAACTAAGACCATGATGGGATTACATCCCCATTCATACCTAAGACCACACCGTAATCATTGGGTAACTCCATATGTGGTTTCTTTTGTTGTACAATTTCAATTGTGTATTTGTTTCTATTTTTCGAAGCATGGTTTGTGGTGGTGATGCCTTCTTATGGGGTTGGAATGGAGAGCAATGGAAATTTCCAGGGTAGATGGGCCATCCTGTTTTGAGCTTGGAGCCCTTTTTGATAAGCTTTAGAATTGATGCATCCCAGCCTGATCCTCAGGCGTATCCTCCAGAGGCTAAACATGTTTTTAGTGCAGAGGAGTTCATATCAAACATTGTGCAGGTTGGTACCGAGGCCCACAGAATTGCAGCTTCCCTTAGGATCTCGAGGAGGCAGTTGATAGGTTTTTATGCTGCTATTGATTCAGCGGTTTCTAGTGTTTCTTGGGAGCAACTTGGGGCCTCGATGTCTGAGTTGTACGCACTAAGATCACACATGAGCCTTGCTAGGGGTCTATTGATCCAAGAGATCCGCCAGCTTGATGTCGTCATCAAGTGGGCTGCATCTGGAGAACCTATGAATTGAGCTTTATCTTCTTGATGTTGTGCGAATCGCTATTGTGCAAGCATCATGTTAGTGGCATTTGTGCCGTGTACATTTATGGACTTGATGAATATGTAATGCTTGTTATTCTGATGCCTTGTTTTCCCCTTCGGACTAGTTTTCTTATTGTGCATGGCCATGGTTACTAAGACTTGTAGACTTTCAGTGGGCTTCGGCCCCTACGCATAAGGGTGATCCCCTCTCGTGGGGTGTCCCTTATGCCTGGATGAGCATTGGCATTGCACCGGTGTTCAATCCCCAGGCCCACTGATGGTCTCCATTTGTTGTATTAGAGGTATTGTCCTTTATCATCTTAAGCGCTATGTATAGGGATCATCGGATGCATGCCACTGACCGTTGCAACTTGGAGTGGCAGTCAGTGACACATGTCTGATCGTCCCTATGCATAGGCTTATTATAACTGTGAGGAAATGTAGCATGAACAGGTGAACCGTGAGCATTTGGATTTGAATTGGGGTACAATTCCCCAGGCTCATGTCACATTGGGACGCTGTTGTTATGCTAGAGGTCTACAATTCAGTGATGTATAGGTATGACGATGTGTTGTATACATACCATAGTCTTTGTATACAATGCTAACCAATGGTGCCTGGTCTTTAGGCACTCTCTTTAAAAGCAGGTCAACAGAGGTTGATTCGACCCCAAATTGACTTGTTAAGGGCGAACAGGATCTATGGAGAGAGAATATTCCATGAACTATGCCACAATCATAGGGCCTACAAAAAATAATACATGCTCTAGCATAACCTACACTCGAAGCTTAATAACAACTACGCTGTCAAACTGATGGGGGTACTGGGTATCACTGGCTGAGCTGGCAGCCTCCATAAAAGGATACCAGGCAGCCCATTGAAGGTTGCATTGACAGTGCATTAAAGTCTACGACATATAAATGACATGAAAGGGCAGCAATTATAATCAAATTTGTTGAATAATCTATATTTAAACGTCGTCTATAATCATTGATGAATTTACAAAGGTTCTCATTTATATTATCAAATTCTTGTAAAGCCAAACAACACACTCAAAAGTGTTTATGAGAAAACTAAAATGAAGAATGAATTTGCAGCTTGAGATCTCAAAAACCCGCAATGATACACCCAATTATGATAATCATAAGTTCCAAAACAAATCGAAAGCAATAAAGTCTTACCATCACATGCACTAGTTTGATGCACTTTCCCTCTTCTATACCATATATACAACAATAGCATACTATTCTATACTATTCTATTCTATTCTTCAATAGCATATACCTCTTCTTCCTCATTTCATATGCCGTCACATCGAATTCTCTTTGGTCGAGAAAGAGAGATGTGAGATCGCCTCACACCATACAACAAGTTTCAAATCTCTTGGTGCCAACCTCCCATTCCACTTCTCAGCATTTTTTTTTGTGCCACTCTCTCATCTTTTCTTTCTTTTTCCTAGCCGATTATTAGTTCCCTTTCCTTTCTTTTATGCTTTGTTCTCGCCTTTATATGATCCGCTTTTTGTTTTAATTTTTTTTCAAATCCTAGCTTCCTTTCTTGTATAGTCTTTATCCAACCATCACTAGTAAGGAAATGCTTATTTCCTAAATCAAAGCAACATTCTATTCCTTTCTGCTATAAAATCCAATAAAGACAAAACATCCATAACTTCATGTACAAAATCTAAAACATATCGACAATAGATAAAGATAGATAATAAATCTCTTGGAGACACTTGCATCTTGGACTAGCTCCGCAGTTGCAATTGCAAGAATATTCATCAAAATTTCTAAACCTTGAATTCTGCTAGTAAAAAATAAAGATAAAGACATCAACATCAAAGTAGACATTAATCTGAGGAACACCTCTCTTGGAGCAAGAGGAATACATAATGTCTATATTACACAAAAGACCTCACACTTTCATAAACTCGAATCAATACACCTAGCTGGTTATCAGAATAAGTAGAGTAAACATGTTTCATACGTAGCTTAACACCAGGTCAATATGCAACTGCCTCATCTGGGATATTGCTCTTGTGTAGCTCCTTTCCATTGAAAAATGTTGCAACAATTTGTTGCACATTAGAATGCATCTTGATCCTCCTGGCCGACACAACATCATGGATAGAGTCTTATCCATCTTAACATCCTTTAGAACTTCTCAATTGGTTCCATACATTTTCTAGACAAATTCATCATTGAGCTCCCCGAAAATGAAATGTAGTAATGGTAGAATCTGAGGCATACATGTGTCTCCTTGGAACAAAAGAAGCTAACGTTGTAGGCATTGCTTGTTTCTTACATTACTCCATGCCAACGTGAGAACAAGGATATTGATCCTGAATCTTGTTCACACTGATCATGAGATAACAATTTTCATGCTTGTCATAGTGGCGAACAGTTATCTTTTCGTCTTCACCAAAGATATGAAATCTCTAAAGGAGACCCAAATGCCGGTATACGAAACCTAAGGTATGCAGGCTAAACCTTATGCCTC
This sequence comes from Isoetes taiwanensis, assembly GCA_021234155.1. Lineage (NCBI taxonomy): Eukaryota > Viridiplantae > Streptophyta > Lycopodiopsida > Isoetales > Isoetaceae > Isoetes > Isoetes taiwanensis. The sequence continues at coordinate 9,087,421 of JAJEKV010000040.1, forward strand.
AATCTATAAATGCTTGTGCCATCCTCCTGCTAAGGGAAGAGGGCAGTAAAATTTATCACAAACTTTCAAAGCACGTCAATGCATAGGATGGTCCTTATGCAGAATAAATAAAATTCTTCCTCATGTGCTAAGATTTCCTGCTTTCACGCTTGAAATCAGTTCAAAAATTGATTATAGCAAATCCATAGATCATAAAGAGGACCAAGGCTAGAGGCTGCAAGACAAGTTGTATGGTCCACTAATTCAAACATGTCAGGGCATCACTGCCATCGCTGCATGCTACCCAAATGGCTTGGTTTCTTGAGCTCGTACCTTCAATATGTACGTAGGATACACCATATATCTGAACTGCAGAGGTTTTTACCATTTCATATTTTGAAAGTTAGCTTAACCGTGGCTAACCTTAAATCTTAATCGATCATGAGATTATTAGTGGAAACATGTTAGCTTAACCATGTCTAGCCTTAAATCTGTGGATAGAAGATAACAATTAGTTATGAAACAATTAAATGATGTATATCTTGAGTTACAACGCATTCTTATATGTAGATTTCAAAGGCAAGTTCATTTCTAAGTTAAAATCTGAAACATAAGAGTTACCTGTTTCTCACAGACGTCTATACTATCACAATAAAACTTACCCTTATACAACCTTATACAAGTAAAAAAAAGGACCAGCATAAAGAATCTTCCCATAATAAGCATTTGAACTAGCTACTGAAACTGAAATGCCAATATACTTAGAGCAGAATTTTTACATCAGAAAATGTATGAAAAAGGTAAAGTTAGAAGCTATCTCTAACATGTGAATCATCCAAATGGTCATCATAGTCATGTGCACCCAAATTACTCTCATCGCCCCTTTGAGCATCTATAGCTTGTCGAATGTAGGCGTAGGTAAAGCCCATCTCTAACAAAGATGATTAAGTGGCAAAAGTAGACTCATCATATTCTTGACTTTTCGAGTGGCGATCTACAACAATTCTCGCTGAGAAGGTAGAAGCCATAAAGGCATCTATGATAGCAGGATTAAGTGGCCAAATTCCAAAGGCTTTTAAACCCAAATTCTAATCTTAATGTGTGAGGCATGTTGCCAATGTTTTAGAAATCAGACTGCTCAATGGTCCAAATACAACCACATCAAGTGGTCGCATTTTGTGAGAAGTATGGGAGGTAAAATAATTAGGTGAATCCCAAGGATCTGGCTAGAATAACCATCTCATCATTTACATGGCTGCCATGGCCATCTAAAATGATAAGATGGGGGTTATCTTTATCAATCCCTCTAGGCACATTAGACTTAAAATGCTCTCTCAGCCAAACCATGAACAACCCTCAGAGTCATCCATGCCTTTTAGGCCGAATCGACATACCAGCTCAAACCTCACAATTGACAACATGATTAGCCCTAAGTCTAATTTCTTTAAAGATGTAGCAGTTAGGAATAGCATTACCTGAGGCATTGCATCAGGTTAAAACAGTCACCCATTGGCGATTCCGCATCACTATCTCATGGATAGCCCTACTTTCTTTCTTTGCTATAACCCTCAAGCCACTAATCTTTCCCGCTTTGAATTCCGGGGCCACTGCTGCTCCAAATGTGGCTTGGCTCAAAATTGGAATGACTATAAACTTCTTCCAATGTTGTGTAGAAGAGCCTCTATTTTGTAGAATTCATGGCTCGTGCTCTCGCCATATCCAAAGTTCCCGGTTGATCTCAGTGCAATATCAGAATGCCTTCTCTTGATTAATTTCCATCACTTATCTTTTGATTGCCCCTCATCGAACCAATTCGGAAAACTCATTTAAAAGCCTTTCTAGGAAAGTAAAAATCACCTGAAAAAAATCTCTGGTCGCCGAGATATGAAGCTCCAAATTTTGGCCAGCAAAACTACCCGTAAATTATTGTCACCGCCTCCTTCTAGAAACCCTCACAAAAATCTATGCCCTTTGCATTTGTCCTGAGATTTTTATAATTTTAACACATACCAAGTATGTATTATTGGTACAATACCCCAAAATATATAATGTATAATATGGCCAAGGTACCAGAACTGTCACATTCTTCCCTTTTAAAATTCAACTCATGTCCTCATGGGTCGATTCGAAATCAATAGAGCTGTTTTGCAGTCCATTATAGACTAGAACCTCATGATCTATTAAGCATCAATATCAGCTTGTCACATCTCAAATGCATACTATGTATCATGTGCAAGCCGTATTCCAAGATCATATAATCCTTTTAGCACGTAATTGTTTTCACTACTTCACTTCAATGTGATAATTACATTCCAAGAGGAGATTAACTAGTCTCACCATTCTAATTCACCTTCCAGGAACAATATATTAAACATCTATAGAATAGCCTCCATTTTATGGGCTTGACATCTTAATCCTCATTCAATATACCATCAAACGAATGAAAATTTATCTTTTAGGAGTAATCCATCCTTGTCAAACATAATTACATCATCATCCAAGTCTTAAATGACTAAGCTCTACTGCAATCCAAAATGGTGCCTCCCAAACTTGAAAGTTCAAAGCTAGCTGCATACAAGTGATTTAAGCTAAAGAAAGGTACCTATTAGATAGCTCCAATGTCCTAATCTTCTAGAACTCAATCTAACATACCTCTAAGTTTAGAAATAACTCAATTATTACTTAATAGATATATTCTATGCATAATGCATCCATAGCAATAAGAATAGAATAGAATAGAATTGTTTTTATCGTCCACTCGAGACCAATCGCCTATGGGACCTAATATAAAAGCGCAAGCTAGCCACATTATCGCCCAAGGGTTTTCGAGGAAAACCGCGGGCGTTAATAAGATCACCGACATCAATTAAATGGTTGATCAGGGCATATCCGAGCCCTCAAGTCCAAGAGATTCCCCAATGTATGATCCGAAAGTGAGCGCACCAAGTCGCGCCCCCAAAGATCATGTGTAGCGCTCATCGCCCAATCAACCGGCATAGCGCGGTCCGACCGATCATATGTCGGGCAGCGAAAGTGTGACACTCATCCTCAACAGCCCCGCTTGGCAAAAGACCGACAAACCCTATCCCCGACGCGGCTCCCCAATCCATCGACCTGCCTCAATCCGGAGATGGTGGGCACTGCAAGTAATGGAGGCGATATGCCCGCTACCGAGAAAACGATGGCGGTTGGCGGTGGCGCCCGAATTTTCCCCGAAAGCCTGCACGGGTGCCATGGTAAGGGTATTCACGATTCTAGAACAAGGGGCTCGCATTCATGTGGATGGCTTCAAGGAGAACCAAATGAACTATGGAATTCACCGTTATGCCAGCTTCTTCCCCGATCATCTTTTTACCTACATTTTTCGCATAATCTTGAGGAACCGTTCTTGCGTAAGAATCTTGGTTAGAGAATTTGTGGGGATAGAAATGTCACCACTATCGGGTGTTTTTTGGTTTTTGTGATTGGCAAAATGAAAAAATATCAGCCAGAATTTATTCATAAAAACAAAAGTTGAACGCTAAAAGACCGCAAATTTGGTTAGAAGTAGTTGTAGTTCGCTAGTTTGCAATGGAAAACAAAAAATATTTCGACAATGGGATGGTATGTCGCTTCTTGATTCCGGGAATAATGATCTAACAATGATTGCTAAAAGGATGTCCGGCTATGTCGACAATGAAAAGAAGAAATTGGCACAAATATTAATGGATTTGGGCTCATAAAAGTCGAATTTAGCGGGCAAATATTATGGTGCTAAAGAATTGGGAAAGGAAAAGGAAGTTGAAGGGAATTCACCTTCCGTAGCCTTTGGAGATTTCTTTACCTATCTAACGGAACCAGAGTTGGAGTCGAGAAGACGAACGGAAACATGGTAGCTTAATGAGGCAACAAATTGGGATGGAGCTACCAAAGGCAGCAGAACATTGTGAAGCCAATTCTGGAACATTTGAACCATTTGCAAGAGGAAGAAGTCGGAATTGTAGAGCAAAAGGCAAAACATGTTTTCCACTTCAGAAAAATCCTCAAAACCCATTCGTGGAAGCTAGACTAAAAACAAATGGCCAATCGAAAGCAAGAATTGGTCGTAGGCATGAGGGAGTGAAACTCCCAATGATAAGAGCCGAGCTCGGAAGCTAGTTGACAAAGATTTCAATTTCAAAAATCTACCGCTTGATTTTCCTTTTTATTGTGGAATGTGGAAATGAAATTTCTCACAAAATGCCGCCAAACAGGGCACGCATCACGAAGGCAAACACTCAAATCTTCTTCCAAAAATGGTATCCGCCTTTGATCCTCGGATATTAAGCAGCTTTTCCACCTCGCATGGACTTCTGCCCCAAGGCCTTAGCCCAATTCTATCGGAGGAGGAGATTCTAAAAATTTGTTTCGTGAATTAGGTGACTTCATTGGTATGGAAACAATGCCGATCAACCCCCCAAGGGTCCGGGTCCAATTGATCTTCTCAAGCCAATTCCCCGAAAGAATTGACTAATCGTGGATTACTTTGGGTTGCGTAAATGCCTTCCCCGCAGCATGCATCGCAGGCATGTGGTATCGATTGCACGGAGGCGGAGTCCGCAAAGGCTTTGTAGAGAGGAAAACAAATGTTGAGCCCCTAATCGGGGTCACTCCTTATAAAAAGCCTTCTTCGCCCTTAAGAAGAAAAATGTTAATGGAAGTGTGAAAAGAAAGGCTCCCAAGCAGAGAATTAGAGAGGAGAGGGAAAAGGCAGAGCAGACATTGTTGGCCCAAAAAAAAGGGAAAATGACTTGGATTAGAAAAAACTCATGAAGGGAGTGTCAAGGTTCTCAACAGGGAATTACAATTAGGGAACCCTCGTCGTGAAGAGCTCTCCAAATTCTCCTATTCTCCTAATTCCCCTCTACTCGAAAAGGGGAATGTTCCCATAAAATATCCTGAATTTCCCCGCTCGTAATCTCTTTCCGTGCCCAAGTTGAGCTCGATGGAAGGAACCGGTGAGCTTTTCAAGCAACAGCCGTCCTTAAGCCAAGTGAAAATGATGATCCCTGAGCTTTTCAAGCAAATGTACCGATCCCCTGCATCTCCAAAGACTATTCGATGAACATCATGACATGAAGATGATTGAGAGTGACTCCAATGAGGAAATTCTTCCTACTAATGACCTTGTCATGTCATCCCTTCACAACCTGGGGTGTTGAAGAGTTTTTACCCACGCATAAACTGTGAAAAGAACAAAAAAATGGTCCTCTTTAATTTAGATGGGCCTGCCTCTAATACAAGAAACAAATCTTTATGAAGATTGTCCACTGGAATCTAAGAGGAATAAGGAAGGAAGGAAGGTACTTTTATCGAAAGGGTCCTTTGAAAAGAAAAAAGGGCTCTCATTGCAATTCGTGAAATGAAGGCGATCTCATTTTATTACAGAACACGCACTTCCCCTTTTGAATCTTCAAAATTGGGGATTGGATTTGTCCAGCAAAGGGTTCTACATGGGCTGCAGCCCAATGGCACCAAGGGTGGAATTTGTACAATATGGAAAGGATTTTCTTCTTCCGATCATATGTGTCCCCCGGTAGATGGTCCATTAGCTTTCTTCTCAACATCAAAGGTCATTTGACCGAATAATAAATGTCTATGCTTCCACGTAACCTCATGAAAGAGAAATGCAATGGAGGGAAATGAATTTCGATAGATCAGCAAAATCATGTTCATAATTGGTCGCTAGCAGGAGATTTCACAATAATTCCCCCGGGATCAAAAAGTCGGAAAAAGATCAATATGACTAAGAATGAGAGAGGTGAATGGGATAAATTGGTTGGCAAATTTATCTACCATCCCCCCCTCATCAGCCACATATTCTTGGAGTAATAAGAGAAAGGGCCCGTAAAGAACATTTTGTTTGTTAGATAGATTTTACACTCTCTCGCTTGACCTCGATTTGTGGGATCAGGTTGTCATTAAGTCGACCAGAGTAGTTCTATCTCCTCTCACCGCTTTTCCTCAAGTTATGGAGACTCTTGTCCTTTCTTCCCGAAAGCTACAATGTAAGTACTCCCTTCAAATTCAATGTTCAATTGTCTGTGTTCAAAGAATTTTGCTCACAACTGAGGGAGTATTATATATCTCTCCCCAAGATTGGAAATAGCAGATCTATGATTGGGTTTGTGCAGAAATTAAAAACCTTGAAACATTGGATTAAAAAATGGGGGAAAGATTGGGCAGAAAAGAAGAGGAAACAAAAGAATGAAATTTACATTGAAATGAAAAAGGTAAAAGAATCTCTGTTTTTGGATAAAGATAATCAGACCTTGCAGGATCTAGAAAATCAACTGGAGATTAAAGTCAAACATGTGGAGGAAATGGAAACTCAGTCTTTGGCAATCAGAAGTAAGTGTCAGTATATCAATTGTATGGATAAAAGTAGTTCCTCCTTCTTTTTCAGGGCTGCTAAGAGTCGGATCATCAATAATGGCATCATTTCAGTTCAAGATGATCAAGGGGAGAATATTCAAGGGCAACTTGAAATTCAAAGATTTTTTGCTCATAGATATCAGGAACTATTTGATAAGCAGCCAACATCTAGCATGATTGACTTGGATTCTGACTCCTCAATTGTCAATAATGAAGCCCTTATGGCTATTCCATAGAAAGAGGAGATTCTTCGTATCTTGAATTCGATGGCTTCTGGAAAAAGTCCGGCCCCGATGGTTTCCCCTGCATTTTTAGAGAATTTTGGGATATAATGCAGGATGACTTTACAACTTTTGTGCAAGGAGCCTGGGTGGCAGATAGTTTACATCCTGCAATCAATGCTGGTCTAATTGCATTGGTTCCAAAGGTGGACCAACCTATGGCCTTTTCTGATTGGAGGCCAATCTCTTTGACCAACACCATTTATAAAGTTCTTGCAAAAATTTTAGCAAACAGGGTCAAGCCTACCCTGGAAAGCCTCATTAGTCCCCTACAGACTGCTTTCCTCCCTAGAAGGAGTATCCTTGACAATTTCATTGGAGCCTATGAAGGATTACATTGGAGTAATCTAACCAAGGTAATTGCATGCATGCCTCAAACTTGATTTTAAAAAGAGCATTTGATACTATTAATTGGGATTTTCTAAAAGGTGGTAATCAATTTGGTCCTTGCCTTCAACAAGGAGGCTAGATCCGCAGCCTTGATTAATGGCTGCCCCTCCTTTTTTTCCTCAAAGAAGAGGAGGAGGCAAGGGTGTCCTCCGCCCCTTACCTCTTTTTAATAGTTGGTTTAGATGGTGACCAAGGTTACTCTCAAACTTCAGCATGGATTAATCAAAGGCCTCCGTGATGCCAAATGAAGGTATGCCTTTTCTTTGATGCAATATGTCGATGATACTTTCATTTTTCCGAGGATGATGGGAAAAGCATCTTTGCCTTCCCTGTCTCATGGAGATCTTTTGGCAAAGCCTCGAGTTTTATTCAACAGAGCCAAATGTACCATCCTCTTGGATTCTATCAAAATAAAATTGCCGATATAGCAATTCTCGAGAAAGGGATGGCCACCAAGTCATTGGGTCTTCCCCTTGCACCAAACATGAGTCTTCATGGTCTTTGGTCCCCTATTACAAACAGATTAAAAGAAAATTATGATGTATCCCCGCCTTCTTTCATTGGCGGTGAAGGGTTGAAATTGCCAACATAGAATTACTAGCACGCATTATCTATTTTTCATCTCAAGAATTGTAATGGTCACAAAGCAACCTATCAGAAATTCAGACCGCCATTAGGAAGTTTATATGGCAAGGGACTATAAAGTTGCTTGGCGTAATCTTATCGCACCTAAGGATTCTCGGGGCCTAGGATGCAAGGATCTTTTCAAACAAAGCTCAGCCCTAGCCGCAAAATTGATCCGGGCGGCTCTCCGTCTCCTCATCTTTCTCCCGCCATGGCCTTTATCGTGCAATCGGGTTCAGCAAACTAAACCTGTGGGAAGTAATTCAATTCAACATCAGCCCCCAGATTCGCCTTCTATCAAGCAATACCGGCCCCATACATCTTCTATCATGAGGCGCTTTTAGAGGCCCTGAATGAAGTCTCCCATTGCTTTCATGCGTATAATCTTCACAAGGTTAGTTCCAAATTTCATTTCTTTTGGCATCACAATTTACTTCCTACAGAGGCAGGATGCTTGGCTCTCAAACATCCGAGAAAAAATATAAAGAATGGAGTGATGCAGTCTCAAAACTATAGCTGATCTTCGATGTAATGGCAATTGGCTTACCCGGCATGAGCCGGTTGCAAGAGTCGCGATACACAGTCAACAAAAAGATTTTCTCGACATTTCTCGCCCTTGAGCAACTGGAAGATTCGATGGATCCTATTTCATGGAGTTGTGAAGGAAAAAGAGATATAGTGTGTCCAAGATCTACAAAATGATCATTCAACCTTCTCGATCTTAAGGTCACTACAAAATGGGTTGCACTCAAAGAAGAGGCAATCAAAATAATCATTGATGGATGGCAGTGCACATTGTGCAAAAAGATACTTTTATTTAGATGGCTTCGTTGAATCGAGTTTGTCCACTAATGAGAGAATAGCAAAATATAAGGCTGCTCACCCAATATCTCCTGCTGTTGCCAAATTTAATCCAATTTGCATGTCTTCCAAAGGCTCAAGACTTCGCCTCTTCTCATGGGGGCAAAAAATCTCTGTAAGTCCACCCCGGTTCCTCTTCACAGAATTTTTTGACTTTCTAAGTTTCCCAAGTGCCTTCAGGTACTTTTGAGATGGCCCTATGGTCCATTTGGAAGCACGTAAAATGTAATCGCTCATGATCACAAAATATTTAATCTCAATTGATCAAAGCCGCTTTCACCCCCTCGCTGGTTGAGATGTACCCATAGCTCAATGTAGAAGCAAGGGCTCAAAGATATGACGTAAATTGGGATTCTTTAGGGAGCTACCATGGTTTTTATGCTTTCTTTAAATCCTGATGCTGATGTTGATATTGACAGATTTTGTGACCGAGCATTATGATATGGTTATCCCCCCCTCTCGTGGAAGATATGATCCTAAACCGCTTTTGAAAAAGGACAAGGAGATGATTACCTTGAAGCAAAGACATTTTTGCTCTCGATAGCTTTGGGAGTCATTCGATGATGAAGATCTTTGGTGGTGGAATGATCTCAAGATTTACTTTGCTGCAAAATGGGAGGAGCACTTTGACATCACCTCAAATCATGTCAGCTAGCTCACGGTCCATACCCCTCTAGATCTTGATGAACTTGAGACAAGATTCCATATTGTCCGTGTGTCCATCCATTGGAGTTTGCTTTGGGCTATGAGTAGAAAAATTATAGTTCGCCTTCCTCTTGAACTATTACGTATATCCGATCATCTTTTTTTGACTAGCCGGTACAAAGAAATTTTGAATATCTAGTCAGGTATGCCTTTTTCAAATTCCTTCTTGGGACAAGTAAGCATTGCAAAGGTTCTTCCTTTGCAAATGTCAGATATATTCATGTAACCTCTTTTGCATGTAATATCAAATCTGCCTTAACCTCAAAAAAAAAAAAAAAAAAAAAAAAAAAAGATATGCCCAAGCTTTTTCATGGGCGTATGTGAACGAGGTAGCGCCAGGGCCTCTTTCTAATGTGGGATTTATGTGTCGCTTGTAATGTGCTATTTTGACTTGCTCCAGAGCCCCGAACTAAAAGCTTGTCGGAGAAACAAGCATCAAGGTAACATCTCAGTCAAGCCACGACCGCCTCAAGCTTTCTACCCGATGCACATGTGCTCCTCGACATTCCATCTAGTTAGCCAACGCGACTCTTTTATCCTTCCAACAATTTTGAGTCGCTAGGTCCCATTGCCACCGATAAGCCAAGTGCGCGTAGACGCATCATCATCCATATTTACCACCTTCCTCGAAATAGACGATGTGTCTATCAAGGGTCGCCACCGGGCGGCGTGAAACCCGCCTCCCCGCAACAAAATTTGATATGGGACCGCTGATTTCACCGAAAGTGCCCGTACGAGAAGGCCTTCGCACTGCTCTAGGTCGCCCAAGTAGCAAGGAACACCACCGGGCCCCGTGACTTCAACTCCGCATAAAAGAAATGTGCTCTACCAATACCCTCAATAATGTGCCCGATGCCCCCAATCATATAGTTCCTGCCAGGTTATTGTTCTCAGCATTGCATAGAGTGCTTTCCACCGGGCCGCTACACGCAATCTTATGGAAGTGTCCCAAAGATAGTGTAGAAGGAAACTCCACTCCCGTGATACTTGTAGGTGGGTGTCACCTCCACTTGTTGCCCTCGATAAGGAATGAAGGGGGCCTGGATGGCGCGAGGATGAGATTAGGACCACCTTGGTCTTGGCCGATTGACGCTCATGTCCGGTGGGTTCGAGAATGTATCCAGAGCATCTAAGTGAGACTCGATATCCTCCTCGAGTGTGAGCTAAGAGGTCAACATCCTCGTGATAGATGAGTTGTCCGATGACCTGATGCAAAAATTGGGTCCCGCCACCCCCATTGTCCATGAGCCGTTGTTCCAACCGTGAATGTACGCACTCAAACAATGTTGGGGAAAGAGGACATCCCCGGGCGGACCCCAATACCGCTAGTGAATGGTTGTCCCGCCATCCGCGATCCGCCTGTATAACTCTCGCATAACCCGTGATAACGCATTTTGCATATCCACAGTGAACCCTAGTTGCCGCAATCTTCCCATAACTTTTCCCCCACGGGGTGTCAAAAGCCTTCGCGAAAGTCAACAAAGCAACAATACAGTCCCGGCCGACGGCCGCTATCCTCAACCAAAGTCCTCAATGTGAAGATATGATCAATGGTTGAATGTCGGTCCGAACCCCGCTTTGTGTGAGAGCTCGCGACACCTGCTTCTCGGCCCACCGGGTCAATCAAGCTCAATAATGCCACCTAGCGCTTGGCAAACAATCAACCAACCATGATTGTTCCCGGTAATTGGTTGACTATGTGGATCTCCCCGCCTTTGTAAATGGGGACAACTCGCTTTGTGGTCCACCGCTAGGGGAATCCTTCCTCAGAGCCTGTTGAACATAGTGGTTAGGACTGGTACCATAGGCTCCCCCGTCCCACTTGAGCAACTCTCGGCCAGATACCATCCAGTCCGCTGTTTCCCATTGGCCAAACGCCGCAGCACGGGTAACATCATCCTCCTCGTATTTTTAATGTCGGACCATTCTCGGGGGTATGAGTGCTCGTGTCCCTTGAGGATCATAGAGTTGCCGCAGTATTGTTCCCACCGCCATTAGTGATGTTCCCCGTAGGGTCGGGGCGGGTTTTCAAGAACCTTGCCCAAAAGATTCTAGGATGGCTTTTCAACATGGAAAACATTTCCTTTGATGACGGGTAATGTACCGAGATTTCCTTTGCCTTCAAGAAAGCACGATACATCGTGTGGTGGCATGTGGGCGCATTGCAGATCTCGGTGATTCGGGGAGCCGCATTTGTATTCCTTACACTCAAAGATCAAACCACCGACACGAGGGAATGTTGCAGCCCGTGATACCTCTCTCTGACATGCTATCCCAAAACATCTTTCTCGCAACAAGCACTCAAGGAGCTCAATCACCACCCGCTTGTCGTCGCCGAAGCGGGGCCCGCAAAAATTCCCGAAGGTCATCTATGAGCATATCAAAGATAATCCTTTGCCTCGCCATAATCCAATCGCAAGTTTGGTATACAAGGAGTCGCGCCAGAAGGGGTTCTAGCAGCCCGCCAAGCCAAACTGCAGGTAGAGTGGAAGGTGATCCGAAATCCGCCTCTCATCTCTACCGCCTCAGTTTTACCCGGGAAGTGGTTGATCAAATGTACATCCCGCCACCGACTAATAGATAGTCCACCACACTAGATCCTCCACCCCCCATTCTCTTTGTCTCAGTGTGCACTTACAGAGGAAGGCCACCGTGCTGTGCCATTACAAATTACCAAGTCAAAGACACCACATAGTAGAAGCAATCGCCGCCAAAGCACGGACTGGACTATCATCTCGATGTTCAGGGGTGCCCGCTCATGGGCGCAAATTGTAATACATCCCGAGCCAAAGGATCAAGTCTCATGGGCTGCTCTACTCCCGTCCGCATTGAAGTCCCTAAGGAGTACCACACTACCCAACCGTCCATGTTGCCGTATGTCATCATATAGATCGACATATGGAGCTAGCCCGCCCACATCCGAAAGGGGCATGGTAAAAGTTGCTTTCTCGGATGTGGAAAGTAGCAAGCGCCAAGAAGAGAGGGTTGCCACTACCCTCGCACCCAAGACTCCACAAGTACCCCGCTGTGTCTCGGGCTAATCTTGTGCGTGAAGACCGACCGTACAAAGACTCCCGGTAATAACAGGCAACCCCTCCATGTCCCCTCTTGCCTGTGCAGCTATTGAAGACTGAGAAATGTTGATAAGAGGAATAGAGAAACATGCACATCCAATCCAAGATAACAAACATAATGCAGTTAACGCAACTTTTCTAGTGAAGATGTTATGTGCTATAGAATACTAACCCACCATTTAAGAGAGAGACTCAAGTCGAATTAGATATAGAGTCCAAAAAAAGTGACCAAAAGTGACAAATATATATATATAGTGTTATTCTTGGGTGGCCAAATCAAAAAGTGACAAATATAGAGTCTGTGCAGATGCAGCTAGTGACGCCATTTGGCTCTGCAAGACAATTTCAGTAGCATTTAGCTAGCAAACAATCATGTTTTCCATGTGCGCAACAAGCACATTGAAGTGCAATATCATTTTATTAGAGAAGAGGTACTAGATAGTACTATTGAGCTTATTTACTGCAATACATATGATCACCCAGCAAATATTATGACTAAGCCACTTCCAGCAGTGATTTTGTGAATATTTCCTTAACATTTACTCATTAAAGGGGGGAAATGAAGGATATAATGAGTAAGGTAACTAATGTTAGCATAAAGGTTAAAAGTTAAACGTCTCTAGGAGGTAATATTTGGTCATAAGGACAAGTGCTGTTGGCGTATATGGATGATGTTTTCTATGTTTTCTAGGCGGTTATGGATAACTAATATATTGATTCTGATTTTCGTCTCCTCTCCTTGCTTCTCCTTGTCACTTAAATTCCATCACATTCATATCTTAAGCTGATGTTTTCTATTTACTTAGTCTAGCATGGCAATCTCACAAATTTAAGAGTTCCAGCACTGTATTTTAGCATCACATTTTCCATTGAATTTGAAGCTATGTGCATCCACATCACATTCAATTGTGGAGATTATAATAACAAATGAGCTTTCCAATATAATTAATTAACTGTTATCTATCTGTGAGATAGGCACCAATCCCGAGCATTCTGGAACATCTGCATCCACGGACTCGGTCCCCTGGGATCTAGATGACTCCATGCTGTCGGATACCAAGGGAACTGCCACATCAAGAAACATCTTTCAGGATGTGGCATCATAGCTAAATGGCGACCATCTGGAGAACATAAGGCTGCAATTCCATGTGGTGACCCATTGGGATTAAATGGATATTGTTCGGTAGCCTCCCTTCATCATTACAGTACTTTATGGGTGCCAAGTTTGAACTCATAATTCGGTCCAAAACTTCATTCTTTGAAAGAGGGCCCTTCCTTCACCATGAGCTGTCCATATGCCAACAGTGGTGTTCTCCATGCCTTTCAACATCAATGCAGGAGATTCTTCAATTCTTACCGAAGTAAATCTGCATTCAAATCTTCCAGATTCATTATGAACAAAAACGGGCTGGGATAAGTCTTGTTCAGAAAATAAAGTGCTGCAAACTTCAGAGCCAGGCACCCATCCGAGAAGTGCCATAAGCTGACATCCGTTACATACCCAAGACTAAATGTATCTGGCCGTTTATAAAACTCTTGAACTGCGAAACAAATAGTTCAATAAGCTCACATAACAACTTGGGATAAGCTTGAGATAAGATAGAGATGCTATGATAGATCATAAGTACCTGATCAAATAATAATTTATTAAATTTAATTGTTCCAGCCCATCCTTTGGCTGAGTCGAGAACATCTGCATAGCTAAAACCGCCCACAAAGACAAGTCCTTGAAATTGATCAAGTGAGATCGTCCCAGCAAGCAGATCTGACATTGCCACATCCCAGGGATCAAGCCCTGCTGCAGCTACCATTGCCGCCATCTCCCGATCCCCATTGCTTCCTTCCTCTCGAACAACCGCTACCCTTGGCTTTCTTTGTAGATTCAAATATTTGTCATCGGTTCTTGACGGCGTGAAGGATAGCTTCCAAGATGGCATCTTTCTATGTCTTAGACTTTCCTGTTCCATCTTAACACATGATTCAAGACATTGAAGTCTTTCCAAGGCAAAACTTGTCTCTTCCCATATGTCACGAAGATTAGACGTTGTGTCACTCACATAACACTCTTGATCAACCGAAATATCTATGCACCCAGCCGTAGTAATGTTTCCAATACTTGTACAATGCACTCCCAAGGAACTTAGCTGGTTAATAACAGTTTGTTCATTCTCTCTGTGTACCTGAAAATATGTGGATTTAATAAGCAGGCAGAAAAAATACATGAATAATAGGTACTGACCTCTAGGACCAACCCAAGCTCTTCGGCAAACAATGCTTCGAAGGGGCCATTATGTGAAGTAGATGGACTGCTCAAGTCAACCCTGAGGCCACAATCTCCAGCAAATGCCATCTCTAGTAATGTAACAATCAGTCCACCGTCACTAATGTCATGACCTGCTGATATGAGCTTCTTTTCCAGCAGGCTCTGCAAAAAAATCTCATTAGAAGGCTGGTGGCTTAAAAGAACAGTGAAACAAATTGAGCATCTTCTACCTGTACAGCATTGAAAACAGTCTTCAAATAGCTAATGTCATCCACATCGGGACAGGAATCTCCAATCTGAAACATTGTTTATTAAGGCACCAGAGTAAAGCAGCTTACACACAAACTAACATCCCAACCAGATTCCTTACTTGATCAAAAACTTGTGCTAACGCCGAACCACCTAAACGATGCTTGCCCCGTGAGATATCAATATATAGCAATCTTCCATCATCTCCCAGCTACATAATCAGAAAATTTATGATACATAAACTTCAACCATTATTACGCCTACAGTTGTCAATCAATCTTAACTGCCATTTACATCAAAGTAGATCATCACCGTTGCTTCCTGCTTTCTAATTAATCTCTGCTGTTGGTTTTATGCTATATGTTAATTCAAACTCGGTCTTCATCATTGACTTACTAAATTTTGTAAATCTGAATTATTTAATAGGTGAAAACAAAGTACCTTTAAATCTGGTGTTACAGTCAATGTAATATCAGGACATGTCACGTAACTGCTGATGACAAGATTCCCAGGTGCTTTGACTGTTTCCCCACCTGCTTGAGCTGCCATTGACAGGCTGTCTTTCCCACCATCTATCGCTATTTCCAATTGTACCATAGCATCGTGGATAGCCACCGCAGCGTCGTACATGTCTGCTCCTTCTGAATCTAACTTTGCTGCATACATCCAGTTGCCACTTGCCTTTACATCGCTCAAGGAAGTAACCTACAATGTAATCAAGCATCCACAACCTATAAAAATCTAATCCAGAAAAGAGTTTTTCATAAGAATTCGTTTTCAGGAATTTGTTCCAACCTTTGCCCAAACGAGGTTTGTCAGAGATTCACCAATGGCTAACCGTGCCATTGCTTTTGGATCAAGTAGACCCTGTCAGGGGCATATTTATGCCATCAGATAGCCACACGGGTATCAAGTATTACAGGAAAAATAATAACAGCAGGAATTTGCTACATTATTTCACCTTAACTGGTTGCTCTCCAATAGAGATAGCTGCACCTGTTATTCCTGAATGTGTCTGAAATACAAAAAAGAGAAAGAAATCACTTGTGACAGTGAGTGAGAGTGGAAAATACATTCACAATCCTGTAAAGACTCCTGCAGTCTAGGGGACGAGCTTAATGCATACAATACAGAAGTTCTAGAAAGTGCTATATGTGACTAAAGTTTCAAATGGGCTTCTCGAACTTATAAAAATTCTCGACGAGAGGCCATCAACAGATTTTTCCAAATAGATACTGCTGTGGTGTGTATATGACCGTTGACTTATCCCCTGATCAACAGGACTCCATCTTACCTTGCGCCGTTTTTCAGTTAACTTATTACAGATGCATTCTCTAATTCCTACTGCTTCTGATGGCATGACCTCTAGAGAAATATTCTAATGCCTTGGCCATTCCATCCCTGCATGGTACCAATGCTACTAACCAGACTTATGCCATGCCATGTAATACTATAAGTAACATGCTGTACATGCTCAATCTACTCGTCAGAACACACCTGAGCAATGACTGCCACATCCGAAAGGGGAATTTGCAAAGGACCTACAGTTTGTTGCTGAGCGACCAAACCAGTGACGCAACGATCAACCTTCGTACAAATGACACAAACTTCAGAACAGCGAATCGGGTTCCTATTAAGATGGTACTAGTAGGTGGCAAGTTAACCACCTTTGTCGTCAGAAACCTTTTGGAGCACACACTTGGCAGCCGCAACACGCGTTTCAATGCCTCCAAAACTGTTACGCCCTCTAAAACTGTAAAAGGCTCAAGTTGCCTTTCTTTCCGAGTAAATTCATATGTTTTGCGGGGCATATCACCAAGCACCTGCAACGCAGTAGGCGTTGGAAGACTAAAAAGCAACATCCAAAAAGTTACAGCATCACAATTCAAGAATAATCTTACCTTCTCAAGATCAAGGTCCACAGCAGGCTCTCCTGATGAGGCATTACCATCTATCAGGACTATCCTTCCATCACCACTTCAATGCAAAAGATCATAATTACTAGAGTTAATTGCACTTCCAAAGAGAAATGGAATTGTTGGAAACTTTATACCTGATTTTGCCAATAACTGCCATAGACACACGTTCTCTTTCACAGATCGAGTGAAGGACATCCTCACTGTGGGGCCTTATGAGCAAAGCATCCTATAAGAACCATCAATTTCCATAAGTAACCAATGGGGCAAAAAAAAGGTTATGTACGTAGCAAAGCAATGTGTATGATACACATATTCATAAATAGTGGAGTAAGATGGCAAATGGTTGACAAATATTTCCACAGGTGACAAGATACGTATGCACAAATAATATGCCTGTTTTTATGCACTTTTATGCACCATGTACACGGGACAATAATGAAGTGACGAATAAGCTCTATGTTCAAGTGCAATGTTTATCATCTTATCACCTGTTCCTGGTATTCTGCACCCCATATTTCTAACACTGACATAGTTTCATCACCAACAACAATTTTCCTCACGTCAATCTTTGCACCCTATGCAAAGACGCAACTAAAGATATTAGCAACAAGTCCAAACACAAAATCACTTCAAAAACCTTTGCTTCTTACCTGCGGGTATATAATTTCTTTTACCACATTGCAGTTTCCACCTGCTCCTTGATCATGGATGCTAACAATTGGATTTCCATCTCCCATTTCCACGCAGGTCCGGATCACACGGTAAAGCTTTTGTGCCATTTCTGCATCTCCACGTTGCACTGCATTGAAATCAAGCTCCGCGTCGTTCTGTCCACTGACCTATATACTAAAGGTTTAATCGTGGAATAACACAAACAAACCGTCTCAAAATGAATGCAAAATCTCCGAAACTCATGACACGACCTTTCCAAGACAATACATGCCCAATAGCTCTTAGATAGTAAGAGGTTCTTAATTTTTCCCACTAACATTAGAAGGCGGACCAACATTTCCATTGGAGATTCCTTTTGCAACTTCATATATAGAAATGCATTGAGAAGGTCCCAAAAAATTGCTTCTTCTTTGACTATTGAAAAATGCGAAAGACTGAAGTATGCTTATTTAATAGCAAGGCTGAACTACCCAAGCATATCCTATGACAGCATTCTTGTGGCCTTAGATCATTGGAAAGAGGCAATGCAATTTGAATACCAAGAATTTCCAGAGACGCACAGAATGAAAGAGAAAAGGAAATGATTACTAATTAAAGAACTTAATTCACCATGCTAGAAGCTGCTCCACCACCCATGCCAATGCGATAAGCAGGACCTCCAACCTGACAAATATATGCAAAGGTAATAAATAATTCTGCATGAAATTGAGTTTTTAAGATAATATATAGACACCTTAACAACAAGCATTCCCACTTCGGGTTCTTCCTTATGCAGATGATGATGATCTATCTGTGTAAAATAGAGAGAGCCAAATCAAGGTCTAAAATAGTAGTTGAAGAGAAGAACTTTCATCATATAAAACTGAGAGTATTACCTGTCCAACCCCTCCACTAAACATTATTGGTTTCAACCATTCTCGACGCTCCCCATTTGGCAATCTCATTCCAAATGTTCGTGTATACCCCTAAAAATTATCCAATAGCATATATCTTTATAGAAAAAGTGTAGCATTACAACACGTATGTACATGCATAAAGATTAAAATGTTTACTTGAATTAGTGGCTCCCCAAACTTGTTTCCATAATCTGATGCCCCATTGCTTGCATCAATCAGTATCTAAAACATGCATGTTACAACACATCAAGGCCCATATCAGCAGCAAGCTTTAAGAGCAAAAAAGGCTAATCCAATTCTATGTATAACAACTTAGGCACTTCAGTTTCTGTCTATCAGAAAGATATACAGGTTCCATTAAAAACATTAAAAATATGGGTCTACAATAGTTGCCATGGGATAGACCTTCAAAGGTGCAGCCAAATTTGGTGGATAGTCAAAGCTGGTATCCTCCCATGGCGCAAATGAGCCATCCAACTAAAAGCAAAAGAATATGAGTTTAAAATGTACCACAAGACAATATCTAGCAAATTAATGTACCTGAAGATTCCCTACACAGTATCCAGCAGTAGATGCCACCACAATGGATCCAATACCAGTTGCATGGGTATCACGAATGCGTCCACCTGCACCAGTTTCTGCACCAGG
This sequence comes from Isoetes taiwanensis, assembly GCA_021234155.1. Taxonomy (NCBI): domain Eukaryota; kingdom Viridiplantae; phylum Streptophyta; class Lycopodiopsida; order Isoetales; family Isoetaceae; genus Isoetes; species Isoetes taiwanensis. The sequence goes on from JAJEKV010000040.1 coordinate 9,106,375, forward strand.
GAAAGGGGCTACCTGAAACCACCAGTAATGGTTTCAAAGCTTTTACATATTCCAGTTAAAATATAGTCCCTTCTAACTAAAATGCAAACTATACGCTCTTCAATGAATTTGGTAAAGTGCTAATTTCTCATTATCATCATGCTCGTCTCAACACATTGCAATTTTGACCATGCAGACGGATATAGATTGAAGGCAACGAGAATTACGTACTGCACATGGAAAGTTATGTGTCTCTGCAGTAAAAAGAATATCAAACTCCCGGTCAGAGAACCCCATCTGTGATGGAATTCCTGGCGCCATGGGAATCAGTGGCTGAACACGACACCCCTTTATAGCACTGCAATGCACAAACAATTTCGCCCTTATTTAAACTTGGAAAACTTTTAACGTTTTAATACACATGTAGGAACCTGAATTATCCTTAAACCCTATCACCGAAGTTGTTAGGGTTCGCCAACAATGTCTCTTTCACAAGGTCCATCAATGATCTAGAAATTGCTTTACCATCAATGACCAGTTGTCCCCTGACATGGCAAATGCAAAACAATTCAGCAATCATTTGCATGGGTTTTGAGTTAAGGCAAGCAGCAACACAACATACCTTGAAAAACCAATGCCTGCTATGCTCACTATTTGATTGAGCAATGTCAAATAACTCTACATTTGTGGGATTCCGCTTGATGTCATCTCTAAACAGACTGGTGTAATACTATAGAGAGACAAGAAAAATGCATAAGAGAAGTCATAAATAGAAAACTTGTCCTGTTACAGCTTGTTAGATTGAGTATTTACCTCAAGATCAAAATTGTCAAATGCCAGACCCATTGCTTTGTTAATTGCCTCAAGTGCTTCTCTTCCATTCTACAGAATATAGAGACTGTTATGGACTCTTAAGTGGAACTTTAAGAATGACAAACATACCTCCAATATAGGAATTTGATAAACTGGTTGTGGAACCACATTGCTTTTGAATGACATAAGCTTTGATGGGTAAATACATTCTGTCATCCGGTCATGAACCTGAAACCATTGCAGTGAAGGTTGCGCTGTCATTTGAGTTTGAGATGTAACATAGTTGAAAAAGATCTGGACTTACAAGTGATGCAAATTTTTCGACAGAGCCCTGACCCAAAGATGTTCCAGGTTGAAGAACCAGCAGGTACCGTCTAGATCTTTCAATTCGTGTTATCTCATGTAGGCCACATGCTTTGCAAATAGAGACAGCATTTGAGGACCATGCCGTTGTAAAAGATAAACGAGGTCCAACTTCAAGTAGCACTGTCAAATCAATTTTCAATAAGCCATCCATACATTTTACATATGAAAACTCACTGATTTTAATCACAGCGAAGTCTATAAGCCAGAGAAATTCACACATGCTTCTTATTAATTATATCCTAGTTCATTCCACTAGGTATTTTGGCATATTATTGTAGATATTGACCTAGTAGAACATTTATTAATACTGGCTATCACTATAGCAATTTGTGAAGCTATTAAGATTAATGGTAGTTTGTGAGAAAGGGACTACCAAATGCTGGATCCCCTGCTCACGTAATCAATAAGAGCAGAGAGCTTTGAAGTGAAACGCCATTGCCAGGGAGGGGTGCACTTGAGATAAACCCCAGTGCATTGCTAGATAGAGAAAACTATAGTGCATGGAAAAATGTTTCCAAGGTTACATAAAGCCCAATGTGTAGTGAATACTAAAAGGTTCTTTTTTGGAGGAAGAGAATGGGAACAATATAGGACAAAATGGGAAGTACGAAGCAACAGTTGAGGAGTTGTATGAAGTTAGTTTATCCAACTTCAAGGATATGAACTCCAGACTTAAAGAGCCCAAATATTAGTTGACCGTTGTAGAGGTGAATAAAGAAAAAGCTTTTCTCAAGTACAGAAAATTTATCCTTGCCTATTCTTCCCTTATTACAGATCTTAAGTTAGGAAGAAAGAAGAAATGTAGAGAAAAATATTTGAATCAACAACTGCCTCCTTGGGGAAAGTGACAGCAAAAAACATCAAAAGAACGAGGAAAGAGGAGCCAACTCCTCTTCCAGGAAGGCAAGAACCCAAAAACAGAGTGGGGGAAATCAGGTAATTGTGGAAAACCTAGTTATTGGGAAGGTAAGACCAATTATACGGCATCTATGAGAGGACATCTACTTTTCTGTAAACTGAAGAACCTGATTAAGGTAACATCCAATATCAAAAAGACTTTCTGGTAAGCTGATTGTTAAAGCTCAAAAAGATTGATTCTCAAAGCTGGACATGCTATTGAAAATGTGTCCCACATTAAATGACTTACCTGAAGCATTATCAACAGCAAACAATGTACTGCTTGACTGAAGAAGATCGGGCTGATACGTTTCTCCAAGCAGCCACTTTAGTATCTCAAACTTGTCTACCGAAAGTGATAAAGTTGCTAAGATGTTGAAACACTGAACTAAATGACAGATATAATTAGAGTATCATCAACTACGTGCAGCATCTCAAAATTCCAAAGCATGTACCTGCTCTGTCTGAATAGACACAATATTGGATGACACCTCTGCTTGAACCTGTGAGTTCATGAGATTGTCAATTCTTATGGATTCCATATATTAAAAGCATATATTTATGTGAGAGTCCTTTAGACCTTCCTTAGCAGCTCTGACGAAGCTGTCTCAGAGAGATATGGAGCACGATACATGTGAAGAACTTGGGATACTGTATCCAATTGTGAAGCACCCTCAGCTGCAACCTGTTGGGACACCTGAAGTGAAGATTCATCAACCATTTGTGAAACAACGAAATTGAACTTGCAGCTTATGGGTAATGAGATGACATGATTAAGCACAGAAATACATATCTAAATCGGCGTAAACTAACCATGCCTTGTTGTCCTGCCACGATTGCTCTTGAGGTACGCAAAAAAATTCTACCTCCATTACTTAGAGTACTTAAAGCTGCAAGTGTGTCAAAAGGAAACATGAAGGAACTATCAGATAATAAATCAAGGAAATTCAAGACGCCTGACCTTGGGCATGTCTTTCATAGTCTTTTCCAAAATGGCTCTTTTGTAACCTGCATTAAACGAGGCATCTCTTTAAAAACGCAAGTAAGTACAGTTGACTGATATACACAGAACGTATGCAACCATTTAGAAAAATCATTTGTTTAAGAGAATGCTGAATTATAAACACGTTCGGAAAGGATAAGGTAACAATGATTTGGCTACAGGTTAACGATCGATAAACCGTCTGAGATGGTTTGTGTTTTATTTGCAATTTGAGACAAACCTCGATTTGCCTCCAGGGCATGGATTTAGAATGGGACAACCAGGGGCCAATGCTCTGATGTGCTGTGCACCTAGGAAAGCTGTCTGCCCAGCCGCCATCGAGTCGTCAATGCTAGCTGAACTGGGTTCAGGGTTTTAGCAAATCTTCGCCCCGAACTCACCGCAGCTTATTTGCCACTTGTTACATTTTAATAGGAGGTAGCAAAAGGAACACCGATGTAGCAAAGGGAATACCGATGATGGTTAGAAACATAAAGGCGTACTTTTTTATTAAACTGCGCTTCACATTGACTTCCGTTAAAAAATTCCGTTAAGATTACGAGGTTAAAAAATAACCGCACAATTAAGGTAACATTGCAAGATAATTGGGGTTCACACTATATTCCGTTAGGTTAAAATTTAACGACAGACTTAACGACCCATAATTTTTCCTTTCAAATTAAAGGGTATGGACCCCATCCCTTAAGCTCCATTTGCAATTTAATTTTTAACCTAACGGCGTGACATCAGTGTGAAGCAATATTTAACGGTTTCCATTATGTTAAATCTTAACATAATGGCGTGACAGTAAGTGTGAAGTAATATTTAACGGTTTCTGTTATATTAATTTTTAACCTAACAGCATGACAGTCAGTGTAAAGCAAGATTTCACGATTTCTATTATATTAGATTTTAATCTAACAATGAGTGTGAAGTAAAATCTTTATGTTATGTTACCCTAACATAAAGGAAATTCTGTTACGTTAGCAATTTAACCTAACATAACGGCCAGTGTGTAATGACCCTTAAAATACAAGAAACTTATTGCGGCGGCAAGACCGCCGTGAACATTTCTCTTCCCTGACTTACTTCTGTAAGGGCGAATTCGTATATCTTTGGAATGGTGTGGAAGATGTTCTTGAAATCCAGGACTTAATAATGAGCGAATTTGTGTGAGAACATTCTTATGTATTGACTTATGGACGTCGAATTTGTGTGCGTATGAATTTGAGGACTAAGGGACTTAACCCATGTTATTGCCTCATGATTCGTGCCCATAGGATAGATGAGGGTTGAGGACATGAGTTTTGTTCGAGCATGGCCTCTCAGGCCATTGTAGTTGATGAGAGACAAACCAATAGACATTTTCCACATATGAACCATTGTAGTTGATGAGAGATGGAGCTTGGTGTTGGTAGTGTTGGGGTCGTCACCACTCACCACACTCGTCACCACTCACCATACCATTCACCACTCACCACACTCGTCACCACTCACCACATTCGTCACCACTCACCACACTTGTCACCACTCACCACACTCATCATATACTGTATATAGAGTGATATACGCGCATGCACGCGTGCAGGATATTTGCACGTATGCATTATGGAGCCATTATCACCACTGTATTATCTGAGCAAGGAGAGAAGAACAGAGAGACGGTGTATTGAGAGGGAGTATTTTTGCTTGATCTAGCTATGGAGATGATGATTCTTTGTGTTGTGCATTGCCTTGTTCTGATAGATTGAGCTTGGATTGTTGGGTTTTTCATCCTTCTTGCAAGGTTAGAGTCTAGGCTCTAACAATTTGGCTAACTACTTGGATCGGCAAGAATTTCCATTGAAAAGGAGTTGTTACCACCGGTATTGGTGATCGCTTGTAGAAAGAACGACACCATTGTGAAAGGAGCAATTTCTTGTGTGAAGGGATTTTGCCGTGAATTGATTTGTGGAGTAAAATTTGACAAGGGGAGCATAGTTTTATGCCCAAGGGAAGTAAGAAGGATATCCCACCAAGCTCTATCGTAACAAGAAGGGGACCGTGAGTCAATCTTTGGGCTCAAAATTGCATCAAGATTCAATTTCGTTTTCGGATTTGGGAGCGGATCCGGGGTCTAATTCTCGATCCGTGAGGTTTTGATTCCATTTATCGATCTAGAAGGTAATCCAATTTCGTTTTCAAATTGAAGGGAGATTCAATTTCGTTTTTCCAATTTCAAGAAACCCAAGAAGAGGCAGAGATGGTCAGATACCACCTATGGTATGGGGTTTTCGGACAATGGGCATTCCAAAGTTTGATGATCCGTGGATCGGGATCCTTTGAAACATATTGTGAAGTTTGAGAGGTATTGCCAAAGAATGTAAGTTACCAAATACTGATTTTGCTTTGGTTTCATAGTTCTTTGCAAGATTCAAAGGAGGAATGGGCACAAACTCAGCCGGATACCATGACATATCGTGAATTAAAGGAAGCTTTCATTGCTAATTATCAAAAAGTTCATGGTAAGGAGAAGACTATGGAAAGGTGGACCAATTTTACACAAAAGGAAGATGAATCAATTAGAGAGTATAATCAGAGGTATATTGCAGTTCTCAAAGCCGTGGTTCATTGGAAGATTGCAAGGAATGATGAAATGGATATCCAATGGTATGTGAAGGGGCTGAAACGAGCTATTGCTCATAAGGTGAAGGCTAAAACAAATACAACATTGCTAGAGGCACAAAAGTATGCTCTCAAGGCTGAAGATAAGCTGGGATACATTCATGAAGTTGCTGCTCCAGAGCATAAAACAGAGGATATTGCAGCCAAGATTTCTAAGCTTACAATTGGTGAGAAGCCAGTTTATTACTTGTGAGTATTGTGGGTCTATTGGACATTCTGATACTACATGTAGATTGCTGAAATTCTGCTCAAGATGCCAAATAAAGGGCCATAATGATCAAGAATGTAGGGAGAAGAGATTCTTTGAGAGGGCCAATCCGGTATTTGCTGTTATGCAACAAGCACCATCTATTCCTATTCAACCAATGCAAGCAGCACCTATCATACCACAAGTTCCAATGATGCCACAAGCTCCAATTGCCCAACAAGTTCCAATGGGTTCCACACCAATGGTGCAGCTAAAACAGGGATGGTATCCAAGTAAGGCTCATTTATATTGCAAGTTATGTGATAAATTCAAGCATGATGAGACTACTTGTTGGAAAATCCATGGGAAACCAGAATGGGCAACCAACAAGTATCCACCAAAGCTGCAAGTGTTTGAATCAGTACCTCTTCCTAATAATGATGTTCGCATTCAAGATGCAAAGTACATTGATAATCCTCAAGTTAAGGCTCTTATTGAGGAGCTTAAGAAGCAAGAGAAGGCAAAATCAGTAGTAAATTGTGGATTTGTTGAGGTGGAGCATGACCCATTTCAGCAAGAAGAAGAGATTGGAGAAGTAAATGCAGTTACAAGATCACAAAAGGTGGTTCAAGAACCAAGAGTGGTGCCAATTGCAGAGAAGACTAAGACCTCTTTTCCAAAGGCTTTGAAGGAACAAGCTTTGAAGGTGTCAGCACCTAAGAAGGTGCAATTCAATGTGATGCCCACAGAACAGTTTCAGTCTATAGAAGAAAATAAGCCCATAGTGATGCTTCCTATGGTGGATGAAACAATTCAAAATGAAGATGATGTGATCAACCAAGTTTTGGCCACTAAAGTTACACTTACTCTTGAGCAATTGATGCATTATTCTCCAAATTTGTTGCAAGAGTTAGGGGGAAGAACAAAATCAGAAATTTCAGTCCAACAAATCATATCAAATGATACCGACAAGAGGAGAATGGAGCCACCCGCCCGGCAATCCAAGGATCCTGAGCCATTTCTTTGTGATGTGAGTATTAATGGATATCTAATCAAAGAGGCCAACATAGATACCGGCAGTGGAGTGAATGTAATGCCTTACCACATAATGCTTCAAGTTGGATTGAAAATGATGGAACCGACAACTATGATGCTCAAAGCATTCAATCAAATGAAGGTGCAGCCTATGGGAGTCATAAGAAATGTTTTATGCAAGGTTTATGAGGTGGAAGCAATCTTGGATTTCATGGTTTTGAAATTTCCAGAGAGTGTGCATGCTGAAACTTATATTTTGTTGCTGAGTCGTACATGGTTAGATGCCGTACAAGCTGAGACTTCATGGAGGAAGCGCGAAATGAACATCTTTCAAGGAGAACACAAGGTTACGATTCATCATCCTCTGAAATCAGTAAAAGGTACCTTTCTTTGCAATCCTTCTTTGAGCAGCCCGCAGTTAGAAATCAGCAAAGAGAATGCTATGGTGTCAGGGCAGCAAGGTCTTAGTTGTTTTCATGTCTTGGAAGTGGGTGACAGGGAAGATAAGACTTTGTACAAGTGGTTAAAAGGTACCCAAATTTCAGAAATATGTCATTTACAGCAGCAAGTTGCCGATAAGTATATCCAAAGACTTGAAAGTATTGGTGAAGATGAGTTACAAGAGACTCTTGTGAACATGCAGGAAGAGTCCAGTCAAAGACCCATTGGGGAGACTTTATTTCAGCAAGGAATTGATCAAGATCAAGTAGAGATGCTGATTTTGACATCAAGCATGGATGGGGTAAACAGAAATCAGCCCACTATACAAGTACAAGCACCTTGGTGGCATGCGCACATTCTGGAGGATGAGGTAAATCAGATCAGTCCATATTCATCATAGTCATTACAGTCACCACATGCACCAAATTCATCACAATCATCACATCCACCACATCCATTACAGTCACCACAGTTATCACACGCACCACATTCATCACTGTCATCACATTCACCACAATCACCACATTCGTCACCACACTCACCACATTCATCACAGTCACCACATTCAGTCAAGAATATTAATATTTCTCAAGGAAATCAAGAAGAATTGGTTACTATTGGAGGCGATCTTACTCAAGAGGAGGAACGCGATTTGATATCTTTATTAAGAGAATTCAGGGATGTTTTGGCAAGAAATTACAAAGAATTGAAAGGCATTCCACCAGAGGTTGTGGTGCATACCATTGATTTGAAACAAGGATCAAAACCAGTCCAACAAGCTCAAAGGAGAATGAGTCCAGCCATAGAGGAGCAAGTAAAGGTTGAAGTCGTGAAGCTTTTAGAGGCGGGATTTATTGTATCAGTGCCAAATTCAGATTGGATCAGTTCTATTGTACCAGTGAGAAAGCCAAATAACTCAATCCGAGTATGCATTGATTACAGGGATCTCAACAAAGCTACCAAAAGAGATCATTTTCCGACACCGTTCATAGACACTTTGTTGGATATTGTTGCAGGAAATCAGGCCTATTCTTTCTTGGATGGTTACTCAGGATATAATCAGATCCAAATCTATCCACCACATCAAGCAATGACGGCTTTTCGAACACCTTTTGGCATCTATGCTTATAAGGTATTACCTTTTGGCCTCACAAATGCTCCAGCCACATTTCAGCGAGCTATGACATATGCTTTTCATGATATTTTAGACTTCTTGAGAGTATTTATAGACAACTTAACAGTATTTTCTAATCCAAGACACTACAAGGGATCGTCGACGTCCAACGACGTCGCGTCGTCGATGAACGCCGGACCGTCGTCGTTGATCAACGACATCGCTGTTCAACGACGACAACGCCGTTTTCCGCCGTTCAACGACGGCCATCGTGGCTGACGTGTCGGCCCCGCCAAGGCGGATGTGGGTATCTGGCGCCAAACGGCGGGCCTTCGTGTCAAACACGCCGGCTAAACGTCGCTCAACGACGCTTCACGAGAAAGCTGACGCCGCTACCGTCATCTCGCGTGGAAATGGGCAAATACGTTGCCGGCGTTCCGGTCAAGACGCGCCAAATAAGTCTGCCGCCGTTGAACGACGCCGCACAACGCCGACGCAGTCACGCCTGCCTCGCTGGCATGGTGCTGGTGCCAAAGGCCCGCTACTGCGTGTCAAGACATCGCCAGCTTAAAACGCCGCTTTAACGACGCCACGCAGCGGAATTTTTTTTTTTTTTTTGCCAAATAAAACCCTAACCCTAACCCTAACCCTACATCCACGTTATAAGTGGATCCATCGATGCTCAAGTTATTCTTATTTTTGAGTGTTCTTCCCTATCTTGCTATAATGGTCCCGGGAATAGGTTGAAGACCACCTTCGCGATATATGTTCCTTCTAGCGAAATCCTCCTCCTCCAAGGGAAGACAACTCCGCCCCCCGCTTCTCCTCCCGGTACGAACCCTCCCTTCACCATCGTGGCAAAGATGAGTGAAAAGGAGCTTCGATTGCACTAACATCCGGCGTTCCATGCGGGAACGATCGGTAGAATGGCTCACCGAGCCAAACAAAGAGAAAACGACATTAATGGTGTGCGGATAATGATGCAAATGGTTGCATCAAACCGCCACGCCCTCGGGATGGACATAAGTAATGTATAAGCTTTTTTATGAATGGAAACAATAAGTTTTTTTATCTATTTGTGTTGTCGTTGTATAAGCTTATTTTATGAATGGGAACAATCGCAAGATTTTTTATTTATTTGTGTTATTTGTATTGTATGTTGTTTCGTTATGTTAAACAATCACGCTTGGTCGCTTAACGACGTTATGATCATTTGACGTCGTTAAACGACGCCATGATCATCCGACGTGGCATATGAGGGGCATCGACGGCGGCAGAAGTCGATGTGGCATGCCTAGGTGTCGTCGACGTCGACTTTTGGCGTCGTTAAACGACGTCACACCGTGCCGATAAACGACGCCACATATGGCGGGAACCCGCCGCCGGGTTATTTACTTGTTATTTTCACTTTCGTTTGTTTGATTTTTTTTGCTCGTGGGTCTTCATAAGGTAAGATCTACGCTTTAATCTTTGTGTTAGAGTTAAACACCTCCAAATGCTAATAGATTAGAAGATTGAATCTTGAAAGTATGTTAAAAACTTGAGGGATGCATGATCAAGGTAATCGGTCGGTTCCATCCCCGAATGGAGAAGACTAAATGTATCGGGTTTATGCACCTCGAATGTAAGTTTCAATCTTCATAGATTACAAAAGATTTGAAAGGTTGCGTGAATATAAGGTAGCATCGGGTCGACTCCATTTCAAATGGAGAGGACTAGATGTATCGTTCAGCACCCTTCAATCAAATGCTTTCTAAATATCATAAACGTTGTATGAATCAATCTTAAGAATAAACAATTGATAAAATCATGAAAAAAACATGGATATTTATAATTATTATATTATTACATGGTTTTTATTAATATTTTTATTGTTTACTAGAAAAACAACATGGACGAACGTCCGGAAGGAATTTGAACGTAAAGTGAGACGTAAAGCTTTGAGAAAGTTACATGGCGACTTTCGCAAGAATGTTACCCCCAACAATTGCCACAAATAGTCCAATTAGACCCAAAGGGACCTAGTCTTCCTAGAGGCCGGGGTGGTGTGCATGAAATGAATGCATGCGATGTATGTACCATAAACATGTTTCAATGATTAGTTAACTTTATATCTTGATGTTACTTTTTTTTTGCAGTTGTACTTGACAGAGCGGTTATATTGCAATTGTTCGATGTGCAAAGGACAAATAAAACGGATGAGAAAGACTGTCCCTCGACCATGTTGAGAAATATGGTGAATGCCCGACAAATCCAAAGGTTTCTCTGACGCATTACGGGGGTATTCCAACGAGGTATAATACACCTAATCTTATGAACGATAATCAACTACTCTTATGTACTTGAATCGATGTCTTAACTTAGTTTGCTTGTATTTTGTTAGGAAGAAATTGAGAATGAAGTGAGCTCGGCAAGATATAGATTTTGGGGTTATGTTGTCATTGGAAGTAGATGATGTTGATACTATGAATGCGCTCATAGAAAACCCTACAAAAAGAAAGCCATCAACTTCCTCAAAGAGTATCCCATTACGTGATAGAACTCGTCGTGGCAATGGCCGTTGCCAAGATTGGAGGGAATGACAATGTTCATCAAAATTGGAATGTACTAGATCATGTCAAGAAAATAATCTTCCACCTTCACTAGTCCATTTGGTCCAAAGCCCTTTACGTGATAAAGATCGTAAGAAATTCAATGCATGGCCTAGAGGCAAGCCAATTATTTATGGGGAGCAATTTACATATTGGGGTAGGCAAGACATGATTAAAAATAGTCGGGTCCCCGGTGCTGGCCTCGATTATATATTATGACTAGTGTGAAAGTCAAAGATGGTACGACCGTTCCTTTAATGCCATATGTAGGTCCCCGAATATAACTTCGACACTTGGCATAAATTGAGTAAGCATCGATGGCGCATGCTCATCTATGGCCTAAATTCAAATGCACGAACAATATCCAAGCCCGGAATCACGCAAGCTTCACATATATTGATGGTCGCCCTCAGTTGCATGGAAACCTTTGTTTTTTTATTAATAGCTCTATCGAGAATCTGAAGCTACCAATTGTGAATTTGTCGAGGCAAACAAAGACCAAGAAGATTTTTTAGCCGTAAAATTGACGGAGATATATCATGGTTTATGCTATAAAAACTTTGTGTATTGGTGATGAATTGTTCATTGAATATGAATACGGTAGACCAATAATCGGAGGTCCTTTGATGATGTACTCAAATTACTCATATAATTTTTGTCTAATGCACCATTTTTCTTCTTCTTCTTCAATTCTTCTTCTTCTTCTCTTGGAATGAGATTGCACATATTGAAGATAAATGTGTATTATATCTTCAATATATGCTTTGATTATGACATAAATTTTATATTTCGTTCGTATTAAATGCTTAAAATTTAACAAACACCTGCTCTCAATGTATGTATCAATCACGATATATATTTCGCTTAATCCGACGCGGGGTAGGCAAGTGGATATAAGACCACATCCAAGCGCATCAATTGGCGACATCAAAAGTCATTGCGATAGCGTAATTAGAATACATTGAGCAAGATGGTACAAACATGGGCACAACGATAATGAAGAGTACAATGATGAAGATGAACAGAATACGATGATGAAGATGATGACAATGCCCTATGGACGACTTCATGGAAGTTGAAGAACCCATAGCCGAGCATGTTAGATGCATTTGGCCCAATCTTCGATAACCACCTAGATGACGATATAAATACTCCTAACGATGGTCATGAAGATCACGCTTTATTGAGGAGGCGATAAAGCATTATATCCAGGTGCAAGAATATCTAGATTGACGACATCTTTATTGATATTAAACCTTCAAGCCAAATTCAAATGGAGCAATGCCGGTTGTTACGGCTTTGTTAGAGTAAGTACAATTGCAATCACTTGACTTATTGAATTTGTAGTTGAATGTATACGTAAAGGTCCTGTTTTATACAGTGTTATTGCAAGAGAAAATACTCCCACAAGGGAACACTATGCCCAAAAGTCGCGACCGAAATAAAAAAATATATTGGCGCCATTTGTTTAGGCTACCATAAGATTCACGCTTGTCCAAATGATTGCATGGTATATTATCCTGATGACATCTACAAGAACACGTAAACATGCCCTAAATGTGGTGCCTCTAGGTACAATGCAGATGCCAAGGGAAAGACCGCCCCGATGAAGGTGGTTCGCTACTTTCCATTGATCCCTCGCATAAGGCTATTGTTTCGATGTGAATCTCTAGCTTCAGCTCATGGGTTGGTGTGCGCTAATGCGGGGAGTGACAATGTACTCCAGCGTGGTTAGTGACTGCAAGCAATGGAAGCATATTGATGAAACATGGCCGAATTTGGAAGAGAGCCAATAAATCTCGATTAGGGTTGGCAACGGATGGTGTTAATCCTTATGGACGCCAATCAGCCGCGGGTCAACTTGGCCAGAGTGTTGATCAACTATAATTTACCACCGTGGTTACTCGCGAAGACTAGCCATTTAATGGTAGTACTATTAGTTCCAGGACCGAAGAAGCCGGAAAAGTCTAGATCCATATCCGAAAATAGTTATTGATGAGCTTTTGACATTGTGGAGTGAAGGTATTGAAGTTTACGATGTCTCAAGAGAACTTCGTGTTGAACGAAGATTTACCTTGAGAGCAATCTTAATGTGGACAACGAGCGATTGGCCTGGTTTGTATGAACTCTCTGGACTCCAAGTGTCCGGATATGCGGCATGTCACTTGTGTGGGGTTTGAACAGCTTGAACTCGCCCCTGTCCAACGGCATTGCACAAAAATGTCTATGCAAACTTCAAGAGATATCGCCAATGGAAAATCGACTTCGACATAATGGGGTCCAAGAGAAAAACATTGCACTGAAGAGCCTCCCAAAAGGTTGACAATGAGAGATTGGGGTAACATGTGGGATGCCGCCGAAGGAAATAAGGTTAAGGGAATGAAGTGGAAAGCATCCTTCTTCCTTCTACCCTATTGACGTAATTGAAGATCCATCATCTTCTTGATCCCATGCACATCTTTAAAAACGTTTTCCGCCTATTTGGAAGCATGTCACCGGACGTGGAGGACACGTATGCAAAAAGACGAAGATCTACAAGAAGCTGGATCAAAATCTAAAGCATGGTTAAATGTCGAAGAAGGAATAAGGCCACAAGTGGATTGGATCGCGTCCTAGAAAAATGTATGAAACCCGCTCGAGAAGCGATCAAGGCAATAAAGACTCCGGACAGGATATATGCATTCGCTATGCGTAATTGTTTCTCTAACGGCGGGAGTTAACTGGGTTGAAATCTCATGATTGGCATAAGATGTTGCAGCTTGTTATGCCTATTGTTCCGAGGTCGCCCTCAACGATGGTCCACTACATGCAATATGTCTCCTATCGAGTTTTTCCAGTTCGTGCATTTAGAAAAAACTACGATGCTGAACTCTCACTTAACTTTTTTTTTTCTTAAATCATATTTAGATGGATTACAAGGAAGGAGATACCGACAAATGAAATTGGGACATGCGAACTAAGGTCGTTGAGGCATGTTGTATGCTAGAGAAAGAATTCCCAACAAGTTTTCTGGACATACAAACTCACTTACTAGTGCATTTAGTGGACGAAGTAGAGCTTGCAGGCACAACAAATCCTAGATGGATGTTTTTTATAGAACGCTTTCTGAAGGTCCTCAAGGACTTCACAGACGCGTGAAGGCAAGGCCGAGGAGGGTTGCATGGTCGAGGGTTGGTTAGCACGCAGAGTCATTATTCTATGTCACCGAAGTTCTTGGCCTATCTACACCCCAATGCTCCACGATTATGGACCGATGAAGACACTCCAACTATAATTGGAGAAGTTCCCGAAGGAAGACCACAGAAGAAATTGTTCACACTAGAAGAACAGGCAAAAGTCAATAAGTTTCTCATCTACAACTCCACTCCCATGGAGAAATGGAGAAAGAGAGATGAGGAGAGAAGACGCTATCGACAAAAGAATCGCAAACAACCACTTCCAGATCATCTAGGGGTCCTGCCAAGTGAGATAAACAATAAATGGCTGCTCGAACAACTAGAGATGGCAAGGCAACGTGGCGAACATGTTTCTAGCGAAGAATTTGCATATGCTAAAGGCGTGTCACTATTTGTAAGTGCAACTTAATAGCATATAATTCACGAAGTTTCGCTTTCTTATTTTGAACATTTGTTCCTTTACTTTGTAGTATAATTCATATGCATCAATATGGTCTTCCGGTGCTCACTTTCGACGACAAAGTGTGGATCATGGCAAACGACTTATGATTGTGGTATATCAGCAAAGTTTAGTACGCTTTTGCCGACCGGTAGTGCAGACCAAACCCAATCGAGGCAATGTTGGAATGGATTGGTACTATAAAGACTATCATGGAGGTTGATGTCTGGTAGTGCATTCAAAACAATGTTGTTTGATGCCGAATGGTTTGATCTTGTGTGTATTTGGCGCCATGCCACGATACGCAAAGATCCGAGTGGCCTGTATTCACTAGATTCAACTCGTCGGGTATCGCGGGTCAAGACACACTCGTGAGGGTTGAGCAATGTGAACAAGTATGTTTACTTGGATGCAATAAAATTTATATATGTCATTAACAAAGGAACTAATGTAATAGAGGTTTTGTAGGTCACCTTCGCTCCAGATCCTTTGCAAGATCGCTGGGTGGTTCGTGAGTTCCATGTAAGGCTTCGCTCCGGGCCGCATATTTGAAGGTGAAGAAGAGATGGCGGCCTAATAGGGAGGTTGGGGGTTGGGGCAGACTATTGTCATGATAGAAGACTACCATCGATTGAACCTTCATTACTTTATTATGATTATTATTTTTCTTCCCACATATGAATAAGAAAATACTTTGGCATGCTTAATTTGTGTATACTACAAACCATATTAGGCAACATTAGTATTGCAACTTCAAGTTATCATAGACATTTATGCCAAGTTAATTGGCATCCTAGTATAGACCTATGGCTTGCAAGCGCCGATCAGGGTAGTTCTACATACAGTTGAGTACACGCTTTATGTTTAATTAATCATAAAATGTGAAGATTCCCTTCAAAATGCAAGATTCATATACAAAAATCATATATGTATTCCCCCTTCAAAATACAAAATTCATATAAAACCCATACACAATTCAAATACACAAAACAAAGTGGATGCCAGTGCACATCTAGTGGTATATATCAGCATCCAGTGTACGGTGATTTCCTCCACCCCGTCAGAACAAGCCTCCCGAAGCATGGAATCCAAGCCCTCCCGGGTGTGGTGTCCAAGCTTCCCCCCAAGGAATTCATGTACGAGCACTTCCCCGCATGCCCCGTTGGTCTGGTGCAACTTTTGAAAGTAGGGCTTCAGCAAATGTTTCCCTTCCCAAAGGCCCCCCTATCCTCTAGCATACGGGCCAAGCACAACGAGTTCACCATGCATTTCTTGTGCACTGAGCCTCGTATTGAGGGAAGGTTCCGCCTCCCAAGAATGCGAAGCGAGGTCTTTCTTGCCCCCCTATCATGCAGGCTTTGTCATGGCTTGCTTGAACTCCGCCTTTCTTGGGTTAGGTTCGTCTCTAGCCACTCGCATCGAGGCAGCTCAGGTGCTCCAAAGCGGCCCGGGGCCTCCAGTGCGCATCAAGCGGGCATGCATCGGGAGAAGCGCCATGGCGGATGTAGGTGAGGAGCCCGGTCGAAGGAGGAGGAGGAGGAAGCCGGAGGGCGCAGGAGCGGAGGGACTGAGGGGCGGAGAAGCCGGAGGACTAATAGGGCAATATATATGGCATCTCAAAGATAATCAAAACAAAACAAATTTCAGACGACGCCGTTATAGCCGTTAACGTCGTTATAGACGTCGTTGAACGACCTTTAAACGCCGTTAAAAACGACGCCTATACGCCTTAAAACGACGCTCGTTTTTTAAAGTCATCGGGCTTTCTTTCATTTTCCCATTTCTTTTATGATTTGAGTATTGCTTAACGATCCTCGGATCCTAGTTTTTCATTGCGCTTATTGTGAGTTTTTTTCTTTATTGCTTTTTGGGATACATGGCCATGGAAGGTATGCTTCGGCGCTTGAACCAGATTCCAGGAGGAGATGAGGATTCAAGAGCGTAGAGATATGGAACCCGTCTTTCACAAGTAAGGCTACACTCAGAAGTTTATACACTTTATTGTATTTTATCTATTTTCTAATCTATAGCTTGGTGTAGGAGCCGCCGAGGGCATGAGAAGGAAGGGAATCCTCCGTGAACCCCCTCCTCCACTCAAGATGAGGACTATGAAACAACGATCCATCTGGATGAAAGTGTTAAAGAAGTATGTGATTGGTGAGAAGGCTTCGACCAAATTGCTAGGAACCAAAGAGTCGCCTAGCATGATGAGGGTGCTTCTTGAAAAGATGGTCGTGGTTTGGAAGCACCACAGAAAAAAAAGATAATATGATACTAAAGGCGTCGACATATGCATGGCTGACGCCATACTTGACATGGAGCTATGGTTCAAAGGGGATGGACAAGTGGAGGACTTCACGATAGAAACCATAAGCCAAGCTCAGAGGAGTATGTTGAATTGTTCAAGTGATCTTTTTGTTCAATAAACCTATGTTTTGTACATTGTTATATTTTCTCTTGGGTACAATCTAGCATTGATACATATGCATGAACATGATCCTAAGGATTCTTGAAGATATTTTGCATTCTTCCGTTGATATCGCCTTTAGGATGTGCATGCGGATACCGGCCGGGAGGGCGGAGTGTTTCCTTCTTTCAAGAAACCTAATCGTAACTTGCTTCCCTAGGGTAATTTCGCCATTCCTGGACGATTTGGCGGGTCTATTTGCCATTCGAGCATCCCGCCCCGAACGACAAAACAAAGGCGTTTCTACAAGGTCGACATCGACGCCTGCGTTTGACAAGTTCTCCTGGACCGATCCGAATCTTTTGGACCTTTCCCAAGAGGGGCCCCCGAACGGAGGATCCAACGGCCGGATAGGGGAACCGGCCCGGAGGGTGGTCATTAGCGCGGCAGCCCCGGGAGCGCCGCCAGAAGGGTCTGCCTCGAACTTTTTTGATCCCGGCCTCCCGGGTCCTGGACTCTCTCCCCTGTGAGGGATCCCCGCAAGGTCCCCGCCTCGCTTGACTTGGGGAAGGGTGCCAGCTCGCTGTTCCGCAACGGGCTGCCCCGACCGCTCTAATGCTAACCCTTTGACCTAGACCTTCTCCGAAAATTCAAAATTGGGCCGTAGGCCGAGATGAATTAGGATCCTCCGGGCAAAAACCGAATTTATTTTCGCAATGCATTAATTGCGACCAATTTACTTAATGTCTTGCCATCGCAAAAGCTACCGACTTCTACTTGCCACATCGGGAGGAGGAAAGGCCCAAACTCCGCCCGCCGGGCCCCTTGCTCCGTATTCTCGCTGCCGCTTCTCGCCAGTCCTGCGTAATGTATATCAGACTCGCCCCCAAAACGTAAACCCTTCTAGAGCCCGGCAACCCACAGTGGTTTACGCTTTCGAGGCCCTCTCCTTGTCGATTCTACCGACCTTCGCCGTAGTCTTGAAGTGGGGTTAAGGTGTTGACGCCAGAGCGGGGACTTAAACCCTCCGGTCGCTTTTGCCCCAAATTTCCCTCTCCCACAAGGCCCCTGGGACTTGACGAAGTGCCTCCTCGGCCTCCTGAATCGCGATCGACTCGCCAATGGACTCGAACGCCGACATTGCCCTCGGGGACCAAGTTCCGGGCCGTAAGACCACCAACTCCAAGAAGCGCCAAAGTAGCTCCACTTCCATCACACCTCGTGAGTCAATTGGCCTAGGATGCATGCGGATACCGCCGCGGAGGGGCGGAGTGTTTCCTTCTTCGCGCAAAACCACCGCGGTAACTTGCTCCCTAGGGTAATTTCACCATTCCTGACGATTTGGCAGTGGTCTATTTGTCATTCCGAGCATCCCCTTCAGCGTCGAACGACAAACAAAGCGGTTTCTTACAAGGCCGACATCGACGCCGCCGGTTTGACAAGTTCTCCCGACCGATCTGGAATCTTTTGGGACCTTCCCCAAGAGGGGCCCCCGAACGAGGATCCAACGGCCGGATAGGGGAACCGGGCCGGGAGGGTGGTCATTAGCGCAGCCCTCCGGGAGCCGCCAGAAGGGTCAGCTCGAACTTTTGGATCCCGCCTCCTGGGGTCCTGACTCTCCCCTCTTGTGAGGGATCCCCGCAAGGTCCCGGCCTCGCTTTGACTTGGGGAAGGGTGCCAGCTCGGTTGCCCCCGAACGGGCTGCCCCGGACCGCTCTAATGCTAACCCTTTGACCTAGACCTTTCTCCGGTAAATTCAAAATTGGGCCGTGGTGTCGAGATGAATTAGGATCCTACGCAAAAAACCGAATTTATTTTCGCGGCAATGCATTAATTAACTTACTTAATGTCTTGCCATCGCAAAGCCCCCGACTTCTACTTGCCACATCGGGAGGAGGAAAGGCCCAAACTCCGCCTCCGCCAGCCCTTGTTCGTGATTCCCTACCGGCCGCTTCTAGGCCGTCCCAAGTGCAATGCACCAAGTGACTCGGCCCCCAAAACGTAAACCCTTCTAGAGCCCGGCAACCCACGGGGTTTACGCCGAGGAGGCCTTCTCCTTGTCGATCGGGCCGGACCTTTATGCGGTCTTGAAGTGGGGTTGGGTGTTGACGCCGAGCGCTGACCCTAAAATCCCCCTAAGGTCGCTGCTCCTGAATTTCCCTCTCCCCAAGGCCCCGGGGACGGACGGGCGACCTCCGCCCGAATCGCGATCTGACTCGCCAATGGACTCAGAACGTCGACATTGCCCCGGGACCAAGTTCCGGGCCGAAGACCACCCGGACCCAAGAAGCACCAAAGTAGCTCACTTCCATCACACTCGTGAGTCAATTGGCCTAGGATGTGCATGCGATACCGCCGTGGAGGGCGGAGTGTTTCCCTTCTTTCGCAAAACCGACCGTAACTTGCTCCCTAGGGTAATTTCGCCATTCCTGACGATTTGGCAGGGTCTATTTGCCATTCCGAGCATCCCTGCGTCTGAACGACAAAACAAAGGCGGTTTCTACAAGGCCGACATCGGGACGCCCGCTGTTTGACAAGTTCTCCTGACCGACTGAATCTTTTGGACCTTCCCCGGCGAGGGGCCCCCGAACGGAGGATCCAACGGCGGATAGGGGAACCGGCCCGGAGGGTGGTCATTAGCGCAGCCCCGGGGAGCGCCGCCAGAAAGGGCTGCCGGAACTTTTTTGATCCCGCCCCTGGGGTCCCGGGACTCTCCCTCTTGTGAGGGATCCCTGCAAGGTCCCGGCCTCGCTTGACTTGGGGAAGGGTGCCAGCTCGAATGGGTTCCAAAACGGGCTGCCCCGACCGCTCTAATGCTAACCCTTTGACCTAGACCTTCTCCAAAATTCAAAATTGGGCCGTAGTCGGAGATGAATTAGGGATCCCTGCCGCAAAAACCGAATTTATTTTCAGGTAATGCATTAATTAACGAAACCCTTTACGAATGTCTTTACGCGCAAAAGGCCCTCCTTGTCGTGATTCTACGACCTTTGGAGGTCTTGAAGGGGTTAAGGACCAAACTCCGCCTCTCCGAGGCCTCTGTTCTTAAATTTCTCGGCCCTGGGACTTTACTGCCAGGAATCCTTACCGACTCGGCCAATGGACTCAACGCCGACATTGCCCTCGGGGACCCCAGAAGACCACCCGAACCTAAGAAGCTTTCTAGCCTACTTCCAACCTACTGGCCTAGGATTTACGCCGAGGGCGGAGGCCTCGTCCCACCGAAACTTGATTCCTAGGTAATTTCGGACCTTTTGCTCGGTCTTTTAAGTGAGCATCCTGTGTTAACGACAAACAAGGACTTTCTTAAAAGGTCGACATCCGAGGTCCGTTTGACAAGTTCTCCCGGACCCCGAATCTTTGGACCTTCCCTCCTCCCCAAGGCCCGCCCGAGGGTGGTTTTCGGACGGGAGCGCCAGAAGGGTCCTGAACTTCAAGGATCCCGCCTGTCCTGACTTCTCCAATGGGACCCCTCAACCTGGCCGACATTGCCCCGGGGACCAAGTTCCGCGGGCAGAAGACCACCAACTCCAAGAAGCCGTAGGCCAAAGTAGCTCACTTCCATCACACTCGGAATTTAGTCAATTGGCCTAGGATGTCTTGCGGGATACTTCTACTTGCGGAGGGCGGAGTGTTTGTTTCTTTTCGCAAAACCCGACCGCCCCAAACGTAACTTGCTCCCCCAGGGTAATTTCGCCATTCCTTTTGACGATTTGGGGTCTATTTGCCATTCCGAGCATCCCTGCGTCTCTAACGACAAAAACAAGGGTTTCTACAAGGCCGGGATCTGACGCCCCATGGTTTGACAAGTTCTCCAGGACCGATCTGAATCTTTTGACCTTCCCCAAGAGGGGCCCTGAACGGAGGATCCAACGGCCGGATAGGGGAACCGGCCCGGGAGGGTGGTCATTAGCGTGCAACTTGCCCCCGGGAGCCGCCAGAAGGGGTCTGCCTCGAACTTTTTTTTTGGATCCCGGCCTTTCCCGGGTCCTGACTTCCCCTCTTGTGAGGGATCCCCGGAGGTCCCGGCCTCGCTTGGACTTGGGGGAAGGGGTGCCGCCTCTGCCCTGTTCTCGCAACCGCTGCCCCCGACCGCTCTAATGCTAACCCTTTGACCTAGACCTTTCTCCAAAAATTCAAAATTGGGCCGTAGCCGAGATGAATTAGGGATCCCGCCGCAAAAAAACGAATTTATTTTTCGCGGCAATGCATTAATTGCGACTTACGAATGTCTTGCATCGCAAAGCTCACTTCTACTTGCCACATCGGGAGGAGGAAAAAGGCCCAAACTCCGCCCGCCGCCCTTGTTCA
This sequence comes from Isoetes taiwanensis, assembly GCA_021234155.1. Classification (NCBI taxonomy): domain Eukaryota; kingdom Viridiplantae; phylum Streptophyta; class Lycopodiopsida; order Isoetales; family Isoetaceae; genus Isoetes; species Isoetes taiwanensis. Next base: position 9,127,777 of record JAJEKV010000040.1, read on the forward strand.
GATTTTCCTCGGCCGCCGCTTCTGCCAGTCCCAGTGCAACAGACCAGATTCTCGCCCCCAAACGTGAACCCTTCTAGAGCCCCGCAACCCACTGTGGTTTACGCTTTCGAGGCCCTCTCCTTGTCGATTCGGCCGACCTTGCGCGGTCTTGAAGTGGGGTTAGTGTTGACGCCAGAAAGGACTTAAAAATCTCTCCGAGGTCGCTGCCCTGGAATTTCTCTCCCAAGGCCCCTGGGACGGACGGGCGCACTCCGCCCGGAATCGCTGACCGACTCGCCAATGGACTCGTAACGCCGACATTGCCCCTGGGACCAAGTTCCGCGGGCCGTAAGACCACCAACTCCAAGAAGCTACCAAAGTAGCTCACTTCCATCACACTCAGAAATAATTGGCCTAGGATGTGCATGGATACCGGCGCGGGAGGGCGGAGTGTTTTCTTTCAAAACCCAATCGGTAACTTGCTCCCTAGGGTAATTCTCGCCATTCGACGCATTTGGTGGTCTATTTGCCATTCCTGAGCATCCCCGTGCCCGAACGACAAAAAAAGGCGTTTCTAAAGGCCGACATCAGACGCCCCCAAGGGGTTGACAAGTTCTCCCGACCGATCTGAATCTTTTGACCTTCCCTCAAGAGGGGCCTCGAACGGAGGATCCAACGGTCGGATAGGGGAACCGGCCCGAGGGTGGGTCATTAGAAGGCAAATGGGGGAGCGCCGCCAGGAAGGGCTGCCTCGAACTTTTTTTGATCCCGCCCCCGGGGTCCCAGGACTCTCCTCTTGTGAGGGATCCCCGCAAGGTCCCCGCCTCGCTTGACTTGGGAAGGGTGTGCCAGCTCGCTGTCTCCTTAACGGGCTGCCCCGACCGCTCTAATGCTAACCCTTTGACCTAGACCTTTCTCCTAAAAATTCAAAATTGGGCCGCAGTGCTGGAGATGAATTAGGATCCTACCGCAAAAACCTAATTTATTTTCGCGCAATGCATTAATTGGCGAATTTACTAATGTCTTTCTGCCATCGCAAAAAAGCCTCACTTCTACTTGCCACATCGAGGAGGAAAGGCCCAAACTCCGCCTCCCGCCGGGCCTCTTGCTCAGATTTCTGGAGCCGCTTCTCCGCCGTCCTGCGTGCAACAGACCAGACTCGCCCCCCAAACGTAAACCCTTCTAGAGCCCGCAACCCATGTGGTTTACGCTTTCGAGGCCCTCTCCTTGTCGATTCGCCGACCTTGCGCCGCGGTCTTGAAGTGGGTTAAAAGTTGACCAGAGCGCTGACTCTCTAAAATCCTCCGAGGTCGCTGTCCTAAATTTCTCTCCCAAGGCCCCGGGACGACGGGCTACACCGCTTCCTCGAATCGCGATTCGACCGCCAATGGACTCGTAACGCCGACATTGCTCGGGACCAAGTTCCGCGGGCCGAAGACCACCAACCTGAAGCCAAAGTAGCTCACTTCCATCACACTCAGAGTCAATTGGCCTAGGGATGTGCATGCGGATAATCACGTCGGGAGGGCGAGTGTTTCTTTCTTTCGCGAAAAACCGACCGTAACTTGCTCCTAGGGTAATTTCGGCCATTCCTGACGATTTGGCAGGTCTATTTGCCATCTGAGCATCCTGCCCCGAACGACAAAACAAGCAGTGTTCTAAGCAAGGCTTCACATCAGACGCTTCAAGGGTTTGACAAGTTCTCCCGACCGATCTGAATCTTTTGACCTTCCCCAAGAGGGGCCCCCCAACCCGAGGATCCAACGGCCGGATAGGGGAACCGGCCCGGAGGGTGGTCATTAGCTGCAGCCCCGGGGAGCCGCCAGAAGGGTCGCCTCGAACTTTTTGATCCCGGCCCCCGGGTCCTGTGGACTCTCCCTCTTGTGAGGGATCCCCGCAAGGTCCCCGGGCCTCGCTTGACTTGGGAAGGGTGCCACCTCGGCTTGCCCCGCAACCAAGCTGCCCCGACCGCTCTAATGCTAACCCTTTGACCTAGACCTTTCTCCTAAAAATTCCAAAATTGGGCCGTAGTCGGAGATGAATTAGGATCCCACCGCAAAACCGAAATTTATTTTCGTGCAATGCATTAATTGCTAATTTACGAATGTCTCTTCGCAAAAGTGCCCCGACTTCTACTTCTTGCTACATCGAGGAGGAAAGGCCCAAACTCCGGCCCCGGGCCCCCTTTGCTCCGAGGTTCTGGCATTGCTGCTGCTGCCAGTCCTTCCCATGCAATGTATCAGATCTGGCCCCCAAAACGAAAACCCTAGAGCCCGGCAACCCACGTGGTTTACGCCGAGGCCCTCTCTGTGTCGATTCGCCGACCTTTGGCGCCAGGTCTTGAAGTGGAGTTGGGGTGTTGACGCCAGAGCTGGACCCCTAAAATCCTCCGAGGGCTGCTTGCCCCAAATTTCCTCTCCCAAGGCCCCGGGAACCCAAATTCAAGGTGAGACGCCGCTGGAACCCCTCGCCGCTGGTCCAAAACCCTTAGCAGTAAATTCTATGAAGAGGCCGCAACCATATATGAAGTCAGATGTGATCATGCACTAGAGAATATGGCAAATCAAAGAAGCTCTTTGCGCCTTTGCATGGACTGTGAGCCGGGCATGCCTTTTGTGTAGATTGTATGCGTAAGAGCAACCCGGTGAGCCATATGTTTGCAATCGCACCACCATGACCGGGCGGGCAAGTGCTTGATTTAGTATGAAAGTATGCAAGTGAAGCTCAATGGTACAAGTCCGGCTTATTAAAGTGGATAGATAAACAAGGATGGAGAGAAAATCTATGGGATAGATAAAGAAGGATAGATAAAATACATAATAATCATTGCCAACTAGTGCTCCATTATTATCTCGCCTCCAGATGTGTGAGTTTCATTGAAGCAATACCCCAAGAATCATTGGCATCCGGAAAGCTGCTCCCCATCTCCTCATTTTTCCATTTGATGCAATTCCCCAACTATCATTCTCAATTGATTCCTTGTTATCTCCTCGATTATTGTTACTAATAGCATCATGTTGATTTCCTCCCCATCGATATTCAATGAGTTTCAATGATGTTCAATGCTTTAAAATCTCAAATGCAAAAGAGCCACCAAAGAAGTTTATTCTATGCATTCTACCTCGAAAAGACTGATTCTATGCCGTAATGGTTTGATTCCTTTATATGGGTTTTCTTAAGGAAGATGCAATGCATACTTATATGCAGAGATACTTTTGCAGTATCGCTTAACAAACCGTTTCCGACGCTGGAGTTGTTAATCAAGCAGTATAGTTCCCTCCCTAATATAAATGATCAAATTCTCGACCTAATGTGGCTTTGAAAAATTAATGCCAAGGTAACTCTACTTGGCACTCTATAATGGCCCCCCTGCTCATTGAACCGAAGACTTACTTTCAAAACCAGAGTGTGGAGGATATAATACGACATGTTATCGATGGAATTTCGCGTGGTTTTCCAAAAGGTTCCGTGGAGCCAACTATAATCTTTGGAATGGATGTCACATGGAGCCCCATTCCCGCCAAATTCACCATCAATTGCAAATTGTAAGGATTTGAACTTCAGGTGTGCACTTTTGACTTAACCCTCATATTATTATAATTATAATAATAACTTATAATTATAACTTAATAAAAAAAAAGGGCACGCCGTTAACACAAAGACGCCAAGATAGACGCCGCTTAATCCACCATCGCATCGCCGTTAGTCTTAATTCCTCCGGCTGACGTTGCTCAATCGACGCCCCGTAACTTTTATCGTAAAACAGAGTTTCCGTATTTAAGTTTTTTATTCTGCCGGGCCGAGGAGCGTTTTCGCGGGCGATTTTTAAGCGCTGATCATCCTTGCGGCCTTTCCAAGCTTCAAGCAAAGTATCCAAAGGTATTTCAATGGATCAATCAACTCTATTTTGAATTAGGCTTGTTGTTTGATAGATTTAGGGCTTTGTTTTTCTTATTTGTTTTCAATCCATCCCATTTCTATCCTCTCCTTTCCATCCTTGTTTTTTCTTCAATCCATTTCGCTTCTTATTAGTATGAATCAATCCTCCTTTCTTTTCCAATGATCTTCCAATGTTTCTTTCCCTTCTATCTTCCGTTTCTTCCAATCATTTCATTTTTCTTTCCTTCACCACTTTCTCATTCTATTCAATCTTTTCTTTCCTCCCTCCTTCTTCTTTCTTTCTTTCTTTCTTTCTTTTCTTCTTCTTCTTCTTCTTCTTTCTTTTCTTCTTCTTCTTTCTTCTTCTTCTTTCTTTCTTCTTCTTTCTTTCTTCTTCTTCTTCTTCTTCTTCTTCTTTCTTTCTTTCTTTCTTCTTTCTTCTTCTTCTTCTTCTTTTCTTTCTTCTTTCTTTCTTTCTTCTTCTTCTTTCTTCTTCTTCTTCTTCTTCTTCTTCTTCTTCTTCTTCTTCTTCTTCTTCCTCCCTTCTTCTTTCTTCTTCTTCCTCTTCTATTTTTTTTCCATGGAAGAAGGACGCCGCTGGAAAGACGAGGCCATTCTTCCTCTATTTTTATTACAAGAAGGGGACGCCGTTGAAAGACTCCAGGCCCCTTCTTTTTATGTTCTTTCTTTTTTATTTTCATTTTTTACATGTCAATATATAGTTCTTATACTCAACAATGTAAATAGTTTTAATGTCACTAGATCTTTTTTCAATGTGAATCGCCTTTTTTGTTTTTTTTTATTTCTTTATTTATGTAAGTTTTCTAATTATTGAATGCCTTTATTTTTGCATGTACACTAATAACAAAATGTCAGCTTCTTGGAAATCGATTTTCGCAACAAGACATTACTAGGTAAAGAATTTGAGTTTGAGTAGGAGAATAAAATTTTAATGTTTTTATTTAGGTTAAAAAAAACTTGGGGGGAGACTTTGGGACATGGGTATTGGCTTGGGTCTAAATTTGAGTGGAGTAGTTCTAGGTGTTCTCGTCCAAGCTCAATCATTTACTCTTTGTAATTTTATTGATTAATGTATTTAGTTTAGAAAAAATTGGGGAGACTTTGGATGGGCATGGTCGGTCTACTCTTGAGGGAGAAGACTAGGTGTTCCGGTCCAAGCTCACCGCTTACTCTTGAAATTTTATTGATTAATGTATTTAGTTTAGAAAAATTTGGGGAGACTTGACAGTAAGGCATGGTCGGGCCCTTTTGAGTGGAGAAGACTAGGTGTTCCTCGTCCAAGCTCACCACCACTCTTGTTTATTTTTTTTATTAATATATCAATAAATAGAAATCTTTTACTGATTGGACAAGGCTGGTTGCTTGAAAAAAAAAATTGCATTATTGATTTTCGGTTTCTAGTTAAGAATGTTGTTTTTAAAGATGTTAGGGATGTCAAAAGAAACAATCGATGTGGAGTGGTTAAGAGCAAGAAAAATTTAAATAGTTGGTTTTTAAAAAAAAAATTGCAAGGGAAACTAACCTTAAGAAAGCAGGTAAAGATCCATAAGCAATGAAGGTTTGAAAAGTCACAAAGCAAGATTAATGAATCTAAATTGGTTTGTAGGTATGGCCCCCATCTGAAGACACACACTAATGATTAGTGAGATTAGACGATGGTCAAGTAAAATGATATGTGCGAACTAAAGTCCCGACCGAGATGCAACCGTCAACGTGGTCGCACCATTTTGTCGTGACATGTGAAAAGGAAGTGCCAACGAGTTAGCACAAAAATGGCCGTGTCAAGAAGAAAAAAACTATTCTATTCTATTCTATTTCCATGCTTTTAATTGCTGCCGGGGTATAGCCATAGTTTTTAATAACAAACATGGGTGAAAACAAGATTGAAGGGCCGCAAAACAAGCATTCGCTTATCAATGATATGACTGTGCAACGCAATCCTAGAAAGTAGGTAATATTTCTCACCGTCCTTGCATTAATTTTTGTAAGTATTTGGTTCATTATGGTGCCTCATAATGCAGACAAATTAAAACTTTCAAGTTAAATCATTTTGGTGCTGTGTGGTACTGGCTAAATACTGGCACAAAAGTGGAGTTCATTCAAACTACAAATGATCCAATATACATTACTTACAATAGATAAATTTGGTGTGAGATAAGGTGTTGTGTAAATAGTTGGAAGTTGTATGAAATTACAAAGAACATAATTGCATTCGTTTGTTGCATCTCATTTTGTTTTGTAAGGCTTGTCGTACGTGAGTTTGGTATATGGAGTTTTTGAACACACTAAATTTATGACTAAGTCTCAAGTGGGAGGCTTGATTCGGTGTGTGCGCACAAAGGCGCAACTAGATCAACATTAGTGCAAGTTCACAAGAAGCAAGTGGACTTTGTGCTTGATTCTAACCGACATACCCTTAACCAAGCGGGAAAAAGCTGTCTAGATGTTGAGTTTATGCGATTGTCACCGAGGAAAAGCGACACCCGGATTTCTTTCGGAGGGGTCTCCATGGTTTTGATTGCAACCTCTCCCACTGGGACTATGCCGGTGCAGAGCATGCAAGTCATGAACCACACCATCCCATGGTATCCAGACCAACTCATGACCTACCGTCCAGCGGTATTCGAGGTCATGCGCTTTATGGAACTCAATTTCGAGCCCTACTCATTTACCAAATATGGCGACCTGGCGGTAAGCCTATTTGGGCAAAGCTGTCACAGAGCGTTTATAAGTAGTCACTTCTACCCGATTTATGTTGGTGTCTAGGGCGTGACTTCGGAATCTATTAGGCGATCTCCTGTGGGTCGTTAATCTCCCATTAGAACTATGCACTGTCCTTGAAGGCATCAAGACCATAGACCACACCATCCAGACGTCCAGACCACCTGCTTGGTTCAGCGATATTAGGATCATCGTTGGGGCCCCTAACCGGGATACTAAATATAATGATCTGGCGATCTGTACATGCCATTAACCAGCTAGGGCAAAACCATTCTAGGCGTTTATGGGTAGTAAGCTTCTATCCATTTATCTTTACGGTGTCTTGAGAGCAGCGACACCTAGATCTACTAGGCGATCCCATGGGTCCGTTTTTTTAATCTCCCCATTAGAACTATACTTCGACTAGATCATCACAAGACCATAGACCACACCATCCCATGGTATCCCATAGTGTCAGGCAAAATCATGACCTACCATCCAGGCGGTGTCAGGTCATACTTTTGCGAGGCTGAACTTGACCTTGCTTTGTGCAAATGTAACATTCCCTATCGACATGCCCTAGCCAATTAGACAGAAACGATCTGGCACATAAGTGATAAGCTTCTACCCATTTATCGTGTCTCGGGCAGGTGCCAGTCTACCTAAAGTGGTCTCCCATGGGTCCATTTAATCTCTCCACTGAATTATGCTTCGTCCTCAATGACCATAGACCACACCATCCCATGTGTCGAGACCAAGTCACTGACCCTATTGCCCAATGGTGATACGGATAATACCCCCATGGAACTCCAAACTTCGATCCTGCTCGATACGAAATATAATGTTCCTAGTTAACCAGCGGACATGCCATCTCGATAGCTATGGTGTTACTATCCATTTATCTTTGGTGTCTTTGGAATGCCACACCGGATCTACTCGGCGGTCTTCCATGGGGTCCATTACAACTTTGACCTTTTATATATTCGGCGCTTTCTGCTCGGTCCTACATTCTCTATCCATCCTTTGCCATTTCTATTCACACCCCTTACTTTGGCTAAGCATATCGCTAGTTTTTTATTGCAGAGGCATAGTTAAGTGGGACTTGCGCCCACGATCTCCTACCCGATGGTAGCGATTGGGTTTTGAACCTGGTGGGGATCACCCCAATTCAAGGCCTTGCTGCTGGTTCACCACTTATTGGGCAATTTATGTTATCAATAAAGAGCCAATATTTGTATCACCTTTAGTGTCAAAAACTTTGTTATGATGGTGTAGATCTTGTGCCATCGCATGGCCTCATTTATTTGAGTGATCGTTTAAATTTCATTTATATGACTTTATATACTAGTGTTTTAACGGTTCCTATTTGAGTTTTTGTTACATTCCTCTTGTATGTGGCTTATATATAGGTGGTATGGGCTAAGAACGCGTTAGAGAGGTCAGCGAGGCGCAAACTTAGCATCAATCATGAGAACCGGGAGGACTATACTTGTAGATTCTGAGGGCTATAACATGGGTCAAATCTCCCATATAGAGAAATGTTCACTTTGCAAACACTGGAACTAAGTGATGCATGTTGTAGATGAATTTGTATCAGGTAGATAGAATGGAAGTGGAATCTCAGGTCGGGGAAGATGAAACGTTAAGAGCTCAAAGGCGAACCACCAGGCTACGACCACAGGAGAACTCCCTAGACAATGGATGAGAACTTTGCTGAAATTTGTTCTCGGTGGGGATTGTTCAGTCTCGGAAGAAGTCGAGGATTCCATTAATTTAGTGGACAATTTCGTGGAATTAGCGAGTTTCTAACATAGGATAGGTTTTCTGGGAATTGGTTTAATTATCTCTATTTGTGCATTCTTTGTTTTGAAAGCCGGGCGGGATGCTGAGGTAAATTTTGCTCTAGCTTCATAACCATTCTTGGAAGTGATTTGAAAATTTATTTTACAAGTGCCTTATGGAGTTTGGCGTTTCAGGGCAGCATTCTTTGACCTGCAGCGGATCAATTCATTGGTGTCGTGGTAGTTTGGAGGTTTCTAGCAGCCAATTAGGATTTCTTTTCGGCGTTCCTAGGATATTGTGCGGTTAAATTTCGGTAAGCTTGAGGATAATTGGTATAGCTAAGATTGGCACTACGCGGTAAAATTAAACATCTGCCGTTACCTTTTCTTGGAAGGTGTGTTTGATTATTCTCTGAGTGGGGAGTAGCCTTTTCCTTTTCTAAGTAAGCCCCATTTACATCTGTCATTTCCACCCTCCTCAAATTCACTACTGTTTTAAATTCGGGCAAAGATAGCTGAGCATCAAGAATAGTAGAGATAGTTCTTAGGTGAACACCAATACCAACATTGAGGATGAAGAATGGACCCAAATTTTTGTTTTGGAGGATAGAAGGGATGGGAGTGGAAGCTACTCAAAAGAAATCTATATGGGGCTTGAGATCATTGGGTCAGAGGCTGCTGCGGGTTTGAGTTCAAGAAGTCACTATTATGGCATGCAAAGAAAAATGGAAATAATAGATAAAACATTACTTGGGATAGGCGAGGCCAATAGCGGAGATTGGATATGGAACATGTTGAACTTTGCCACGAAGTAGACCTTGCTACGTATAAGCTTATAGCGGTTAAACAGGACACACGAGGAGCTGGCTAGCAGCCCTAAAGAGCAGTATCTTCGGGCCTCCATGGATGAAATGCTAGCCAAGGTTAAGGATATGGTTATTACGATGGGGCCGGACTTAAAGGACAGAAACTGGTAGGCATGGTGTCCGAAGATAAGGAAGATGCGAGGAAGACAATGTAATTGAGAGCTGCGAGAAGGCCTTCAAAGCGACCTTAAAAATGATGAAATTCTAGAAAGTTATTAGACATCGGAAGTTTACAAATGAGGCTCAAGAAAAATGCTAAAAATGTGAAGTATCAAAAGGGGTAGCGGAACAATGCGGTGGAGGTGGATTCCATGACTGTAAGGCTTGCCAAGATGTCAAACTCTCCATTAATGTTGCGTGAGGCAGAAATTAGAGGATTTATTAGGATCGACAACATAATTAGGTCATGGGTAAAGGGGACAAAGCCAAGGTTGATTTCTAATCCTTCTTATCAAAATGTTACGCTAAAGGGATGTTTGCTTCTAACAACTTCAAGCTTTTACGATCTAAAGATACCAAGGATGTATGAATTTCAGTGATCTTTTAGGGTCAGGACTCTTGACCCACTTGATATTTTCTCTAGGAATGCTATTACGTACATTTCCCAATCGGGGTTATCCTTCTACCGAATGAAATCAAGATATGACTTACTAAGAACCCGGCCTTATCCTATCCTATGATTCTCAAACTTGACCGTATTCCGGGTGGTACATGAGAGATGAAGCTTATCGTCATTCTATTCATGAGAGAGAATCTTGGGTTTTGTATTTACTTTATATGATAGGATGGATTTTAAGTTTTATCCGAGAATTTAGAATATAAGCTTGGATTAATTTTGCAATCTCCATTGGTAGGACCATTTCGCATAGCTTTGTCCAAATGCTTGAGAGATCTTGAAGTTAGCTTGCCTCAAACAAATTTTTCCTCTGTGTGCATTTTTCGAGCCCATCCTTTGGGGTTGTACGGGAATCTTAAACTAGTGCATTACCGTAGATTTTTAGGTGCCGTGCTATTCTAAAACCGGTTACGACCTAACTCTAAGAGACAAAAACCTATGGGGAATATCAAGCGGTGTGTGGGTCCCCAAAAACATAAAACCAATGCTAGGAGGACTACACACCGCAGTTGGGCCAGGCATTTGAGTTTGACACAGGATTACGCCTCAATTATGTCAAAATGACCCCATCAGTGAAGATTAATTTTAACAAAAGAACATGATGGTAACCCTTGAATATCAAGTTTTAGTTCCATTGTGCGGGATGTTGTCTCTCACTTACTTTAAACTTCAAGTTTCCCTCATATGGAAACTACCAGGATTTTATCGAATATAAGAAATTTGGACCTTGAGAGAAGGAAGGCTATAAGTTGATTTGACAAAAGAAGGAAGGGTGAAAAAATTCTATCAAAGGTCAGTGACCAATGAAAATCACTAGGCCGGGACAAGTGTGAAATATGAGTATTGACTGGATAAAAGAATTAATTGTATTACGGAATCTCAGTGTGTATTAAAAGAGATAGGTTGAAAGGTTTGTATTTCCTCTCTTAGCCACAATGTTTGTGTAAAGGCACAGAAATCATGTTAACCACAAAATGGTGCAGGAAAAAACTCTCCCTCACTAATTTATGATCTTTGGTCTATTTACGCTAATGACTCTTAGCGAGGGACCATGTTTGGAAGGAAAAGTCGTGATATTTAGGATACATATGGTTGCATAATGGTGAGAAATGGTAGATGGCGAGATCATGCTTTGTAATTTATTTAATACTAGAGTAGCTTTAGTCAATATTTATGCTTTTCAATAATCCTGTTGAGGGTGGGTTTGGAATATGGGGCCATTGGTAACAGATTTGATAGAACCTTCTTGGGAGGGAATATAGTAACTAATGAGTTTATGAAGAACAGGAACTTTAGGCCTCTGGGAGAAACCAAAGAAAAGAATGCTTGGAGCACATTCGTGAAGATGTAGCGATCTTTGTGAGGTGAGAGCCCATTCTTATGAGTTTGGATGAAATTTGGGTCCCTACCCTTTGCTTTCATGGCAGTTTTACCTTTAAAAGTCTTTGATTACATAGTAATAGAATTACGTAACTTTTGGAGAATTTACTCTTCATTCCTCGGCAATTGATTATCTCGATAAGAATGTGATTAGAGGAAAGACCTACTTTAAGTTGAATACTAATTTGGTCGAAAGATTTTATGGAGCCCAGGCTCCAACAGGGATTTATTTCCGGGAATTATCTGGCGGCTCCTACGGTTGGATGTTTTTGGTTGGTCTCAAAGCAATCAGGGTAAGCAGGATGGGCAAAAGGGGTTCTCAACAAAAGATGGCTCTCGAGAATCTTGAGGATTCACTTCCCCGAGCTCACGAGTGGTAGGGACGCGTAGAGTTGAGAAGAAGAGATGGGAAATTTAGAGGGTTTGAGCTTTGTTGGGTAAGAGGTAGAATGATGAAAGGATTAACCCGCTCAAAATTTTCTTTACCCGAGCTAAGGAAAAATTAAAAAGAGGAATCACATTTTAGCATTAAAGATTGGGTAGCGAATTCATTGGCGGAGGACCAGATCAAAAAAAGTGCCTCGAGCACTTCATCAATATTATAGGAACCAACCTAGTACGCGGGGATAACGGAATGGATGACTTTATTAATATACAACCTAAAGTCACGGTTGAGAGAGAATAAATGCTTCCACTGGGCAGGACCCTTCACAATCTTGAACTCCTTCTTAAAGCTAGGGATATGGACAAGGTAAGACCCGGGGGCGGATGGGCTTCTGTTGAATTCTTCCTAAAAGGCGTGGCCTATTCTTGAAACTGACATCACATGTATGGCCCAGGCGTTGAGAGATAGGAAGTGTTTGGATGCAGTTAATACCGGTATATAACTCCTCACATCCCTAAAGTGGACATGCCAAACTTCATTCTCAGTTATAGACCTATTTCTGCAGTAATGTGGTCTACAAGCTAATCTGGTACAATTGTTAGAAGACTCAAACACATGCTTGAATGATTATTAGCTCATCTCGGTACATGCACTCCAAGGATAGAGTTTATCCTTGACAATGTAGTCAATCCTTGGCCTCAATTAGGTAAAGACTCGATGGGATATTGCTCTAATCAAGTAGGACATCACCAGCTTTTGATGCATGAAGTTGGAATTTTCTATTTAAGTGTTATAGTGCCATGGGGTTCTCAGTAGAGGTAATTCTTATTTTAGAGCTATTCTTGCTATTCAAGATCTTGATTGCTTATTAATGGGAATGTAGCCCTTTTTCCACACGAAAGAGTGTTATGAGGGCTGCCATTTTAACCCCTTTTCTCTTTCTCATTGTGCCAAGGCTCTTCAACGTAAATTAGAAGGGGCCAAAAAATTCTTGAGATCAAGGTTTAAGCCTTCACACAACAATGGCGAAGGAATGGATCAAATTTTAAGCGGGCATTTCGCGGATGATACATTCATCACGGTATCCATGGATAATCGGTCGATCATTAATACCCAAAGGATTACGGAAAATTTGACACGGCATTTGGTTTGCAAAATCAATCCCACATCAAGTCAAAAGGTTATGTCCAAGGATGGGAGTAAAGGGAACACACGGCCGATCTCTAGGTTAATAGTATATTCTTCCTGCAATTCTTCAGAAGTCTTGGTATCTATGCTTTAAGAGTCCTACGATTTATGGAGTGAGATTATAAGAAGTTTGGAAAAAGGTAGATAACCTTAATTCCAAATATATCTCAAGGGAAAGGGCTATTATTACAAATCTTTATCTCGTCATCTCATGTCTATCAATCCTCTGTGATTCTTGCCCTAAGAAGGTATCTAACAAATTGCGAGTTATTATTGGCGAGGTTCATATCTGTGGCGGAAGCGGAAAATCTTTGGACCCGATGCGCCATGTCGAGAATGTTGCAAGCGGAAAAAGGATGGAGGAATGCGGGTGTTATAAATATTGAGAAGCGAGGGGCTTAGCTCTTCTTGCCAAATGCTTCTTCAAAGCTGCCCATAATTTGATTAAGCACCCATCTCTATCATCATTAGGCACTGCCTTATGAAATGTTGGTCTTTTTGGGTGGAGGCAATTGTAGATGGTCCTTCCTCATTCCATTTACTTTCCCTTCCGCGGTTCCAAAATCTACTCAGCCCCCTAATCAAGAAATGGATCAAGGCCTGGAATTCATCGGTCGGGGAGTTTTTGATTGGAAGGAAGGGCTATCTATGGATCGATCTATTTTTTTGGAATCCCCCGCTATTCTAACTAATAATCCATCTTTATGTTTAGCTTGTCATTTTCGGTCGAGGCCAAGCTGGGAGCACCAAAGGAATCATTACGTCGAGGGGATATGTACAATGAGAATGGAATTATCCCCTTTAGGGAATCAATTACATTTGAAGAAGGAGAGCATCGCGAGCTCTATATAATAATATATGCACCACTTTCGACTCAAGAATTATGGTCCAATAACGAATGTAATTGGAACTATCATAGGAAAGGATTTTATCGTCCGAGTGGCTTATAGGTTCCTCCCGCGAGGGATCTTACTATTTCTATCCATGAAAAATGGCAAGCAGTGACGGTCAGTCTGAGAAACTTGAGATTCATGTGGTCCACATTTATCTACCCAAAATCAAATCCTTCATGTTAAGATTATGGCATAAGGCCACACTTAGCGAATAGTAAGAGATATGCAGGTGGGATGTATGCCCTAGGTGCACAGGCCAAAAAGAAGATGAAAGTCATCTATTTAAGAATTGTATGCACGGGAGAATGGGTGTTGGATTTAGCCTCCAACCTTGGCTATGGCGTCCTATCTATTAATTCCTTGGACTTCTTAATGCTGACAACCCGAGCTTATTTGGAGGATCTTTATATTACTATGGAGGATTTGGAAGGCCGCCAATCGTTTATTTTCAATAATGAAATTATCCCACCCGGAAAAGGCTGTGATCAGCCATTAAATATGATATTAATTGGGTTAATGTTAGGCCTTTGATTTTAGCTTACGGTTCCTTACGTTTTTATTTGAGGATCATATTTGTGCTGAGTGATGCGGAAGATCAAATGGAGGAGGGGTGACCCTAACACCAACATGGAGTGGATCAAGGTTTTCGGCCCGGAATTTTTGCATGAAACGCGAAGAACCTGCTTGTATAGCTACAGCTGCGGCGGAATTATGATATCGAGAAGAACCCTTCTATGTGGAGCCAAAGATATGAGAGGAAGATTCAATATGGCCAAATATGGCCAAGCGAGAATCTTGTGTGCGATGCGTGCATTCTCACAATCATGTGAATTAGGGGAAAAGGCGGAAGATTACTAATTTCCACCTTAAATCCCTTAAGGCCTGCTTTGATCCATGCAAACTTCATCGAGGTGGAATATCTAGAATCGGTAGTTCATGTATTAAGCATTTTTTTCTTTACACTTCCTGTAAAAAGTAAAAGTAAATTTTGTAACTTTATTTATATAATATACAAATCGGCCTTCAATCAAAAGAATTTGTATGGTAGATAATCAAGAAAATGGTCTTTTCTAAAGAAGCGCTTAAAAGCAGCTTATTGCATTATCAAATGTTGGACAATAGAGTTCGATCAACGAGTGTTAGAGAAATGTTAGCGGCGGCCTTGACCACTAAGATAAAGTTTCTTGTAAAGATTAAAAGTCTAAGTGGAGAAGCACTTATTGGTTCTTCGATGTAAATTCTTGTTTTACATAATCTTTGGAAATATCTTGACATCCAAGATCAAAAAAAACCAATAATCCTTTCGAGCCAAAGGTAAGAGAGTACAAAGCAACATAAACCAAATGAAAATAAAACCAAAATGCTTCAAAACCTTGCACTATATACCAAAGCCTTGGTAGCTTGCATGTCCCAACCATTACTATGTCTGACTATGTCAACCACGAGCCATAAAAACAAGCATGCCAAAGCTTTACAGCATTCCACTAACTTTAGTTTGCATTCTTCACGTCTTTAGCCGTTTGTGGATGTACAGTTCATTATCTTTTTTTTAGATTTTTTTTTTTTTGGCAATCCCAAGATGAAGTACCAACTCAGACCTGCGCCAAAATGCAGAAAATCAGATTGGTTATATCTCCAAGCTGTCTGTTTACTCCATCTAGCAATTAGCACTTGGAAGGAAAAGGTTATTGGCTGCAATTCCAATGTAGTATTGTATGTAAGAACAAAAACACACAAGTGCTGTCACACAAACCCAAATTAGTCTAACAATAATATCAAGCTTCTTTTATCATCAATTCCTCAAACAAAGATCACCTTAAAATAACTATCAAGTGAAGGAACTACCTTGTGTTTGATAAATGCTGAGCATGTCAGAGAGAGAGGAAAATCATCTAGTAGCCATCGAGCGGTATAATATGCTATGCATCTTCAAATTTAATAGCTCTCTTAAACGACTTCAATGTATTTTGAAGGAGCATTGTAATAATGGTGGTCCCATTCCACCTGGAACGGGAGTTATTGCAGATGCAATTAGCATGCTTCGTAAGTAACAAACGTCACCAACTACTTTCGATAACCAGTAGGAGAAAAGGGATCCTAGAAAGCAATAGAATAAATGTCATGGTGAAACATTTAGCTCAGTAGAGATAATCAATGGTTTAAAAGTTTTACGCAATTTGATTAGAGCTCATATCAAGCACAAAAAGCTCCAGGCTTAAAGCCAGCTCCCTTGAACTAAATGAGGGACTCCAGCTGCAGCAATTACAATATCACCTTCGTGTTATATCTGCGGGATTTGGGGTAAAAAGGGGGTGTACCACAGTCTACAGTTGCATCGATATCGCTGCAGTGGGTAAAGGCTATATAACATTAGCAAAGCTATCACAACTAAACAGGGAAAAAAAAAAGCAACAATTGACATACAGGAATAATGCAGTAGGTTTTGCCTATAAGGGGTGCAATTTCCAATAACAATAACATGCTTTGCCTGATATGCACTCGGGTCGCGAACAAGCAACTCAATACATGCCCTACTTGCACATGGAAGAAACAAGGTTCAGATTTTTTGCACTGCAAGCCTGCTCAAGGTTCATAGGGTGCAGGCCATCCCTCCTTCTCAATGTTATTAGCACTTACAACTTTGTCTCACTTATGTGCTGCCAAAAAAGGTAAACAATGATGTTTTGAAAACACCAAGGAAGACATTCTTTACCAGTTTGCACTTACAAGAGGAAGGGGCAATTGTACCAGCACCCCATGAACATCTGAATTTAAGTTGAACCTTTGTATATGCTGCACCAGTTCCTCTTCTCTGGTTTTCTTCTGAAAGATGCACAAGGCTAGATCTTATGCCCACACCTCCTCACAAGCTTTTCTTTTTTTTAGATTCACATACAATTCAGAGTCCTTCCGATTTCCTACTAGAATAAAGCCAATTCTGGAACCTTGCTTCTCTTATGCTTCATCTTCCTGATTTCTTCAGCAATTTCTTGCCTTATTTGTTTGGAAATGCTCTTCCCATCAATAATAGAAGCCGTTGATTTACCCCACCCTTGTTGCCACTGCAAACCCAGCAGATGCATTTGAGATCAGAGCACGAAAACCGCAATGACATACATTAAAATGGAAGAAAAGACATTTTCAGCAATGGACATATATGTTTTAAAAAAGATAGAAACGTTACAGGCAAAGGGAAGGGCAGCGAACAATTAGAGCTCACAATCCTCCTGGACGACAGGCTGACAGGGGCGCAAAATCAGCCCGAGAACTCCAATTGTCAACGAGAGTGCAGACAGACAAATGTCTTGGGCGTATCTTGTGCCTGGGAAGACAGTTCGCCATAGCCAAACTATTCGAAGATGCAAGGGTTTACACCACACTAGCACAGCACTATTCTATTCGAAGATGTAAGGGCCACATAGCACCATTTCGTTATCTACTTGACAACACAAACAGCAATTTTCATTGTCTTATTACTGCTTAGGGAGGGTGGCCATTGGCAAATCCTTATAAGCCCATAAATGGAATGGCAGCCTTTAAATGCTATATGCATGTTACCTCGCAGCTTGCCCAGCGAGATATAATGTTTGCACAATCAAGTATGTTTTTGTAACTCACGATTGTTGAAGGTTTTGTGCTATATTCGTATGAAAATATGTAGAATCTTGATCTTGAGACATCTAGGTTTTGGTAAGAAATTATATAAGGGTTTCTCAATTGTTGATAGCAGGATAGGATGGCGTGTCTTGGATAGCAACCAGGGGATCGTGATTCAATTTGGGTCTACTTGGCGGGTGTGCGGGTGCGGCATGTGGATCGCGATAGGGAGGCGGTTTTGTTTGCTTCATCTTGAAGGGCCCGGCGCCTGAGATGGCGGTTTGTTGTTAATGGTTTTGTTTTGTTCATACACGTTTTCCATCATATCGATGAAGAAGCGGTGAAAAGGCTCAGCTGCCATATGTACATGTCTCTGTTTGTAGGTTCCATAATACATTTGATTCTAGCTCTGCCTGCAGACTCATAATTCCTCTGCCATGCCCAATTTTTGCA
Source organism: Isoetes taiwanensis (assembly GCA_021234155.1). Lineage (NCBI taxonomy): Eukaryota > Viridiplantae > Streptophyta > Lycopodiopsida > Isoetales > Isoetaceae > Isoetes > Isoetes taiwanensis. Next base: position 9,145,515 of record JAJEKV010000040.1, read on the forward strand.
ATGGCCCGGGGAGGTAGGTGATGTCTCTGATACTAGGGCTGTCGAGCATGATGTCAAAAGTTTCTTTGATGCCCTTTCATCGTGCAGTGATAGAAGATGTGTGGCTGATCACGGTTACTGGAGAGGGATCTTACGCATATCACCTTCATGTCAAGTTGTCTTTGAGAGCATGTTATCACGACACCAAAGGCCATGAATGAGGCTATTAAGAGGATTTTTAATTGTTGCCTTCGAACTAGCTAGTCTTGGTAATTGCGCAAAGTCCTCAAGGATAACAAGCTACTGTTTTTTGAGGGTATGGTGGGGTATTGTATGAAGGATATAGGTAAGGTGCACTACTCTTGCCATCTCCATAACATATCACGAATCCATGATTGAAGAAGGGAAGGATCTCTATCTAAAGATGGGATCTTTGGGAACACAAAGGGTTTTGTGTGTGTTGGACAATAGGAACCTATTGAATAAGGCCGCTCACTTTGTATTTTACCATGGTGGCATAAATTCTCTCTAGCTTGACATTTACTATTTGTAGGATGCTCGAGAGTGGAAAGTACACTTTGAGCATTAGCTGGATATTCCTTGACGTTGCTCATGTGGTGAGCCGCAGTCACGTGATGCACAGGAGGGTTCTCTTGAACCCCGCCCAATGCATGCCATCGATGTCGGGGACTATCCTGTTGGTTTTACTGCGGGGTGTGGATGTGGAGCGGAATAGTCACGAAGCCCGGGGAATATTGGGATGATTACATGCCACACGAAGGTTGGATTGTAACTTTGAGGATCTTAGTGATCCATCCTTTAGCCTAAAGTAGAAATCCAAGACCATGATGTGGATTACATCCCCATTCATCTTTGAAGACCACCTGCATTAGCTGTTGGGTAACTCCATATGTGGTTTCTTTTTGTTGTACAATTTCAATTGTGTATTTGTTTCTATTTTTTTCTTGAGCATGGTTTGTGGTGGTGATGCCTTCTTATGGGGGTTGGAATGGAGAGCAATGGAAATTTCGGGGGTAGATGGGCCATCTGTTTTGAGCTTAGAGCCCTTTTTGATAAGCTTTAGAATTGATGCATCGGCCTGATCCTCGAGTATCCTCGGAAGGCTAAACATGTTTTTAGTCGCGAGGAGTTCATATCAAACATTGTGCGAGGTTTGATTCAGAGGCCCCGAAGTGCGGCTTCACTTAGGATCTCGAGGAGGCGTTGTGAGGTTTTATCTTTGCTATTGATTAGGCCGGTTTCTAGTGTTTCTTAGGGAGCAACTTGGGGCCTCGATGTGCTGTTATGCGCACTAAGATCACACATGAGCCTTGCTAGGGGTCTATTGATCCAAGAATCCGCCCGGATAATAGTGTCATCAAGTGAGACATCTGGAGAACCTATGAATTGAGCTTTATCTTCTTGATGTTGTCGCGTAATCAAGTTGTTATGCGATTACCATGTTAGTGGCATTTGTGCAGTGTACATTATGGACTTGATGAATATGTAATGCTTGTTATTACGATGCCTTGTTTTTCCCCTTGGACTAGTTTTCTTATTGTGCATGGCCATGGTTACTAAGACTTGTAGACTTTGGTGGGCTTGGCCCCTCATATAAGGGTGATCCCCTCTGTGTAGGGTGTCCTTATGCTGGATAAACATTGGCATTGCCCAGGTGTTCAATCCCGGGCCTTGATGGTCTCCATTTGTTGTATTAAGAGGTATTGTCCTTTATCATCTTAAAGCGCTATGTATAGGGATCATCCGGATGCATGCCAGGCCGGGTTGCAACTTGGAGTGGCGTCGGTGACACATGTCGTCGTCCTATGCATAGACTTAATACTATTAATGAGGAAATGTAGCATGAGCAGGTGAACGTGAGCATTTGGATTTGAATTGGGGTTACAATTCCCGGGCTCATGTCACATTGGAGACGGTTGTTGTTATGCTAGGGTCTACAATTGATGATGTATAGGTATGGCGATGTGTTGTATACATACCATAGTCTTTGTATACAATGCTAACCAATGGTGCACGGTCTTTAGGCACTCTCTTTAAAAGCAGGTCAAGCGAGAGGTTGATTGACCCAAATTGACTTGTTAAGAGCGAACGAGGATCTATGGAGAGAGAATATTCCATGAACTATGCCACAATCATAGGGCCTACAAAAATAATACATGCTCTAGCATAACCTACACTCGAGCTTAATAACAACTCTGTTGTCAAAGCGATGAGTCTTGGGTATCAGGTGGTAGGACCTCCATAAAAAGGATACAGGCAGCCCATTGAAGGTTGCATTAATGATTGCATTAAAGTCTCGACATATAAATGACATGAAAGGCAGCAATTATAATCAAATTTGTTGAATAATCTATATTTAAGCGTCGTCTATAATCATTGATGAATTTACAAAGGTTCTCATTTATATTATCAAATTCTTGTAAAATGAAACAACACACTCAAAAAGTGTTTATAGAAAACTAAAATGAAGAATGAATTTGCAGTTTGGAGATCTCAAAAAACACGCAATGATACACCTAATTATGATAATCATAAGTTCCAAAACAAATCGAAAGCAATAAAGTCTTACCATCACATGCACTAGTTTGATGCACTTTCCCTCTTCTATACCATATACAACAATAGCATACTATTCTATACTATTCTATTCTATTCTTCAATAGCATATACCTCTTCTTCCTCATTTCATATGCCGTCACATGAATTCTCTTGGCTGAAAAGAGATGTGAGATATCACACCATACAACAAGTTTCTCAATCTCTTGGTGCCAACCTCCCATTCCATACGCATTTTTTTTTTTTTTGTGCCACTCTCTCATCTTTCTTTCTTTTCCTAGCTGCATGATTAGTTCCCTTTCCTTTCTCTTGCGTTAGCTTGTTACGCCTTTATATGATCGCTTTTTTTTGCTTCTTAATTTTTTTGGTCAGCTCTCTCCCTAGCTTCCTCTTCTTGTATAGTCTTTATCCAACCATCACTAGTAAGGAAATGCTTATTTCCTAAATCAAAGCAACATTCTATTCCTTTTACGCTATAAAATCCAATAAAGACAAAACATCCATAACTTCATGTACAAAATCTAAAACATATCGATTAATTAGATAAAGATAGATAATAAATCTCTTGGAGACACTTGCATCTTGGACTAGCTCCCTGATTGCAATTGCAAGAATATTCATCAAAATTTCTAAACCTTGATTACGCTAGTAAAAATAAAGATAAAGACATCAACATCAAAGTAGACATGTCGAGGAACACCTCTCTTGGAGCAAAGAGGAATACATAATGTCTATATTACACAAAAGACCTCACACTTTCATAAACTTCGAATCAATACACCTAGGCGGTTATCGGAATAAGTAGAGTAAACATGTTTCATCACATAGCTTAACACAGTCAATATGCAAGCCTCCTCATCGGGATATTGCTCTTGTGTAGCTCCTTTCCATTGAAAAATGTTGCAACAATTTGTTGCACATTAGGAATGCATCTTGATCCTCTGGTGACACAACATCATGGATAGGAGTCTTATCCATCTTAACATCCTTTAGGAACTTCTCAATTGGTTCCATACATTTTCTAGACAAATTCATCATTGAGCTCACGAAAATGAAATGTAGTAATGGTAGAATCGAGGCATACATGTGTCTCCTTGGAACAAAAGAAGCTAACGTTGTAGGCATTGCTTGTTTCTTACATTACTCCATGCCAGCGTGAGAACAAGGATATTGATCTGAATCTTGTTCCTGCTGATCATGAGATAACAATTTTCATGCTTGTCATAGTGGCGAGACATTTATCTTTTTCGTCTTCACCAAAGATATGAAATCTCTAAAAAGGAGACCCAAATGCGGTATCACGAAACCCTAAGGTATGCAGGCTAAACCTTATGCCTCAATCTATAAATGCTTGTGCCATCCTCCTGCTAAGGGAAGAGGCGATAAAATTTATCACAAACTTTCAAAACACGTCAATGCATAGGATGGTCCTTATCTGCGAGAATAAATAAAATTCTTCCTCATGTGCTAAGATTTCTGCTTTCCGCTTGAAATCAGTTCAAAAATTGATTATAGCAAATCCATAGATCATAAAAGGGACCAAGGCTAGAGGCTGCAAGACAAGTTGTATGGTCCACTAATTCAAACATGTCGAGGGGCATCAACGCCATCGCTTGCATGCTACCCAAATGGCTTGGTTTCTTGAGCTCATTACCTTCAATATGCGTTAGGATACACCATATATCGAGCTACGAGAGGTTTTACCATTTCATATTTTGAAAGTTAGCTTAACCGTGGCTAACCTTAAATCTTAATCGATCATGAGATTATTAGTGGAAACATGTTAGCTTAACCATGTCTAGCCTTAAATCTGTGGATAGAAGATAACAATTAGTTATGAAACAATTAAATGATGTATATCTTGAGTTACAACGCATTCTTATATGTAGATTTCAAAGGCAAGTTCATTTCTAAGTTAAAATCTGAAACATAAGAGTTACCTGTTTCTCACAGACGTCTATACTATCACAATAAAACTTACCCTTATACAACCTTATACAAGTAAAAAAAAGGACCAGCATAAAGAATCTTCCCATAATAAGCATTTGAACTAGCTACTGAAACTGAAATGCCAATATACTTAGAGCAGAATTCTTACATCAGAAAATGTATGAAAAAGGTAAAGTTAGAAGCTATCTCGGAACATGTGAATCATCCAAATGGTCATCATAGTCATGTGCACCCAAATTACTCTCATCGTCCTCTTGAGCATCTATAGCTTGTCGAATGTAGGCGAGGTAAAGCCCATCTCTAACAGCATGATTAAGTGGCAAAAGTAGACTCATCATATTCTTGACCTTCGAGTGGCGCATCTACAACAATTCTCGTTGAGAAGGTAGAAGCGATAAAGGCATCTATGATAGCAGGATTAAGTGGCCAAATTCCAGTGGCTTTAAACCCAGTTCTAATCTTAATGTGTGAGGCATGTTGCCAATGTTTTAGAAATCAGACCTGCTCGAATGGTCCAAATACAACCACATCAAGTGGCTGCATTTTGTGAGAAGTATGGGGAGGTAAAATAATTAGGTGAATCCCCAAGGATCTGGCTAGAATAACCATCTCATCATTTACATGGCTGCCATGGCCATCTAAAATGATAAGATGGGGGTTATCTTTATCAATCCCTCTAGGCACATTAGACTTAAAATGCTCTCTCAGCCAAACCATGAACAACCCTGTAGTCATCCATGCCTTAGGCTGAACTGACATACCAGCTCAAACCTCACAATTGACAACATGATTAGCCCTAAGTCTAATTTCTTTAAAGATGTAGCAGTTAGGAATAGCATTACACGAGGCATTGCATCAGGGTTAAAACATCACCATTGGCGATTCCATCACTATCTCATGGATAGCCCTACTTTCTTTCTTTGCTATAACCCTCAAGCCACTAATCTTTCTGTTTTGAATTCCGGTTTAGATGCAGCGTTCCAAATGTGGCTTGGCTCAAAATTGGAATGACTATAAACTTCTTCCAATGTTGTGTAGAAGAGCCTCTATTTTGTAGAATTCATGGCTCGTGCTCTCGCCATATCCAAAGTTCCCGGTTGATCTCAGTGCAATATCAGAATGCCTTCTCTTGATTAATTTCCATCACTTATCTTTTGATTGCCCCTCATCGAACCAATTCGGAAAACTCATTTAAAAGCCTTTCTAGGAAAGTAAAAATCACCTGAAAAAAATCTCTGGTCGCCGAGATATGAAGCTCCAAATTTTGGCCAGCAAAACTACCCAGAAATTATTGCTGCTGCCTCCTTCTAGAAACCCTCACAAAAATCTATGCCCTTTGCATTTGTCCTGAGATTTTTATAATTTTAACACATACCAAGTATGTATTATTGGTACAATACCCCAAAATATATAATGTATAATATGGCCAAGGTACCCGGAAGCTGTCACATTCTTCCCTTTTTAAAATTCAACTCATGTCCTCATGGGTGGATTAAAAAATCAATAGAGCTGTTTTGCGGTCCATTATAGACTAGAACCTCATGATCTATTAAGCATCAATATCAGCTTGTCACATCTCAAATGCATACTATGTATCATGTGCAAGCGTATTCCAAGATCATATAATCCTTTTAGCACGTAATTGTTTTCACTACTTCAGTTCAATGTGATAATTACATTCCAAGAGGAGATTAACTAGTCTCACCATTCTAATTCACCTTCCAGGAACAATATATTAAACATCTATAGAATAGCCTCCATTTTATGGGCTTGACATCTTAATCCTCATTCAATATACCATCAAACGAATGAAAATTTATCTTTTAGGAGTAATCCATCCTTGTCAAACATAATTACATCATCATCCAAGTCTTAAATGACGGAAGCTCTACTCTGCAATCCAAAATGGTGCCTCTCCAAACTTGAAAGTTCAAAGCTAGCTGCATACAAGTGATTTAAGCTAAAGAAAGGTACCTATTAGATAGCTCCAATGTCTGACCCTTCTAGAACTCAATCTAACATACCTCTAAGTTTAGAAATAACTCAATTATTACTTAATAGATATATTCTATGCATAATGCATCCATAGCAATAAGAATAGAATAGAATAGAATTGTTTTTATCGTCCACGGAGACCAATCGGCCTATGGGACCCAATACAAAAAGCCTTGGCCGATCCACATTCTTGCCAGAAGGGTTTTAGAGGAGAAAAACGGTGGCGGCAATAAGGCTGTGACATCAATTAAATGGTTGGTTGGGGGCATATCGAGAGCCCTCAAGTCCGATACTTCTGAATGTATGATCAGGAGTGGCGCGCGAAGTGGAGTGCCCGATATCATGTGTAGCGGCTCATCGGGTCTAATCAAGCCCGAGCATGGCGTGTCCAGAATCGATCATATCTTTGGGCAGCTCACGGAAAGTGTGACACTCATCCTCAACAGCTCCCGTTTGGCAGCACTGACAAACCCTATCCTGACGTGGCTCCCCAATCCATCGACCTGTCTCAATCCGGAGATGGTGGGCACCTGTGCGAATGGAGGCGATATGCCTGCGCTGGGAGAAAACGATGGCGGTTGGCGGTGGCGCTCCGAATTTTCCTGAGCGCTTGCACGGTGCGCCATGGTAAGGGTATTCACGATTCTAGAACAAGGGGCTCGGCATTCATGTGGATGGCTTCAAGGAGAACCAAATGAACTATGGAATTCACTGGTTATGCAGCAGTTCTTCCCTGATCATCTTTTTACCTACATTTTTTCGCATAATCTTGAGGAACCGGTTCTTGCAGAAGAATCTTGGTTAGGAGAATTTGTGGGGGATAGAAATGCTGCTGCTACTGGTGTTTTTTGGGTTTTTTGTGATTGGCAAAATGAAAAAATATCAGTCAGAATTTATTCATAAAAAAACAAAAAGTTGAACGCGCAGCACTGCAAATTTGGTTAGAAGTAGTTGTAGTTCGGTTAGTTTGCAATGGAAAACAAAAAAAATATTTCGGACAATGGGATGGTATGTCAGGTTTCAGATTCTGAACAGAATGATCTAACAATGATTGCCAAAAGGATATGCATCATGTCGGACAATGAAAAAGAGAAATTGGCACAAATATTAATGGATTTGGGCTCTGTTAAAAGTCGAGAATTTAAGCGAGGCTCATTATGGTGCTAAAAATTGGGAAAGGAAAAGGAAGTTGAAGGGAATTCCGACCTTACGGTAGCCTTTGGAGATTTCTTTACCTATCTAACGGAACCCGAGTTGGAGTCGAGAGAAGGCAACGGAAACATAGTAGCGACGAACTAACATTTGGGGATGGGGCGGTTCAAAAGCGTGAGAACATTGTGAAACCAATTAAGGAACATTTGAACCATTTGCAAGAGGGAAGAAAGGCTGGAATTGTAGAGCAAAAGGCAAAACATGTTTTCCACGGTAAAATCACGAAAAACCCATTAAATGGAAGCTAGACTAAAACAAATGGCCAATCGGCGATGGTGGTATGTAAGGCATGAGGGGAGTGAAACTCCCAATGATAAAAACCCGAGCTTCGAAAAGCTAGTTGACAGACATTTCAATTTCAAAAATCTACGGCTTGATTTTCCTTTTTTATTGTGGAATGTGGAAATGAAATTTACATCAAAATCTTTGCTCAAGCGAGGGACACGATCCGAAGGCAAACACTCAAATCTTCTTCCAAAAATGGTATCCGGCCTTTGATCCTCGGGATATTAGCGACTTTTCCACCCTGCATGGACTTGAGTTCAAGGCCTTAGCCCAATTCTTTGGAGTGAGGAGATTCTAAAAATTTGTTTAGGGAATTAGGTGACTTCATTGGTATGGAAACAATGCGGATCAACCCCAAAGTGCAGGTCCAATTGGATCTTCTCAAGCCAATTCACGAAAAGAATTGACTCTTGTGATTACTTTGGGTTCTTGAAATGCCTTCCCTGCTTTATGGCGGCTTGCGGTGCATGTGTATCGGTTACGGTGCGAGATGCAAAGGCTTTGTAGAGAGGAAAACAAATGTTGAGCCCCTAATCGATTGGGTCACTCCTTATAAAAAGCCTTCTTGACCCTTAAGAAGAAAAATGTTAATGGAAGTGTGAAAAAAGAAAGGCTCCCAAGCGGAGAATTAGAGAGGAGAGGAAAAGCGGGCCCGGAACATTGTTGGCCCAAAAAAAAGGGAAAATGACTTGGATTAGAAAATCTGATGAAGGGAGTGTCAAGGTTCTGAACAGAGGAATTACAATTAGGGAACCCTCGTCAGGGAAGAGCTCTCCAAATTCTCCTAATTCTCCTAATTCCCCCTCTACTCGGGAAAAGGGGGAATGTTCCCATAAAATATCTGAATTTCCTGTTCAGAATCTCTTTCCAGGTCGGGTTGAGCCTCAGATGGAAGGAACTGGTGAGCTTTTCAAGCAACAGGCCAGTGTCCTTAAGCCAAGTGAAAAATGATGATCCCGGTGAGCTTTTCAAGCAACAGCCTGGATCCCCCAGACCCTCCAGCACTATTCTGGATGAACATCATGACATGAAGATGATTGAGAGTGACTCCAATGAGGAAATTCTTCCTACTAATGACCTTGTCATGTCATCCCCTTCACAACCTGGTGTTGAAGAGTTTTTTACTCCACAGACAACCAGGAAAAAGAACAAAAAAATGGTCCTCTTTAATTTAGATGGGCCTGCCTCTAATACAAGAAACAAATCTTTATGAAGATTGTCTGCTGGAATCTAAGAGGAATAAGGAAGGAAGGAAGGTACTTTTATCGTAAAGGGTCCTTTGAAAAGAAAAAGGGCTCTCATTGCAATTCAGGAAATGAAGGCGGATCTCATTTTATTACAGGAACACAGACTTCCCCCTTTTGAATCTTCAAAATTGGGGGATTGGATTTGTCCAGGCAGTGGCTCTACATGGGCTGCAGCCAATGGCACCAAGGGTGGAATTTGTACAATATGGAAAGGATTTTCTTCTTCTGGATCATATGTGTCCCCCCTGGGTAGATGGTCTGTTAGCTTTCTCAACATCAAAGGTCATTTGACTGGAATAATAAATGTCTATGCTTCCACGAACCTCATGAAGAAAATGCAATGGAGGGAAATGAATTTCTGGATAGATCAGCAAAATCATGTTCATAATTGGCTGCTAGCAGGAGATTTCAATAATACTCCCCTGTGGGATCAAAAGCTGGGAAAAAAGATCAATATGACTAAGAATGAGAGAGGTGAATGGGATAAATTGGTTGGCAAATTTATCTACCATCCCCCCTCCTCATCAGCCACATATTCTTGGAGTAATAAGAAAAGGGCCGAAAAAAGAACATTTTGTTTGTTAGATAGATTTTACACTCTCTCGGTTGACACGGATTTGTGGGATCGGGGTTGTCATTAAGTCGAGGTGTAGTAGTTCTATCTCGACCGTTTTCCTCAAGTTATGGAGACTCTTGTCCTTTCTTCTTCCGAGCTACAGGTAAGTACTCCCTTCAAATTCAATGTTCAATTCTTTGCGGGTTCAGCAATTTTGCTCTAGCGAGGGAGTATTATATATCTCTCCCAAAGATTGGAAATAGCGGATCTATGATTGGGTTTGTCTGAGAAATTAAAAACCTTGAAACATTGGATTAAAAATGGGGGAAAGATTGGGCGAAAAAAGAAGAGGAAACAAAAGAATGAAATTTACATTGAAATGAAAAAGGTAAAAAGAATCTGTTTTTGGATAAAGATAATCGGACCTTGCGGGGATCTAGAAAATCAACTGGAGATTAAAGTCAAACATGTGGAGGAAATGGAAACTCAGTCTTTGGCAATCAGAAGTAAGTGTCAGTATATCAATTGTATGGATAAAAGTAGTTCCTCCTTCTTTTTCAGGGCTGCTAAGAGTCGGATCATCAATAATGGCATCATTTCAGTTCAAGATGATCAAGGGGAGAATATTCAAGGGCAACTTGAAATTCAAAGATTTTTTGCTCATAGATATCAGGAACTATTTGATAAGCAGCCAACATCTAGCATGATTGACTTGGATTCTGACTCCTCAATTGTCAATAATGAAGCCCTTATGGCTATTCCATAGAAAGAGGAGATTCTTCGTATCTTGAATTCGATGGCTTCTGGAAAAAGTCCGGGGCCTGATGGCTTCCCCCCAGAATTCTTTAGAGAATTTTGGGATATAATGCAGGATGACTTTACAACTTTTGTGCAAGGAGCCTGGGTGGCAGATAGTTTACATCCTGCAATCAATGCTGGTCTAATTGCATTGGTTCCAAAGGTGGACCAACCTATGGCCTTTTCTGATTGGAGGCCAATCTCTTTGACCAACACCATTTATAAAGTTCTTGCAAAAATTTTAGCAAACAGGGTCAAGCCTACCCTGGAAAGCCTCATTAGTCCCCTACAGACTGCTTTCCTCCCTAGAAGGAGTATCCTTGACAATTTCATTGGAGCCTATGAAGGATTACATTGGAGTAATCTAACCAAGCAGAATTGCATGCTCCTGAAACTTGATTTTAAAAGAGCATTTGATACTATTAATTGGGATTTTCTAAACCGGTAATCAATTTGGTCCTTGCCTTCAACAAGGAGGCTAGATCTGCAGTCTTGATTAATGGCTGCCCCTCCTCTTTTTTCCCCTGCAAAAGAGGAGTGAGGCAAGGGTGTCCTCTGGCCCCTTACCTCTTTTTAATAGTTGCTGAGATGGTGACCAAGGTTACTCTCAAACTTCAGCAGAATGGACAAATCAAAGGCCTCCAGATGCCAAATGAAGGTATGCCTCTTTCTTTGATGCAATATGCTGATGATACTTTCATTTTTCTGGAGGATGATGGGAAAAGCATCTTTGCCTTCCTGTCTGCCATGGAGATCTTTGGCAAAGCCTCAGGAGTTTTATTCAACAGAGCCAAATGTACCATCCTCTTGGATTCTACTGAAAATAAAATTGCTGATATAGCAATTCTCGAGAAAGGGATGGCCACCAAGCTGTTGGGTCTTCCCCTTGCACCAAACATGAGTCTTCATGGTCTTTGGTCCCCTATTACAAACAGGATTAAAAGAAAATTCATGATGTATCCTGCCTCTCTTTCATTGGCAGGAAGGGTTGAAATTGCCAACATAGTAATTACTAGCACGCACATCTATTTTTCATCTGCAATTGTGGCTGACAAAGCAACCTATCAGGAAATTCAGACTGCCATTAGGAAGTTTATATGGCAAGGGGACTATAAAGTTGCTTGGCAGAATCTTACTGCACCTAAGGATTCTGGGGGCCTAGGATGCAAGGATCTTTTCAAACAGGCTCAGGCCCTAGCTGCAAAATTGATCTGGCGTGCTCTCTGGTCTCCTCATCTTTCTCCTGCCATGGCTTTTATCAGGTACTGGGTTCAGCAAACTAAACCTGTGGGAAGTAATTCAATTCAACATCAGCTCCCAGATTCGGCCTTCTATCGGTTAACAGGTGGCCCCATACATCTTCTATCATGGGCTTTTAGAGGCACGGAATGAAGTCTCCCATTGCTTTCATGCGAGATAATCTTCACAAGGTTAGTTCAAATTTCATTTCTTTTGGCATCACAATTTACTTCCCTCTGAGGCGGGATGCTTGGCTCTCAAACATCAGAAAATATAAAGAATGGAGTGATCACGGTCTCAAAACTATAGCTGATCTTCGATGTAATGGCAATTGGCTTACACGGCATGAGCTGGTTGCAAAAGTCGATTGATACCGCAGTCAACAAAAAGATTTTCTCTGACATTTCTCGTTCCTTGAGCAACTGGGAAGATTCGATGGATCCTATTTCATGGAGTTGTGAAGGAAAAAAGAGATATAGTGTGTCCAAGATCTACAAAATGATCATTCAACCTTCTGATCTTAAGGTCACTACAAAATGGGGTTGCACTCAGCAAGAGGCAATCAAAATAATCATTGATGGATGGCAGGCACATTGTGCAAAAAAGATACTTTTATTTAGATGGCTTCTGTTGAATCAGAGTTTGTCCACTAATGAGAGAATAGCAAAATATAAAAATTTTTCGGTCCAATATCGCCCGTTGGGTTGCCCGGCTTCGAGAATCAATTTGCATGTCTTCGATTGCCCAAGACTTACGCCCCTTAAACTCGGGCAAAAAATCTCTGTAAGTCCACTCCTGGTTCCTCTTCACAGGAATTTTTTGACTTTCTAAGTTTCCCAAGTGCCTTCTGTGGTACTTTGAGATGGCCCTATGGTCCATTTGGAAGCCGCAAAGAAGAATCGTTCATGATCACAAAATATTTAATCTCAATTGGATCAAAGCACGCTTTTCGGTCCTGGCTGGTTGAGAGCGACCATAGCTCCTGAAAGAAGCAAGGGCTCGGCATATATGAAATTGGGATTCTTTAGGGAGCTACCATGGTTTTATGCTTTCTTTAAATCCACGATCTTTGATGTTGATATTGGCCATTTTTGTGGCCAGAGCATTATGATATGGTTATCCCCCCCTCTCGTGGAAGATATGATCCTAAACCGGCTTTTGAACAGTGGACAAGGAGATGATTACCTTGAAGCAGCACATTTTGGCTCAGATAGCTTTGGGAGTCATTCTGGATGATGAAGATCTTTGGTGGTGGAATGATCTGAAGATTTACTTTGCTGCAAAATGGGAGGAGCACTTTGACATCACCTCTGAAATCATGCTGCAGTTCACGGTCCATACCCCTCTAGATCTTGATGAACTTGAGACAGTATTCCATATTGTCCAGGTCGATCCATTGGAGTTTGCTTTGGGCTATGAGTAGAAAATTATAGTTAAATCTTACATCTTGAACTATTACGGACATCGATCATCTTTTTGACTAGGCTGATGCACGACAAATTTTGAATATCTAGGCGTGCTATGCCTTTTTCGGTCCCTTCTTGGGACAAGTAAGCGTGCAAAGGTTCTTCCTTTTTGCAAATCTTTGTATATATTCATGTAACCTCTTTTGCATGTAATATCAAATCTGCCTTAACCTCAAAAAAAAAAAAAAAAAAAAAAAGAGATATGCCTGCGCTTTTTCATGGGCAGATGTGAACGTAGGTAGCGTTGTGGGCCTCTTTCTAATGTGGGATTTATGTGCTTTGCTTGTAATGTGCTATTTTGACTTGCTCGAGCCACGGAATCAGAAAAAGCTTTGGAGAAACAAGCATCAAAGGTAACATCTCGGTACATCACGATCGCCTCTGTTTCTACACGGATGCACATGTGCTCTGGACATTCCATCTAGTTAGCCACTGCACTCTTTTATCCTTCCAACAATTCTTGAGTCGTTGTGGTCCCATTGCCCTTTGCATAAGCCAAGTCGCGGTAGGCGATCATCATCCATATTTACCACCTTACGGAAATAGGCGATGTGTCTATCAAGGGCCTTCGTTGAAGTGGCGAAAAACACATCCTGCAACAAAATTTGATATGGGACCCTAGTTTCACTCCAGAGTGCGTCTTTGAAAGGCCTTACACTTTTGTTCTAGGTCGCTCAAGTAGCAAGGAACACCACTTGGGCCCCGGACTTCAACTCCGGTACAAAGAGCGAGGCTCTACCAATACCACGAGCGGATGTGCACGATGCCCCAATCATATAGTTACGCTCTCTGTGGTTATTGTTGCGCATTGCATAGAGTGCTTTCCGACTGCTTGCTACTACGCAATCTTATGGAAGTGTCGGCATAGTGTAGAAGGAAACTCCACTCCCGGATACTTGTAGGTGGGTGTCACCTCCACTTGTTGCCCTCGATAAGTGAATGAAGGGGCCTTGGATGGCGCGAGGATGAGATTAGGACCACCTTGGTCTTGGCGGTTGGCGTTCATATGCGTGGCACGAGAATGTATCGAGCATCTAAGTGAGGCTGCATATCCTCACGGAGTGTGAGCTAAGAGGTCAACATCCTCTGCATAGATGAGTTGTCGATGAACACGATGCAAAAATTGGGTCCATACCACCCCATTGTCTATGAGCGGTGTTCCAAGCGGTGAATGTACTGAACAAACAATGTTGGGGAAAGAGGACATCCTGGCGGACCCCAATCTTGCTAGTGAATGGTTGTCCGTCATCGCATCGGCTGTACAACTCTCGTACAACTTTGTATCTTTGCATTTTGCATATCCACGGGGAACCTCTAGTTGCCGCAATCTTTCCCATAACTTTTCAGAGCCGCGGTGTCAAAAGCCTTACGCCAAAGTCAACAAAGCAACAATCACGAGTCCCGTAGGCGGTTTACGCTATCCTCAACCAAAGTCCTCAATGTGAAGATATGATCAATGGTTGAATGCGGGGTCGAACCCTACTTGTGTGAGCTTCGCTTTTTTATACGCCCACAGGTCAGCTGTTGCTCAATAATGCCCACTAGCGGTTTTGGCAAACACCGAACCCGACCATGATTGTTGGTAATTGGTTGGACTATGTGGATCTCTGCCTTGTAAATGGGGACAACTCGCTTGTGGTCCTTTGCTAGGGAATCCTTCTGTGGCGCTCTGTTGAACATAGTGGTTAGGGTGGTACCATAGGCTCCCCTGTCCCACTTGAGCAACTCTGCTGCATACCATCCAGGTCCGTTGCTTTCCCATTGGCCAAACGCTGGACCACAGGTAACATCATCCTCTGTGATTTCTAATGTCGGACCATTACGTGGGGGTATGAGTGCTCGTGTCCCTTGAGGATCATAGAGTTCTTTGCGGTATTGTTCCCCACTTGCTCATTAGTGATGTTCCGTAAAGTTGGGCGGCTTCGAAGAACCTTAGCCAAAGATTCTAGGATGGCTTTTCAACATGGAAAACATTTCCCTTTGATGGCGTGCAATGTCTTGAGATTTCCTTGCCTTCAAGAAAGCGCGATCTTGTGTGGTGGCATGTGGGCGCATTCGCGGGATCTGTGATCTGGCCGGGCCGGCATTTGTATTCCTTACACTCGGCATCAAACCACCGATTCTGAGGGAATGTTGCGGTCCTGTGATACCTCTCGGACATGCTATCCCAAAACATCTTTACCTTGATGCCAAGGGCTCAATCGGTGACCCGTTTCTTTGCTCTAAGCGTGGGGGCACTGCAAAATTCTGAAAAGGTCATCTATGAGCATATCGGCGCAATCCTTTGCTGCTCATAATCCAATGCATAGCGAGGTATACAAGAGGAGCCCAGTAGAAGGGGTTCTAGCGGCTGCCAAGCCAAGCTGCGGTGGAGTGGAAGGTGATGCGAGTCGTCTCCTCATCTCTCTTTGTCTGCGTGCCTGCAGAAGTGGTTGATCAAATGTACATCTGCTTTCGGCGACTAATAGATAGTCCACCACACTAGATCCTCCACCACGATTCTCTTGTGCGGGTGCACTTACGGGAGGAAGGCCAGCCCTTGCCGGGCCATTACAAATTACCAAGTCAAAGACACCACATAGTAGAAACAGCGCACCAAAAGCCATTGACGACTATCATCGATGTTAGGTGGCCAAAGCGCTCCGTGCGCATTTGTAACACATCTGAGCCAAAGGATCAAGTCTCATGGGCTGCTCTACTCCTGTCCGTGCATTGAAGTCCCCAAGGAGTACCACACTACCCAAACTGTCCATGTTCCGTATGTCATCATATAGATCGACATATGGAGCTAGCTTTAATCCACATCACAGTGGGCATGGTAAAAGTTGCTTTACGCATGTGGAAAGTAGCAAGCGACCAAGAAGAGGGTTGCCACTACAGTGCACCCCAGACCCACAAGTACGGTTGTGTCTGTCAATCTTGTGCGGGGAAGACCGACTGCCAAAGACTCCGGTAATAGCGAGGCAACCCCTCCATGTCCCCTCTTGCATGCGACTATTGAAGGCGAGAAATGTTGATAAGAGGAATGAGAAACATGCACATCAATCAAGATAACAAACATAATGCGATTAACGCAACTTTTCTAGTGAAGATGTTATGTGCTATAGAATACTAACCCACCATTTAAAGAGAGACTCAAGTCGAATTAGATATAGAGTCCAAAAAAAGTGACCAAAAGTGACAAATATATATATATAGTGTTATTCTTGGGTGGCCAAATCAAAAAGTGACAAATATAGAGTCTGTGCAGATGCAGCTAGTGACGCCATTTGGCTCTGCAAAGTGTTTGATGCTTTGCAAATTTTGAGGGCGAACAAGATTTTCAATTATTGTGACAATTTCAGTAGCATTTAGCTAGCAAACAATCATGTTTTCCATGTGCGCAACAAGCACATTGAAGTGCAATATCATTTTATTAGAGAAGAGGTACTAGATAGTACTATTGAGCTTATTTACTGCAATACATATGATCACCCAGCAAATATTATGACTAAGCCACTTCCAGCAGTGATTTTGTGAATATTTCCTTAACATTTACTCATTAAAGGGGGGAAATGAAGGATATAATGACTAAGGTAACTAATGTTAGCATAAAGGTTAAAAGTTAAACGTCTCTAGGAGGTAATATTTGGTCATAAGGACAAGTGCTGTTGGCGTATATGGATGATGTTTTCTATGTTTTCTAGGCGGTTATGGATAACTAATATATTGATTCTGATTTTCGTCTCCTCTCCTTGCTTCTCCTTGTCACTTAAATTCCATCACATTCATATCTTAAGCTGATGTTTTCTATTTACTTAGTCTAGCATGGCAATCTCACAAATTTAAGAGTTCCAGCACTGTATTTTAGCATCACATTTTCCATTGAATTTGAAGCTATGTGCATCCACATCACATTCAATTGTGGAGATTATAATAACAAATGAGCTTTCCAATATAATTAATTAACTGTTATCTATCTGTGAGATAGGCACCAATCCCGAGCATTCTGGAACATCTGCATCCACGGACTCGGTCCCCTGGGATCTAGATGACTCCATGCTGTCGGATACCAAGGGAACTGCCACATCAAGAAACATCTTTCAGGATGTGGCATCATAGCTAAATGGCGACCATCTGGAGAACATAAGGCTGCAATTCCATGTGGTGACCCATTGGGATTAAATGGATATTGTTCGGTAGCCTCCCCTTCATCATTACAGTACTTTATGGGTGCCAAGTTTGAACTCATAATTCGGTCCAAAACTTCATTCTTTGGAAAGAGGGCCCTTCCTTCACCATGAGCTGTCCATATGCCAACAGTGGTGTTCTCCATGCCTTTCAACATCAATGCAGGAGATTCTTCAATTCTTACCGAAGTAAATCTGCATTCAAATCTTCCAGATTCATTATGAACAAAACGGGGCTGGGATAAGTCTTGTTCAGAAAATAAAGTGCTGCAAACTTCAGAGCCAGGCACCCATCCGAGAAGTGCCATAAGCTGACATCCGTTACATACTCCAAGACTAAATGTATCTGGCCGTTTATAAAACTCTTGGAACTGCGAAACAAATAGTTCAATAAGCTCACATAACAACTTGGGATAAGCTTGAGATAAGATAGAGATGCTATGATAGATCATAAGTACCTGATCAAATAATAATTTATTAAATTTAATTGTTCCAGCCCATCCTTTGGCTGAGTCGAGAACATCTGCATAGCTAAAACCGCCCACAAAGACAAGTCCTTGAAATTGATCAAGTGAGATCGTCCCAGCAAGCAGATCTGACATTGCCACATCCCAGGGATCAAGCCCTGCTGCAGCTACCATTGCCGCCATCTCCCGATCCCCATTGCTTCCTTCCTCTCGAACAACCGCTACCCTTGGCTTTCTTTGTAGATTCAAATATTTGTCATCGGTTCCTGACGGCGTGAAGGATAGCTTCCAAGATGGCATCTTTCTATGTCTTAGACTTTCCTGTTCCATCTTAACACATGATTCAAGACATTGAAGTCTTTCCAAGGCAAAACTTGTCTCTTCCCATATGTACGAAGATTAGACGTTGTGTCACTCACATAACACTCTTGATCAACCGAAATATCTATGCACCCAGCCGTAGTAATGTTTCCAATACTTGTACAATGCACTCCCAAGGAACTTAGCTGGTTAATAACAGTTTGTTCATTCTCTCTGTGTACCTGAAAATATGTGGATTTAATAAGCAGGCAGAAAAAATACATGAATAATAGGTACTGACCTCTAGGACCAACCCAAGCTCTTCGGCAAACAATGCTTCGAAGGGGCCATTATGTGAAGTAGATGGACTGCTCAAGTCAACCCTGAGGCCACAATCTCCAGCAAATGCCATCTCTAGTAATGTAACAATCAGTCCACCGTCACTAATGTCATGACCTGCTGATATGAGCTTCTTTTCCAGCAGGCTCTGCAAAAAAATCTCATTAGAAGGCTGGTGGCTTAAAAGAACAGTGAAACAAATTGAGCATCTTCTACCTGTACAGCATTGAAAACAGTCTTCAAATAGCTAATGTCATCCACATCGGGACAGGAATCTCCAATCTGAAACATTGTTTATTAAGGCACCAGAGTAAAGCAGCTTACACACAAACTAACATCCCAACCAGATTCCTTACTTGATCAAAAACTTGTGCTAGCGCTTGAACCACCTAAACGATGCTTGCCCGTGAGATATCAATATATAGCAATCTTCCATCATCTCCCAGCTACATAATCAGAAAATTTATGATACATAAACTTCAACCATTATTACGCCTACAGTTGTCAATCAATCTTAACTGCCATTTACATCAAAGTAGATCATCACCGTTGCTTCCTGCTTTCTAATTAATCTCTGCTGTTGGTTTTATGCTATATGTTAATTCAAACTCGGTCTTCATCATTGACTTACTAAATTTTGTAAATCTGAATTATTTAATAGGTGAAAACAAAGTACCTTTAAATCTGGTGTTACAGTCAATGTAATATCAGGACATGTCACGTAACTGCTGATGACAAGATTCCCAGGTGCTTTGACTGTTTCCCCACCTGCTTGAGCTGCCATTGACAGGCTGTCTTTCCCACCATCTATCGCTATTTCCAATTGTACCATAGCATCGTGGATAGCCACCGCAGCGTCGTACATGTCTGCTCCTTCTGAATCTAACTTTGCTGCATACATCCAGTTGCCACTTGCCTTTACATCGCTCAAGGAAGTAACCTACAATGTAATCAAGCATCCACAACCTATAAAAATCTAATCCAGAAAAGAGTTTTTCATAAGAATTCGTTTTCAGGAATTTGTTCCAACCTTTGCCCAAACGAGGTTTGTCAGAGATTCACCAATGGCTAACCGTGCCATTGCTTTTGGATCAAGTAGACCCTGTCAAAATGTTTATATTTATGCCATCAGATAGCCACACGGTATCAAGTATTACAGGAAAAATAATAACAGCAGGAATTTGCTACATTATTTCACCTTAACTGGTTGCTCTCAATAGAGATAGCTGCACCTGTTATTCCTGAATGTGTCTGAAATACAAAAAGAAAAGAAATCACTTGTGACAGTGGTGAGAGTGGAAAATACATTCACAATCCTGTAAAGACTCCTGCAGTCTAGGGGACGAGCTTAATGCATACAATACAGAAGTTCTAGAAAGTGCTATATGTGACTAAAGTTTCAAATGGGCTTCTCGAACTTATAAAAATTCTCGACGAGAGGCCATCAACAGATTTTTCCAAATAGATACTGCTGTGGTGTGTATATGACCGTTGACTTATCCCCTGATCAACAGGACTCCATCTTACCTTGCGCCGTTTTTCAGTTAACTTATTACAGATGCATTCTCTAATTCCTACTGCTTCTGATGGCATGACCTCTAGAGAAATATTCTAATGCCTTGGCCATTCCATCCCTGCATGGTACCAATGCTACTAACCAGACTTATGCCATGCCATGTAATACTATAAGTAACATGCTGTACATGCTCAATCTACTCGTCAGAACACACCTGAGCAATGACTGCCACATCCGAAAGGGAATTTGCAAAGGACCTACAGTTTGTTGCTGGCGACCAAACCAGTGGCCTTAGCGATCAACCTTCCATACAAATGACACAAACTTCAGAACAGCGAATCGGGTTCCTATTAAGATGGTACTAGTAGGTGGCAAGTTAACCACCTTTGTCGTCAGAAACCTTTTGGAGCACACACTTGGCAGCCGCAACACGCGTTTCAATGCCTCCAAAACTGTTACGCCCTCTAAAACTGTAAAAGGCTCAAGTTGCCTTTCTTTCCGAGTAAATTCATATGTTTTTCTTGGGCATATCACCCAAGCACCTGCAACGCAGTAGGCGTTGGAAGACTAAAAAGCAACATCCAAAAAGTTACAGCATCACAATTCAAGAATAATCTTACCTTCTCAAGATCAAGGTCCACAGCAGGCTCTCCTGATGAGGCATTACCATCTATCAGGACTATCCTTCCATCACCACTTCAATGCAAAAGATCATAATTACTAGAGTTAATTGCACTTCCAAAGAGAAATGGAATTGTTGGAAACTTTATACCTGATTTTGCCAATAACTGCCATAGACACACGTTCTCTTTCACAGATCGAGTGAAGGACATCCTCACTGTGGGGCCTTATGAGCAAAGCATCCTATAAGAACCATCAATTTCCATAAGTAACCAATGGGGCAAAAAAAAGGTTATGTACGTAGCAAAGCAATGTGTATGATACACATATTCATAAATAGTGGAGTAAGATGGCAAATGGTTGACAAATATTTCCACAGGTGACAAGATACGTATGCACAAATAATATGCCTGTTTTTATGCACTTTTATGCACCATGTACACGGGACAATAATGAAGTGACGAATAAGCTCTATGTTCAAGTGCAATGTTTATCATCTTATCACCTGTTCCTGGTATTCTGCACCCCATATTTCTAACACTGACATAGTTTCATCACCAACAACAATTTTCCTCACGTCAATCTTTTGCACCCTATGCAAAGGCGCAACTAAAGATATTAGCAACAAGTCCAAACACAAAATCACTTCAAAACCTTTGCTTCTTACCTGCGGGTATATAATTTCTTTTACCACATTGCAGTTTCCACCTGCTCCTTGATCATGGATGCTAACAATTTGGTTCCATCTCCCATTTCCACGCAGGTCCGGATCACCGCGGTAAAGCTTTTGTGCCATTTCTGCATCTCCACGTTGCACTGCATTGAAATCAAGCTCCGCGTCGTTCTGTCCACTGACCTATATACTAAAGGTTTAATCGTGGAATAACACAAACAAACCGTCTCAAAATGAATGCAAAATCTCCGAAACTCATGACACGACCTTTCCAAGACAATACATGCCCAATAGCTCTTAGATAGTAAGAGGTTCTTAATTTTTCCCACTAACATTAGAAGGCGGACCAACATTTCCATTGGAGATTCCTTTTGCAACTTCATATATAGAAATGCATTGAGAAGGTCCCAAAAAATTGCTTCTTCTTTGACTATTGAAAAATGCGAAAGACTGAAGTATGCTTATTTAATAGCAAGGCTGAACTACCCAAGCATATCCTATGACAGCATTCTTGTGGCCTTAGATCATTGGAAAGAGGCAATGCAATTTGAATACCAAGAATTTCAGAGACGCACAGAATGAAAGAAAAAGGAAATGATTACTAATTAAAGAACTTAATTCACCATGCTAGAAGCTGCTCCACCACCCATGCCAATGCGATAAGCAGGACCTCCAACCTGACAAATATATGCAAAGGTAATAAATAATTCTGCATGAAATTGAGTTTTTAAGATAATATATAGACACCTTAACAACAAGCATTCCCACTTGGGTTCTTCCTTATGCAGATGATGATGATCTATCTGTGTAAAATAGAGAGCCAAATCAAGGTCTAAAATAGTAGTTGAAGAGAAGAACTTTCATCATATAAAACTGAGAGTATTACCTGTCCAACCCCTCCACTAAACATTATTGGTTTCAACCATTCTCGGCGCCTCCCCATTTGGCAATCTCATTCCAAATGTTCGTGTATACCCTAAAAAATTATCCAATAGCATATATCTTTATAGAAAAAGTGTAGCATTACAACACGTATGTACATGCATAAAGATTAAAATGTTTACTTGAATTAGTGGCTCCCCAAACTTGTTTCCATAATCTGATGCCCCATTGCTTGCATCAATCAGTATCTAAAACATGCATGTTACAACACATCAAGGCCCATATCAGCAGCAAGCTTTAAGAGCAAAAAAGGCTAATCCAATTCTATGTATAACAACTTAGGCACTTCAGTTTCTGTCTATCAGAAAGATATACAGGTTCCATTAAAAACATTAAAAATATGGGTCTACAATAGTTGCCATGGGATAGACCTTCAAAGGTGCAGCCAAATTTGGTGGATAGTCAAAGCTGGTATCCTCCCATGGCGCAAATGAGCCATCCAACTAAAAGCAAAAGAATATGAGTTTAAAATGTACCACAAGACAATATCTAGCAAATTAATGTACCTGAAGATTCCCTACACAGTATCCAGCAGTAGATGCCACCACAATGGATCCAATACCAGTTGCATGGGTATCACGAATCGTCCACCTGCACCAGTTTCTGCACCAGGAAAGGGGGCTACCTGAAACCACCAGTAATGGTTTCAAAGCTTTTACATATTCCAGTTAAAATATAGTCCCTTCTAACTAAAATGCAAACTATACGCTCTTCAATGAATTTGGTAAAGTGCTAATTTCTCATTATCATCATGCTCGTCTCAACACATTGCAATTTTGACCATGCAGACGGATATAGATTGAAGGCAACGAGAATTACGTACTGCACATGGAAAGTTATGTGTCTCTGCAGTAAAAAGAATATCAAACTCCCGGTCAGAGAACCCCATCTGTGATGGAATTCCTGGCGCCATGGGAATCAGTGGCTGAACACGACACCCCTTTATAGCACTGCAATGCACAAACAATTTCGCCCTTATTTAAACTTGGAAAACTTTTAACGTTTTAATACACATGTAGGAACCTGGAATTATCCTTAAACCCTATCACCGAGTTGTTAGGGTTCGCCAACAATGTCTCTTTCACAAGGTCCATCAATGATCTAGAAATTGCTTTACCATCAATGACCAGTTGTCCCTGACATGGCAAATGCAAAACAATTCAGCAATCATTTGCATAGGTTTTGAGTTAAGGCAAGCAGCAACACAACATACCTTGAAAAACCAATGCCTGCTATGCTCACTATTTGATTGAGCAATGTCAAATAACTCTACATTTGTGGGATTCCGCTTGATGTCATCTCTAAACAGACTGGTGTAATACTATAGAGAGACAAGAAAAATGCATAAGAGAAGTCATAAATAGAAAACTTGTCCTGTTACAGCTTGTTAGATTGAGTATTTACCTCAAGATCAAAATTGTCAAATGCCAGACCCATTGCTTTGTTAATTGCCTCAAGTGCTTCTCTTCCATTCTACAGAATATAGAGACTGTTATGGACTCTTAAGTGGAACTTTAAGAATGACAAACATACCTCCAATATAGGAATTTGATAAACTGGTTGTGGAACCACATTGCTTTTGAATGACATAAGCTTTGATGGGTAAATACATTCTGTCATCCGGTCATGAACCTGAAACCATTGCAGTGAAGGTTGCTGTCATTTGAGTTTGAGATGTAACATAGTTGAAAAAAGATCTGGACTTACAAGTGATGCAAATTTTTCGACAGAGCCCTGACCCAAAAGATGTTCCAGGTTGAAGAACCAGCAGGTACCGTCTAGATCTTTCAATTCGTGTTATCTCATGTAGGCCACATGCTTTGCAAATAGAGACAGCATTTGAGGACCATGCCGTTGTAAAAAAAGATAAACGAGGTCCAACTTCAAGTAGCACTGTCAAATCAATTTTCAATAAGCCATCCATACATTTTACATATGAAAACTCACTGATTTTAATCACAGCGAAGTCTATAAGCCAGAGAAATTCACATGCTTCTTATTAATTATATCCTAGTTCATTCCACTAGGTATTTTGGCATATTATTGTAGATATTGACCTAGTAGAACATTTATTAATACTGGCTATCACTATAGCAATTTGTGAAGCTATTAAGATTAATGGTAGTTTGTGAAAAGGGACTACCAAATGCTGGATCCCCTGCTCACGTAATCAATAAGAGCAGAGAGCTTTGAAGTGAAACGCCATTGCCAGGGGAGGGGTGCACTTGAGATAAACCCCAGTGCATTGCTAGATAGAAAACTATAGTGCATGGAAAAATGTTTCCAAGGTTACATAAAGCCCAATGTGTAGTGAATACTAAAAAGGTTCTTTTTTGGAGGAAGAGAATGGGAACAATATAGGACAAAATGGGAAGTCTGAAGCAACAGTTGAGGAGTTGTATGAAGTTAGTTTATCCAACTTCAAGGATATGAACTCAGACTTAAAGAGCCCAAATATTAGTTGACCGTTGTAGAGGTGAATAAAGAAAAGCTTTTCTCAAGTACAGAAAATTTATCCTTGCCTATTCTTCCCTTATTACAGATCTTAAGTTAGGAAGAAAGAAGAAATGTAGAGAAAAATATTTGAATCAACAACTGCCTCCTTGGGGAAAGTGACAGCAAAAAACATCAAAAGAACGAGGAAAGAGGAGCCAACTCCTCTTCCAGGAAGGCAAGAACCCAAAAACAGAGTGGGGGAAATCAGGTAATTGTGGAAAACCTAGTTATTGGGAAGGTAAGACCAATTATACGGCATCTATGAGAGGACATCTACTTTTCTGTAAACTGAAGAACCTGATTAAGGTAACATCCAATATCAAAAAGACTTTCTGGTAAGCTGATTGTTAAAGCTCAAAAAGATTGATTCTCAAAGCTGGACATGCTATTGAAAATGTGTCCCACATTAAATGACTTACCTGAAGCATTATCAACAGCAAACAATGTACTGCTTGACTGAAGAAGATCGGGCTGATACGTTTCTCAAGCAGCCACTTTAGTATCTCAAACTTGTCTACGAAAGTGATAAAGTTGCTAAGATGTTGAAACACTGAACTAAATGACAGATATAATTAGAGTATCATCAACTACGTGCAGCATCTCAAAATTCCAAAGCATGTACCTGCTCTGTCTGAATAGACACAATATTGGATGACACCTCTGCTTGAACCTGTGAGTTCATGAGATTGTCAATTCTTATGGATTCCATATATTAAAAGCATATATTTATGTGAGAGTCCTTTAGACCTTCCTTAGCAGCTCTGACGAAGCTGTCTCAGAGAGATATGGAGCCTGATACATGTGAAGAACTTGGGATACTGTATCCAATTGTGAAGCACCCTCAGCTGCAACCTGTTGGGACACCTGAAGTGAAGATTCATCAACCATTTGTGAAACAACGAAATTGAACTTGCAGCTTATGGGTAATGAGATGACATGATTAAGCACAGAAATACATATCTAAATCGGTAAACTAACCATGCCTTGTTGTCCTGCCACGATTGCTCTTGAGGTACGCAAAAAAATCTACCTCCATTACTTAGAGTACTTAAAGCTGCAAGTGTGTCAAAAGGAAACATGAAGGAACTATCAGATAATAAATCAAGGAAATTCAAGACGCCTGACCTTGGGCATGTCTTTCATAGTCTTTTCAAAATGGCTCTTTTGTAACCTGCATTAAACAGAGGCATCTCTTTAAAAACGCAAGTAAGTACAGTTGACTGATATACACAGAACGTATGCAACCATTTAGAAAAATCATTTGTTTAAAGAGAATGCTGAATTATAAACACGTTCGGAAAGGATAAAATAACAATGATTTGGCTACAGGTTAACGATCGATAAACCGTCTGAGATGGTTTGTGTTTTATTTGCAATTTGAGACAAACCTCGATTTGCCTCCAGGGCATGGATTTAGAATGGGACAACCAGGGGCCAATGCTCTGATGTGCTGTGCACCTAGGAAAGCTGTCTGCCCAGCCGCCATCGAGTCGTCAATGCTAGCTGAACTGGGTTCAGGGTTTTAGCAAATCTTCGCCCCGAACTCACCGCAGCTTATTTGCCACTTGTTACATTTTAATAGGAGGTAGCAAAAGGAACACCGATGTAGCAAAGGGAATACCGATGATGGTTAGAAACATAAAGGCGTACTTTTTTATTAAACTGCGCTTCACATTGACTTCCGTTAAAAAATTCCGTTAAGATTACGAGGTTAAAAAATAACCGCACAATTAAGGTAACATTGCAAGATAATTGGGGTTCACACTATATTCCGTTAGGTTAAAATTTAACGACAGACTTAACGACCCATAATTTTTCCTTTCAAATTAAAGGGTATGGACCCCATCCCTTAAGCTCCATTTGCAATTTAATTTTTAACCCTAGCATTGACATCGATTAATGAAGCAATATTTAACGGTTTCCATTATGTTAAATCTTAACATAATGGCGTGACAGTAAGTGTGAAGTAATATTTAACGGTTTCTGTTATATTAATTTTTAACCTAACAGCATGACAGTCAGTGTAAAGCAAGATTTCACGATTTCTATTATATTAGATTTTAATCTAACAATGAGTGTGAAGTAAAATCTTTATGTTATGTTACCCTAACATAAAGGAAATTCTGTTACGTTAGCAATTTAACCTAACATAACGGCCAGTGTGTAATGACCCTTAAAATACAAGAAACTTATCGCGGCGGCAAGACCGCCGTGAACATTTCTCTTCCCTGACTTACTTCTGTAAGGGCGAATTCGTATATCTTTGGAATGGTGTGGAAGATGTTCTTGAAATCCAGGACTTAATAATGAGCGAATTTGTGTGAGAACATTCTTATGTATTGACTTATGGACGTCGAATTTGTGTGCGTATGAATTTGAGGACTAAGGGACTTAACCCATGTTATTGCCTCATGATTCGTGCCCATAGGATAGATGAGGGTTGAGGACATGAGTTTTGTTCGAGCATGGCCTCTCAGGCCATTGTAGTTGATGAGAGACAAACCAATAGACATTTTCCACCTATGAACCATTGTAGTTGATGAGAGATGGAGCTTGGTGTTGGTAGTGTTGGGGTCGTCACCACTCACCACACTCGTCACCACTCACCATACCATTCACCACTCACCACACTCGTCACCACTCACCACATTCGTCACCACTCACCACACTTGTCACCACTCACCACACTCATCATATATCACGTATATAGAGTGATATCTGGCGCATGCAGCGTGCGGGATATTTACGCGTATGCATTATGGAGCCATTATCACCAACTGTATTATCGAGCAAGGAGAAAAGAGCGAGAGCGGTGTATTGAGAGGGAGTATTTTGCTTGATCTAGCTATGGAGATGATGATTCTTTGTGTTGTGCATTGCCTTGTTCTGATAGATTGAGCTTGGATTGTTGGGTTTTTCATCCTTCTTGCAAGGTTAGAGTCTAGGCTCTAACAATTTGGCGACCACGGTGGATCGGCAAGAATTTCCATTGAAAAAGGAGTTGTTACCAGGTTTGGTATTGGTGATGCGTCGGTAAAAGCGACACCATTGTGAAAGGAGCAATTTCTTGTGTGAAGGGATTTTGCGCGTAATTGATTTGTGGAGTAAAATTTGACAAGGGGAGCATAGTTTTATGCCCAAGGGAAGTAAGAAGGATATCCCACCAAGCTCTATCGTAACAAGAAGGGGACAGGTGAGTCAATCTTTGGGCTCAAAATTGCATCAAGATTCAATTTCGTTTTGATTTGGGGCTTGGTCGGGGTCTAATTCTCGAATCGAGGAGGTTTTGATTCCATTTACCGATCTAGAAGGTAATCCAATTTCGTTTTCAAATTGAAGGGAGATTCAATTTCGTTTTTCCAATTTCAAGAAACCCAAGAAGAGGCGTAGATGGTTTGTATTACCACCTATGGTATGGGGTTTTGGACAATGGGCATTCAAAGTTTGATGATCTGGTGGATCGGGATCCTTTGAAACATATTGTGAAGTTTGAGAGGTATTGCCCGGCAATGTAAGTTACCATTTGGCGATTACTTGCTTTGGTTTCATAGTTCTTTGCAAGATTCGATTGGAGGAATGGGCACAAACTTCGGCCCGGATACCATGACATATCAGGAATTAAAGGAAGCTTTCATTGCTAATTATCAAAAAGTTCATGGTAAGGAGAAGACTATGGAAAGGTGGACCAATTTTACACAAAAGGAAGATGAATCAATTAGAGAGTATAATCGAGAGTATATTGCGGTTCTCAAAGTCGTGGTTCATTGGAAGATTGCAAGGAATGATGAAATGGATATCCAATGGTATGTGAAGGGGCTGAAACGAGCTATTGCTCATAAGGTGAAAGCGAAACTTGACCTACAACATTGCTAGAGGCACAAAAGTATGCTCTCAAGGCTGAAGATAAGGTGGGATACATTCATGAAGTTCTTGCTCGAGCATAAAAGCAGAGGATATTGCAGCCAAGATTTCTAAACACAATTGGTGAGAAGCCGGTTTATTACTTGTGAGTATTGTGGGTCTATTGGACATTCGATACTACATGTAGATTGCTGAAATTCTGCTCAAGATGCCAAATAAAGGGCCATAATGATCAAGAATGTAGGGAGAAGAGATTCTTTGAGAGGGCCAATCCGGTATTTGCTTTGTTATGCAACAAGCACCATCTATTCCTATTCAACCAATGCAAGCGGCACCTATCATACCACAAGTTCCAATGATGCCACAAGCTCCAATTGCCCAACAAGTTCCAATGGGTTCCACACCAATGGTGCAGCTAAAAGCAGGGGATGGTATCCAAGTAAGGCTCATTTATATTGCAAGTTATGTGATAAATTCAAGCATGATGAGACTACTTGTTGGAAAATCCATGGGAAACCGGGAATGGGCAACCAACAAGTATCCACCAAAGCGACAAGTGTTTGAATCGGTACCTCTTCCTAATAATGATGTTAGCATTCAAGATGCAAAGTACATTGATAATCCTCAAGTTAAGGCTCTTATTGAGGAGCTTAAGAAGCAAGAGAAGGCAAAATCAGTAGTAAATTGTGGATTTGTTGAGGTGGAGCATGACCCATTTCAGCAAGAAGAAGAGATTGGAGAAGTAAATCAGTTACAAGATCACAAAAAGGTGGTTCAAGAACCAAGAGTGGTGCCAATTGCGAGAAGACTAAGACCTCTTTTCCAAAGGCTTTGAAGGAACAAGCTTTGAAGGTGTCGGCACCTAAGAAGGTGCAATTCAATGTGATGCCCATGCAACGGTTTGAGTCTATAGAAGAAAATAAGCCCATAGTGATGCTTCCTATGGTGGATGAAACAATTCAAAATGAAGATGATGTGATCAACCAAGTTTTGGCCACTAAAGTTACACTTACTCTTGAGCAATTGATGCATTATTCTCCAAATTTGTTGCAAGAGTTAGGGGAAGAACAAAATCAGAAATTTCAGTCCAACAAATCATATCAAATGATACCCACAAGAGGAGAATGGAGCCACCCGGCAATCCAAGGATCTGAGCCATTTCTTTGTGATGTGAGTATTAATGGATATCTAATCAAAGAGGCCAACATAGATCTGGTGATGGAGTGAATGTAATGCCTTACCACATAATGCTTCAAGTTGGATTGAAAATGATGGAACCGAACAACTATGATGCTCAAAGCATTCAATCAAATGAAGGTGCAGCCTATGGGAGTCATAAGAAATGTTTTATGCAAGGTTTATGAGGTGGAAGCAATCTTGGATTTCATGGTTTTGAAATTTCCGGAGAGTGTGCATCTTTGAAACTTATATTTTGTTCTTTGAGTCGTACATGGTTAGATGCCGGTACAAAATTTGAGACTTCATGGAGGAAGCCTTGAAATGAACATCTTTCAAGGAGAACACAAGGTTACGATTCATCATCCTCTGAAATCAGTAAAAGGTACCTTTCTTTGCAATCCTTCTTTGAGCAGCCCAGTTAGAAATCAGCAAAAGAGAATGCTATGGTGTCGGGGCAGCAAGGTCTTAGTTGTTTTCATGTCTTGGAAGTGGGTGGCAGGGAAGATAAGACTTTGTACAAGTGGTTAAAAGGTACCCAAATTTCAGAAATATGTCATTTACAGACAAGTTGCCGATAAGTATATCCAAAGACTTGAAAGTATTGGTGAAGATGAGTTACAAGAGACTCTTGTGAACATGCGAGGAAGAGTCGATCAAAGACCCATTGGGGAGACTTTATTTCAGCAAGGAATTGATCAAGATCAAGTAGAGATGCTGATTTTGACATCAAGCATGGATGGGGTAAACAGAAATCAGCCCACTATACAAGTACAAGCACCTTGGTGGCATGCGCACATTCTGGAGGATGAGGTAAATCAGATCAGTCCATATTCATCATAGTCATTCACGGTCACCACATGCACCAAATTCATCACAATCATCACCACCATCCATTCTGATCACCACGGTTATCACACGCACCACATTCATCACTTGTCATCACATTCACCACAATCACCACATTCGTCACCACACTCACCACATTCATCACAGTCACCACATTCAGTCAAGAATATTAATATTTCTCAAGGAAATCAAGAAGAATTGGTTACTATTGGAGGCGATCTTACTCAAGAGGAGGAACGCGATTTGATATCTTTATTAAGAGAATTCAGGGATGTTTTGGCAAGAAATTACAAAGAATTGAAAGGCATTCCACCAGAGGTTGTGGTGCATACCATTGATTTGAAACAAGGATCAAAACCAGTCCAACAAGCTCAAAGGAGAATGAGTCCACCATAGAGGAGCAAGTAAAGGTTGAAGTCATGAAGCTTTTTAGGCGGGATTTATTGTATCGATGCCAAATTCAGATTGGATCAGTTCTATTGTACCAGTGAGAAAGCCAAATAACTCAATCCGAGTATGCATTGATTACAGGGATCTCAACAAAGCTACCAAAAGAGATCATTTTCCGACACCGTTCATAGACACTTTGTTGGATATTGTTGCAGGAAATCAGGCCTATTCTTTCTTGGATGGTTACTCAGGATATAATCAGATCCAAATCTATCCACCACATCAAGCAATGACGGCTTTTCGAACACCTTTTGGCATCTATGCTTATAAGGTATTACCTTTTGGCCTCACAAATGCTCCAGCCACATTTCAGCGAGCTATGACATATGCTTTTCATGATATTTTAGACTTCTTGAGAGTATTTATAGACAACTTAACAGTATTTTCTAATCCAAGACGGGATCACTTGGATCATCTCAGAAAAGTTCTTGAAAGATGCCGATTGTATGGTATAAGTTTGAATCCTGCTAAGTGTATTTTCTTCACTAGAGGAGGAAAACTATTGGGCAATTATGTTTCAGAAAAGGGATTACAAGTGGATCATGGTAAGATTGCAGCCTTGGAGAAGGTCAAACCACCTACAAAGGTATCACAAGTGAGAAGCTTATATGGCCAACTCAGTTTTAGTAGGAGGTATTTGCACAATTTTGCTAAAGTAACCCAGCCACTTGTGGATTATATGAAGCAAGGGCAGGATTTTAGATGGAAGGAGGACGGTCAAGAAGCATTTGAATGGTGCCTTGGACAATTGAAAGAGAGAACTTTGCTGATTCCTCCAAGAATGAGTGAGCCTTTTCATTTATTCTTTACTGTTTGGGAGCAAGCTTTGGCTGTCACACTATGTCAGAAAAATCAGCAAAAGCATTATGATGTGAATTATTATGCTAGCAGGTTGTTAACTCCACAAGAGCAGAAATGGACTCATGTGGAGCATCTTGGGTTGGCATTGAAGTGGGCCTTGAATAAGTTTAGACATTATCTTCTTCCTTCACAATGGAATTCAGCAAATGTACAGTATGTTTACATTCATATGGATGTGAACCCATTGCCATGCATTTACAACAAGACTGTCCAAGATCCTAAGTTTACAAGATGGGCTCTTATCATACAAGAATTTGAGTTGAAGTATGTTAAGATGGCTCAAGGAGCTCATAATCCAAGTGCCTATTTGAGTAGTGGTGCTGAAATAGAAGAGGAAACAGACCAGCCCGATGCTTGCCCGGATAATGGTGTATTACAAGGGTTCATTGAGACCGTGGATCTTTGGTATGCCAACATATACAGGTATTTGCAAGATCAGACTTATCCTTCATCATTTTCAAAGCAACAAAAGCATGCTCTTAGAGTACAAGCAGCTGGTTATGTGGTGCATGAAGCTATTCTTTATAAGAGGACTATGGAAGGTCTCTTATTAAGGTGTGTTGCTGGTCAGCAAACTCATGATTTGTTGCAAAGCAGCACATGATTGTCAGGGGCATTTTGCAGCCAGAACCACAGCTAGGAAGATCCTTCATTGGGGATATTATTGGCCAACTCTTTACAAGGATACTAGAGACTTTGTTAGCAAATGTGAGAAGTGTCAAAGGCATAAGCAGTTAACAGGCCATAATAATATGCCATTCCACCCTATTTTGAGTGTTGGTCCATTTCATATGTGGGGATTGGATTACATTGGGCCTATCAATCCTCCATCTTCCAAAGGTCATAAGTATATCTTGGCAGCCACATGCATGTTTACAAAGTGGGTAGAAGCAATTCCAGCAAAGCATGCTACAGAAAATACCACAGTAAGCTTTCTTTATCACAATTTGATTTCTCGGTTTGGTGTTCCAACCATTCTTTTGTCTGATCGGGGAAGTCATTTCATGGGAAAAGTAGTAGCTCAGTTAACAGAAAAGATTGGTGTTCAACATGTGCAAGCTTCTGCTTATTATCCACAGGGCAATGGGCAAGCTGAGTCTACTAACAAAATTCTGAAAGCTATCTTGGCCAAAACAGTGAAGGATAATCAAAGAAATTGGCATGAAGCCTTGACAGGTGCCTTATGGAGTTTCAGGTGTACTTACAAGTTGGCTACAGGATTTACACCATTTGAATTGGTTTATGGAGTGCAGGCTGTGATGCCTATTCATTTGGACATTCCTTTGTGTTCATTTGTGGAGCTACCTGGAGAAGTTCCAACTCCAAATCAAGTGCATAATAGGATGGATGATTTGCTGCAATTGGAAGAGATGAGACAAGAAGCAGCAGACTTCAATATGAGGCATAAACAGAAAGTAAAGCTTATCAAAGACAGGTTACAGGTTGTCAATCCATTTGAAGAAGGCCAATTGGTGTTGTGCAGGACCACTAAGCAGCATCTATCCAAATTTCAAAGCCCATGGAAAGGCCCATTTCTGATTGATAAAGAGGTACCAGGTGGGGCTTTCTATTTGATGACTCCAGAAGGGGAATTGTTGCCTAATCCCAGAAATGGTAAGGATCTCAGGCCTTATTTTGAAAGAGAAGTGTTATTCTAAGGGATTTGGATTTGGCATACCTTCAATTACAGAGAATTGTGGAGAATTTTTGGGTTACAGCAGGTCATGTTTCTGTAAAAACAGGTGGTGACAGTTCCATAATGCGTTTCGGCGATACGAATCCAACGAGCTATGATGCAGGTCAAACGGAGTTCTGGAAATCAAGATATCAGCTTTCAAAGTTTGCCACAGTTACAAAGACTCTGTTTCGTCACTGTCATTTTGGACCAGTTTGTTTGTATTAGTCATTTGGATTTGAGGAGGGTGTAAATGTGTCATTTGGGGACATGTCCCAAGGACCATATGAGTTTGTTTTGTTGTGGGTTCTCCGCCGCGGAGTGGCACATTTTCCCACTGTTGGGGTCGTCACCACTCACCACACTCGTCACCACTCACCATACCATTCACCACTCACCACACTCGTCACCACTCACCACATTCGTCACCACTCACCACACTTGTCACCACTCACCACACTCATCATATACTGTATATAGAGTGATATACGCGCATGCACGCGTGCATGATATTTGCACGTATGCATTATGGAGCCATTATCACCACTGTATTATCTGAGCAAGGAGAGAAGAACAGAGAGACGATGTATTGAGAGGGAGTATTTTTGCTTGATCTAGCTATGGAGATGATGATTCTTTGTGTTGTGCATTGCCTTGTTCTGATAGATTGAGCTTGGATTGTTGGGTTTTTCATCCTTCTTGCAAGGTTAGAGTCTAGGCTCTAACAGGTAGTTGTTATGAATGGCTGGTAGTTGTTATGAATGAATGTACCGAGGGATCCTAAATTCACGAATCATAACGCCAACGAATTCACAGGACTTATGCTAAGGAGCTACAAAGTTTTGAACAATGAGATTTATATTGTCTCTTATATGTCTACCCATTGGTAAGCAATCGGGAAGCCATACATAATCTACATGAAGGCAATCGGGGGCTGTGGACTAGGTCCTATGATGGATAGGTATAACGTGGAGTTGAAGGATCCTTTTAACTATCAAGCTCGTGCAGCAGTTGGACTTCCTCAGAACTGGTTAGTTACATGTTCTCTTATGTGCTTTATCCTTATACTTGGCATTGGACACAAGACGTATAGCAAATATAAAACTCTGCCATGACTTAAAATGACTGTTATAAAATGACTATTACAACATGGCACCATTTATTGTAATCTCAGAAGTTCATCTACCAGCTCTGATTGTTAGGCCAAATTTTTCTTCTCTTGGTACTATTTATATCTTTGCTTATTTACATACAAATACTCATGTGCCGTGGATTCACCAGGTATGATAAATCTATACAGAATGTGGACTTGAAGTGCAGTAAGCCCCTTCATGAGGTATCAATGCGATGTTTTGAGGCTGTCCTATATGTGATATTTTACTATTTGTTTGGAATGTGATAATTCTGTGTTCATGTTGTCTTTTTTCCTAGTCTAAGTAAGGCGTTTGGGCAAATTTGGTGTGATACTGCCTGATGTGCCTAGTGCACTTTTTCCTTCTGCAGGTCTGTGATAGACTTGCAGTAGTTATTTCAACTGAAATGAAAGAGAGAACTTAAATGGAGACGAGAAAAAATGAAGATGGTTTTAGTGGGAAAGTTTGGTGAGTCCCAGTTCTGGACATAATATGTAGCAAAATTGTGACGTTCCAGGGGAATATACACTATGAATACGTATATTCCTGGACCCGTCACCATACAAGTCTACCTATGTAGACTTGTATGCCTTAGAATGTGGCAAGGGGTGCACATCTAAGTTAATTGTTTAACTTAGATAACCTTAGGATAAGGCCCTTTTCCACATGGCCTTATCCTATTGGGCAACCGCCACACGACCCCATCCTAGTGGTGCCACGTGGCATCCTATGTGGACCTAACTTATATTGGCTGGAACCCTAACCCTAGGCCTCCTTTCCAGCCCCAGCTCCCGAGACTCATCTCCACGACTCAAAACCTCGCTTTGAGTATCGCTTATGGTGGCATAGAGTGGTGTAGCACCGAGGGTAGAGTCGCTCTTGGAAGGAGAGCAGCTTCACTTGATTGGGAGATCATGGAGACGCCTCGTTTGGAGGGAGTGCTTCAGAGCAGTGCACGAGGGTAGTAGTCATAGTAGTTCATCCGGAATTAGCATTCCGCATGAGTTAGTATCTTGTATCTAGGTAGAGCCATCCTAGAACCCTCATGCATCATCTTGAACCCTAATCAAGGAACCCTAACCGTAAGTTAGATTTGTATGATTAGGTTAAGATGTTCTTATGATTATTCTCATGATGTGATGATTATGTGATGATGGTTGATCATGTTTGCTCCTCTTGTGTTGGGAAGGGGGGTAGAGACCTAGAGCCATATGTAGTATGCTCCTAGATTAGATCCCTTAGTTCCTATTAGTTGCGCCTCAGGCATAGGAGCCCACCAAAGCTATTGAGGCTATGATGTGACTCAGCACACCACATAACGGGCTAGAGGGAATGTGGAGGGGAGGATCCCCGCCAAGTGGGGGCTACGGGGATCCCATAGTGGGCTAGACTTATGGTCGGTCACTTCGTGGGCCGAGCATGGGTCCGACACCTCCTGGGGCAATGGTGTCGCCCTGCCTCTCGAGAGTTGCAAGTGTCGGCTTGGCTCTCGTTTTGGGGGGTTAAGTCGGGTACGAATCGTGTGTCGTCACGATTCTCTAGCCGCCCACGGAACCTCTAGACCCTGGGAAGGGGAGATACAACCCTTCCCCGCCTCGCCGGACCAGGAGATGCAACCGAGTAGCCCCGATGGGTGATGCCATGGGATTGCGTGATCCCGAAGGCTAGAGTCACGCCGAGCCTGATTTAGCCCATCCGCAAAGTATGCACCGAGGGGCGGATGGAGTGGTCAACCCTAGCCATTGTCTTATGCCAGCCCTCGCCATTGCCATGACTCGGTCTGCTTTATCTTGAGGCCTAGCCGGTCAGTCATCCTCCTTACGAGTCTGAGCCTGGGTATGAGCTATTATGTTTTACGGTTTATGATTATCATCTTTGCACTTGTGGATGTGTGATGACTACACCATAGGGGCCCTTAGGGGAAGGGCGCGCAAGACACCTTCGTGTCCCCTCCCCACACTAGGACCACCCCAGAGTGCGGGGTAGACGAAGGGCCTGTGCGGTTGTTGAGCCGGACGGGGGATTTCCGAAAGAGTACTACCGAAGACCGTATATTTAGCGGGAGGAGCCACAAATGGTATCAGAGCGATGTTCTTGGTTGACCAGGAACTAGCACTGACCATAACCATGAAAGTCGTCTAACAAGCCTATAGGGGTGTGAAATAAAAATTTCCACCATCGAACCTCGAAAATAGGGGAAAATTTTTTCTCCTAGGTAGCGGGTCCGAAATTAGGTTAAGTGTTAGATGAAGAAATGAATGAGTCAAATTCACCTTCTAGTAAATTTGAAGTGAAAATTATGCATCTGCATCAAATTTCACCTAAAATGGGTCGAAGAATTATGCCAATCGGAGACCTGAGTGAAAAATGGCGCAAATCCATAATTAATACTTCAAACTATTAGGAAATTTGAAAATTCTAAGGTATAATACGAAATTAAGTATGTATACTAGTAATTAAATATATATTAATAATTAGGGTACATTGGTGTAATTAATAGGGGGGCTAATGAGTAGGCCTATTAATAGTAGGAGAATATTCCCAGGGACCCTCCCTTTTAAATATCCCTGACACCTCATTTTCCCTCCAACCTTTTCCTCCACCATATCTCTCTTGCTTACCCTTACGTCATCCATTTTCTACACCGTTAAGTATGGCTCGAACCAAACAGACAGCCAGGAAGTTCGGCGAGAGACCCACGATCCCGATGGCGCAAGCAGCAGTGGGTCAGCACACCAAGCAGATCCCACCTCACCTTCGACCCAAGCCTGGTGAAGAGGTGGAAGAAGGAGGAGGAGACGACGAGGAAGAACAGGAGGAGGAAGACAACGAAGTCGACGGGGAATCTTCAAACCCCGACGCAAGACCACCTTATCCTAAGTGGCCCAAGCCACCTAAGGTGGTCAAGAAGCAGAAGGCGGGCGAGCGACCGTTCGCCCTGCGGGAGGAGCGCCTATTCAGACGCCGCCTCAAGGCGTACGAAGAATACCTCCGTCGTTGGACGAGGTATAACGACTGGTACTGCCGCCAAAATGTCCAGCGCTACGTGGAGGGGGGCCGACCCAGCAAGAACCAGCCCAAGCCGCCGCCTCCACGACTAGAGAAGCCCAAGAAGGTCCATCACGGACCAAACTCTAGGCATGCCCGAGTTTTTCGGGAGATTAGGCACTTTCAACAGTGCACTAATCTCCTGATTAGGAAGGCACCTTTCGAGCGGCTCATGCGAGAGGTGATGCAGGACTTCGTCACCGATTACAGGGTGACGTCGCTCACGGCAAGAGTGTTGCAGGTAGCTGCGGAGGCTGAGCTCACCCAACTGTTCGAGGAAGGAAACCTCTGCGCGATCCACGCGAAGAGGGTAACGGTGATGCCCAAGGATCTACACTTGGCGCGCCGTATCCGCAAGGAATACCCTTGAGGATACAAATTTTGTATAAATTAATGTAATTGATAAATTTTCCCCTATAAATATAAATATAAAATTTTGTTTGTAAATTGACTTTGATTTTTGTATGAAGATGTGCTTAAGTAGTTCAAATTCTAGTTTAGTTTTGGCCATCATAATTGAAATGTTCAAATAGATTAAATTAGTAAAATACCCTAACTAAATTAATTAAATTTCTGAGCAAAAATCTGAAATCGGGTTGCACCGCGCAAACCCTGTCTGCGACGCAGAGCTCATTTTTGCGGAGCAACCGGGGTTTCGCCCATTTTTGCCCAATTTGACCAATTTTCATCCAACAAACTGCCATGTAGTGTTTCTTGCTTTGTTTTGCTTAGATTTGCACTTCATGATAGCTCATTTGGACATCCATAGCCATAGAACAAAAGTTTTTCCCATCAAGAACCCTTGTGCACGGAACCCGAGGCATCCCTAGTCTATAAAAGGGGGCCTCATTTGTCATTTTCTCCCCATCAAAACTGCTCTTAGCACTTCAGGCGATTTTCCAGCTCTCTACTCATCTTCACAAGCCATTTTTCATAGCTATCTCTGCTCAATGGCGCCATCAAGCTTTGTTAGATGGTACAATGAGGCCAATCACATCCGTGAATTCCCGGCTGAAGAAGCCTTCCATGTTTTTGATCATCTCTTTGATCTCCATGCCACTTTGACTAGAACTCCCTTCCTCTTCAAGAGATCCGTAGTCCTTCATGCTCTCGACTTCGCAAGAGGCCACCTCAGGGATGCACACTTGTCAGTAGTGGCGGCAACCGCACCAGAACTTCCGGCACCACAGATGGCAAGAGCATTGGAAGGAGGATCGGCGGCAAGAATCCTGCAGAACGTCGGCAAGGGGATAGGATTGAAGAATGTGAAGAACTTCTTCAAGTCCATGAGGGGGCACCGATGAAGAAAATTTGCTTTGTTAATTAAGTAATTGTATTGAAAAATACTCTCTTCATTCATTATCATGTACTTCTATATATATTAATTAATGTCTTATTATGATCTTGACTTGTAAGTGGAATTTTCATATGATTTCTTTTGCACCTAATTCAAATATAAATAAGCTTGATTAATGTCTAATCTAAATAACAAGTGTTGATGATTCCTTGCAGCAAGGAACTCAGGTGCAGGATCCCAAGACCAGTGCCGACAACACAATCGGGTACCAAGGAACTTGTTCGGGAGAGAACAAGAAGACATCGAGCAAGACATGTCACCTGAGGCAATCAACGCAAGGTTGACAGATGAGGAACCAGATGGAACAGCTGATCCATTGGGCAACACCACTGATGAATGCACAGGAATGTGGTCCTCTACCTCCACCTCCACCCTTTGTGCAAGGTGTTGACGAAGCCCCACAGCAGGAAGGGGAAGGTAATCAGGGGATTGTCAAGGACAGGAAAAGGAAAAGAAGAACCAGGAGCCCAACATTATCTAGCTCCAGCACATCAGATAGTTCTTCCAGTGAGGACAGCTCTAGCTCCGACAGTCAGTCCGACACACCTAGAGCAAGCAAAAGGGCAAGAAAGACAGATGATTACCAGAAAAAGGTGGATAGTGCTATGAGCAACGTATGGAAGACGAGGAAATTGGGCCAGTTCTCAGGGAAAGACAGGTCAGGCATGGAAGCTGAGGCTTGGCTTGATGAAATGGAAGAATTTGGCAACTCTTATGGCATGAAATATAAGGACATAGGGAAAGTTGCTACAGCTAACCTCATTGGACCAGCAAGGATTTGGTGGAAAGGCTATGCGAAATCTAACAAGCTGAGAAGGAACAATTGCAGATTCAAGACTTTCAGCAAAGCTTTTCACAAGCACTATGTGCCAAGATCGCATACTAGCAGGCAGATCCAGCAGTTCTACAGATTGAACCAGGGTACCTTGTCAGTAGCAAAGTATACAGAGGAATTCATGCGACTCAGGCTCCATGTTCCCGGAGTCTCGGAAAGGCAAGCGGT
This sequence comes from Isoetes taiwanensis, assembly GCA_021234155.1. Classification (NCBI taxonomy): domain Eukaryota; kingdom Viridiplantae; phylum Streptophyta; class Lycopodiopsida; order Isoetales; family Isoetaceae; genus Isoetes; species Isoetes taiwanensis. The sequence goes on from JAJEKV010000040.1 coordinate 9,185,755, forward strand.
TGATACCTACATTGAGGGGTTGAACAGCAATATCAAAAGGCTTGTTCGAGCAATCAACCCAAGGTCAGTTGCAGAGGCCGAAGATAAAGCTATAAGTTTGGAGGAAGCACCAAAGAACCCCAAATGAGAAACAAGTTACCCTTCGGGGGTAAGGCTTCGTGGCGCATCAGGGGCAATATCGAGTAAGCAACCAGCCAGCTACACCATCAGAGGCCAAAGCAGAAGGTAAGGGTCGAGTGAAGCCTTTGGGGACCGTGAAGTCGCCAGAATGCATCGGGGGGCGGCACTAAAGCCGCCTTCTAGACAGACAATAAGAAGGAGAAGAGACAGAATGTATCAAGAAGAAGCTATGTTTTAGGTGCTTCCAGCCAGGGCACCGAACACATGATTGTCCATTCGGCCATGCGAAAGTGCTTTGGCGTGAGCTTGGGGATTGGGATTCTCCAACAGAAGTGTTAGTTCTGCGCCTCCCCGGTTCAGACTATTCATGCATAACGACGGACCAGGTCAAGCTCAAGGATCCACAGACAGAGCACGGGTCAGCCGGTCCAAAACCCAGCCAGAAGACCAAGGCAGCTGACCACGCACAAAAGCTCAAGGTCTGGCCAACAAGAGGCGCCCGCCGGACAAGTGATGGTCTGTCACCGCCAAGGCCGGCGTAAGCCGAGATTCTAGGCATTTCAAGAGGCACCGGCCAACATTCCTCGGAAAATCGTGCCTTCTTTCGTGAGTCGGCACCGATCATCGGTCGAGTATCTATATTGGGCCCAAGGCCATTGTACTATATATATGAGTAGAGCTAGCACAAGAGTTTAGATGAGTTTTGAGTCTTGTCTCTCTTCAGTCTTCTCTCGATTGCGAGAGCTCATGTATGTTCATCATTTGATATCAAGGAAGCTTATCATTTTCCTCTCACTGTTCTCTTTTGTTCTGTTTTCTTCTTCTAGTTCTTTTCTTGCAAATCCCGCGTGACATAGTCCCCCGGATTCTCCTGTTAGATCCAAGGGTCCTCACAGAGGGCTGTCTTGCAGGAGTTCCCGAACCCAGACCCCAAACAAGAAGCGGATGAAGACGACGACCATCATGAGGCCCAGGATTTCATAGATGGTGAGTGCTATATATGTGCAAACATTGAGTCAGGTGATATTGAAAATCAGTCGACAGTCATTGCGGCTGATGGCATCATAGATAGTAATCCATATGTAGTCTTCATAGATACAGGTAGCTCTCACAATTTTGCATCTCCTAGGTTGGCTGCCCTAATGAAGAACAAGGTATTGAAATCTAAGCCAAGGCCAGTCAGCATGGCCAATGGTGCTATCCGTCACACTAAGGGGAGGAGGATCACATTTGATATAGACCTTAGTGGAAGTAAGTGGCCAATGGGGGCAGAAGTCATGGATATCGGAAAGTATGATCTTATAGTGGGAATGGAATTCTTGAAGTCAGCCAAATCCATGATCGACTGTGACCGCAATGAAGTCGCCATGACAGCACCGGACGGCAACAAATTTATAGTGAAAGGTAAGAAGGTAGCTTCTCCCATGCAGTGTATTTCTTTGAAGCAGCTAAGGAAGAGCATAGAAAGGAATAAGGTGGATTACATCTTGAGGTTGGAATCAATTGAGCCAAGCAAACATGATGGAAGTGATCAAAAGGGGAATCAGTTGCCCAAGCAGATAGGGCTTATTTCAGAGTTTAAGGATGTATTCCCGGATGAAATCCGGCAGCTACCACCTTATAGGGGTGTGGAATGTGAGATCACATTAGCTCCAGATGCGAAGCCTACCAGTAAGGCGCCGTATAGAATGAGCACCCCGGAATTGATTGAGCTCAAGAAGCAGCTCTAGGAATTGCTTGAGCTTGGTTTTATTAGAGCAAGTGTGTCTCCTTTTGGAGCACCTATACTCTTCGTGAAGAAGAAAGATGGGAGCTTAAGAATGTGCATAGACTATCGCCAGCTCAACAAGCAGACGATAAAGAATAAGTATGCATTGCCAAGGGCAGATGATTTAATGGACCAGCTCCAAGGAGCAAAGGTATTCTCTAAAATTGATTTGAGGTCAGGGTACCATCAGATAAGAATAAAAGAACAGGATATCCATAAGACCGCCTTTAGAACGCGGTATGGTCACTTTGAGTTTACAGTAATGCCCTTTGGGTTGTCGAATGCTCCAGCAACTTTCATGCGCCTCATGAACGACATCTTCAGGGATTTCTTGGATGAGTTTGTTATTGTTTTCTTCGACAACATTCTAGTCTACAGCAAGTCCATTGAAGAGCATTGTCAGCATTTGAGGAAAGTGTTGGAGAAGTTGAGACGTCATCGGTTGTATGGGAAGCTCTCCAAGTGCCATTTTGCAACAGGTCGAGTGGAATACTTGGGGCATGTGGTAACATCCGAGGGAATTTCTACAGATCCATCTAAGATTAAGGCAATAGTTGATTGGCCAGCTCCAAGGAATGTGGCAGAAGTAAGAAGCTTTCTCGGGTTGGCGGCATATTACAGAAAGTTCATGAAGGACTTTGCTAAGTGGGCGTCCCCTTTGTCGGACCTCACCAAGGCCAAGAAGATTAAGGATTGGACTAACCATTGGTTAGAGAAAGTCCAAGCTTCCTTTGAGAAGCTTAAGGAGGCCTTAACAACAGCTCCAGTGCTTGTTCTCCCAGATCCGAGTAAAGATATTGGTAGCAACGGATGCAAGCAAGATAGCAACAGGGGCAGTCTTGATGCAAGAAGGAAGGGTAGTCGCCTACGACTCGAAGAAGATGAACGACGCCGAGCAACGCTACCCAACCCATGATCAGGAGCTGCTAGCCATTGTCAGGGCATTAAGGATATGGAGGCATTATTTGCTGGGAAGGAAGTTTCAGTTAGATACTGATCACCAGAGCCTTCAGTATCTTTTCACCCAGCCACTCCTCAACCTAAGGCAAAGGAGGTGGATGGAATTCCTTGAGGAGTATGATTTTGATATAGTGTATAAGCCAGGCAAGCTTAATGTTGTGGCAGATGCTCTCTCCAGGAGACCGTTTGAGACAAGGACGCATTGTAATGTGATTTCCACTCTTTCGAGTGAGTTGGCAAGAAGATTGAGGAGACCTTGCCAGTGGATGAAGAATTCAAGGAGGTATGGGAAAGCCTCTCGAGGGAAGCTAGAACAGATAAAGAACGGGAAGCCTTCAAGCATTATAAGAAGGAAGGCAACCTATTGTATCATAAACATAAGTTGTGTGTGCCCGAATCATCAGGGGTAAGGAAGCTAATTCTTCATGACACACACAACAACCCAATAGCAGGGCATGCGGGCTTCATGAAGACCTATTTCAAGAATCGAAGTAGTTATTTCTGGCCAGGAATGAAGAGGCAGATAGCTAGATATATTCGAGATTGCCAGTTGTGTCAGCAGACCAAAGCGGAGTAGCTTCGGATTCCAGGTGCCTTAGAGCCATTGGGAGTGCCAAATGCTAAATGGGAGGTCATAAGTATGGATTTTATCACAGGACTCCCTAGAACTCTTCGAGGCAAGGATGCATTGATGGTTGTCGTAGACAAGTTATCTAAGATGGCACATTTTGTGCCTTGCAAGACTACGGACACCGCATTAGATACTGCCAAGTTATTTGTAAAGGAGATTTTTAGACTCCATGGCATGCCTCGGGAGATAATATCTGACAGAGATTCTAAGTTTATGAGTGCTTTTTGGCAGGACCTCTTTAGCACCATTCAGACGAAGCTCTCCATGAGCACGGCATATCATCCCCAAATAGATGGTCAGACGGAGAGGACGAATCGAATCATTGAAGATATACTTCGAAGCTATGTGTGGAATAAGCAATCCAAGTGGGATGAGTACATCCACTTGGTGGAATTCGCCTACAATAGTGCCAAACAGGAGTCGTCCCATATGTCTCCTTTCATGGTAAACTACGGGTACCAGTGCCTAACCCCGGATACGTGGCACAATCCTGTGTCGAAGGTTGAAGTATCCCAGCAGATGTTAGGAGATATGCAGCAGCTGGTGGAAGAAGTAAGGGGTTACTTATTGGCAGCAAGAAGTCGGCAGAAGAGTGTGGCCGACAGGCACAGGACCGTAAGAGAGTTTAAGGTAGGCGATAGCGTGTGGTTGAAGATCAAGGTTAAGCAAGCTAAGCTTCGGATTGGGAGTTGCAAGAAGCTTGCCCCTAGGTGGGCTGGTCCGTTCAAGATTTTGGAGAGAGTGGGCTCCCAAGCCTACAAGTTGGATCTTCCGGCCCATCTTAAAGTTCACAAGGTCTTCCACGTAAGTTTATTAAAAAGGCACAATCCTAACCCTGAGGAGGTCTTGGATACTCCAACTTTGTTGGAAATGACGGAGGAGCAAGTGGAAATTGTGCCCGAATTACTTCTTGATAAGTCATTCAAGAAGACGAGGAGGTCTCAGTTCCTCCAGTATTTGGTCAAGTGGAAGCACTTGCCCGTGGAAGACGCGACATGGGTATTGAAGCAAGATTTGGAGAAGCAATACCCAGAGTTTATGAAGGAGTTTGATGGGCGAGTCGTCTCCGACTTGGTCGACCCCGACTTGCCAGGAGGTTAGCTAGTATGTTTGTTAGTTAGCCTTAAGCCTGGCTCATGCATTCTAGTTAGTAGGGTGCATGTGCCAGAACCTTGGATCGTGTGGGCGATGATGGGATACGCCTTTAGGGCATTCTCTAGGCCACACGCACCAAGAGGTGCGCATGACCATTAGGGTCATGTGAGTGAGGATTGAGGCATGGTGGGCGATGATGGGACATCGATCGGATGATCTCTATGCCACGATGCGGGGCACGCACACCTGGCCGTAGGAGGGTCATGGTGAAATTCGAGTGATCATGCGCGATGATGGGATCGTGAGACGTTCCCTAGCTTGAAACCCTCGGGGGCATGATGCACTGGGGTGTACTCGATCTGGGCGATCGTGTACGAGGTAGCACTTGATCATGGGCGATGATAGGATCGTCTTAAATGGTCCTTAGCTCAAATCCGAAAGGGCCATGATCTTGTGCAAGGTAGTAGGGTAACCTTGAGCTAGTAATTGGGCTCAAGGAGGTAGGTAAGGGGGGTGGTCCCCTAAAACCACAAATTTATTAATTAAACTAACGTAATGTGCTCCTTGTGCGGGCAAGTAAGAGGCGGGCATCGAGGAGGGGCGCATTACGAGAGGATAGGGGAGCCATAATTTAGATTATGAACCCTAATAACTCTTATAGTACTATTTCCTAATTATTATAAGAAGTAACTTGTTAAGGCTATATAATTTTGTATAAGTACAAATATAGCCTAAATTTTGACAATTAACTTTAATAGGAAGTTGACCGTTTAAATTGATTTAAAGTGTATGTTATGTTGTTTTTGCAGGCATAAGGTACGTTAGTCACCTTAGTGCAATGCTGAGGACAGCATTGTCCTAAGGGGCGGAGAATGTGACGTTCCAGGGGAATATACGCTATGAATACGTATATTCCTAGACCCTTCACCATACAAGTCTACCTATGTAGACTTGTATGCCTTAGAATGTGGCAAGGGGTGCACATCTAAGTTAATTGTTTAACTTAGATAACCTTAGGATAAGGCCCTTTTCCACATGGCCTTATCCTATTGGGCAACCGCCACACGGCCCCATCCTAGTGGTGCCATGTGGCATCCTATGTGGACCTAACTTATATTGGCTGGAACCCTAACCCTAGGCCTCTTTCCAGCCCTAGCTCTCAGAGACTCATCTACGCACTCGAAACCTCGTTTCGAGTATCGTTTGCGGTGGCATAGAGTGGTGTAGCAGCCCCATGAGGGTAGAGTCGTTCTTGGAAGGAGAGCAGCTTCACTTGATTGGGAGATCATGGAGACGCCCGGGTTTGGAGGGAGTGCTTCAGGAGCAGGTATGTAGGGTAGTAGTCATAGTAGTTCATCTGGAATTAGCATTCCAGATGAGTTAGTATCTTGTATCTAGGGTAGAGCCATCCTAGAACCCTCATGCATCATCTTGAACCCTAATCAAGGAACCCTAACTGTAAGTTAGATTTGTATGATTAGGTTAAGATGTTCTTATGATTATTCTCATGATGTGATGATTATGTGATGATGGTTGATCATGTTTGCTCCTCTTGTATTGGGAAGGGGGGTAGAGACCTAGAGCCATATGTAGTATGCTCCTAGATTAGATCCCTTAGTTCCTATTAGTTGCGGCTCAGGCATAGGAGCCCACCGTGCTATTGAGGCTATGATGTGACTCAGCACCACATAACGGGGCTAGAGGGAATGTGGAGGGAGGATCCCTGCCAAGTGGGGGCTACGGGGGATCCCATAGTGGGCTAGACTTATGGTCGGTCACTTCGCAGGGGCGAGCATGGGTCCCACACCTCCCCGGGCAATGGTGTCATGCCGCCTCTCGAGAGTTGCAAGTGTCGGCTTGGCTCTCGTTTTGGGGGGTTAAGTCGGGTACGAATCGTGTGTCGTCACGATTCTCTAGCCGCCCACGGAACCTCTAGACCCTGGGAAGGGGAGATGCAACCCTTCCTGCCTCGTCGGACCAGGGAGATGCAACCTGGAGTAGTCCCGATGGGTGATGCCATGGGATTGCATATCCGGAAGGCTAGAGTCACGCCAGAGCCTGATTTAGCCCATCTGCAAAGTATGCACAGGATGGGCGGATGAAGTGGTCAACCCTAGCCATTGTCTTATGCCAGCCCTCGCCATTGCCATGACTCGGTCTGCTCTATCTTGAGGCCTAGCCGGTCAGTCATCCTCCTTACGAGTCTGAGCCTGGGTAGGAGCTATTATGTTTTACGATTTATGATTATCATCTTTGCACTTGTGGATGTGTGATGACTACCCTTCGAGGTAGTATTTATATGTTTGATGTTAGTGCTGACGTGTTTATTGCTTCCGCTGTTATAGGAGCCCATAGGGGAAGGGCGTGCAAGACACCTTCGTGTCCCCTCCTCGCACTAGGACCACCCCAGAGTGCGGGGTAGACGAAGGGCCTGTGCGGTTGTTGAGCCGGGCGGGGGATTTCCTGCCGAGTGTACGGCCGAGCGCCGTATATTTAGCAGGGAGCGTCACAAAAATAACAGGGGATTGCAAGGGGATTTGATATGGATATAATTCATGAAACCATAGACCATATCCCTAAAACAATTCAATGGTTATTATAAACAAAAAAAACATAGATTTAAGATAAAAATTAGTCACGTTAGCTCACCGGTTAGATTGGTTAAAGTAGTCTTATTAGAACATTGAGTTATTTTGGTAGAGGTTCGAGCTCCCGTATTTCATATTCTAAAACCTTAAGCGAAGCCGTATAGAGGCTCGATATACCATCAAAACCTTAGGCAAACTCCTATTTGACATCTCAAAATCATAGGCGCCCCCAATCATAAATGAGCATAAGTGAAACGAGAGGTGTCCAGAGGCTCCAACATACAGTCTCAGCCGTAGGATTGACAGATCCGACGACTGTGGGAGTCCAGAGTGCACCACGTTTAGAATCCACATTATATAGAAATGTTCTGGCACTTCAGTGTCTAGGATGTTGAAAAGAGAGATGTCGAAATAGTTGACTAACTAATGGATGGGTTGTTGAAAAAGTTCATCTTGAAATACTTTTCCCAAACTCTTTGTCATGGGCAAAGGTATGTTTATAGTACTTGGGTTCTAAACTGACGACAAGTTGTTAAAGATAAAGTTCGCGGCGGCCTGCGATAAATTTCTTGTATGTAATTATTTACATTCCGGCAATGAAATAATTTGAAGTGTGTTGGAAACAATTTGAGCTAGTTCTTTAACATTTTAACTTTTGGAATTGTATAAACTCTTGCAATACCCGCATATGTTGACTTTTAAAAGCCATCATAGACTTAAGTAGAGAAAGAACAATCATGCAACTCCTTTATGCATAAAAAGCATAAGGGCAGATTCAAAATCAGGCATGTCCATTGCCACCTCATTTAATAAACCAACGGATGTGCCATCTGGTCTGATCCCATTGTTTCAGCTGGATGTACAACTGATTGTTTTGTGGTGGAAAATCCATCTTGCAAGCCAAAAAAAAATAGTTTGTGGTGGAAAATCCATCATGGAAGCGCAAAAAATTGTCGTATCTCTTGCTAGATAAACAACTATTAATCTCTCTCCTATGCCTTGGTGTCGGGTTATTTATGGAAGATGTGAAGTTAGAATGATATAATATTGGTGTTATAATATTAGTGTTAAGGTAAGGAACGTAAATGTTGCCTACCCCCATTTTCTGACTTCTAAGCAAATCACGTGTTGCCACATGTCCTATATTCTTTCCCAGAATGTTGCCCTTTCTACTTGCATTCTTGTTTTAGGCTACATTTTGTTGCACATTCTAGTTTTAGGTGACATTCTTTCAATCATACTCGTTCATACTTAACAGCATCTACATCAAAATTTACGTCACAATTGCTCAAAAAATTAGACCACCATTGATGTACGTTCATAAGTTTGCAAGACTTTCAAAAACTTGTTGATTTCAAAAAGCCTTGACTCATTAGAGTTTGCAACTGTTTAGATAGCCTTTTGATTTCAAAACATTACAATCCAAACCATCCCAACTAAAAGCACGGGGTCAATTTTGAGCATTTTACCTATTAAGAATTAGAATTAAGGCAGCAATGCTCCAGAAAGAAGAGCATGTAAGAAAAACACCCACCTGTACAAACAAGGTGGTTCCTCGTCGGCCTTGGCTCCAGAGTGTATTTGGCCACCAAAATAGAGCAAGCAGAGATCCAGGGAAACATCCAGAGTGAAACTAGGAGCCGAATCCATGCCTAAACACTCCAACTTAATTAACTTAGAACCACATTGAGACTCAAAATAAAAAGGACTAAAAACTAAATAAATCCTTGTGTTCTTGCCAATTGCACCTTCCAAAAACACAAGAAATGCCACCTCATACATAAAATATGCACAGATTAGTATTATTTAGCAAGATCTACATACAAGAGTCGAACCATGTAGCAATATTTACCAAAATCCGGTTGAAAACTCGCTGGTTAGCGTCTTAAGGTTAGAAATCCATCGAATCTTGTTCTAGCACTATAGCTAGACAAGAAAATGAAAAGGCAGAGTTGAAGGCAAAATTGTTTGAAAAATAAGCTATTATCAAGCTTAACAAAATGCAACACCTTAGATTAAACCTTCAAATATGTAAGTGCCACTATAGAAGGATGAAAACGACATGGCACAGCATGAAGGTGCTCGTTGGATCTACAGAAGGAAGGAAGGAAGGAAGGAAGGAAGGAAGGAGCAAAATGTGACGTCAGAAAATGGGGGTAGGGCAACATTCACGTTGTGCTCACTTTAGGTGACATTCCCAGGAGTCAAAAGTGCCTACATCTAACAACGTTGGCGCTTTTTCCTCTCTGAAATGTCACCTGAACATAAAGAAATGTGACATATATTTGAAAAAACCAAAACATATAGACCACTCTTTACCAAAATCGAAATAGGCCTACCTATAAATATCATCAAGAAGTCCTAGTAGCTTTCTGAACAAAGGCAATACATTAAAATATACTCAATCCATGGTTGAGAATCGCCACATAGGAAAAAAAAGCTCCTCTCAAAATCCACAAAAAACTATGGAAATACAGATGGCCTTACAAAACTCTTGTCTGAGGAGATCAGAAGAAGCAAGAATTGTCCCTGCTTGTACAACTAGTTGAGCAGGAGAATATAGAGCTTCCATAAGTTAAAAACTAAAGAGCATATTGCAGGCATTAGAAATCGCATCGATCCGAGCCCTCGGATTGCCATTCTGGGAAGAGACGAGCTACTATATAAGGCCACTTCCCCTTTGGGACCGGTTATCGGCATCTTCTCATAGCAGCTCTTCTTCCATTCTCGTTGCTTCAATGGCTCTTCGACCAATGGATTTCCTCTCAAGCTTCTCTTCCGGCTTCTGTCTCCACGTCCTCACCACCGGCATCTTCCTCGCGAGTTTTCTTATCCTTCTTTGGAAGGTACGCCTTCTTCTTTTCCTGCTCTTTATGTCTGGAATTTCTCACCCTTAGTCTTGTAGATCTCTTTGTTCTATTGTTTCTCTTGCTCGCATGGCTTGTTTGTGCATTCGCATGTTGAATCCTTGGCATGGGCTATTCGATCTTTGCAAGACGGTCTACAGTTTCGGTGTAATCATAGTTTAAGTTTTGGATTCGGTGTTTCGCATTGTTATGGTATAATGGTTTCATTTGTTTGGGTTTATTGGTTGCTCTCTGTTGGGTGTTTGCCACACGGTTCTTGTTCAATTTTCTGGTTTTACCCTTGCTCATCTTCTTTGGTTCAGTTTCTCCCTCTCTAACACATTTGCGGCTTGAGCCTGTCAGTGGATCCCGGCGTCAGTCATGCTGGCTCTTAGTTCACATTCTATAGTTTGCCCCATATGCTGCTTTGTGTTTCCTCAGTCCTACCGGGTTGGTTGCTCTCAGGCCCGACTGCATCTTCCGCTCTCTTATCCAAGCTCTTCGCTTGTCTTGTTGAACCTTAGCCTGCGCTCCCAGAGTTTTCTTTTCACTCCTTCTATTTGTCATTTGCCCTGCCGGTATCCGTTTCTCTTTATTTCAGTTTCAGTTAGCACAACCTCTGCTCGTCCATGTTGCCATTTGTCTATTTCCTCCTTCATGCCGATTTTCTCCCCCGTTGGCGGAATTGGAGTTTTCGGCACCTTCATGGGAGGGTGGGCACTGTCTTCGGATCCACCACCCATTGGCATGCAGGTGCTGAGACCGGCCATGACAACGGCCATGACAACGGCCAGATTGCTATGACAACTTACCATCTTTACACATCCCATTTGGACGCCTTGCACCCATCGGCTCGCAATGCCTTACAGATTGAACGGGCGGACATTGACTGGCCTACGGAGTTCTTCCGGGCGCTTCGCCTTTACGCATCCTTTTCTCCTTCTGTCCGTCGGGTGTTCCGCTCATATAAACTTGTCGACCCGGCTCATGCTCGTTTCTTGAGGGACGTCATTCTACGATGGGAGTTTTCGTCCTTACGCCCCATTCAGTTGCGCGAATTTTTTCTCATCATGACTGAGTATCCCCCGCAATTTCTTCCCACTTATCCGGCGATTTCTTTGGGGTTAATAGCGTGATTGTCCCTGCCTCTGGGCGGCGGTTTTTTGCTCTGTGCCTTGGCATCATCTATATGTCGACACCCTCTGCTGAATAATATGGAATAAAGCACTTATTTTATGTCTCTTTTCATGTTTTTAGATCCTAAACATTCAAATGACGTGGTTTTATTGCGAGTTCCTAGGTGTTTGCTTCTCATTTCTCTTTTTTCCATGAGGGGGTTGACTATTTATCTGTTGTTGTTATCATGTATGAGGCACCTAGGGGATCTTCTAATAGGATGGTGGTTCTTGACTCGGATATGTATATCTTTTCATGTGTTAATTTTTTACATTTTTCGTTATAGTTGACAATGTGGTTTCTCTATATGTGGCATTATCTTACGAATTCTATGCTTTCCCATGGTTGTTTCGGACTTTTTATGATAAGCATCCTTTGAAATTGCGTTTTTATCTTGGAATTCGATGCACCACACTATTTCAACGTTTTTATGCACTATCAGGGTTGCTTTTTCTTGTTTATGTTATTGCCTGTATTTTGCTTCGATTCAATCTTGTGGCTTATGTTGTAATTTCCTTGGGATGTTGTTATCTATATGAGCCGTTATTTTTTCATATTTTATACGAGGCATTACCATGGTTTCATTTCCTTTTTCATGTTATTGCCTATATCGTGTTTTCGATTCTGCCACCTATGTAGCTTTGTGATTTATTGTCGACCATATGCCATGTTGCACTTTGTCTTTTTCACGTCTATGCATCTTACACACCATGTTGGCTTTTCCTCTTAATCTTATTGCCTCGGTTATTCATCATTATTTATTATTTTTCATCATTATTGATCACTTGGGGGGTTTGCATGGATGTGGGCCTCATTTTATTCACTATATGCATTAACACGGTTTGTCTCCCTTCTCGTGTTTAAACGTTGTCTTTTCCCTGTTTTATGCATACGGGACATTCTCAGGGTTTCATTTTCCTTTTGTCATATTATTGTCTATGAGGTGTTTTTGATTCTGCTGCTTATAGAGCTCTTTTGTCCGCCATATGCACGGTTGCATTTTGTCTTTTTGACGTTTATGCATCTTACACACTCTCTTGTTGTCGTTCTCGTTGGCATGCCAGTGCGCCTTCTTGGACTCGTCATCATGGGGGGCTTGACTTGTTATTGTCGGGGCGACCTCTTTCTCCGTCTTGTGGCTGGCATGCCCTTCTTACCATTGTTTTTGTTCTCTAATGTACTTCCTTTTTTCAGGTCACTGAGCTGATGCCTCCATAGCGAGCACTTCCAGCTCTTCTCCCTCGAGTTCGCTTTCTCCCCCACAGCTCGCTCGCGCTGCTGCTTCTCGTCGTCAACGCGAAGCTTCCCTCTCACTTGAACCGGACTCTTTGGACCCCAGTTCACTATCTCCCCCTGCCTCTCCTGCTTCCGCTTCGTCTATTTTCTCTTTTTGGTCCCCCTCAGCCTTTGCTGCCCCTTTCTCTTCTCTCGCCGGTGCCGCCGCTCCTTCTTCTCCCACTCAGATGGCTCCTCTTTTCTCTTCTCTGCCGCACGCATCTTCCGCCTCGGCCATGCCCGTTCCTTCCGCTCCAGTTTCTCCTGAGTATACCCAATTATTGCATGAGCTTCAACAGCAACGGGCCACACTCCAGGCACTCCAGACATCGATGACCCAGCAGTTGTCAGTTCAGACTCAACTTGAGCATCTCCAATAGGACATTCGAGAACGGGTCGCTCACCCTACACCTTTGTGACGCTCCCTGAATATATACGGCGCTCCGGACGTATACATACAGGGACTTCCCCCTCCCATGGCAATCAACTCACCATGAGCAGGGCCCTCCGTCTAACTCGGACCGTCCGTAGAGAGATGCCCGGGTGAAGGACACGGAGGTGTCATTCGGCCCACGCCTTCAATGGGACTCCTAAGTTGCGGAAGCGTGAATACATGTTGGCACACATCATAAATCATATCTAAATAACCACCACGAAGGGTGGCACATCCATCCAAGTACTAACGGCAAAGAATATGCATCTAATCCTAAGGGAAACACCCCAAACCCCAGGTTCTACCCCGGTTCAGACTCCTGTGAGGATGGACTGACGGCTCGGTCTCAAGAGATCAACAGACAGAGGTATAACCTGGCGTTGGCTGGCATAGAACAGTGGCTAGGGTTGTCCACTCCATCCGCCCCTCCTGTGCACACTTTGCAGATTAGTCGAATCATGCTACGGTGATGTTACATTCAAAAACATCCCCAGGATGGTTGGAACGGTGTTGGAATAAACGATAATGAGAGCTTAGCCACTCAAAGGTTCTAGATACCAATGAATTACTTAATGGTTATAAGCTGAGAGCATTTATTTGGTTTTGGGAATAAAAAGATGTGTGAAATATCGCATCCTCTTGATGGAAGAAAAGTAGGGGTAGGACGAATTTGGCGATTATACCTTTAGGGATAACCAAGAAGAGGGCAATACATAGGAATTCCAAGTCCCGATAAAATCAAGACGAGGTGTATTGATCAGAAGGGTTAAGATTATATAGAGCAGTAGTCCACATAATCGAAGAGTTACCCTACACGCGGTGACAATTTTAGGTACAGAAGTAGAAGCTGGAGAATCCGTTGCCTTGAGGCATAGACCCCTTAGAGGTTATGACTTTGAAACTCTTAAGAGTGTAAGGAACCGGATACTGTTATAGCGATTACTAACGAAGATCGAAACATTGGGTTTTCCTATTAAGAGACCAGGAGGTTTTAGTGCCTCCGCTTCATTATGAGGGAGCCAAAGGCGACAAGATTTGAAGTTGACACGATAACTTAAGAAATTAGGTTAATTGTGACTAAGCATGGTTAATATGGAGGACACAAAGGATCCTTAGTGAAAGAAGCCTTTAGAAAAGCTCTGCATGTGAGGTAATAGCCTTCGAAATTATGGCATAATCCCGTATGGGTGGTATCATAGTGTATGTACACGACGGGAATACCATAAGGCACTAAAGGGATGGTTGAAGTAGCTGGGGATTCTATCAAAAATGTAGGCGGCATATACAAGTCCAACATAAAGTTGGCCCCTGTCCATTTGGGAAGTAGGTGGCGAAGCCACATCATAAAGGTACATAGGCAATGGGTTTGTTCGAAAGAACTACCACGGTTATAGTTTAGCTAAGGTAGAGCAAAGCTCTAGCATTGTGGGATGTGGAGATATGTTTATTATGTACATTCCATGTACACATACAATAAACATCTTAGGGAGGTAATCTAGGTGGCGACACAAGGAGAGAAAGATGAGTGTACCCCAAAGTTACCGATGAAGGGTTTAGAGTATGCTCAGAATGAGTAAACAACATTCAATCTGTTGTAGGCTAAGGTATAATGTCGTAGTTGGCACTTGAAATAAATGTCAACGGCCACTAGAATGAAGCTTAAGATGAGGGGGTTGAATAGTATAATAGTACAATTCCAGGATAGGTAGCAAATAGCAGTTACTTGCTAGAAGTCCAAATGTGTCTTGCATAGATACCTAAGACTAGCTTTCCCACATGATCCATACCCGGATCAGGCAGAGGTGAACAACATGGTTTACATGGGGGTGCAAGTTAAAATATAGAGGACTCGAACATTGAGACAAGTCCGGGTTATATTAAACATAGGTAATTGTAGAAAGGCTTACAAAATACAAGGCAGGCGCCCTGATGAGTCCAGGTAACTTACGATTCCTACAAAGGTTCAGTCGCTCTTAGGCCATGACTATGGCTTAAATGAGGATGCCAAGTCATTTGGAATGCCACAACAACAGCATAACATCATGACAGAGAAATGTAATAACTAACATTTCTAGGATGCAGGACAACGTTGAATCATAACCCCAATGATAGGTGGGTTAACAATATAGGGAACATATAATAGCGGCTTAGAAGCCACAAGACGGTTAACGAAGGCATAAAGGAGTAAATGGATTGCTGACTCTACTGAATAAAGGTCACAGCCAAAGAATGAAATGTGTAGCTGTGGCAGGTGTAAGGGTCGGAATACTGAAAATCAATCATAGACTTAGAAAACATATTGAAGAAGAGAAGGAATAAAGGACGTGGATGTCTTAAGACAATATGGTGAATTGAATTCACGAAGGATGTTTTTTTATAGATAAATAGATAGATAGGTAGATAGCACCTATACTTCATGGCACATTCGCAGCGTCTATGAGGACATATGACGGATCCCCAGAGACTTGAACACAAGAGCTCTTAATAGGGGAGGTCTATCTTGAGAGGTCTTTGGATGGTACTATGCTCTATGATACTCACATAATTGCTTGGACATATGTAAGGTCATTTGCGGAACCTAAGGACGTTTAGGCACTAAAATAATGGTTGGAAATACTTTGCCTCAGCCATATCTAGATGATTAGTCAACAATGGTTGGATGCCATTGGTCCATTAGGGTGGAAGAACACCAAAAGAGGGTAGGCTGCTGTCAATTTGACGGCGTGTGGCGCAGATAATTAATCACAGCCATATAGGGGGTGAGGTTTGGCACAAAATAATACCAAAGTTTGTAACCGGGATTGATTTAGAATGAAGGTGTTAACACTATTGTAGGGGTCTAACACAAGCACTCATTACGTATTACAGGGTATGTATCGTGGTCTGGGGAAATTGTCCATAAAAAGAACATGACCATTGAGAAGAAGTAGTGAAGGGTGGTAGGATTAAAGCTACCCATGGTCTAGCTAGAAGGGTACTGCATGGCAGTCCCTAGTTGGTTGGGCGAGAAAAGATCCTTTCTCTGGGAAATGAGACGAGTCAAGGTTTAGACACTAGAGAGAGACAACGTTAATTATAATTATGTCTATAAAACATTACTTATATAACGTCGAATAAGGTCTAATATAAAGCATATGAATGTAGTATGGGTTGAATCGTGGCAAGGCCCGAAGAAATTGTGTTATCAAGGCATCTACCAAAGGAAAAATACAGGTCGAGGAACGCCGATAACTGGATATTATTATCGTCGCTTAAGGAATATCCAAGGATATAGCACATGGTGCTATCCTAGAGAGTTGCCCTGTCGTTATTAATTAAATTCCGGAATTAGTCCCACCAAATGAGTTGATGTTATCATACCAAGTTGGCCGGACTTGCTAGATTACATCGTTTCGGTTTATTCCTAAGGGATACTAGCTTTATATATGGTTATATGGCGAGAGAGCTTGCTCCGGTGGCTATGGCAAGAGAGCTTGCTCCGGCGGCTATGGCGAAGGAGCTTGCTCCGGTGGAGTTGTTGCCTCCACAACGTGGGTTACCAAAGGCAAACCTCTAATTTAAATATGGAATAGATACACTATAAATACTAGAAAAAGGATTATATCCCTTCAAGAAAGAAGTTGGCTTATTGGTAAAGGTGTTGGCTTGGGTGTTGAAGGTCAGGGGTTCAATCCCATGATGTACCTTTTGCTTAAAAGAATGTTTAACTAGACAAAACAGAATGTTAGATATAGATAGATAAGAGACAGAACATATATTATATGCTACATAAAGAGAGTTGGCAAAATGGAAAGAGTGTTGGGTTGGAAGAGGGAGGTCACTGGTTCGAAATGAAGTAAAACTTTTTACTTTACTTTTTTTTTTTTTTTTTTTTTTTTTTTAGGGCTGGGGGCAGCCCCTACCCTGACTCCGCCATCGACGCCAGAAACGCCCGGGTACCCCCTGCCCGCCAATTAGGGTTTCGCGCCTGCATTTTTTCCCGTTTTGGGTCGGCCAAAGGGTGTTCTAAGCTAATTCGGGTGTTCCGGACGCAATGGAAATAAAATCGCCGCAATCCGAGTTTCCTAAAGAAAGTTATGGCCTCCGAAAGAATGGGACTGCATTTTGCCAAGAACTCAACATAACTTCACCTTAAAATTTTGAATTTTTTTCTATTTATCTAGCTCAATCCTCACCTACTTAGGCCAAAGCTCATCCTACTTATGGATTTGGTGTACTTTCCCTACATTGGAGGTCTCCTACTATCTAAACGGTCTAACGAGTTAACATGGCCAGTGCTATGATCTGGTCCACCAAAATCATGGCTCTGATACCACTGCGACGCTCCCTGAATATATACGGCGCTCCGGACGTATACATACAGGGACTTCCCCCTCCCATGGCAATCAACTCACCATGAGCAGGGCCCTCCGTCTAACTCGGACCATCCGTAGAGAGATGCCCGGGTGAAGGACACGGAGGTGTCATTCGGCCCACGCCTTCAATGGGACTCCTAAGTTGCGGAAGCGTGAATACATGTTGGCACACAGCATAAATCATATATAAATAACCACCACGAAGGGTGGCACATCCATCCAAGTACTAACGGCAAAGAATATGCATCTAATCCTAAGGGAAACACCCCAAACCCCAGGTTCTACCCCGGTTCAGACTCCTGTGAGGATGGACTGACGGCTCGGTCTCAAGAGATCAACAGACAGAGGTATAACCTGGCGTTGGCTGGCATAGAACAGTGGCTAGGGTTGTCCACTCCATCCGCCCCTCCTGTGCACACTTTGCAGATGAGTCGAATCATGCTATGGCATCACTATAGCCTTCCGGAGATGCAGACTCAAGGCATCACCCTTCGAGCCTGCTCCAGGGTTCATGAAGCCCTAGTCCGAAGCCGAGGCGGTCGGGGAAGTGTCCCCTTCCGGGATCGCGGTGGTTCCATGGGTGAGCTAGAGAATACGTGCGCATCAGCGACCCCGCATCCATGCCCGACTTACTCACCCTAAATCTACTCAAAGTGCGGGGGTGCCCCATCACGGGTCACACCTGCGCACCCGGGGAGTGTCGGACCCATACCCGGCCCTCTCACGTGGCCCGGCTATCGCCTAGCCCAGCTGTAGGAGTCTCGGGGAGCCTTTATGTTAAGTGCAAGACCCCACCCCCACTTCTCCCTCTGCGTCCCTTCTCTGGTGCTAAGCCATTCCATAGCATCGACGACCCGGTGGTCTCTTGTGCACAGGCCGCAACTAATGGGAAATACAGGGATCTACCTAGGAGCATACTACTAAACATGGCTTAGAGGTCTCTACCCCCCCTTAATTCCCCCATTTCAAGAGTAATACTATGCAAAGAACTATCAATCCATCCTTTAAGAGCAAGACCAGAATCATAGATAAAGAGAACTCACCTTTGCAATCAAGGGTTAGTTCCTACAGGTAAAGCATAGAGAACACAGAGAAACAGAAGAAATACACACAACAAGTGCCCAACAGGGGTGCTACCCTACAGATAACACAGCTAAGCTACGGACTAACCGTCGAATCGGGCTTGGGATGGCTCCATCTCGATTTGCTGAAGGGTGCCTGGCTGTTGCTCCTCCTCCTCCATCTCCAATTGCTCCTAATTCGAATTGGGGCCCCAAAGCCCTAATTTGGGTGTCCAAAATGGAAACCCTGCCTTGCCCAATCGATTTGGACCAGGTGGCATGTCATTAATTAACTAATTAAGCTAATTAGGTTAATTAAGACAAAAATACACTTAATTAGGTTTTATTAATTTAGCATAGCTAAATTAATCCCTTTTAGGTCAACCCCCTAGGTTAACATACCCCATGGTGGTGTATTTCTACTACGTGACGTGTCAATATATTTATACGTATACCATATAAATACGTGGAACGTCACAACCTTCTTTTGACTGTGACTCCATGCGGCATTACTACGAGTTTGCGTCTGCTATGGACACTCGGTTTCGATGGATTCATGGCCGCCTTGCTATGTTGGGGGCCGCCATTCCGGACGATGTGCTGCAGATGGTGGAAGATGGTAAGCGTTTGGTGGACCAAGAGATGAAATTTGTCCTTATTGCTGATCAACACGGATACGATGTCGCTTTGCAATTTAGCGAGTCCCCTAGTCTGAACTTTTCTTCGGACGAATCCAAACGCCTGCACCAGGCTAAGAAATTCGCCCAAGAAAGCGCCTATCTCGTGCTCGCACTTCACCGTACCCTTCGTCTACCACTTTCTCTTCTTGTGCTTGTTCCCCCGCCAATCCCTCCGCCCTTCACTGTACTTTTTGTTGTCATTTTCGACACACTGCCAAAAATTGTTTTCGTCGCCAGTTCTTCCATAATGCCGTTCCCCCCTTTTCTCCACGATTTCCTCACTTAGTACCTCTCAACCCCACTCCATTGATGGCTTTTCCCCCGCAGACACATCATCCGGCCCTTCCTCCACCTGCATTGCCTCAGCCTTGGTCTTCTTGAGCCATTTTAGTTCTTCACTATGTCTTGTATTTACTTTTGATCATTAATAAAGGATATTGTTTTCTGACGGGTCTTTTTTTGCAGATTGCCAAGTTTTTACCTCTCCTTTACCCCATCTCCCCCTTGATCCTGTGGCTCTCGATTCCGCGTGGGCGTCCCCTTGCGTCTTTACCTTTTTGGCGCTTTATCTCTGCCAATCCTCTTGTCTTGTCTTGGGTCCAACATGGTTATGCTCTTCCTTGGGCTTAGGGACCTCCATCTCAACCATTTCCTCGCCCAAACCTTTCCTCTCTGTCGTCGCATATTCCTTTTGCTTGTTCTGCCATTCAAGACCTTTTACGTTCTGGTGTTGTTATGCAGGTCCCATCTTGTCCCTTTTTCTGCTCACCCCTCGCCGTTGTGCCCAAAGGCGACCACAAGTTCCGCTTGATTCTAGACTTACGCTATCTTAACTCCTTTTTGTCTGTTCCTTCTTTTCGTTACGAGTCTCTTTCTGATGCTTTGGCTGTCCTTCAACCCCAGGATTTTCTCTTTACGTTGGATCTGAAATCCGGTTACCATCATGTTCCCATCTGGCCTCCTCATCACACCTTTTTGGGTTTTCAGTTTGACCACCAATTTTGTGTCTTCACTATGCTACCTTTTGGCCTAGCCTCTGCTCCTTTTGTCTTTACCAAATTGATGCGCCCGTTAGTCCGCCATCGGCGAGCGGCCGGTATTCGTTGCACCCCTTATATGGATGATTTCCTTTTTTAACACTCAGCATGACCCTAGTTCTCTTCAACATCGCATCATTTCTGATTTGCAATCTGCTGCTTGGCCTAAATGTCGTTTGCGTTTGTCACACCGTGCTATTTTCCTCGGGTTTCTCCTTGATGCTTCTGCTATGGTTATTTGCCTATCTTCCAAGAAATTAGCCAAGTTTTTTCAACTCTCCTCTTCGCTTCTTTCCTCTTCTCATCTTACATCACGTCACCTCGCCAAATTCTTGGGCTTTCTCCAGTCCCTTCGCATTGTTTTCAGTTCCCTTGTCTCCGCTTTAACATTCTTTTCTTATCGCCTTATTCAGCCTTTTCACTGGGATGCTCCTATTTCTTTATCCTCTTTAGCCCGCATGGAAATTGTGTTATGGGAATCCGTCGCCTCTTCTTTGAGTTTTCACCCTATTTCCCCACCCCGACGTCCTTCCGCCGTCCTTGGTTTCGACGCCAGTTCATTTGGTTGGGGGGGGTTGGCTCCTTCTCCCGGGGCAGAACCGCTTGGATTTTGTTGGCCCTTTTTCCGAATCGGAACTTTCTCGTTCTTCCACTTGGTGCGAACTCTTAGCTTTCTATCAAGTTTTGCACTCGGCCTTGCCTTTTCTCCATGCTCGCCTGGTCACTGTTCGTGGGGATAATTTGAATGTTGCCACCATTCTCCAAAAAGGGGGTTCCTCTTCACCCGATATTCATTTTCTCACCTTAGAGATCTTCCTCCTTTGTTTTCAATTTTCCATCTCCTTGGAGCCTGTGTGGATTCCTCGCTCCCAAAACGAGTGGGCCGATTATCTTTCTCGCCTTCCTCAATCTGATGAGTTTGCCCTTGCCCCGTGGTATTTTCGCTATATTGATTCTTTGTGGGGCCCGCATCATGTTGATCGTTTTGCCTCTCCCCTTAACCACGGGCTCCCCCCGTTTATAATACTCGGTTCGCATATCCGCACCACATTCCCCCTGCTGCTTTTACTTATGATTGGCACCTCTTTAACAATTTTTGTTTTCCTCCGCCCTCCTTAGTTCCCCGCGTTTTACACCATGCGGCCGCGTGTCATGCTCGTATTACACTGGTGATTCTTCATTGGCCTTTTGCACCATGGTGGCCCTTGCTCTGGACGAGATCGGCGTGGGCGTCTTTTATTAAAGAATTTATGTTTTTTGATGCATTTTCGTTGGCTTTATTGCCCCATATATCGGCAACCTTTGCAGGGTGTCGGCGTCATGTGGCTCTTTATATTTTTCGTTGTCAATTTGAATAAAGTTAACATGGTTTTTATGTTGTTTTGTGGCAGCTACCTCCTGCTTGCTGACTCCCCAGGAGGTCCCCTTGTTCCTCTCGACTTTGCCTTTGGTCTTTTCCTCCCGCGCCCCATCTACTCTCACGGCTTACATCGCTATGTTCTGCCGCTTTGTTGTTTGGTGCCGTCTACATGCTGTTTCCTATCTCCCTGCTTCCCCCTTTGTCGTTGCGGCATTTTTCGCCTCTCTTCATCATCCTCATATGTCTCCCTCGTCCATTACTTCGGCCTCGGCGGCCATATCCTTCTTTCGTCAAATTTTCAACATTCCCTCCCCCGCCATTTTACCTTTACCGTCCTTGGCTCGTCAGTCCACCTCTCGTCGGGCCCGCCCCCCTCGTACCTTTCTTCCTCTCCTGCCTCAGCATGTACGCTCTGTTGTTCTCCACTTCGCGTATCCCGCGGCTCCATTTCCCTCGTTGGCCTGCGCTGCTCTCGTCGTGCTTTCCTTTGCCGCTTTTTTGCACATCTCCGAGGCCCTTGCCCTCAACTGGCGTGATCTTTCTTTTTCATTGTCTCACGTTGATGTTCTTATTCGCCATTCTAAACGAGACCAATTTGCCCGCGGTCATACGATTTCCTTAGCTCGCTTGCCGTCGATCGCATGCCCCGTCACTATCCTTCAGTGGCTGATTTCCACCGGTTCTTATCATCTCCTCGATCCTCCGTCCGGCGGCCCTCTTTTTCGCTCCTCTCCTTCCTCTCTACGTCCCTTATCCTATCCAACTGCCCGCGTGTAGTGGAGAGATTGCCTTCTCGCTATCGGCTTGGATCCATCCCAATATGGTACACATTCTACTCGTCGCGGCGGGGCCTCGGCAGCTGCGGCTCAATAAAGCATATAAATATTCGTAGGCAATATACACAGGTTACTAATATCTTAAAGTTCTCACGAGAACACAGATTAAATTAAAAGGAGTTTGGCCTTGCTGTAAGTGCAACCGTTATAGATATTGTAATAATGTAATAGTTATAATATGCCAGAAATCATGTAAAGTTGCAGATATGATGCACCGTGAATGTTTAGGCTGTATACGGTGAAAACAAATATTCTTGTGTAATGTCCACTATTAAGTATTGTGCATGCAGAAAAGAGGTGATGGAACACTATTGAACATCGAATTTTATGTATATCTGTGCAATGGGAATTTTCTTATATGATTGCTAACGAATAACTGGTTAAATCCTTAGCATATGCTGTGATAATAGAATATATTTGAATAAAACAAGATATGCAACGAGGCTAGTATTTGCAGAAACGAACTCATGAGGCTGGCAATGATTAATATGCAATGATCATTCACGTTGGGTGAAGGCATATGAGTTTGGTGAGGAGATCTAATTAGTGCTGAAGCAGGAGGAAAATACATGGAAGTAATGCACTTAACAGATTAATATCTTAATGTTTAAGTGTACTAACATAGGCTGTTGTTAAGTCAAACAAATGTGATTGCAAATCTCTCTCTTATGATGTACCATGGTGAAGGGCGTTAAGCCGAAAGGAACCATTGCTTACCTGCTTTAGCTTAGGCATTTACCCTTTTTCAAGGCTAACTTGCTTATGGTTCTAATGCAGGGTTCTTTTCCTCCATATGGATGTCTATTGAACACAAAAAGATGTTGGGATATTATGAAGACATGCTGGTGTTTTCTGAAATACCCTGCATATTATATGATTTCTGTTTATGCATATTATATGAAATACCCTACTCTAGCCAAATATATTGATCCTAAAGTTGGGCATGTACGTACCACCAATTTGGAAATAATCCATTGCCGTAAACTTAGGAAAATTTTTGCTTGTGGACTAAACCACATACCAGACTCAAGCTTCTCTATTGAGGAGTTTATGAGGGACTTGTGCTGCACGTGTGAACAATTTTTTAGTGTACATCATTTCCAGATTCTACATATGAGTGAACAGGAAATTGAAGCCTTGAAAAGCCAGGTGCTACAACTGGCTCATAAAAAAATAGTGCATCACAAATTAAACCTCCAAACAAAAAGATTTGTTTGGAATGATGCTGAGGTAAAGAGAAATCTGACATGGTTGACTAAAAACTTTTACGTATCAGGTCTAGATAAGGCTCCTAACAATGCATCATTTATATGTCAGAAACACATCAATGAAATGGCACTCATCAGACTGAATAGTGCTGATTTTGAAAAGATACCTCGGAATAAGGATGAGATTATCGCTGAATGCAGAAATGACATACCCACAAAGCTGGGCTTAGAGGAACCATGTAATGACAGACTACCATATTTACTGGGCATTTTTAAAGCCCACAAATCTGAATATAGATGGATAACAAACTCTCATGAAACCATCTTCTCTGGAACGGCAGATTTTATAACAGGTATTTTAAATAACTTCACGGAGCTATGGCCTTCTGTATGTCACTGGAATACATCACAAATTAGAGTCTGGTTAAATGAAAAGGTCAATCCGTGCTGGATCATTAACTCGGCATATGACTTTGTACTTAATATCCCAAGCAAAGTCTTCAATGTTTTTTCAGCCGACATAACTAAGTGTTATGAGAACATCCCCATAACTGGCAAAGAAGGACTAGTGGAAATAATAAATGATGTTGCAGACTTAATATGGGAATATATGTGTAACACCTCACCATTGTTAAAACTAGTGATTAAGGTCAAAGCTAGGAAATACATTGCAAAATGGGAGAAGATTGAGACAGACGTCCCTTATAAGAAAAAGATAGCACATAAACAAGAATTCAAGTTGATCAATGAGTGGTTAGTGTGCCACTGTTACCTTCAGATGGGTGATGAATTTTGGAGACAAAAGAAAGGAATCCCTATGGGATTTTCATGCAGCCCAGCATGGTGTAACATGTACCTTGCCTGGTACGAGCTGAGGTTTACTATCAGACTTGCCCACTCCAACAGAATGAAGGATATTCCTAGATTCTAGTATGCAGGTCGATATATCGATGATCTAAACTTAATCAATGCTGGAAACGTCTTTTCTATTAGGTCGGGGCTTACAATTTACAACATGAAAAATCTTGGCATCAAGGATGAAACTATATATAGAAAACACGATGAAAAGGAAAAGCAGTACGGATATAAGGTGAACTTCTTAAATGTTACTCTACAAGTTACAGAGCAGAACATTGGGATGTATAAGACCAATAGGTATGACAAAAGGGTACATCTTCCCTTTCCTGTGTACAGGTTTATCAAGGCTAAAGGTTGCAGGCCATATGGACAAGCAAGGAAGGTTATAATTTCACAAGTATTTCCATATGTATATGCACATTCGGATCCAGTAAATGCTGCTGAGGATATCATACTGTTAATTAAGGCTTTTTGTGACAATGGTTTCTACAAAAAGGATATCATACGAATTGTGTTCAAAGCATTGAAGACTAATAACTTTCCAGGCCTTCCTTATGATATTGGAGACGTAATCAGAATACTTTACAAATCCAAGTAAGTCTCCAATTGATGCTTTCATAACTTAATATTGCTCAAGAGTAGATTCTTATTATAGGGAGGGTAGGGCCCCTGTGTTACAGCAGGGACCTACTCTCCTTGCTGTAACTTTTCTTTTTTCCATTAAGTAATGGTTAGAATAAACAGGAGCCCCCTGGAACTACGGTAGGTGGAAGGCTTTTTTTATATTATGTGTAGCTAGACCACCTAGATATCTGGGCATTTACATATGGACATTAAGATTATCTCTATTCCTATGCTGATTAAAAATTATAGTTGGCAAACGGTATAGGTTGATGGTATATTTACATATCATAGGGTTAACAATATCCAGTTCTTGGGCAATAGGATGACATGCTATTGACCACCATAAGATTAACATTGTTGTAGATAGATTGTTAATGGTTGAACATGTATCAAAATTTGTTGAATGACGTGGCATATAGCTAACATTGTGGAAGCAAACCCTAATCACAGCCAAGGCTGTTACAGATCGACGGATATCCATGAGTTCTTGCAGCCCGGGTTTTCAGATGGAATCAGGGTTAGGGTTTTTTAGTGATTAATAGGGAAGCATCCCTTACTGGCCATTAGGGAAACGTGTACCTTGTATGCTTCATGATATCCAGCGATTTGTAGATGTGTAGACCGAAAGGGTAGTTTAACAAAAAAACCCTTGCCAGAATGGCCGAGCAGAAAGCTTCAGATGCAAAAAGGAAGAAGTTGTATGACTATCACAAACCTGTTCGTAATGATGCCGGTTGTAGTGGCAAGGCAGCCATAGGCATAATTCCGGTTGCTAGTCAGCTGGCACAAGATAAGCAGCCTGCACAGTATAAGCAACTTACAATGGAAAATCAGGAAGAAACTGTGGCAGATTCATCCATCCCATTGAATGATGACAGATATGCAAAGAGGAAATAAGTGGATATGGAGCATGATGCTGATAATACCAATACTGCACCGAATAATCAGGTTTGAGATAGATAGATGTATTTTATAGAAGTGGAAACATAGTCTCAAAGTAACATAGTAATGTAACTATTGTCCTTTCGATATGCTGGAGCTGGCCTCAGATCGTGACAGTGCTGTGAAAAAGATGAATCAGGGAGCCATAAGTGATAATAGGCTTGATTTTTGAAGGCCATATTTTTACATGAGAGATACTATAGCTTTCAGTTTAGCATGTCTAGCTAAATCCTTAACGCAGTCAATAAAGCATATGAATATTCGTAGGCAATATACACAGGTTACTAATATCTTAAAGTTCTCATCAGAACACAGATTAAATTAAAAGGAGCTTGGCCTTGCTGTAAGTGCAACCGTTATAGATATTCTAATAACGTAATAGTTATAATATACCAGAAATCATGTAAAGTTGCAGATATGATGCACCGTGAATGAGTTAGGCTGTATACGGTGCAGACAAATATTCTTGTGTAATGTCCACTATTAAGTATTGTGCATGCAGAAAAGAGGTGATGGAACACTATTGAACATCGAATTTTATGTAGATCTGTGCAATGGAAATAAAGAGAAAGTACGACAGGCGAATTTTCTTATATGATTGCTAACGAATAACTGGTTAAATCCTTAGCATGCTGTGATAATAGAATATATTTGAATAAAACAAGATATGAAACGAGGCTAGTATTTGCAGAAATGAACTCATGAGGCTGGCAATGATTAATATGCAATGACCATTCACGTTGGGTGAAGGCATATGAGTTTGGTGAGGAGATCTAATTAGTGCTGAAGCAGGAGGAAAATACATGGAAGTAATGTGCTTAACAGATTAATATCTTAATGTTTAAGTGTACTGACATAGGCTGTTGTTAAGTCAAACAAATGTGATTGCAAATCTCTCTCTTATGATGTACCATGGTGAAGGGCGTTAAGCCGAAAGGAACCATTGCTTACCTGCTTTAGCTTAGGCATTTACCCTTTTTCAAGGCTAACTTGCTTATGGTTCTAATGCAGGTAACCAGTTCTTTTCCTCCATATGGATGTTTATTGAACACAAGAAGATGCTAGTGTGACGTCCCCTACTCATATACGGTGCACTCACCGTATACAAACAGTAGTTCATCCCCCATACCAGCTCCATACTGATACAGGGCCCTCCATATATCACTGCAATCTTGATGAGTTCTAGTGGGAAGAATGAAGGGGTCATTTTACCCTGTCTCCCTCAGGGCCTACCTAGCTGCGGAAGCGTAACATACATGTCAGTATACAACATCAACACCACATAGCCATCTCGAAGGATGGCTCATCACATATCTGCATAGACAATGATCAGCACATCACATGGGAAATCCTACCCAAGGCTCAGACTCGAAGGGATGACTGACGGCTTGGGCCTCCAGAGTTTATTGCAGACAGAATTCATGGCAATGGATTTGGCTGGCATGAGAACATGGCTAAGGGTTGTCCACTCCATCTGCTCCTCCTGTGCACACTTTGCAGAGTAGGTTGAAAAGTGTTGGGACCTGACTGTAGCCCGCCGGATGCATAGCCAAAGGGGCTATTCCTGGGTTGCATCTCCCCAATTCCGATGGGGCAGGTAGGGATCACTCCCTCCAGAGATCTACATGCTGACCCAAGGTGACTAGAGGGCCACTGCCCTTATTCGACTTGAACCCAATGGATAGTGACGCATCACTCCACGGATGTCGAGCCCATACCTTGCCCACACGCAGTGGCAAGCCATTAGACCTAGTCCACAGTGATCCCCGGTAGGCCTTACACACCAGAGGGATCGTTCAAGGGTCAGAACATGAACCTCCTTATAAGCCAGTCTGGCCTCTTCACCCACAACCAGGTGTGGTTCTTGTACACAGGCCGAATCTACAGTGTGCTAGAGAGGCTACTCTAGGAGCATCAACTACTAAGCTTTAGGGTCTCTACCCCCCTTCCCAATACAATGAGTTCACAGAGATACATCATCCATATACATCAGAGAAGAACAAAAGAACTAGATCTAATCTATATCATAGAGTTAGGTTCTTTAGTTAGAGTCCGTAACAATAGAATCTAAATGGCTGCTATGGGCAATTTAATAGGCTAAACCTACTGATACAATGACTGGAGGACGGTTTATGCTATTAAATTGACTAAATACCTGATCCTTGGCTCGCTCCTCCTGCTCTGAACTCGACCATCCTGCTGAACTGCTAGAAGATGAAGCTAGGAAGGAAAACTAATGAGTCAAATCGCTCAGATAGAGTCTGGGAGGCGGTTTTGACTCCTGGAGCAAGCAAAACAGAGCTCTAAAACCCTATGGACGAAAATGGCAAGTTAGGGTTTCTCTTACCTAAATAGAGAAGGGGTTAGGGCTAGGGTTTCCAATTATCCCTTTAAGCATGTGGGATAATTGGATGTGGCTAGGTGGCATAAAGTGTCCACATGGGAAAATGTGCACCTAGATAAATGTGCACATTGGTAAATGTGCACATTAATAAATGCACATACCTTGCAAGTTGCCTCCTAGGGGCTACCCGCTTGGCTATACGTCGGCGTACACGTTAGTCGAGGTGGCGTGTACGCGTGACGAGGCAGTACATTATACGTCCTGGGACCGTATACTGTGCTGGAACGTCACATTCTCCCCACCTTGAAATGATGCTGTCCGCAGCATCGTGGGTCTCCCCACGTTGGGATCTTCCTAACCTGCAATCAACTTGATGCATCCAATATATTACTATTATACTTACATAATTACTAGGATTACCTTAAGGTAATATTTCTAAAACACTATTACATCATTACATTATCAAATAACTTATCCATTCTTACTTCCATTAAAACAAGGTACTTATTAGTTCACTTATCACAACATCAAAATTTAACAGTTCCATATACAGTTATGCTTCGAGGTACTCTTCATTCCTTGCAACATATTCCAACAAAATTTGTGTTACAAGTCTTCGTAGCTCGACCTCCTTGCCCTCCGGAGTGCTCTATTGGCCTGCAGGTCGACACTACGTTAGTACCATTTTAATTAATTAATAAATTTGGTTATAAGGGAACCACCCCATCTATCTACATGAATGCATGGCTAATCTCCCGGCGTAGGAAGAGGATGTTTCTTCCATCGTGGCCGTGGAGACAGCGCCCTATAATGCCTATATGGCACTCATGCCTACACCTTTAGTTGCCCAACGTGGAGGATAGGGTTCTTCCCGTATATGGGGCGTGAAGGATAGGGTCCTCCCCGTAGGCATTGACTAGAGGTGCTTTTCCTATCAATACATTCCTGAATGACCTCCTTTCTCTCGAGGTCGTCTACTTCCGTGGAACAGAAGTAGACTTTCTAATCTACCTTCCACTCATTCAAGCGGAACCGCGGTCATGCCTACATTGACATTTCACCACGTCCTAGAGATCACCGTAGTGGTCTCATCATCGGTAACAACGCATGCAACCCATACTAAGCATAGGTTACATGCGTAGATTAATCTTAACTACACAAGACATTAATCTACACAAATCGACATGCCTGAGCCAATTTTTTCGGAGATGACCTTGCCGTCTCATTGCTCCATAAACTGTGGGTACTGCTTTAATAGATCTTTCTTAAGTACCCATGTCGCGTCTTCCACCGGCAAGTGTTTCCACTTGACCAAATATTGGAGAAAATCTGATCTCCTTGTTTTCTTGAAGGCTTTATCAAGAATCAGTTCTGGAACTATTTTCAGCTGCTCCTCCGTCATTTCCAACAACGTTGTAGTGTCCAAGACTTCATCTGGATTTGGAGTATGCTTCTTCAACAAACTCACGTGGAAGACTTTATGAATCTTTAGGTGTGCTGGTAGATCCAATCTGTAGGATTGATTACCTACTCTCTTGACTATTCTGAAGGGTCCAGCCCACCTTGGTGCAAGCTTCTTACAATTTCCGATGCGGAGCTTCGCCTGCTTCACTGCTTCACTTTGATCTTGAGCCATACGTCGTCGCCAATTTGGAACTCTCTGACTGTCCGATGCTTGTCGGCGATGCTCGTTTGTCGACTCCTTGCTGCCAGAAGATATCTTCGAACTTCTTCCACCAGCTGCTGCATGTCGGCCAACATTTGCTGCGAAACCTCTACTTTTGACACGGGGTTGTGCAAGTGTCTGGAGTTAGGCATTGGTAGCCGTAGTTGATCATAAACGGCGACATTTGGGATGATTCCTGCTTGGTGCTATTATACGTAAACTCCACCAAGTGAATAAATTCTTCTCACATACCTTGCTTGTTCCAGACATAGTTCCGTAGCATATCCTCCAAAATCCTGTTGGTCCGCTCCGTTTACCCATCCGTCTGAGGATGATAGGCCGTGCTCATGGATAGCTTCGTCTGAATCGTTGCAAAGAGGTCCTGCCAAAAGGCACTCATGAACTTGGGGTCTCTGTCGGAGATGATCTCCCTCGGCATGCCATGGAACCTGAAGATTTCTTTGGTGAAGAGCTTCGCTGTATCCATAGCCGTGTCTGTGGTCCTGCAAGGCACAAAGTGTGCCATCTTCGACAACTTGTCGACCACTACCATCAAAGCATCTTTCCCCCTTACTGTCCTTGGGAGCCCCGTTATGAAGTCCATGCTGATGACCTCCCACTTAGCGTTCGGCACCGCTAATGGTTCCAATGCTCCTGAAATTCGAAGCTACTCTGCTTTCGTCTGCTGACATAGCTGACATTCCTTGATGTAGCGAGCTACTTGCTTCTTCATTCCTGACCAATAATAGCTGCTGCGCACTTTGAAATATGTCTTCATAAATCCTGCATGGCCAGCTATCGGACTGTTGTGGGTGTCGTGGAGAATCAACTTCCTCACCCCCGATGATTCCAGCACACACAACTTGTTCTTATGGTACAAGAGATTACCTTCCTTCCTAAAATTTTTGAAGGTTTCCCTCTCCTTATCTGTTCTTGCTTCCCTGCATAAGCTTGCCCATACTTCCTTGAAGTCCACATCTGTTGGCAAGGCTTCTTCAATCTTCTTCCCGAAGTCGCTGGAGAGCGTCGAAATTGCATTGCAATGCATTCTAGTTGTCAGGGGATGCCTTGAAAGAGCATCTGCTACCACATTGAGCTTCCCCGGCTTGTAGACTATATCAAAGTCATACTCTTCAAGGAACTCCATCCACCTTCGTTGTCTCAGGTTAAGGTGTGGTTGCGTGAATACATACTGGAGGCTCTGATGATCTGTATCCAATTGGAACTTCCTTCCCAAGAGGTAGTGCCTCCAAATTCTTAATGCCCTGACAACTGCAAGCAATTCTTGATCGTGCGTCGGGTAGCGCGTTTCGGCATCATTCATCTTCCTGGAATCATACGCTACTACTCGCTCTTCCTGCATGAGCACTGCACCTGTGGCTATCTTACTTGCGTCTGTCGCCACCAACTTGTCTTTCTCTGGGTCTGGCAGGGTCAAGACGGGGGCGGTTGTCAAAGCTTCCTTCAACAATTCAAACCCGGCTTGGGCTTTCTTGTGCCAATGATCTGTCCAATCTTTCACCTTTTCCGCCCTCGTCAAGTCTGTTAGCGGGGCCGCTATCTTTGCAAAGTTCTTCACAAACTTTCTGTAGTACCCTGCTAGGCCAAGAAAACTTCTGACCTCATGGACATTCTTCGGTGCCGGCCACTGAATCACTGCTTCAATCTTGGCGGGATCCGTCGAGATTCCTTCTGCTGAGATCACATGCCCCAGGTATTCTACCTTCTCCATTGCGAAGTGGCACTTCGACAACTTGGCGTACAACTGGTGCCTCCTTAACTTCTCAAGCACTCTCCTTAGGTGTTGTACGTGCTCTTCAAGGGATCTGCTATACACCAAAATATCATCAAAGAATACTATCACAAAGGTGTCCAAGAACTCCCTGAAGATGTCGTTCATGAGTTTCATGAACGTTGCTGGGGCATTCGATAAGCCGAAAGGCATTACCGTGAACTCGTAGTGCCCATACCGCGTTCTGAAGGCGGTTTTATGGATATCTTCTTCCTTTATCCAGATCTGATGATAGCCTAACCTTAAGTCAATTTTGGAGAAGACTTTTGCCCCTTGGAGCTGATCCATCAAGTCATCCGATCTGGGGAGCACATACTTGTTCTTGATGGTGTGCTTGTTCAACTGCCTATAGTCTATGCATATCCTCAAACTGCCATCCTTCTTCTTGACAAAAAGAATGGGCGCCCCAAATGGTGAGACACTAGGTCTAATGAAGCCTAGGTCGAGCAACTCCTGCAATTGCTTCTTTAGCTCTGTCAACTCCTGCGTCGTCATTCTATATGGAGCCTTGCTCGTCGGCTTCGTTCCCGGTTCGAGTGCTATCTCACACTCGACTCCCCTGTAAGGAGGGAGGTGCTCGATCTCATCCGGGAAGAGATCGTGGAACTCCGTGATCAACATAGCTATTTGCTTGGGCAACTTGCTGAGCACCTTATCTTCCTTGCCTTCCTCTGCTTCGGGCTCTTCGATCTCAAGCTTGAACATGTATGCTACCTGCTCGCTCTTGATGCACTTGAGCAACCGCTTAGAAGACATACACTGCATGATGGGAACAACTTCTTTACCTGTGATCTCAATGATCTTGCCGTCGGGCGTTGTGAGGGTCACCTTCCGCTTTCCACAATCAATGATGGCCCCCGCTGGTCCAAGATACTCTATCCCTATGATCAAGTCATACTTGCCAATGCCCATGACTGCTGCCCCCATCTGGATATTAATCCCTGGCAAGTCGATGTCGAAGTTAATTCTCTTGCCTGCCTCTGCCTTACTGCTCCACTTGCTAAGACGACGGGCCTCGGCTTGGACTTCAATGGTTTCAACTTCAACATGTCAACTATTCTTGGGGATGCAAAGTTGTGGCCACTTCCTGAGTCTATCAGGACTATGAAAGACTTGGCCTTGGCCTTCCCTACTGTGGAAATTACCTTATAGTGGTTCTTCGCTTGTTCTGTATCTATGGCGGCAAAAATATGACACTCACCCTGAATATAGTCGCGGGCAGCCTCGCCGTCATCGTCAGACGGAGTGTCCCATCCACCCAACTCCGCTAGCGCTGCGCTCATGACAACGGGGCAGTTTGCTGTCCTGTGGCCCGGCTGGAAGCATCTGAAGCAAAGCTGCTTCTCTATGCACTCCTGTCTCTTCTCCTTGGGCATGGCTTGCAAGAAGGACCGCACTGCTTTGGAGTAATTTGACCCCTCCTGCTTGTCCTTGAAGGACACCTGCTTCTTCTCCTGCTGCTTCCCATGGTTGCCGCTATATGGGGCTCTAGCTGGACCTGGGCTGGCTGCTCTAGGGCTATAACTCCCTGTTGCTTTACCTTTATCCTGATAATATTGTTGCCTCTGCCCGCTGTTCTGAGGCCCCGTTCCTTGCAAGCTTATTGCCTTGGATTCTGCTTCTGATACTGTCTTGGGATTTATTGCCCTTACAAGCTTGCGTATCTCCTCATTCAATCCTTCAATATAGCTCTCCACTGCATGTTTTTCGCTCAACTTTGGCACATAAAGCCTCAGCCGCATGAATTCCTCTGTATATTTCTGGACTGATGTGTTGCCTTGCTGCAACCTGTAGAACTACTGCATCATGTTGGACTTATGTTCCCTTGGAACGTAATGGCGCTTGAAAGCTTTAGCAAACTTTCTGAACCTGCAACCATCCCTGCTTAAGCCGTTGGCCTTGGCATACCCCTTCCACCAAATGCGTGCTGCTCCCTTCAGGTTGGCTGTTGCCACCCTGCCTTTGTCCTTGTCCTTCATGCCATAGGCGTTACCATACTCACTCATCTCATCGAGCCAAGCCTCTGCTTCCATGCCTGACCTGTTCTCGCCTGAGAATTGCTCGAGCTTCCTGGCCTTCCATACGTTTCCCAATGCCGAGTCTACCTTTTTCTGATAGTCCGAGGTCCTCATCTCCTTGTGTCTGTCGTCCCTTCGGTTCTGCACCTGCTCTTCCTCTTCTTCGGAGTCGGAGTCCGAATCCGAGCTTGAGTCGGAGGATTCCGTACTGGGGGACCTCCTTCTCTTGCTCTTCCTCTTGTCCTTCTTCATCTTCTGCGGTGGTGCTTCGGATAACTGGACACTGCCATCTGGGCCAACTCCTCCTTGTGCCGCTAAGAGAGCCTTTATTTGCTCGAGGTTCGTTCTCATCTGAGACATTTCTTCCTCTGGAGTCATGGCACCAAATGCCTCATACAGGCTCCTTGCCGGGGGTGGTCTGGGTGGAGTCTGTTCTTCTCTATGGTCTCGGCGTTGTCGTTCCCCTGAGCCCGGTCCTCTAGCTGCATACACAAGTAGGTCATGGCTGTACGGTTAGTTTTATTTGTTCTCTTGCATTATATGTGTTTGTTGGTATAGTTGTGGAACAAAATACGTCAACAAAACATTTAAAGTGCAAAAGAAATTATGTTTATATTATATAATATCTTAATACAAAGCCTCCGGGATCAAGAGTTTAACTATTCTTGAAATCGCCGGTAGGATGGGTTATCTTCAAGGAACTTCTTAACTTGGGCCGTTCCTTCCGAGCGTCCCAAGTTCTTGAGGACGTTTGTTGATGACCCGCCCTGCAAAGCTGTCACCAATTCCTCTACCCTGCGGTCGGAGGTGTAAGCTGCGGTCACTGCCAGTCTTTCCTGCCATCGGTAAGGTATGGCGAAGTCGAAGATGTCGAGTGCCATCGCTCTCTTGACTAAGATGGCATAGTCGGTGTTGGCAGCTAGCCGAGCATGCCGGCCAAAGCCTGTGAGCGCGATGAGCATGAATACTCCTTCTTCGCCCCTGGGGCTGAATTTGCGGTGTATTACCGCTATTCTCCAGTCCAGCAGCAGGGGGAGATAGTATCACAGCGACCTGTCGTTGTGCGTCTTTGTTGATTCTTTGCCTCCT
Organism: Isoetes taiwanensis; assembly: GCA_021234155.1. NCBI lineage: Eukaryota > Viridiplantae > Streptophyta > Lycopodiopsida > Isoetales > Isoetaceae > Isoetes > Isoetes taiwanensis. The sequence continues at coordinate 9,220,517 of JAJEKV010000040.1, forward strand.
CGGCCACCAGCTCTGTATCTTCCGGCATATTCGTCGACCTCCACCTCGGTGAACTCTCTGTAATCCCTAATTGTTGATGAAGCTCGCATGAGGTCGATCTCGCCTCTTCTCTCTGTAGGTGCTGGTGTCGAAGAGCTCGGCATCAAAATGTTTGTGGTCCTGCCACGGATCCCCATCTGTTCTTGGATGGCATAGAACTCCTCTTCAGTCGGTAGTTCCCGAGCTTCCATTATCTGCCTGATGTTGCCGTAGGCTTGGATGTCAGAAGTTGACTCTCCTGTATAAGTGTCGGCTTCTCTTACTTGAAGTGGAAAGTCAGAAACTCCTCGGACGATGAAATCATCCAGCTCTTGTTGCTGCAGTTGGTGCAGCAACTCGTCGAGTCGATACTCCCTTTCCCTGCATTCGGGAAGGTTCTGGATGTCGCTGAGGAGCAGGTACTCCTCGCCGTCGATGATGATGGGGGCTAGGCTTGTGATACCTAGCCCAAGTGGTGGAGCGATCCTGAGGGTTTGCCGGCTCCGTTCGAATTCTTGTAACTCCTGCTCTGCCAGCTGCTGCTCTTGTGCTGGGTCGAGCTCGACGTAGTCCTCGTCTTCCGATTCTTCGTCTTCTGCCCTTCCTTCTTGCTCCTGTTGGTACTGCAAAAGGAGCTGGTCTGCTGCGGAGGAGGCTATGGGGTCCACATCTATGGGAGGGATAGAGGTTCCCCCCATGGAGTTTTCGGCACGGTGGGAGAGAAAAATTGCTAAGGCGGCGGTGTAGGAGAAATACTTGGTCCTGCCAGCTGTCAAGACCATGTAGTCTGGCAACCTCTGGGCCTTGTTGGTCAGGTACTTGGCAATGTTTGGAACATCACCCAAGGCTGCTTGAAGGGACTGCCTGGGAACAAAGTAGCCCGTATAAGGGGGGAGCTGCACTAAGGACGGTCCTACCCTAGCTTGGAACTCGGTCAATACTTGTCTATATGCTGGGGTTGCGTGCAGAGTGGCTTGGACATCTATTTCTTTCTGGAAGACTCGGAAAATGTCATTGACATCGGCCTCGGCAGCATGAGCACTGGCACTGTACCATCGCCTGAAGTCAGCAGTTGCCATGGATCTAGGGAAGATGAGGCTATCAAACGGATGCAAAAGCGCCTCAGGGAGCTGAAAGATCACCTAAAAGATCAAGAGCAAACTTGTAGGGTGCTAAGTGAGAAATGGGGACCTATTTATAGAGAAGGGGAAAACCCTAATTTTTGGGTGACTTGAAAAACTCTTGAGGTTGGGCAATTCTAGCCTATGTTGAGGTCCAAATGGGAGTTGGAAGACTAATTTTTGGGTTTGAGCATGACTGGATTATCTAATGAACCTATTGCAATAAACTAGAAGATATCATGGTGGAGAAAATGCTAGGAGGTCTCACACGTTGCGCCCAGATCAAAACCTGGAGTCTTGTTTTTGCTCCTGGCGCGACGTGTGAGACATCTGCCCTATTTTGGTCAAAACTTGTCCAATTTGGGCGATCTAAGGGTCTAATCATGCTAAACTCATCGAGTTAGGCAGAATTGACCCCTTACTTGGTCGATTTGGAGGTGTTTTGGTCTAATTTGGATATGGTCTCACATGTTGCGCCCAGGTCAAAAACTGGAGTTTTGTTTTTGGTCCTGGCGCGACGTGTGAGACATCTCACTATTTGCTCTAGAAATGTCCTATTTTACTAAAACAAGAGCTGTTACCTATAACTCAGCTTAATTAAGTAAGATTACACATATAATCTACTCAAGATTCTTTTGTATTAACAAAATTTTCATCATTTACAAAATTTCTAATGGGGATCTCCCTTAATTATACTGGCCAACTGCATATCTTTCCTCATTAACGTTACTCGCTTGGCATGCACGGTGCAGGCTGTGGAGTCTTCAAAATGCTGCACTATCTTTTGCTCGGCCGCTTCCTGCAGTGCCAACAGCATTTCGTCGGTTACCCTCATGCCGGTGTTAAAGTCCTGCATTACTTCTCTAACTAGACGGGCGAAGGGGGCACGGGGGATTAAGAAGCTGAAGCTGCGCTGGAAGTGCCTGATCTCCCTCAGTGCTCTTCTCTCGGTCTCCTTTCTGCTGGCTCTCTTCTTGGCTGGCTTCTTGGGGAGCTTGGGCTTCTCTGGTGGCGGCCTTAAGGTCTGCTGCTTTGTTGGATGTCCACCCTCGACAATCCTGACCCTGTTCTCCTGGTAGTAGGAGTTGTAAGCCTCCCACTTCTTCATGTAAGCGTTGTGCTCCCTCATCTTTCTCTCGTAGATCTTGATGGGGTCTGTCACGTAAGATTCTCGGGCAGGTCGTGGCTGTTTCTTCCTGTCCCAAGTCGGATATGGCGGGGGCTTCTGCACTTGATCCGGCTGCTCTGGGTCCTGTGCTGCCTGCTCGTCGCCTGGGGGCTTAGAAGAGCTTCCACCTGCGGTGTTGGGGTTGAAGTCTTCATCTTCAGAGTCGTCAGAGGAGGGTGGCTTGTCGGGCGGCCGTTCCGTGATGATGACCTTTGTTCTTGGGGCCTTCTTAAGTTTTCTTTGGCCCGCCTCCACGAACTTCCCTTTCTTCAGTCTCAATTCCTCGGCCTCTTTGGCCTCCTGCTCCTCCCCCTCCCTCTTCCTCTTCTTCTCTGCCCTCTTCTTTTCTCGGCGGCATTCTTTTGCTTCGTGCTTTTTGATCCATGCCGCGAGCTCTTCTTCCTCAGCCGGCTTGAGTGTCGGCTCTCTCTGTTCTTCTTGCTCCTCCGCCTCCTTCTCTCGAATTCAAGCTTCGAGTTCTTCCTCTATGGTTGGCTCGGGAGTCGGCTGCCTCTGCTCTTCGCGAGCCTTGGTTCTCTGCTCTCGCTCTGCTTCCTCGTCCTCAAGCACTTCTGTGCCTGCTTCTGAGTGCACCTCGTCTTGATCGACCTGCTGGTCTATCTCTTCGTCCTGTGCTCCTCCCTGCTGGGATCCTTCCTTCTGGTGCTCCTCTGAAGCTATCCCCTCGCTCGATGAAGACTGGCCATGCCTGTTAAAAAGGCGCTCCTGAAGCATCCGCTGTATCAGGCTCGGATCTTGGGCGCTGGCTGATCCATCAGGTCGGGGAACTCGAGCGGTCTGCTTGGTCCGGGCCATGTTTGACGGTTCGTCAATCCGAGGGTCGGCGCCAAAAGATCGCCTTAAAAAGCGGGAGCAGATTTCTAAGCAGGGAACGTACAAATGAGGGGGGTCTACATCTATTTATAGCTTGGGCAATTTTAGGTCAAAATTCAAGTTGCTCTATTTAATGTGCCAGGGCACCTATTGACTTAAAACATACACTTATTTCAGAGTTTTCTAAGTACTGATCTCACACGTTGCGCCCAGGTCAAAAACTAGAGTTCTGCTTTTAGTCCTGGCGCGACGTGTGAGACATTGTACATTTTTGACTAATTTATGTGATTGTAACATACCATTCTAGCTAAATCTTACCTTAGAACTCGATCTAGCATGTTACTTTTCTAAAATTCATCAAGTTTTAAGGTGTTTTTGGCCCAATGTCTCACACGTTGCGCCCAGATCAAAAACTGGAGTTTTGTTTTTAGTCCTGGCGCGACGTGTGAGACCTTCTTGCTTTAGAAGGATTCGGCTCACTATTTTTAATCTTTTTATGTTCCAATTCTCTTAACTGTTACTAGCTTAGCATTTACTACAAAAATGAGAAATTTTTTTTCCCATTTTCCGAGGTTTGAGGATCCTATCAAGTTAATACTACTGGGATCATGGTCAGTGCTTTGCTCTTGGTCTCCAAGAACATTGCTCTGATACCACTGTGACGTCCCCTACTCATATACGGTGCACTCACCGTATACAAACAGGAGTTCATCCCCCATACCAGCTCCATACTGATACAGGGCCCTCCATATATCACTGCAATCTTGATGAGTTCCAGTGGGAAGAATGAAGGGGTCATTTTACCCTGTCTCCCCCAGGGCCTACCTAGCTGCGGAAGCGTAACATACATGTCAGTATACAACATCAACACCACATAGCCATCTCGAAGGATGGCTCATCACATATCTGCATAGACAATGATCAGCACATCACATGGGAAATCCTACCCAAGGCTCAGACTCGAAGGGATGACTGACGGCTTGGGCCTCCAGAGTTCATTGCAGACAGAATTCATGGCAATGGATTTGGCTTGCATGAGAACATGGCTAAGGGTTGTCCACTCCATCTGCCCCTCCTGTGCACACTTTGCAGAGTAGGTTGAAAAGTGTTGGGACCTGACTGTAGCCCGCCAGATGCATAGCCAAAGGGGCTATTCATGGGTTGCATCTCCCCAATTCCGATGGGGCAGGTAGGGATCACTCCCTCCAGAGATCTACATGCTGACCCAAGGTGACTAGAGGGCCACTGCCCTTATTCGACTTGAACCCAATGGAGAGTGACGCATCACTCCACGGGTGTCGAGCCCATACCTTGCCCACACGCAGTGGCAAGCCATTAGACCTAGTCCACAGTGATCCCCGGTAGGCCTTACACACCAGAGGGATCGTTCAAGGGTCAAAACATGAACCTCCTTATAAGCCAGTCTGGCCCCTTCACCCACAACCAGGTGTGATTCTTGTACACAGGCTGAATCTACAGTGTGCTAGAGAGGCTACTCTAGGAGCATCAACTACTAAGCTTTAGGGTCTCTACCCCCCTTCCCAATACAATGAGTTCACAGAGATACATCATCCATATACATCAGAGAAGAACTAAAGAACTAGATCTAATCTATATCATAGAGTTAGGTTCTTTAGTTAGAGTCTGGTAACTGGGAATCTAAATGGCTGCTATGGGCAATTTAATAGGCTAAACCTACTGATACAATGACTGGAGGACGGTTTATGCTATTAAATTGACTAAATACCTGATCCTTGGCTCGCTCCTCCTGCTCTGAACTCGACCATCCTGCTGAACTGCTAGAAGATGAAGCTAGGAAGGAAAACTAAAGAGTCAAATCGCTCAGATAGAGTCTGGGAGGTGGTTTTGACCCCTGGAGCAAGCAAAACAGAGCTCTAAAACCCTATGGACGAAAATGGCAAGTTAGGGTTTCTCTTACCTAAATAGAGAAGGGGTTAGGGCTAGGGTTTCCAATTATCCCTTTAAGCATGTGGGATAATTGGATGTGCTAGGTGGCATAAAGTGTCCACATGGGAAAATGTGCACCTAGATAAATGTGCACATTGGTAAATGTGCACATTAATAAATGCGCATACCTTGCAAGTTGCCCCCTAGGGGCTACCCACTTGGCTACGTCGGTACCGCCGTCGGTCGAGGTGGCGTGTACAACGGCGAGGCGATGCAAGATATCGTCACGGGACCATATCTTTGTGCTAGAAGCCACCGGTTGGATGTTATAAAGACATGCTGGTGTTTTCTGAAATACCCTGCATATTATATGATTTCTGTTTATGCAAGTTTTCTGTTGATAAACAATAACTTTAGTTCTTACAAATTGCTTTAATGTTTCTCCATTGAATATTATGAGTTGTTATATGCTCAGTATCATTATCCTTTGTAGATGTGTAGACCAAAAGGGTAGTTTAACAAAAAAACCCTTGCCAGAATGGCCGAGCAGAAAGCTTCAGATGCAAAAAGGAAGAAGTTGTATGACTATCACAAACCTGTTCGTAATGATGCCGGTTGTAGTGGCAAGGCAGCCATAGGCATAATTCCGGTTGCTAGTCAGCTGGCACAAGATAAGCGACACACTTACAAGTATAAGCGACTTACAATGGAAAATCGGGGAGAAATCAGGCGATTTCATCCATCCCATTGAATGATGACAGATATGCAAAGAGGAAATAAGTGGATATGGAGCATGATGCTGATAATACCAATACTGCACCGAATAATCAGGTTTGAGATAGATATATGTATTTTATAGAAGTGGAAACATAGTCTCAAAGTAACATAGTAATGTAACTATTGTCCTTCGATATCTTTGGAGCTGGCCTCGGATCGTGGCAAAGATCTTTGTGAAAAAAGATGAATCGGGGAGCCATAAGTGATAATAGGCTTGATTTTTGAAGGCCATATTTTTACATGAGAGATACTATAGCTTTCAGTTTAGCATGTCTAGCTAAATCCTTAACGCAGTCAATAAAGCATATGAATATTCGTAGGCAATATACACAGGTTACTAATATCTTAAAGTTCTCATCAGAACACAGATTAAATTAAAAGGAGCTTGGCCTTGCTGTAAGTGCAACCGTTATAGATATTGTAATAACGTAATAGTTATAATATACCAGAAATCATGTAAAGTTGCAGATATGATGCACCGTGAATGAGTTAGGCTGTATACGGTGCAGACAAATATTTTTGTGTAATGTCCACTATTAAGTACTGTGCATGCAGAAAAGAGGTGATGGAACACTATTGAACATCGAATTTTATGTAGATCTGTGCAATGGAAATAAAGAGGAAGTACGGCAGGCGAATTTTCTTATATGATTGCTAACGAATAACTGGTTAAATCCTTAGCATGCTGTGATAATAGAATATATTTGAATAAAACAAGATATGAAACGAGCCTTGCGTAGATTTAGGGGGGTAAGTCGGGTACGGATACGGGTGCTGTAGGTGTGGCAGGTATCCTCTAGCACACTCATGGAGCCGTTGTGATCCAGGAGGGGAAGCTTCTCTGACCTGCCCCATCGAACCAGGGAGATGTAACCCGGAGTAGTCCCATAGGGTGATTCCTTGAGATTGCATCGCATCTCCGGAGGGCTACAAGCACGTTATAGCATGTTTCAGCCTATCTGCAAAGTGTACACAGGAGGGGCGGATGGAGTGGATTACCCTAGCCATTGTCATATGCCAGCCAACGCCATGTTATACTTATGTCTGCTGATATCTTGAGGCTCTGACCGTCAGTTGACCCCATGGAGTCTGAGTCCCAGGTAGAGCCCTTGTCATGGTGTGTCTCTCATGTTATTTATGGTTGTATTGTCTTTTCGTTGATGATGATGGATGGACCACCCTTCATGGTGGCATATTATTTCAGCATGATTGTTGTATGCTAACATGTATGTACGCTTCCGCTGTATAGGATTCCCATAGAGGACGTGGGACGAATGACACCTTCATGTTCCTCGCCCGGACGCTTGGCCATCCGAAGTGGTCCGAGTATGACGGAGGGCCCTACCATGGTGATGTAGTCGCCACGGGAGGGGAATTCCCATATTTATATGATGGGAGCATCGTATAGATTCTGGGAGCGCCACAGTGGTATCAGAACATGATTTTGATAGACCAAATCATTGTACTGGCCATAGTCTAACTCAGTTGATGGGACTTTTTAGGTTAAAGTATCCCAATTCTGTAGTTAGCATGTGGGTTGACCCAGTTATGGGAGGACTAACTTAGTTGAGTAGGAGAGTGTTCTACAGTAGGGTGAGTAGGTTCAAATGGTGAAGCAAGGGGTTCGTATATTCCAAGCACCATAACTTTCTCCAGGTAGCTCGGATAGACGAGATTTTTGCACCAAATTGTGGGGCATGGTTCAATTATCCTAGGCACATCATCATCCCGCATCGAAATGGCATCAAACGGGCCCAAAATCATACTCGGGTGCCCCTATACTTTGGGTGTCTTAGAATCCAGAGAGAAACACGTATAAATCCAGCGGCACCTGGCATATAAAAATGCGTATTTCGCCGCCGTATAAATTAAAAAAAAAATAAATAAAATTTTTGACAAAAAATTTTGAATTTAAAATTAAAAAGTGACGTTTATTTTTTTACTCTTCTCTTTTGCTTAAGCACCCCGCCTCGCCCGTCCGCCATAGCCGCCGGAGTAGAAGCTTCAAGCGCCCTGCCTCCGCCTTTGACCTACGTCGTCGCTACCTACCAGCGCCTCCTCTCTCACCTTTCTTTTCCCATTCCAATGAATATGGCTCGTACCAAAAGTACCCAAAGCTACGACAGTCTTAGCGTGCCCCAAATCTTTGCCGAGCTTGGGGAGCAACTCGCCACCGACCCTGCCAAGGTAGAGCTCTGGTCGAGCTTGTGCAACATTTCGTCGCCGGCCATAGGATTCCTTACCCATCTTCCACTTGTCTGAGCGCTTTCTGATAAAACTTAACCTTCTCCAACAACCTTACACTTTGGTCGAACAGCCTGACCAAGTGCTCATGCTAGTTAAGTTCTACCCGCCCTCGTGTGTAGAAGTCTCCGAGGAAGAAGCCATTCGGAAAGAGGTTGTTAGGATCCGGGGGCTTGCCCACGAGGATGACACCCGGGAGATGGAGAGGGGAGACCTGAAGATTAGGGGGTTCGAGTATGTTTATCTGTGTGATGGGAGAGCCATCATAGCAAGCAACCCTTTCGACCTCCTTCCCTATTAGTATGATGAGGCCACCCAAAGTTTTTCTTGGGATGAAGTTCCGTCCTACCTCATGGTGGACCACTTGATAGCCATCCAGATGGACATGCAAGCCAAGCCGGATTGCTATCATGCAGAGTTGTTACGAAGGATTACGGCCCAACGCTTCACTGAAGTGGAAGAGCGCATGGCAGCTGCCCTTGCCGCGCAATAAGAGGCTGAGCGGGCTGAGCAACAATGGCAAGCAGAGGAGCTTGCTAAGCAGAACCAGGACCGTCAGCAACAATCCCAACCAAACCACGAGCACGACACACCACGCCCTCCTCAACAGACTGAGACTCCCACCATTAAGCGACGGCGGAAATCCACCCCCCGTAAGTCCGGGAGTGTGCATAAGGAGAAGCTCAAGGTTGTTGGGGGTATTGGGAAGGCCACCAGCTCTGCCCGCTGGCAAGACTGAGTGGATGCAGCCCGGCCTCATCCAATAACAGGGGGCAAGACCTTATCCAAGAAGCCAACGCAGACCCAGCAAGCGGCGCCACCAAAGAAACTTTAGCCTTAAGGGAAATTCACAAGTACCAGAAGACCACAGAGCTGCTGCTATGGAAGCTCCCTTCTAGCGCTTGGCCCGCGTGATAGCCCAGGAATTCAAGATTGACCTGCGGTTCCAGACTTTTGCCATACTTTGCATTGCAAGAGGCTGCCGAGGCTTACCTGATAGCCCTTTTTGCGGATGCAAACCTTTGTGCCATCCATGCCAAAAGGGTTACTATCATGACGAAGGATTTGGTTCTCGCTCGAACTATTCGGGAAGACCATAATTAGCTTGCCTGTCAAGCATCGTTTGATGTATCAATTTTGTATATATATAAATATAATCAAATTCTGTCTATCTAAGCTTTGTCTGGAACCAAAAAAAAAAAAAAAAAAAAAAAAAAAAAGCACACCAGAAGGCTTTAGCAAGGTCAAAAGAATGTCAAATTAATTTGGTGCTACTAAGCTGTGGTATTTGGGAGGATGCATTTATAGTGACAATGAAAATCAATGCGGTGTATATAACTTTATGGCTCAAAACTTTATAAAATAAAAGGGGATCAAGTTTTGTGTATTTCATAGTTCTCCTTTGTTTGAGGAATGATTTCTTGGTCTTGCTTAGCATTGATAATTGCAGGTGCTTTAGTCCTTTCGAGAAAAATAATATAAAATATCCACAAGTGGCCAATGGAGCATGTGGCATTAAAAAAATTAGTTGAATGATACATCACAATAATTTCTTCTTCCTACGGCTCAAACATCATTTTTTTTTTTTTTTTTTTTTTTTTTTGTAATATATGCATTTAGTTGTCATACTTTGCCCACCATTGTTTCGGCTATTTAATATAAGCAATGCTTTTACCTATTTTTTGCATTTTTTATATTATTTCTAGAGAGAAATTATAGAAGGAAGGAAGTATATTTTAACGTCCACGGAGGCCAACTGGCCTATTAGAAGAAATTTGTACATGGCTAAATATAGGAAAACAAATGCTGGGCTTCATCATGTAATTTAGATGAATAATATTTGTAATAGCCGATGTCTCTCTCCAATCTAAGATGGTTATATAGTGCAACCATCTATCCATAATAATGACACATTTGTTCGCATGACCCATTATGCTTTTAGATTTCTTATGCCGTTAATTTCATATGTATATATAATTTACTGCCAAATGGCATAAATGAGATAATACAAAAATTATATGAAGTCAGGCTAACTATCGTGTTTTCATCATGCGAATAATAGATGTTTTCTTTGAAGCCCTCATGATAGATGTTTGTACAGTTTGACAGCAATCTTATTCCTGTCATGGTTTCTTCCCCCAAAAACTCTTCGGGGCAAGGTTTTTTTTAACCTGGACAGTAATATGCTTGTTGCGTCTCCTTTTTGGGTCCCATAGGCCGATTAGTCTTCGTGGACGATAGAAACTCTATTCTATTCTATTCTATTCGATTCTATTCTATTCTATGTAACAAATCAAGGCACACATAGGAAACTGTTGCTTGAGGAGGCGCTCGTGACGGTGGCGCTTAGGGCTGCCGGCGTTTTTCCTTGTAACTTGAGCATCTGAACTCTGTTTTCGATGATCTTTAGCTCATAGTAGGGATGGGGAAGACAGATATGGTTCCAGCATCTAAGGCAGCGACAAAACGGCGTGAATCTAGCACCAATTTGGTGATACGTGATCCCCCAGTTGCTGCGCAAAAAGAGGTAAATAATTCAGTTGAAAGTTCTTTGCCTTCGATGCTGGCTACTCCAGTGGTTCTTGAAGAAAGGGATTTTCCTCCCTTGCAAGGCGTTGTGAGTAAGGGAGCGGAAGTTAATGGGAACTTGCATCCACCAGGTACGGATTCCAGTCCTAATGTAGTTCCTCAGCCTCAGGCAAATAATAGTGCTTGGAAATCATCTGATTCAGTTACAAGAGTTTCATATCAAAGATTTAGCGATTGGCTTTGTAAGGATATATCTAGTGCATCTAGAAAGGCAAGGGTAGCAGCGGCTTTACAGGTATTGTCTGAAGGAAGTAAGGATGAGTTGTCGGCAATCTTGGACACATTAAAAGCTGGCGGGCATTCAAGCGCAACAACAATTGCCTCCGGATGATATATTTTACCCGGTCGATTGTCGAAATGTGGTTCAAGCTTCCGGTATTCACATGGTTGAAGTGGACCATCAAGCTCATATTAAGTGTCTTTGAGAACTTATCTTCTTGTCGCGCTTCTTGGGTATTTTCTTGGTGGTTATTTATATTTTTCACGGTTCCGTGTTTGGTTGTCTCGGCCGAGGCGCCTTCAACTTCCTCCTTTCCGGTCCATCAAGTTGTTGGCAAAAACTTTGTTCTCATTATGTTTGAAAGTAGTGATCACGGTGGACTCTTTGGTATCAAGAGGGATTGATCCACTTGGTGGGGAATATATAATGTACCAAGATTACTCTCACGGCTTTACACCGGTCTGATTCGTGCATTAAAGATGCCTTCTTGGTTCTCATTACCTAATCTTCCTCGATCTAATGGCTCATCAATTTATAGTTGCAATTTGCAACGGGACTTGGGGTTCATATCTCACACTCCATCATGAATGGTCCAAGGATTTGTGTTTCTATGCACGTGGACTGCGCCTTTGCCAGTTGTGTAGTTGTAAAGAGGCGGGCCTTGGTATAAGAAGTTGGATCTTAAGCTTCAATGGTCCGTGCTTAGCCCGTTTGTTTCCTGATAAGGAGGCTTTTGCTAGCTTTCGTCGAGGTACTCGTGCATCTCAGGCATCTGTTCAACATTCTTCTCAGGTTCAAGCTCCTACTGTTATTTCTTCATCTATTCATGATCAACCTTCGCCAGTTGTCTTGCATTCCTCGGCTATGGAAGATGCTCTACACACAGTTCCAATGGTGTCGTCCTTAGCACCGTCAACCACAACTATAGTTCCTACCACTCTCCCCGTTGTCGCTTCTGCTTCTCATGTTTATGAGGTTGTTATGGCTGATAGTCCTAATCTTCAGTGCGCTAAAGAGTCATGGCAACAGGTCAATTGGAAGAAGGCAGCGAGGAAGAAGTCAGTTATGTCATCTCACGAGGCTATCCTGCCTCGTTCTATTCAATGGCATGATAACTTGATGTCTGTTGATGATTATCCCGATGTTGCAGAACATGTTGATTGTGATGAGGCCATTAAACGCCTCACGTTTATGATTATGATTATGTACTGTGTTTGGGTGGTTTTGCTTAGTGGACCATCTCGTCCTCTAGGTTTTGAGTCCCATGTCACAGGTCCCTTGTATGTATCCTGATATTCCTTGATAATAGACTGTCGTCCTTCCAAAAAAAAAAATCAAGGCACACATATCAATAATGTTAACAAATTTGAAAACTAAACAAGAAAATAAATTTGCTTCATCCAAAAGCACTTAATAATATTGCTTAACTTGAACGTTGAAATTTCAATAAAAATCATTGCATATGCAAATATTTAAAAGGAATAAACTATAAGGGGAGAAAAATTTGCTTCATCCAAAAGTACTTAATAGTATTGCTTGACTTGAATGTTGAAATTTCAATAGAAATTATTACATTATGCGAACATTTAGAAGGAACAAGTCTAGTAAGTTGGTAAATGCCTTTGACAAGATGATTGAAAGCCAATGCAACATACAATGCTATAAAATGCAATGATATATGCAAATGTCAACTTGGATCATGTACTACGGATATAATTGAGTTTGAATCATGTATTACCGATCTAAATGAATTTGAAGGATGCTTGGAACATGCTATAGATTATGAGGGAAACCTCCAATATGTGATGAAAACCCTTTTCAATGTATGCAGATGAATTTGAAGGATGCTTGGAACATGCTATAGATTATGAGGGAAACCTCCAAGATGTGATGGAAACCCTTCTTAATGTATACATTGGAATAGGAAATACCAAACTGGTGCTTCTACATAAGTTGGAAACACATTAAGGATGGGAAAACCAATCGTTTTCCAACAAAAAAAATCCTTCGCACGAACTATAAGTAAACAACAAATAATGTGGCTTGTAACAACAATAGCCCCATTACTTTCTTTGCTGAGGCATGTTCTTTTATCCAGCCATTATTTTTCTCCTTAAGCTCTATTGATTCGGTTTTGGTGTTTTAATGTTGAAACTCAATCTGATGCCCAATCTTTGAAATTATGATTGTTAAATAAAAGTCATCTGTTAGTTTGTTTTAATATTGAAACTCAATCTGATGTCCAAGCTTTGAAATTACGATTGTTAAACAAAAGTCATTTCATATCTTTAAGAGCAGATAATATTCAAATCATTTGATTATGCAACAAAAATACTAATTTGGCAGTGTACACCATCAAACTCCTCAAAGACCATAATGTTGGATGCATCAAAGCTTTGCACGTCTTCATGTGGAACAACATCCATGTGCTAGCTGCATACTCAATATGGCATTGCATCATATGGCATTGCATCTAGAAACTTCTGAGCATATAAGCAATTCCAAAGTTCGACAAGTTTGTCACCACAATAAAATAGAGAGGCCTGCGAATCTAAATGCGGAATAAACTTGATAGTGTCCTGCTGATTGGATAAAACCCTACTATGCTAGGAATACACAATGCAAACAACCAAATTCAGGAGAAATGACAATATAAACCTAATAGTAGTGATGCTTCTAAAGACTACATTCAGGAGAAATGGTAATATAAACCTAATAGTAGTGACGCCTTAGATAGGTATAAACAATCTAGATGACAAGGTGTAGAACCTACGTTAAAAGATGTTGATTTCTTACCCGATGATGAATCTAATGAAGCAGACCTGATGTTGAAGCTGATAAAGCAACCCTACTGAAGTCATGATAAAGCCAACTTATTAGCATTGCTTTCAAACAGGAATGCCAATATTTGTAATATAGATCTAACATGGCACGCGGGGGCGGGGAATTTTGTGGCCGCTGTGCATGGTCACAGAAGGCAGGTTATGCCATCACGAGGGCTGCTAAAAGCAGGTCGATCTTAGCAGCCGGACAGGTGAAGTCGAGTAGAAGATGCTGTCTCTATGCAGAAATCGGCCTTCTGGGTGGCAATGGCATCATTAGCCTCTGTTGGAACTCCAAGTAAGACTTGAGTTTCTTTTGCTACAAGATGTTCTTCCGTAAGCTAGCAAGGGCCACTGGGAAAGGGTCCTAACATGTCATTGGCATCGCAAAGACACGTTTTTAGTATAGTCTACTAGAATATGTATTTTCTTGTCGTTTGTATTGCATTTGAACATGCATGAAGTATACCCATGAAAGACACAATACAACAAAAAGAAATGCATGTTTGAAATTTCACAAGCAGAATATACCATAAAAGACTCAAGCATTTAGTTGAAGTAATTGTACTCAACTATACGGCTATGTATTAGAACAAGTGCAACTCAACATAGAGCTAGCTATTTATGTAACCCCCTATCAATTTCGGAGCCCCGTATATATCGAACACTGTCATGTTATAGCCACGGGCATATCCGTGGTATATCCGTGTCTTTGACATATGTTATAGCCACGCCCAAAAAAATTACACGGCAGCCATTTAAGACTGGCTATAACATGCCCACATCCGACATGATCAATTTCACCTAAATGTAACTTTATATGGTCCCTAGCTTTCCCTAAATGTAATGTTCGGTATCGATAGAATGAGGACAATTTACATGGGGAAATGTGCCCCCGCAGGTTACATGTTACGAAGTCAAAAAAAAAAAAAACTCTTTTCCTGCAATATTCTCTAAAAAATCGTACATTTCTTCTTGTTATAATTTGAATTAGAGATTGGTGGGATCAAGTCCACGACTTTATTACGCAAGTTGCTTGCTGTGATGCAAGCCAGCAAGCCTATGTTGAATTTGTTTTAACTCTCATGCATCTCCAAGTTTTTGGCTATGGCAATGGCAGCTTCCATTTTCGTCATCTTCTTGCTTCTGTCGGCCTCTGTTACCTCCAGCGCCCAAAGCAATTGCACCACCAGCGAAGTTGAAGGTAAAGATAGCCTACAGCTGCAAGTTTTGGCGATTCGGTAGGAATTTGTTGTAATTCGATTACCTTTTCTAGTTGCGGCTTTAAAAGCAGTGTCCGATGCTCTAAGTCAAAAATGGGACTTCGACAGTGGGGATCCTTGCACCAATCTGAAGATTCCTGATGAAAATGCAGAAACGCTGAATGGCGTGATATGTGATGATGACTGCCATGTTATCAAACTGTAAGTTTTTAATGAAGCAAGTGGTGGTAATCTTGATATGGCTGCTGCTCAAGTGTCTTCTAGAATGAGTAATGCTGGTAAATTTTAGTGCTTCGTTGCGCCTGTGGTCAAATCATATATGATTTCTTTTTGCCTTTTACATATGCTATTAGTTTGATATATACTGACATGTTCTTAATTTTTTATTTTAGTGCAATAACTAACCTGCATGCACAAGGTCAAATTCCTGCAGCTATTGGAAATCTCACATATCTTCAAACTTTGTGAGAGATTTTTGCATCATTTATTCATCAGTTATAAGTTTATTTCTTGTTATTGACATAGCGAGCACTTGTTCTTTTGCTGGTACAGGAACTTTGAACAAAATGTCCTTGACGGAAGCCTTCCCGAAGAAATTGGAAAGCTCACAAACCTACAGAACATGTGGGTGGAATGTTTTCTTCTTGACGCTATAAGGGACTTCCTTTTGAAAAGTGGTTATATTCATATTCTCTCTATATGTCTTTAAACAGGACACTCAGGAGGAATAAACTGAATGGGCCTATTCCTCCTCAAATTGGCAGTCTTACTAACTTGATTGGCTTGTAAGTATAGATTGCCCTTTACACAAATTTCTTCATACATGATGGTACTAAAAGTTTCGGCCACCAGAAACATTGAATCAAATGAATTCACTGGTTCTATACCGAAGGAGCTTGGAAATCTGAAGAATTTAACAGATTTGTAAGATCCAATACTCTTTCTAATAGGATCAAAATGTGAAACGAATTGACAGCAAATAATTTTATTTCAGTTGTTGATTCAAGAAATGCACGAATTTCTTTCTTTCAGGAATATTGGTTCTTGTGGCCTTGGTGGTGAAATTCCTTCTGGATTGGCCAACCTTACAAGCTTAAAAGTCTGGTAGAAATACCTGTATCATTTATATGTTATATTCACCTTTTAAGATGTAAAAGAGGACTAGTTCTTGATTTTAACATTTCTTATTATTTTGAAAAATTGCTGTTCCTTATTTACAGTTTCAAGGAAATGCTCATAATCTTGAGTCTGTCTTTGTGCAGGAATGGGTATGGGAACGACTTTAATGGTTCCATTCCAGATGTGTTTACAAATATGGTTGATCTTAAAGAGTTGTAAGTTGTTATTATAGTTAATAGATATCCATGTCATTCTGGTCGCTTTAGGTATTTTGATTTCAATGTTTCTATGCAAGCAGGAGACTTTATGGAAATAATTTTGAAGGTCCATTACCCTTGAGCTTAAGGAATCTCACAAACCTTGAAGTCTTGTAAGTGCTTAAATGGTTAGTGGAAACTAGAGATGTGTATTTCATTGACTTTGCATGTTCTGAGCTATGCATTCAATACTTCAGAAAGTGTTTTCAACCACAGATTAATGATAGTTGAGAGTAACAAGGTATTGTATCACCTGAGACATGGTATCTTAGGTCAAAAAAGTTGGTTTTTGTCCTCGAGGTCAACTAAATTTAGAGAACACAACATAAACTCAAGGGTTCTGTGTTATCATGTAGTCACCATATTAAGATACAAGATATTAGTACTTCACTTTGTAAAATTATGCACATTGAAACTATAACCTTTCGGAATCCATATATACATATATATCCGAAGAGGCTTTGATGTATATCAATGGTTTTAAAGGGTTCGATGCATTGGATTCTTTCTACTAAATTTTCTACCAAGCAGGTACATGGGGGATATGCTGTTGCCCAACACATCCATTCCATCTGGTTTGATGAATTTGGAAGCTTTGAAGGAACTGTAAGTCATCTATATGTTTTCATTTATCCTTTCTGGTATTTGACAATTCCTTTTCCTTGAAATAGGTCTTTTCGAAATTGTCAGTTGACTGGAGAAATACCTAGCTTTTTGGGGAGTCTAGAGAATCTCACTTACTTGTATGCTCCATGTGTTTAAGCCTCCTCTTTACTATATGCCGATGGCTGATGCTAGAAACTTCTCCCAGAGACCTAAGCTTCAACAATTTATCAGGCAAGGTACCAGCAGCATTGGGAACATTAACTCAGTTGGATACTCTGTAAGTGTGTTGCATCCTACATTTTTGTTACGTTGGTATTAGAAGTCCAGTTATAGGCTACTGAGCTGGCATACATTATCTGGGAAAAGATCAAGGCGAAGAGATTAGAATCAGCATTATGTGGGATTGAGATTCTGAAAGGATCGAATAGATCTGCTCACTAATAACAAAAATACAGTTGAAGATTTCAAAAGTTACCAAAAAATGAAATTCATACTACACCTTTTTTTCTCATTTGTATTAAGATGGGACAATGAGTGTCACAGTTCAACCTTTTACTAAAGTTCACATGTGACCAGGTCCTTGTTTTCTCAAGTCGGTCTAACTCTGGTAACAGATTTCTAGAGAGCAACAACTTGACGGGAGAGATTCCATCAAATCTCAGCAAACTCACCAATTTGCAGCGCCTGTAAGTGTACAGAAGATTGATGAAGTTGCACATACGTTCACATCAAAATATTCGACTTTAATTGTGCAGTGATCTCTCTTATAATCAACTATCTGGATCTTTACCTGCATGGCTCAACAAATCAAGTTTGCAACTGTAAGCTATGCTTCTCAAATTGCCCAAACTCATGTCAGTAACTTCAATTTCTTACTTTGCTTCGCACCAATGTAGGCAACAACTTCCAAACAAGTTGGCAGTGATTTGCCTTCATATTATTGAAAATTAGAATGCTTATATATTGTGCCCTTTATAAATTGTAGACTTAAAAAAGAAATACCTTTTGTGTAATTGGATCAAAGACTCGTCAACTTGTTTGTTAAGAGGATACCCTACTTAAAATGCGTATACGTGTCCTACCAGTAAACCTTCCCTGCTGCTTGTGGTTTCTGCATAAAGAAGACAGTCAAACACTCTCAAATCTGTTACATCCAGTTTTCCTTCAGTAAAAGGCACATATGGAGTTTTTTTTACCTATATATAGTTTGCTACGTGAACTGTTCTCAAGTCAATGTTTTAACCCAAAAAGTAGGCTCTAGATGCATATAGCCCATAAAAGAATCTCGCAGGGACCTGCTTTTCAAAGCCCTTTGTCACCGGATTTCGAGAATGGCATAAGGAACAATATGTTCTCTTCTAAGTTCCTGTTAAAATATGCCTCTTTCTATTCAGTGTATCACCCATTCTCAGTGATCTTTTTGCTTGTTTATATGCAATGTCAAAGTACTGAGCCTTTATCAAAGCCTAACATTTTTTAGATCAAAACCAGCTTTTGCAATTCCAACTTTTCCATCCTTAGTTAAGCATTCTTGGCCCCTTGTATATCTTGCTCAAAGGTATTTTGAATTAACGCGTGTGCAGAAATCTGGTTTGGAATTTCTTCAATACCAAAAATGCAACTGGAAGGTTTGAACTTTTGTTTAATGGTTCACTGCCAAGGGTGTCAATAACTTTTCATAACAAATTCACGCTTTTTGTCATATAAGACTAGCGTCAGCAGCGGAGTTCAATTGTCTTGATGACAAGCCAAATTGTAGTAGAACTGCATCTGCAACTGGAAGCAGTAAGTGCTTTCTATGAGCCAAGAAGCAGGTGTATAACTCTCAGGTACTGAAGAATCCGTGGGTTTTGCAGATGATAAATTAAGTATCAATTGTGCTGGGGAAAACCTTACTGTATCAAACATTGCCTACGAAGGTGATGCTGAGGAGTTGGAAGATGTAGAAGTTGTAAAAAGTGCGAGTAAAAATTGGGCCATCATCACGACTGGCTATGTAGGGCATGCTGGCTTTCAAGATCTTGTAAAAACAAATACGCAGACGTCTAAGATAACAAATACTGCGGATCAAGAGTTATATTCAACAGCCAGGGCATCACCTAGTTCTCTGAGGTACTATGGGTTGAATATGAAGAATGGAAGTTACAATGTAACACTACATTTTGCGGAAATTTCTATATGGTCAGATTCTGGAAATTGGAAAGGCACTGGAAAACGTGTTTTTGATATCTACATTCAGGTCAGATATTTCTTTAAGATTGACATCAGAGATGGGAACTGGGTAGCTAGATTTCAACAAAGAATTTGATGACAAGACAGACTATGTTACAGGCAATTTAACGCAGTGTATATTCCAATCTGCAGGGTAAAAAGGTTTTTGATAAATACAATATTATGGAGAGGGCTAATGGACAAGCATCTGCAGCCGTATTAGAGACGTTTGCAGCTTCTGTAGAAAATAGTATCTTGGAGATTCACTTAAAATGGTCAGGAAAGGGCACTTGCTGCACTCCAGAAAGAGATACTTATGGACCTCTAATCTCAGCCATCCATGTTATTTCTACCGGTATGAGACTTATTGTAATATTCAATTTTTATTTCCGTGGAATGTACCTTGTCGTGATTACTAACAGCTAAGAGTAGTCTCAGACTGCATTGCCAAATCATCATGTATTGCACATACACACACAAAGCAACGAAGTCTGATTTTTTAGCAGATGTCACATGTGACATGTCATGACATTTCACTTTTCCACATGAACCAACTGAACCTTCCTACACTTGTGGGATGCTAGTTGTTCATAAGACTCATCCAACGAGACCCTTCAAGAGGTCCTTGATTTGGTGGCACCTCCTACATGCTAACATTGGAAGGTTGGAGGAACCTCTGACTGATGACCAACTCAAAATAGTATCTAAATTAAGTTACTTAACTTAGTGGTATAATAGATAGTAGATAGATAGTACTTTGTACGTCATACCACATGGCAGCTAAGTGTAGGAGTTAGTGGTTAAATTAGTAGAAGCAGTTCGTAGAAAGGGCTGTCTAAATTACAAAGCCTTGCACAGATGATGATGCTGATGTGTCATCTTATCCTAGTTGATCCTTGGAAGGCTGAACGAACCTATGATCAGGTGTACAGTTAGGTCAAAGTCAGTGTATTAGTGGACCTTGCTCACTATATTTTTCATTCAAATTCCAGCGTTCTTCTCCTCATTCTTCTAGGAATAGGGAGGACGTAAGAAAAGATCTTTGAGTCTACAATTAGGGAGGACATGCTGAACCTTCTTACCAGACGAGCAAATTGATCAAGATGAAATTGACATTGATTCATGCCTAAAACAGCCTATTCCTTTTCCATTTTGCTTGTCGAGAAGGCCATCAACAGTTGAATACAGGGAAAGCAACAGATTGTGAAGGGCTTCAAGCTGAAATGATCGTACCCGGGGCGAAGATTTTAGTACCGCAAGTTGTGCTGGTCTTCCCAAGGAATGGTCTAATAATGTTATCAGACCTGTCCATAAAGCTGGAGATCCCATGGAGCCGTCAAACTATTGGCTAATCATGATTGGCCATGTAATGGCAAAGTTATATGGATCATTAGAATTGATTCTCAGCGATTATGCAGAGAAGGTAGTGCCTAGGGCTAAAGGCCATGCGAGGCTATTAAAGAAGAGAAGGCCAAGAAAAGTAAGATATATTGCTGTTTTGTCGATTTCCAAAAATCTTTTCATACGGTAATTTCTCCTGAAGTTTAGAGCGAAGGGGAGCTTTCTTTGCTCCAAAAGAGGCTTAAAGTCTTTGGGAAACAGAGATGGTGTTGGTCTGTTTGCAGTTTGGACAAAGAGCAACTTTCTATCAGGAGCTTTTTTGTTGTGATGGACGCACTCAAGCTCAACCCAAATGCTATCTTCAATGGTGAAAGTTATAGCTGTTTCCAAAGGATGCTTAAAGTTTAAGCACCTATCTGGAAAATTGCAACCTATTGCTCGTTGGAACATGTTCATGGAAGTAGTGATTTTGTAATTCAGGAATTCACTGACTGCAGGGTATGATAACGTCTCTACATGATGCAACCATATTCATGTCAAATTTCAACAAAATACACCCGTTGATATTTTTCCATACATATTCATGTCAAAGTTCATCAATTATCAACTATCTCCCAGTCTACTTCCGTTGGTTTCTGCATATGGCTTGACACCACAGAATTTTTTTTTGTTTTTGACATCAAGCAAAATTACAAGTAGCTATGTGATGATTAATGGGTTATCCTGGAGGAGCTGATTGGAAAATATCATCCTGAGTGCAGAAATAGGCGCTGCTGGATCGTCCAAGTCCAACACAAAAGTAGTTGCTATCACAGTACCTTTGGCAATCTTGTTAATAATTGCTGGCATATCTCTGTGGTTGTGGCATCGGAAGAAGCATTTGTTCTCCTTGAAAGATGGAAAGGATGGTAATGGCTGAATGATCATCAAAGGTCTTGGATTAGCGTTAACATTCCTTTTTCTACAGAGTTCTGGAGCATAAAAAACAGGCTAAATTTGTACGATTACAATGAATTGAGAGATGCAACAAATGATTTTCATCCTATGAACAAACTTGGACAAGGTGGATTTGGTACGGTTTATAAGGTACATGCGATCAAAAAAACATTCGAAATTATGGTTTAGCTATTAGCCATAAATTTTGTAATGTTGGACAACAGGGGGCCCTGAAAGATGGCACAGCTGTTGCAATCAAGCAACTCTCCGTAAAATCACCTCAAAGTGAATTTTTAAATGAAGTTGAAGTGATATCTTCTGTTCAGCACCGTAACTTGGTGAAGTTGCTGGGATGTTGCTTCGAGGGAGACCAAAGGATTCTTGTCCTAGAATTGATGGAAACAAATAGTTTGCACCAAGCTTTACTTGGTATGATGTGCTTGCTTTATTCCATGGCTATGTGCATGGTCATCTTGTTGACTAAAGACTTTTGCAGGACCACGCGAACGGAGGATCTACATTGATTGGCCAACACGAGTGAACATTTGTCTTGGGGTTGCTCGCGGTATTGCCTACCTCCACGAAGAAGCATCTCCACGGATCATACATCGAGACATAAAATCGAACAATATACTGTTGGACAAAAGTTTGAATCCTAAAATTGCTGACTTTGGACTGGCAAAACTTTTCAAGGATGAGCAAACACACATCAGTACTAGAGTTGCTGGAACAATGTGAGCTGGACATGTCTTTTGCATAATGTTAGTACATTTATCTACAATTTAGTTATCATCAAAACTTTCTTTCTGTGCCTGGGACAGAGGATACCTTGCTCCTGAGTATGCAATGCTTGGTCAACTTACTGAAAAAGCAGATGTCTACAGTTTTGGGGTACTGGCATTGGAAATAGTTAGTGGGAGAAACAATATGGACCGGTCAGTGTCACCAGAGGAGACGTACCTGCTAGATCACGTAAGTTATAAACTTAAAATAGGGTCTTGATATGATATGCACTGCTTACATTTCCTGCTGCAGGTATGGCATCTAGTTGAAGAAGACCGTCTTCTAGATATTGTGGATGAGCAGGTGAGAAACGAATGTTCAGAGGAGGAAGCAAAGAGAATTATCAAAGTGGCACTCTTTTGCACGCAGCACAACCCAAACCATCGCCCAACAATGTCACAAGTTGTCACGGTACTGTCGAAGCCTTGCGAAGTTGATGTGTCAGGACTCCGGCAGGACGATCGTGAAGACAACAAACACGCTCTGCAAGGCTACAAACCAAGCTTGACTGAAAACAGCTCCGAATCCAGTAGTTTGTTAACCAGTTCGAGTGCGATTAGCATGCCAACCTATAGGCTATCTCTTCTGCGGTGATCGAACATTGGAACATTTTCCATTAAGTTATGCAAATTTCTTGTAGCCGTATTCATGACCTTTACCTCAAATCAGCCATACCGGCAACCGGAAAAAAATATGGCAGCTTTTGATAAGTTGAATTAGGAGCCCCATAAACCAACCACAGTTCGTTTTGTATTGGGGAAGGGTATTTTTGCCATGGTTTGGTTTGGCCTATGATTTTAGTATTGTACTAGTAATGGTGCCCAGCGTTGCTGGGCATAAGTTGAGGGGTTGTGAATGTTGGGATGCAATGTGAAAAGCATGCAGTAATAATCCAAGTTTGTATCCTTTTATTATAACAAAACTTTCCAAAGGCTTAATAACAATAAAAAAAAAAACTAGCTCCTTCATATTAGATAGTGTTGAATCAACTTAAGTTTATCTCTATTTGCTTTTTTATGTTTCATTCGATATTAAAAGTCCCTGCTTGTTTTTATTCATGATAAAGTCGAATTCAATTGAATATCATGGAATATGAGTGGGACTGCCTAATTCAAGATATTCATATAGTATATGGACCATGCATAACTCTTATGAGAAATACAAAGTGAGTATCTATTTCTAAAGGTTTTTTTTTAGTACAACTGAAGAATTGGAGTTGGTTTCAATTGCAGTAGTTAAAAGGAACAGAATATATGGTTGGTATACAAAACCACTGAGGATTATTGGAGTCATCTCTTCATTTCTAGAAGTTTGCAAACACCAGGAAGCAAGTCACCAAGAACAACAAACTGACAACATCTAGATATATTAGAGAAGCATTTCGTACCAGGCAGCACCGTGCAATTCTCAACTTTCCTCATAACCATATCATATTTCCTGTCTTGTTGCTCCTTTGTTGCTCTAGAAAAGAATAGAGTTCTGAACACTTGAGAGGCCAATGTATCCCAGAGATGTTAGACTTCACTTCAATTACCAGCACTTGAACTTTGAAAAATTATTCAATGTCCAAAATGAATTCAACGTGCTCTGTACAAAGCTTGGCAAAGAGTATTAGAGTATTATTGGTTCTCAACGATTAAAACCAACTAAATTAACAAAAGCAACAAAGCCAAGAGAGCCAACCTGATAATGTGACAGCAATAATAGATGCATTTTCTGCTCCGTAACAGATTGTCATTTTAACATATTTGTCAACATATTTTGTAATAGCCTTGTGCATAATTGAACCAACTCCAATATATTTTGCAACTATGACATACAAAACCTATTTCTCAACAACTCCATTTTCGAATTATTGGGGTACATTCGATAGATAGGTTTCTCATGGTGTGTGACACTGTTTCAATTTGCTTAAGTACCTGCGCATGTGTAGCCAGATGGTTTATGCATTAAAATAATCTATAAATTGTCCCATTATTTTTGCTTGCCTTTCTGTGCAGAGTAGAGCATGATGACAATGACCGCTCAGTTCTTTTTAACATTCCCTGTTTCATATATGATTTCAGTCTCTGCAAAAAATTGGTATTGCTTTTGTTGACAAATTCTGACAAAGGGTTTTCTTCCTTTTCTAGTTCTTTTTTTTTTTGCAGGATACCATTGAAAAGACATCATGGCATGGGAGAAAAGGGCTCCAACGTTGCCAAACACGATGAAGATTCTACACAGTAGAGTAAATATTAGAATGACTCTAAGAATCCAAGACTCCCCAAACAATGAAAACTTTATTTCCTTAAGTGTGTCATAAGTTACAAAACTGAGTATTCCATGTTATAGTAGAACCATGTCATGGGACTCATCAAATTCCATTCTATGTTTCTGTCAGTCAAAAAGTGCGGTGAATAATAAACCTGCTCTTTCCTCTTCTCACGGGGATGATTTTTCTGGTACAATGTCTACAATGTGATGTCTTTGCGGCAGAAAAATTGCAAAGGCAGCTCAAATTCTAAGTTTACATCACTATTGCCGATAGTGAAAATGATATTGCCAAAGAACCGATAGAAGGAAATAGGTTACAACCGCCATTTTTAGAGGGTCGAGACCGTCAAGTTGGCATTAATAGGCACACTTTGCAAAAGAAAACAGGATCATCGGATAGAGATTAAGCACGGAACGAGAAAAAATCGCTTACTTGGATAAGTATTGACATTGGCCAAGACGCAATTAGAAAACAAATAACTAAGCAACTTATTGATATATGATTACCATGCAAATAACCTTGGAAGCAGAAAAAGAACACATCTTTTGGGATCAATGGTGGTAAGAGTAGCAACTCCAAAAAATCCACGAGGAGCCGGTTGCCTTCATGTTCTTTTGATACATAAGAAGCATGGCGTAATACTATCGGAAAATAGCAACTCTTTCCAGTGAATAAGCGAGCAATCTGCGCCTCCTTGACCACATGCATAATCAAGAGCGACCGCAAGTCGTTGGAGCTAATCCCTTGCTTGGCAATGCACCAAGTTCTCACAATAGAAATGTTAACCGCTAGTAGCCCCGCTCTGTGGTATCAAGAGTATAAATAGGTGTTTGGTCCGGATAATAAATACCATAGTTCTTCTCGAGTAGGCCCACGCCTTCGATCTTCGTTGAAGATCTCGTATACATAAGTGTTAATAGCAATTCCTATGCTTGGCATAGGGCCGGTTCATCTCCCGAAAACCGCAAGGTCACGCAAGATCGGCCATGGCGGAATATAGGATAGCATCCCCATTACCAAGACATAAGCATAAATCCCGTGCATTCGCGGAAAAAGAAATAAGAATTTGAAACAATGTGCACTTACCAAGTTCTCTCCAAACACACATTGCACGCTAGTAGAGCCTTACGCTTTTATGAGACCTAGGAGACTAACACCTAGGAGACTCTATATCTTGCTCCATGACTTTATCTCTAAGGCAACATTGTTCAAATTTCCTAAAGTTGCTCCTGTTTCCATTTCTTGATATGCATTGTTGTAAGGTTGTTGGACACTTTCATCACGTCCCGGAATCCATTCACATCCTCGGCGGGAGCCACCACGAGCAAGAAATTTCACGCTATCCCGTAAAGATTGCTTGCTTACCCATTCTTTAAAATATATTTCTAGTGCTTGCTGCAATGAATGATTCCAAAACTTGATTGACACTCACATCATTGTAGTAATGCATTATGAGCATCTACCTTATTGCCCCCAGTTTGCAAAGCAGCTACTTCTGCAGCAGTGAATTTTGCCATTGAAATGGACTTTACTGGATGTGTGAACTTCCGACTACACCACAAAATTGAAAAGTCAATCCTTCCCACAGAAAATCTAAACACATAGTAATTCCTGGTATTAGGATTACTGGATTCCACTGCAAGAAATACAGACAAAGAAGAAAAGGTTGTGCAAACATATTGAGGTCCCACCTGCAATTCCTTAAGCAGGCTCGTACATGATATGCATGTAGTAGGCTGCATATATTCTTAAAACCCATTCCTCTAAACGGATTTTCATAGATCCCTGTATTTTGGTAGTGTACAGGTACACCTATACAACAATTTTGATGATTGTTGAAATGCATGGGGTTACAATTTCAACTGTCATATTGAGCAATTTTATCATGGTTATGCAATCGCTAATCGCTTATTGTCATTTGATTCTTCAATTTTTCCTACTTAGTTTTCAGCCAAAACAACCTCCAACTCTTGATATAAAACTCAAGAACGTCTTGTTTCATGTGCCAAAATTAGTTAAAACAAAAGGTAGTTTGCCAAAATTAGTTAAAACATAAGGTAGTCGACCATTATTGCATCGATAAGCATCATGCTTAAATAAGAGTGTTGTTTCTCTTTTTTATGGTAACTTCAATTTCAATCACATCTGTGTTTTTTTGCAGACCAGAATCATTGTAATCAGAGCTTTTCGCCCCTTTCTAATATGGCATACACCAATATATACACCCCAGTTATCTTGCATTAACTTTAAACATGACAAAGACAGCTTATGCGTTTAACATTAACTTCAAACATGACAAAGACAAAGCTTATGCGTTCAAGGTTTTTGCTAATAGTCTGTGCGCTTTTGTTCAATGCACATTAAGTTCAAACATGGACACAGAAAATAGCATGGGTAGACCAAGCTACAATATTACATGATTTGGTGGTTGTACCAATGGCAATACCAATTGCAGGCCATCGGCCAGTCTACAATCTACAAAGAATCTGGGATTTGGCACTGGGATGTTTAATCCAGAATATGGCCACAATATAACCCTTAGCTTCCATGGCCACAACGGACCCCTTAGCTTCCATGGGTGTAACAATGCTCTTTGCACAAAAACATGTCTTGGCATTCATTCGCACCAAATCCATTACTTTTTTGTTTCCTTTTCTAGAGCAGAATGCAGACACAATCACTGCATATCATATACACTGTGGTGCTATGGCAGATGATTAATTAGAAATGTTGAAACTACTTGCACCGGATTTTTACCCTCAGTTGGCACTATTGAGAATCATAAGCAATACTCTGTCCACGTGTTAACCCTCCATTGTGCCTCTATCCTGCAAACAACAAAACAAAAACAGATGCCAACATGGTTACATGGTTACAGATGTTTGCTTACATGGTTGCTTGTAAACGATTGTGCAACTTGAATAATGTTTTTAATGAAGTCACAACTTAACAACGTCTGCATTATTAAAAGTTACAGTTGAGATTAAACAATCAATGAGCAAATTCCTGATGCTGTTCTGCAGACAGAATGGCAATTAATACTACATACGTTATGCATATTTTAGAGCTACATGTTTGAAAGATTCTTGATATCGTTTTCTTTATTTTTTAGCTTCTACAGTGGAAAGATAAGAGCCTCATCCCGAAAGTAGTTATAACTTACTCAAATCCATCAGGGGATAAGATACAATTGCAGGGAAGAAAAATGTACCCGAGTTCTAGCTTCTTTTTGCCTCACAAAAAAAACTTGTTTGAGAACCTAAAAAAAACAGGGAGATGTTTTTGAGAGCTCCGATCGGACAGGAAAAATGAGACATAAACTTAGAAGCCCAGAAGGGGAGGAAATACTAAGCAAACACTTACAGATGACTGTGGATCGACAAAACCGGTTCCCCACCAAACGATCATGTAGGTAGGTAGCCACGAAACCATATTGTGAAAACTTGGCGCTTCCTATTCATAATTTCTCAATCTTGTAAATCAAGCAGAAATTGAAGATCAGTAATGAGTTTTGGCGGCTCTGTTCTTGCAGTAGCATGAAAGAAATATGAAGATGCCGCTGCCGCTCCCATAATCACACGGGGGTGTGTCCACATTAGAGCTTTTGTCTACATGAACCGTTATTTCTGCTTGTACATTAACCAATTGTCTCTTCTACAGGGTCAAATAATAACGGATCTAACTCATATCAATAAAGTTCTAATTTATCTCCATCCCCGTAGGTAATCTGCAAATCTGTACAACAAAACTTGATTCTTAATCAACTACAGATGCTACTTTTAAGTACCAAAAAATATAAGAGAGAATAGAGCACCTTATCAACTTTTTCTTTGCATTAGATCTGACTACCTATCCTTCAAATGCTTGCCGTCAAACAACTTCCCAATTTCTTTCCCTTCAATTTAATTCCAAGGTCAAGAAACGAAAGTTAACAGAGGATGCAACGATTGATTTTAGCTGTTCCAGGATCGCTTCTTCAGGTGCTCCAAATTCATCTTTCACCGGTTCCAATCTGGAAAAAGCCTCATGTCCTTACACAATACAGCTAAAACCAAACCCTAAGATCAAGAACGTGATAGGAGAAATTCCACAGCATCGTTGCTCCATTATTTTCCCCCGCCATTGTCACCGAGCGATGTCGGCTGCCTAGATTCTGCAAACCAACTGGTGAAGTCGAACCTAGCAACGCCGTGCCACCTGTATGTGGATACTGGAGGAATGCAACGGGCGCCATAGCCTAGCTGCCATCGCAAACTTTAAAAAGAAAAACCCATATTAAGGAAAAACAATTAAAAATCTTGCGACGTGGCATCATCTCATCCATTGGCTTGATCAAATCTGGGCCGCCCAAATTAGGGCTGGGTCCAACACTTACACAATAACATTATAATATAAGATTATATTGAAATTTGTATATTTTAGTGAGAATGAGCAGCTTGTTTGGTTATCGCACGATCTCTCAATTTTTTATTTCCAGGGAGAGTTTTTTTGCAATGGTCTGCAAATAGAATGTTATGGAGGGGCAGACACAAGTTCCGTTCTTCTATCTTCATGTCGATTAGAGAGGTCTTGTGCTGCAAGATCTTGGAAAACCAACTCTTCCTTTTGATTTTTTCATTCTTTGTTACTTGTGCAGTATGACTTTTGGGTTTAGAGTATGGCAGCAGATTTAGGTCTTCTTTAACTGGTGTCCATAGCCAGCTTTTGTTGTGTCATGTTTTCTTTTGCATGAGAAATTATGTGCTCTGTACCAGGGATTCTTGTTTCTGGTTTGATGGTGGTGGATTCATTCCACTTTCAGAATTTGGCATTGCTTGGGCTCGTTGTAGGGTAGTTCTAGAGCACGTCACCGTTTTCCAATTTTGGGTTGCTTGTGCAGGTTTTTGGCGGTTACGGCGGAGCTTGCAAGAGGTTGTTGCCATTGCAGTTCTTTGGGGCCCTGGTGAGGCTCCACTTTTTGGCGACAAGAGGTTCTGGTTCGTGCTCTATTTTTTTTAGTTGATTGGACAATGGTAAGGTGAAATATTAGTCACGCTAGAATTGATGTTTTGCACCATTGAATCACATAATTTTTTGGCGAAAAATTTACTGGCCTTTGATTTGGCATAAATCAAGGGTTGTAATTAAACAAGTGCTATGCACGGAGGGTTGCCCTCTGGTGGCCCGAGAGTGTGTTTTCATATTTGTTGTTGCCGTTTCGTTTTCATGGTTCTTGTTGGGCCATTTGATGTGTCAGGGGTTATTAATGGTTTGAAAAGGGAGGTTTTGTTTTGTGTTGTTTTGTTTTCTTTTGTTTATGAATTGTGCATGGACCAAGCCTATTTCTAGCATTGTGCTTATGACTTGAGATCCCTGATAAGAGATGTTTATTATTCGTTTTGCTCGCGCTTTACATACCTTGTAGGAAAAGGCGTTATTTTGTTGTTTTTATGTTCTAAAGCATCAACAAAAGTTTCAAGACCTAGATACGACACCTTTAGAAGTCATAGCCATATATGAGCATTGATGTAGGGGGTGCAGTGCAATTTCTACGTTTTAAGTTTGGACCAGTGGATGGCCAAGACCAAGAGTGCTAATCTGGAATTTCATTGATATGGTGCAAGAATGGTATTAATATGATGTAAGAATGCTTGAGTCATAACTTATTGCCTAAATGTGTTGTTGGATTCCAATAGCTTAAGTTTAAGATGTAATCACTTGCACAATCTCTAGCATATAGTTAGAGGGAATGATACAATACCCTTGTGAATTAATTTTCTAAGCATGTTGAAGTAGACTAATGAATAGTCTTCAATAACTTCGTATAACTCTTTAGAAGTTCTATGAAGCCAATAATATTAAATGTAAGCCTAGATAAGGGAAAATATTAAATCGTAACTTCATACACTGGCCTGTATTTTCTAGAATGTAAGTCAATGTATGTCCGTATAGAACTCCAAGTTGTATGCTGCAAATACAACCACATAGGCATTACAATTGCTTTCATTGTCTATTTAAGGTTAGATACCATTTCTATGGGAGGGCTGAATTATCTCCCAAGCTTACGCATCCACATCTAATTTTAGATGCGAATCTAATTCTGCATCTGCATCTGTTTCAATCCGCCAAAGCCAAAGAGCTCCACTGCCCAACTGCACATTCCTTTTCTAAAGTAACAAACAGTCAAAGACATAATTCCAGTCCAACTTCCTTTCTCCATAGATCAGAACCTTATAATTCTTCCCTCTAAGGCTGCAGTATTAACATTAAATATCAGAATCAGCTACCAAGAAACACAAAATACTTTGATGAAATTTCACTATGCAGGGGGGGGGAGGGGGGATACAAACTAGCCCCATGTTTCGTCAGGTCGAGGATACTCTCATAGCCACTCTGGAGTCACCAGTGGTCTTTCCTGAACCAATCTTTTCAGAAAGTGAATGCGGTTAGTCTCATAGAATGTTTAGGGGGTGGCCTCTTCCTCCTCTTTTTCTATTTTTTTCTTTTTTTTTTTAAAGTTGGATGCTCACTTTGGATATGTCGCAAGGAAGATATATCAAACCTACACTTCAATGTGTTGGTGGCAGCGGAGGTCAATGTCTAATTTTTTTTTATCTTTTTTTTTTGCCATTCTTTGCATGGCTAGGACCCAAGAATCGTATCTAATTCAAATTTAAGACTTAGCATTGTTTTTATTTCAAATTTCGGGTTTGATTGACCTATGATTTGGAGTCTCACGAATTAGTGCAGTGACTCCACGATTTGGAGCGCGAGACCTACGTTTATGGAGCTTTGGCAAAATTTGCTCTGGTTTTTGTCTTGGTGGCCATAGTTTTTCCATGGAATGAATATTGAGTCCACATTCACAAAGTTGATGGCAAATTCTTCACTCTGTAACTTGACTTTAGTGGAGATTCAACATTCAGTCCATTGAAAGCCAAACCAATCGAGTTGTTTAGCACTTGAGGATTAATAGTTCTGGTGCATGTCAAAGAAAAGGTAGAATTATTCATAATAGAACATGCCATGTTCTATTATAACTTCCGTTCAGAGCCTTCGGAGCAGGGAGGTTATGGACTATGGCGCTTCACGAAGCTCGAGGAAATGTGTGCATCAATTCCGACTGGGCATATTCGGTTTTCTGAACAATAAGGCCTAGGCATTTTGGTAATCTACACATCTTATAAGGGCATTTGGATAATTTTCCCTTCTTTTAAAGGCTCCTTTTTGTTGCCTTTGCGAGGCTTCTAGCCTACATTCATAAAGTCTCATTTGAGGGTTCATACCACTATGCTCAATCCAAAAGCTTAGGGTCTTCCAAAGGGATTATCTCAAAGGCAAAATATTTAAAAGCCTGATAGATCCACTTACTTAAAAAATGTATGGATGTCTTCTTCCGATGCTGGATCTACAATTTTGGTCGTAAAATCAAGAAAAGGAAAAGAAATTGCTTCTTCGTGTTTTTCTTCTAGAAGGTTTTCCATCCTGATTGCTTTAGCCTCCATCTACTTTATTTGCCCTCTTTGTCTCAGAAAATAAGGCAGGATAATATTCTGGTTGTAAAACTAAGGTATAAGTTGTTCTTGCTCTACTAGGATCAATTAAGTGTTTCTTTTATAAATAGAAACAGAAAATGCGAGTATTGTTTAATATAGTTTCTCATTGATACGTTTAATGCAGTACAACAGAAATAATGGCATGTTTGGAGCATGATAAAATGCGGAACTAATTCTGCACCTGCATCTGTTTCAATCCGCCAAAGCCAAAGAGCTCCACTGCCCAACTGCACATTCCTTTTCTAAAGTAACAAACAGTCAAAGACAGAATTCCAGTCCAACTTCCTTTCTCCATAGATCAGAACCTTATAATTCTTCCCTCTAAGGCTGCAGTATTAACATTAAATATCAGAATCAGCTACCAAGAAACACAAAATACTTTGATGAAATTTCACTATGCAAATGGGGATGGGGGGATACAAACTAGCCCCATGTTTCGTCAGGTCGAGGATACTCTCATAGCCACTCTGGAGTCACCAGTGGTCTTTCCTGAACCAATCTTTTCAGAAAGTGAATGCGGTTAGTCTCATAGAATGTTTAGGGGGTGGCCTCTTCCTCCTCTTTTTTTTTTTATATCTCTCAAAGTTGGATGCTCAGTTTGGATGTTTGCAACACAAATGTCGCAAGGAAGATATATCAAACCTTTCAGATATGATCAATTGACACTTCAATGTGTTGGTGGCAACGGAGTTCAATGTATAATTTTTGGGTTGCCCCTAGGGGGCAAACCCTCGTTTATGTGGGTATGTGGGCATATTCAAGTATATGCTGGCATATACCTAGCATATGCTGATGACTGCTAAAAACTGGCTGCTGCCTGTAAATGGTCGGTCATCCAGCCCCATTATCAGCCTACTACACAAACGCTATCCGCCGGACTTGGCTATGGCTTCTGCACCTCGGATTCTGCCCTCCCTTCCGCGCCTTCCTCCCAAAATAGCCACCCCGCAACCCCTCCCCACCTCCGTCGAGAAATGCCTCCTTTCCGAACAGAGCTCAAATCTGACGAACAGTCTCCTTCCGACGCTTCCGAATGAACGCTCTCCTTGCAGGTACGTCCCTCGCCGCTGTTGCTTCAATGCTAAATGCAACTCCATACTACTGAGTTTTTAAATCCTTTTCACTCTATAGTGCAACCTAATTCATTGTTTATCTTCAAACACCAAAGTCATTGGCCTGTCCAGTTCAAATTCCAGGTTCTATGCAGAATGTCTTACAGTCTCATCCAAATGCAGTTTTATCTTTTTAGATGAACTCTTCTATACAATCACCTACAAGTAGTTGCAAGAGCTTACTACAACAACTGTATTTGCAGTCCGGACAGGGAACACAACATGCTACTCAAATTGTTGTACACCATTCCTTCAAGAAGTAATGGATCCTCAGTTGAGCAATGGACGTTAGTTACAGCAGAGGTTAAGCACCTCTAGCAGCGCAGGTGGCAATATGAGAAATAATGGGGCGAATACTATGGGTTCCTTTACATAAAACTGGGAACAATGCAAACATGCAGCAATAGCAACTTAGGCTAGATCTTGTGTGGAATCTACTATAGTCATAACCTCTGAAGATGCAGACAATGCAAAGGGTGATTGATGGACCCGAGCATCTGAATTGGCATGATAATAATAATCCAATCAATAAGCAACCTTCTTTTAAAAAGTGTTGTCTAAAATTCCTGCCAATTCAGATGAGCAGAAGCTTCTGTTCAAACTGTTATGGCAGATGCAATGTTTGAGATTTTAAAGAGATGGTATAGATTATGCCATCGATTTTGCCTTAAAGTTATAAGTATTCAAACGGAGGCAGTGAGTTGGCAGCCTTCCTTGCCTTTCTGTTTGTAAGCATAATGAAGAATTTCCAACAATTTAGTACATGAATGAGCATATGAAATCTGGCGAGACAACAATGGATCTGCTTCGCAGGCCATGTTCGAAGCATGCCATCACACGAGAGAATAGCTAAATCAAGGCACGCTAAGGATTCTGACTTCTTCATCTGCCATGTCTACTGTTTTGGTTTTTTCTCACATTCAGTGGAAAGTCCTTTTAAGGTACGAACTCTTACCTTTTTGCATTTATTTGGAACATCTAACCAAAGCATTTCAAACGCCCAGATCTAACCAAAGCATTTCAAACGCCCAGACCATATGTGAGTATCAGTGTTGTGAAAGAGGCGAAAATGAAAAGAGGTACGGAATTTTTTCTTGTGGCAATAAACATAACAATAAATAAATGCATGGTCTTTTTCACAGGACATATGGGGAGATTGGTACATTGTTTGAAACTCACCAGCTTGGTGACACCCTTGGTGCTAAAATTATTGTACACCATGAAAAATGTATGACCAGGGATGAAGTATACTGCCTTTTGCAAAGTCATGAGAAACAGAGAGACCTGGAGGGAGCCAGACAAGTGCAATATCTTCTAGCAAACAATGGGTTTGAATCAATCACTGTCTTAGGTGGCCATCTCATTCGGTTGTTTGCACACTGTCAGCGTTTGTTTGAAGCAAATAAAAGTTTCAATAAAATTGCAGAACCAAATGCATTTACATAGGCCGCAATTATTTTAGCCAATGCTAACCTTGACCAAGGAGATGAAGCTATTGAATTGTACCACAAAATGAAATCTTCAGGTATGGAAAGCGATAGGTATATTTATGTTGCAGTCCTCAAAGCATGTTCGATGACATCTAAGCTTCCGCAGGGAACATTCATCCATCACCAGATTATCTTGAATGTTTTGAGAAGATGCAAAAAAGTGGCATACAACCGAATATAGTGTCATGGGGTGCAGTTATTGCGGGATGTGCCCAGCATGATGAAGCATCTAGAGCCCTAGAATGTTTTGCACAAATGGTACATCTAGGCATAAAACCAGACAAAGAAGTCTATTTTAGCACGTTGAAAGCGTGTGCCAGCTTGGGCGAGGCAGAACAGGGCAGGCTTCTCCATAAAAAGATTATTGATCAATGATAATTTCCAATCAGATGTTGTTTTGAGTAATACACTTATTGATATGTATGTTAAGTGTTGATCGATCCAAGATGCATATGAAGTGTCTGACAGCTTATCAGAAAAGAATGTGGTCTCATGGGATGCTATGATTGCAAGACATCTTCAGCATGGCCAATTTTTCGTCGCACTAGAATGTTTAGGAAGGATGCACCAGGAAGGTATGGAGCCGAATAATTTTGTATTCTTAAGCATCCTAAAAGCATGTGCCTATATTGAGGAGGTAAGCCATGGCAGACTAGTGCACAATTGGGTAATTAGAAGTGGTTTTCATAAAGATGTGTTCATAGGGAGTACCTTAATTGATATGTATGCCAAATGTGGAAGTCTGGATGAAGCAGCTCGAGTCTTTAGCAGTCTACCATATCGAAATGTGGTATCATGGAGTGCAATGATGTCTGGGTATGTCCAACATGGTGAAATTTTACTTTCTTCAGTTTGTTTCATGGAGATGCAACAAGAAGGCATCGAGCCAAATGTGGTATGTTGGAATGCTGTAATAGCTAGATATTCTCAGCATGGTGACTGTCTTGTTGCTCTAGATTGTTTCTTAAAAATGCAATATGAAGGTGTGCAGCCAAATGGTATAACGTTTTTAAGCCTTTAGAATGCATGCCCTAGCTTAACAACAGTTGAACAAGGACGCCTTCATTCGCTCCAAAGTTGAATGTGGTATTGATTTGGGAAATGCTCTTCTTGATATGTACTCTAAATGTGGAAATCTGGACGAGGCACAAAAAGTCTTTGACAAAATGCCAAGTCGGGATGTAGTCATGGAATGAGATGGTTGTTGGGTACTTGCAGAGCAGTGATAGTCTTGTTGTTGCTCTAGAATGTTTTGACATGATGCAACTTGAAGGCATAAAACCAGATGTGGTTACGTGGAACACAATGATTGCAGGATATGTAAGCCATAGTGAAGGTCTGCTGGCTTTAGATTGCTTTGCAAAGATACAACATGAAAACATTGAATTCTCCAAGGCCACATTTCTAGTTGCTTTGTCAACATGTGCCACTATTAGAGCTATAGACCAGGGTAGATGTATCCATGATAAGATTGCCAAGATGAGCAAGCAACTTGACATAACATTGGGAAATTCTGTCCTTGATACGTATGCTAAATGTGGTAGCCTGAGCGAGGCCTGCATAGTGTCTGAGAATTTGCCAATGCAAGACAAGGTGTCATGGAATGCAATGATTACAGATTCTTTTGAGAAGACTTTATGAAGCACTCCCCCTCAGCCAATTCGAAACTAACTCCATTTCTCCTTCTCCAAACCATCTCATGCAGCAGATTCCACCACTTGCAACATAGCTACTTCCAGATGGAGTTTTTCCAGGTCTAGCTCTAGCAACAACATTACCTCTATAATTTTTCAAAAACCGTAAGGCCTCCAAGTGTTATCAGGGTATCTTGTAACCATTTGCAAAACTACCGGCATAACCTCCAGCGCCTGCAGCCCCACCTGATGCTCCATACTAGTCGCTCCCCTAATTATCCCTTGGATTAGATGCATAGCTGCAACCAGTCTGCCCATCGGTATAGCTACTATATTCTGGTGTACTGGCAGTATTCTGCCTAGTTGTTGCACCTGATCCCCACACTGCTGCACCATAGTTACCAGCACCACACCACTTGGGTACCCACATGCACTACAGTTAGCACCCCAAGCACTTCTGGCTTTTGATGTTGCTTCATAGTTGCCTGCTCCAAGTCCACTTCCATATGCACCACGATAAGCACCAATATAACCACTATTATATCTAGATGGTGCTACTCCATACCTTGCATTTTCACCGTAATTGCTGGCAGCTCCCTCATTCATCGCTCTATATACTCCTGTAGCACCTCTGGCTTTTGATGTTGCTCCATAGCTGCCCGCTCCAAGTCCAATTGCATGTTCACTATAACCGCATGCAGCTCCCTCATTCATTGCTCTATATGCCCCTGCAACTCCATAACCACTGACAGCATATCCCTTCATTGCTCCATATGCCCCTGCATCACTATAACCTGGCTGAATTCTGAGCATATGCATCAGGTTCATATATTCTATAAAACAAATGGCTACCATCACCTTCGCAAAATGTCAATGTCCTAAAATAGCAACTTTGATCGATTGTAAAAACATGACTTTCAAGTAGGATTTAAGCCACTTCGCCATCCGGCCATGAAGGGCAACCCTCCGTGCGCAGCACCTTGTTTTTTTTTTTTTTTTTTTTTTTTTTTTTGCCATTCTTTGCATGGCTAGGACCCAAGAATCGTATCTAATTCAAATTTAAGGCTTAGCATTGTTTTTATTTCAAATTTCGGGTTTGATTGACCCCATGATTTGGAGTCTCACGAATTAGTGCAGTGACTCCACGATTTGGAGCGCGAGACCTACGTTTATGGAGCTTTGGCAAAATTTGCTCTGGTTTTTGTCTTGGTGGCCATAGTTTTTCCATGGAATGAATATTGAGTCCACATTTACAAAGTTGATTGCAAATTCTTCACTCTGTAACTTGACTTTAGTGGAGATTCAATATTCAGTCCATTGAAAGCCGAATCAATCGAGTTGTTTAGCACTTGAGGATTAATAGTTCTGGTTCATGTCAAAGAGAAAGGTAGAATTATTCATAATAGAACATGCCATGTTCTATTATAACTTCCGTTCAGAGCCATGTGAATTCGAACTTTGATTATTGTATTTTTGATCTAAAATTATATCATTCACACAATTTGTAGATTGTGACTGTGACCCTTTTTTGTGGCAGAGTAAAGATTTGTTAGTTCGAAAATGGGCGTGGTGAAACGGAGCAGGGAGGTTATGGCAGCTATGGCGCTTCACGAAGCTGTAAGAAATGTGTGCATCAATTCCGACTAGACATATTCGGTTTTCTGGACAATAAGGCCTAGGCATTTTGGTAATCTACACATCTTATAAGGGCATTTGGATAATTTTCCCTTCTTTTAAAGGCTCCTTTTTGTATACATCTACCAATCATATCTTCGCGGAAGCTTTGTTTTGCATTAATGATTTTCTTTTAATACATACTTTTCTATATGCATTCTCCAGATGTTTGTACATGCAATTTTACAATGGGCTTGAGTAAACATTAACTCATTAAATCAAAGGCTAGATTTTTAGTTGATAAATCAGCCCATCTTCGTGCTTAAACAACCTCAATTGGACTGCCTAACATTCTTGGATGGTTCATGCATACAGCCCTTAATAGCAATGTTGTCACATACCTCCCCTGATATGACCTGCAAAACATGCTTGCCGCGGTTGCTCTAAAACTAATACATATGTAAAAGGGAACTAAATTCGTGTAGGATATTGACAGTTGATATACACTTGCCGCCCCCAGGATACCATATTTACAAATGTGCCACGAGGTCCTTTTTTGTCACTACGCAGCAGTAGTATGCACAACCGCCTGTGAAATAATTCAAAATTCAAAAGCAAGTGCAACAGTAGTTGCACGGCTTTACCTTTCCAAAAATCACGTGAGAGCTTTACTATATATGGTATTGGTATAAATAGATGGAGACCCATCTATTCTTCATATCCTTAACTTCAATCAATCACCTGAAGTTTCTCAAATCCAAGTGTGGCCATGCCAAGATCAACCTTGGTACCATCATCATTAGATTCACTTATCCTCCTTGGGACCGTGAAATTGGTGATCAGCGTTTGTCTCTTGGCACTATCCATAATAGATCCAACAGGTGTTTTGATCATGTTCAAAACTGGATTCTGGTTCTCTCTCAACGACTCAGCAATTGCAAGTTCCATGTTCAGCTCATCCAACCGTCTACGAATGTTATCTCCACGATCTGGAAGCCTTGAGATCATTGCCTGAATCATATCCTCCCCAATGAGTCAAGTTTATGCTGTGTCGCAGACAATATCCATTTGCAAGAATATGAACATACCTGATCAGCAAGTGTCTTGGTTAGTCGACCAATATTCTCCCTTAAGCCAATGATTCTCAAATTGACTTGAGACACCCCTGTATCATGTGATTTTGGTGACTTTGTTTTCTCAGAAGGGGCTTCATATCTGAACATTGAACAAAATTTAGTAAATTGAAGCCTGCACTTATTCATAGTTGCAACCAAATGGACTTGCTAAAAGGTAATTAAATGCCCTGTTAGTAAATGGCCAAAAAACACAGGCCCGCCTTTTTACCATTCTTTAAATGCATCCTCCTACAGGTGGTTCTGAGACTTATTATGAGAGGCGATACTACGTTGAAGATCCTACGAAGGATTACATTATGCTTCAAACTATGGTGAGATTAATGTGGTCCAGAAGAAAGGTACTTCCATTGAAACTGTCAAAGGTTTGCCATTTAGCCATTAAATATGTTCTCACTCAATGTTCTTTACAAATCTTAAATAACCAAAGGTGGGAGTTTCCAGTTGAAATGGTAATGCTGATGCTGCCTAATAGCCAGAACTCATGAACTACTAAACAACAGATATGAACTATATTAGAACTCAAAAGAACAAAATCTAAAATGCTTGTATGTTCTCAAATGAAAAAATACAGGAATTTGAAAAATCTTCTTGACAAAGGAAAACGAGATCATTACAAAGGATGAGCATCTCTGCTTCTATAATTGTTGGAAGCTGCCATCCTTGAATGCATTCCTGACCTGTAAAATATAACGAGTTGCATATTTGAGAACCGTTAAGAGATCTGAAGTAGACGGAACATTACCTGGGATCCCACGCAGAGGCTATCTCTTCCTGTGTGGCAGGAGCCAAAGCAGGAGCAGTTTTCGTAAACAACAAATCATGGTGACTTACGCCTGCAATCCCCTGGCCTTCAAGGAATTTTATGTGTTCCATAAGCTTTTCATCACTGGCCACACAAGGATTCTCTAATCAATCAGCTGAGCCCTCAAAAATGAAGAGATATCATCCAAAATGAAGTTATGTACTTACACTTGACATTGATTCTCATGTTCCTGAAAGAGCTGCTGCTGCGTGATTGAAATATCGTAGCCCGTCTTGGGTATGGTCAAAAGTTCACGCAGCTCCTGCACAGGCATTTTTTATTCCCAGAAGCATATAATCCTTCTACAAACATAAGGGCAACCGTGTGGGGTCATACCTGCTGAGAAAAGTAACGAACTTGTTCTTTATGCTCAGTTGCAACTTTCATCAAGCCTCCTTTGAATACCTATAAATGAGGGAACACCTAACAAACTTTAAAGCCTAGTAAAAACCACTTCTACTTTGAATTGAGTAAATAATTGATTACAGGCTCTGAAATAAAATAAAAACGAGATCTAGAAGCTAGACAAGGAACGAGTCAACAGTTATTGTATCCAGAAAGAGTTTTGAGATCACCTGCTTTCGATAGATCTTTTCCTCTATTGTGCCACAGGTCATTAAGCGATACACCACCACATCCTTCTTTTGTCCAATACGATATGCCCGGTCAACACTTTGATTGTCCATGCTGGAAATTAAAAGATATCCATTAACAAAATCCTTTTTACATCCTAGCGAATAGCAATCCAACCTTGGATTCCATGCTGGGTCAACAATGACGACTCTGTCGGCACCTGTTAACGTGAGCCCTAAGCCACCTACTTGTGAAGTCAACAAAAATATTGAAATGTGATCATTATGTTGAAACTCCTGCCATTTGTGAAGGAGAATTCATTAGCTGCTTAAAGTAAGAAACCAAGGGTTTTGCAAATCATGTGGCTCACTTGTACGATCTTCTCCCTGTCCGCAGATTTTGTGGTCCCATCTATCCGGCAGTAACGGTACATTTTTTCTTGCAACTCTTCCTGCAATTTTCTATACTGTCAGGACAAGTTTTGTTCATTCATGTTGCAATGGAACTAAGTGGGCTAAAATTGACCTCTACGATGTTGAGCATCTTGCGAGTTTGTGCAAATATGAGCGTACGATGTCCTTCTGCAAGTAAATTTTCCTGACACCACAGTTTTATAAGAAATGTTATATTCCTAAACCAATCATCCTATCGCGTTATTTGGTCTGAACACCTCCTGAAGAGGTTTGTGAAACTCCAAATATATATAAACAACTCAAGGCATAGTATAACAACCACAATTAGAAAAAAGATAAAAAACGCACCAACAAGGCCATTAAGAATACTATTTTGCATGACAGCCTGCGCTGTTGTTCTTCGTGGTCATCGTTACTATCAACTAATCCTGCAACAGATGCCCTCATAGCCTCAAGATCAGCAGCATTAGCACCTTCCAGTAATTCCATGCCTTCTGCAATGTCATCAGTGGCCTTCTTTGTCAGCAGCAAAGGGTGATCACAAATTTTTTTCAATACCTGCAGCAGACTATGGGAAGTTAAATCATGCACAAGACGACAGAATTCTGACAGCTTACTTACTGTTAAAGCAGCTAATGCAGATCCTTCAAGAGACTTATGAACAGTTTCACTGTTAAGAAATGCCGAATATAACTGTCGCTGCGCACAGATAAAAACAGATCGGTTTCAAAACAAGCCATTTCAAAATTGAATAAGCAGATTAATGCTATAGGCTTTATGTGTGATCATATAAATTCTTATGAAGCAAAGGCAATGCAGAGAAGTAGATGTAATCACCTGATGAGAGGACAACCGAAGCCAGCAGATAATGTCATTTTTGTTTGCCAATTGGCGTTCTGCCTTCCCAGTGTCTGGGAAAACTTCACTCTTTAAACGCCGTAGGAAGAATGGAGCGATGCGTTCTCTCAACTCCTATCAAAAAGCAAAAGGGAAAGAAAACCTTTAAGGGAAATGCAATACGTGTGGATATTTGGACATGAGGTTCATACCTGAGCAACTGCAGAGCCAATCCTTTTCTGTCTGTCAGAAGCATGTTTATCATTTCCCTGAAGTATAAGGTTTTCATATTTTGCCTTAAATCTGAGGAACAAGGAAAAACGTCAGGTGATAGCTTCTAATAAAGTGCTTTTCATATTCGTAAAGACATACTCTTTACGATCCCCTAATAATTCTGGACAGCAGAAATCGTACAGAGCCCACATTTCCTAGAGCAGCAAAAATTTGGCATGAGGGAAAAAATCATCAATGCCGAGACTTTCCGGACTATGAGTCCCTACCCTGAGGTTATTCTGAATAGGTGTACCACTGATAATTATGCGATGTGCGCTAGGGATCTCCCGCAGGCTTTTAGCACGCTGGGTGCTTGGGTTCTTGATTAGGTGCCCCTGGAAGACAACACCATCAAAAGTGATCACATGTTCGTTTTGTGATGTCCATTATGTTTGCGCACCTCATCAAGAACCATATAATCCCATGTCACAATATCATCACTCATGTCTCCGTACCCATCCCTGCCATGGAAGTCACCTCTCAAAGCTTTCCAATTGTGGCGTACAACATCATAAGTTGCCAAAAGTATTCCTCCTCCCTGGCATCAATTTGTTCACCATACAAAAAGTCAGAAGACACTACAAAATAGCAACCGT
Organism: Isoetes taiwanensis; assembly: GCA_021234155.1. Lineage (NCBI taxonomy): Eukaryota > Viridiplantae > Streptophyta > Lycopodiopsida > Isoetales > Isoetaceae > Isoetes > Isoetes taiwanensis. Next base: position 9,262,966 of record JAJEKV010000040.1, read on the forward strand.
ATTAAAGCTGGTACCTGTAAAACATGATGTAGAGCGAAGTCGCGAGCATTTCCTGTGCTCCCAGAATAACTGCCAGCAAATTATTAAACTTACTCTCTCAGAAAAGTTTCTTATTTAGTCTCTCTTGAGTATTCTTGACTCAAGTTCTATATTTATAAAAAAAGACAATGCACGCCAGAGTAATATATGGTAACAATAGTTTCTCAACTTTTTGCCTATTACCTCTCTGCAAATGCACTTACAGGAAGAATGAGAAAAGTGAGTACAACTAGAGATATGAATGGGGTTATAATGAAAAAATGCCCATCATCATATACATGTTTCAAGGGCAGCAGTGTTGCAACCAACTGTGTTCTTTTGACACATATATCTACATCCTAGAACTAATTATTAGAAAAAGAAGCTTTAAAAAGCTAGTGCCATACTCTCTAATCTTCTGTCGAAGACCAACTACAGCTAGCTCCTTCATCCAGTGGGCAATTAATGTCTTAGGTGCAATTATTAGTACGCGCTCTGTGAGACGGGAGGCGAATAAGCCTGCCAAAAAAGCTGCAATCTGTTCCAAATGGTGAGATTTATGTCTTAGACAAAGACGGCTTACCAAAGCGTGTAGCAAATTACCTGCATGGTTTTGCCAAGACCCATGTCATCTCCTAAGATTCCTCCCATGCATTTCAGATGCAAGTTCCAAAGCCATTCTATTCCTTGCCTTTGATGAGCGTAAAGCATTGTTGAGATTTTCCCATTTAAGAGAAACTGTTTCCCTCCTCCTTTCAATATCATATCATCACCACGAATGTGCACATTGTCCATGGGAAACTTGGTTGTGCTTTCCTCCTTACTTGTTTGGCAACCCGTCTTGCTTGTAGTGCTTTCATTTGCAGCATGCATCTTTTGAGCCACTAATGAAACAGACGATTTTGTAGTATTTCCATTCTTTGCAGAGACAGAAGATACCTTGAACTGTATATTTCTAGTCGAACATGCCACATCTTCATCTGAACTGTCAACAGTATTAATTCCATCCCCTTTTCTAGTGTCATTAATCTGAGTGCTTTCCATATCTGAATCATCACTGCTTATTAAAAAGCTAGAAATAATCTTTGCTTTAGACTTCATATCCTTATTACTTTTGGTTGTTATCTTGCTTGAAAGAGACATGGAATCCAAGTGTTTACTGAGCGCATTTGTAATGTCATCATCATTATCAGCGAACTGTTCAATAATCTGGATACTGGACTCCTCGGACTGAACCATAAGGGGTGAGTCTGTTTGTACTTTACGTAATCTACGTCTTCTTGGCCCCTTTGCACTTTGAGCATGGTCTATTGTAAGAAAAAATGCAAAATGTTATTTGAAGTTTCCAGTTTTTTAAAACTGTTGAACTAGCTTAACAAGACACTTTACCTTGTCTATCATCTGTAGCATTATTAATGGAATCTGGGCTTCCAGTTATAGCAGGTCCTTCGGATGCAGATTTGAATGACTCACTCTCTAATGTTTGGACACTTTTTCCGGTGGAAGCCTCTGAATCATCAAATAACCGAGCATCATTTTCCCCGAGAGATGGCCAAAATGGATTTCCAGATCTTTCCATTGAGCACGATTTCTTTTGTTCGTCGGCAGTTCCCTCTGTAACTCCATCAGCACCAGCAAATTTATCAACTTCTTCATCACTACATTCATCTTCATCCTCCGGCAAAATGGATTTTTTAGCTCTGAGCTGAGCTATTTTTTGAAGGAGGGCCTTATTCCGATCATTTTCTCTGGCCCTGTTACGACCATTTTCTCTGACCCTAGAAGAAGGTCGACTACTTCCTTCTGAATCCGCCATATGTATGATCGATCAAGGGGCAGAGTTAGGGCGCGGGAATTTGGAAAGATAAAAATTCTTAGCTAGCCCGTTTTGAATATGAATGAATCTTCAAATACACGCTATTTCAATGCATCGGGAATTGGGATTATGAATTTTCGATTTGCATTACGCCCTCAAAATAGGCTCAGGATAGTCTTACCCTGGTTTCGGGGAAAAAAACCGTCCTCCGGTATCACCGCAGGGCTCGACGGAATCCGTTTCAGGACCCCCCGTTTCACCGTACTGACACACGTGAGGGGTCCTGCATAAATCTGGGCCGTCCGCCCACGCGACACATCCGGGCCGTCCGTGGTGTTCCCCGCCTCCGGTATCACCAACACCTGATCCCGCCCTCCGGAATCACCAATGCGTGAACCCGCCCTCCGGGATCCCCATGCCCTGGCCGATAACCGCGCCCCGATATCAGCCGTGGGTATGATCCCCTCCTCCGGGATCGCCATCGCGTGGCCGATATCGGCCACCCGATATACGCCACTTGATCCCGGCCTCCGGGATCACCACCATGGCCGACATCGGCGGACATCGGGGACCCGTGGAAATCCCGGCCTCCGGGATCACCGACACCGCCGGTCGTGATTCCTGCCTCCGGGATCACCCACCGCACGGTCTCTGCATGAACCATGAGGGGATCATGAAAAGAGGGCTGAAAAGATTAGTATGAAAGTAGAATATAAATGTGAAGGAAGACAACAACATGCTTACTTTGGAACGTTTTGATGCTGTCGGGTTGGGCGAGATCTAGCCCCACTTCCTCCTGAATTTCATTCAAGTGGACGAGAATATCCTCAAGGCTGTGGGCATTGATGGCACTGCCCTGCCGTAGCTGTTGTCGGGTCCTCACCATCTGTCACTTAGCTACTGAACTCAATTGAAACCAACTTACTTTCTAGCAAGAACCACTAAGGCAAGGGTATATATAGACTCATGAATCAACCGTTGTACTATCCGTTGTACAACAGTTAACCCTTGATTTCAATTTGTAATGGTAAAGTGGTAAAGTGGACTTTTTTTTCAATGGCTAGGTACCTCTATTATTTTTTTGGAAGTGGGGATCCCGGAGGACGGAATCCACTCATGGGGATCCCGGAGGACGGGATCCACTAGTGGGGATCCCCACTTCCGGGATCACCAGATTGCAGACAGACTTTTTTTTTTTTTTCTTGCCTATTAGGTACAATGGTTTTAAGGTGTTGGAATTTATTCCCGTTCGCGATCTGGGGATCCCGGAGGATGGGATCACCAGTCGTGATCCCCACCTCCCGATCACCCGGATGGCGGGGCCGGACTTTTTTTTTTTTTGCCTATGAGGTAATATAGTTCTAACCTTTTCGAATTTATTCCCGTCCGCGATCTGGTGATCCCGGAGGTGGGGATCACCATTGGTGATCCCCACCTCCCGATCACCGGATCGCTGGGACGGGCCTCCTTTTTTTTTGCCTATTAGGTACAATGGTTTTAAGGTGTTCGAATTTTTTCCCGTTCGCGATCTGGGGATCCCGGAGGGTGGGATCACCAGTCGTGATCCCCACCTCCGGGATCACCAGATGGCGGACGGGCTTTTTTTTTCTTTTTTTTTTTTGCCTGTGAGATACTATGGTTCAAAGCTTTTCGAATTTATTCCCGTCCGCGATCTGGTGATCCCGGAGGACGGGATCACCAATGGTGATCCCCACCTCCGGGATCACCAGATCGCGGACGGATTTTTTTTTTTATTTTGTTGCCTATAAGGTGCAATGGTTCTAATGTTTTCGAATTTATTCCCGTCCTCTGGGATCACCACAATAATTGTTTTTTTTTTTTTTTTTTTTTTTTTTTTTTCTTTTCCATTGGTTGTTTTAATATTTGGCTCCCTGGGGATCCCGGAGGTGTTCAAACTTCGGGATCCCAGAGCTATTCAAGTTTGGGGATCCCAGAGGTGTTCAAATTCCCAGACATCTGTTATGAATTGAGGGGATGCAGATTGACAGTTCAGGAGTGAACCCGGATAAGAAAAAACAAAAGCTATTTCCCACATCAATTAACCATTCAGAAACTGTCATATTTTACAATCATAGCCAAAAATTTACATGTTGAACAAGGAACAACCTTTTTTCTCATTTATGGACCATTCAAAGATCAAACGGGTCACGGGCGATCGAATTGGTTGCTACCCTCGGGCAAGTAGAAGGTTGATTTTCCCGCTTTTAGGCGATCCTTAACCTCTGCGAAAGATCACCTTGAAGCTTGTCCTCAAATTGTCCATGTCTTCTTTGGCAAACCAGTCCCGGTGGATCACCATCTGTACACAGTAGATTATAAATGGACACTAAATAAATTTGCTGATCAAGAAAGACAAAAGATAAGACATGGACAACTCACATCTGTCTCCTTCATGTAGATTTCTCTGATGAATTTCTGCACACAACCAATAACATAGATGCCACAATCCTGGTTGTTGTGCTGCTGTGGAGCTTCCATCAAGATTACTGGTGCATTATGCAATGCTGATGCCTCGTGCCTCCACCTCTTAAATACATCACTTAAAAACCTGCAATTCAAGGCATTAGAAGATAGGCTATGAATGTATAGTTACCAAATGTTGCACTCACAAAGTGATGAACCCGCGTGTTGGAGCATGGAGGGGATCAAAGGAATCGAAGTGCAATATGCAAGGGCAAGGCTTCTTCAATTTACGGCATGCCAAAGGATCGATCCACCAAAATGAACAGGCTCCAAAGGCCTTTGCATAGGACAAAAGGCGCCATCAATTCAAACCGAAACTAAAAATGCAATAAAAATCAATTTACACGGCATTGACCGGTATCTGGTAGAACTGTGCATCTTGGATTTTCCACACGGCCTTGCCAAAGGGGATCCCTAATTAGCTTCACGAATCGCTCGTAGGCACCACACGCCCTGGTTTTGTGCCATTTAGAAACGTACCAAAAGCGGCGGTGGTGGAGGAAGACATGATGACAAAGATTTTTTTGGTGAGGAATTGAGTGTGCAAGAACCCTGCCAAAGCTCAATTTAGCATACCATGCAAGAAATAAAAACAAAGACAACACACATACAGTAAATAGGCTCCTAAGCAGTCGGCATCGATCTCTGAGTCTTCAATACCGAGGTCACCTGGAATAGTCGAGAATTTTCGTGCCTCTGCCTCTGAGATGTGGAATTCAACATCGGATGATTTGCTGCCCACCTTCAGCAGAGGACTTTGAACCACAATTGGATAATCTAGAGAAAATCTAAACTGCCAAAGCTCCTTTCTAATCTCTCTGTCATATAATTTTAGAGATTCAAAGAAGTGGGGGTCCAGCATATACAAATACCACATTTTTATCTTGCTCGGGGTCGGGGGAGCCAATTCATCTGCATTTTCAAGCTCCTCCTCTGATTCTTCATGCACAATATGGTTTGGAGCCATCAGATCTGCATCCCTCCGGGCCTGCACAAAAGTCCGCTTCCTTGGGGTACCCTGCAGACTTGGGCTATTCGAATTTGGGGTTTTCAGAGGAGGTGAATTAAATTCAAGCGTATGCGCAGCTTCAAACTCCGCACTCACATCGTCTTCGTCCAACTGGTGCTGTTCATAGCTCAAATCACCAAACAAATCCTTCTCATCCAAATTGCCATGCTTGCTCCTAATCCTTTCCTTGATTTCCCTTATCCGCTCTACCTGCATTTCTAGTTCTGTGGCCTCCTTTCTCCGCACCTGCAGGTTTATAAACTCGGCTCGGGCCGTGTCATCCAAAAGGCCGAGGGCGATTTGCTCATCTGCCATACGCTCTGCTGCTGCCCTTGCCCTCTGAAGTTTTCGTCTCAGATTGTGGGTAAATTTGAAGTCGGGATCAAGAGATCTCTCCACACTTACCTTCCCATAATCTCTAACCCTCACCTCTGCCTTGTTCTTCGGAATTCGACCCCTCGGGGCATCTGGAAGCCTGTAATTCTGCCATAATTGATGCACCCTGAACCTATGATTCTCAAGTTCGATCTTCCTGCTGTAGGATTTGCTGCAGTCACCGACCTGGCAACGCCATTTTCGACTGACCTAATCATACCTGTAGTCCTTCAAAATTTCTTCAGTGGTCAGTTCCTCGCTTGGATTGACGTTAAAACATTCAATATTACTTTTTGGGGCCTCATCCCCCTCATCTGCATTTTGAGCATTCTTTAGAACATCTGCTTTTCCGTGCCATTGGCCATCGACTGAAGCCTCGTCCCTGGCAGCAGGGGTATTCTTCTGTGGTGAAGCGCCCTTAGCTCTTGCTTCTGCCCTTAATCTCTTCTTGTTCGGGGATTGAACCTCTTGGTTGGATTCAATCTCAGCAATATCTTTGAGGCATTCGGGCAATGGCCAAGCCGAGTTTCCTTCCATTGCCCCATTCCAGTTCTCGTTAATGGAGGTGTTTAGGCTGATTTCGAGGTTAATCGACTCCTCCACCATCTGTAAAATAACATAACCGGTTAGAATAAGACTAAAATAGACTTTAAAAATGGACCTGTCGATGGCGCTCACCTTTAAATACTCGGCAGATGCAACAGCAGCGACAGCGCCTCTGGATTCGGCAGCAATCGGACCCTTTCCACTCAGTTCCGGTCGGAAAGGGCAATCGTTCTTAAGCGCCGCGAGTTCGGACATAGCCATCGCCGGGTCCGTGCTCCCTTCCTCGGAATCCCCACCGCTGCGTGGCGACTTCGCAATTGGCCCGTCACGAATAATCGGCGGTTTTCCGCTCTCCGGTTACACCATTAGTGGATGGCGTCACGACATCGACTTCGTCGGGCGCATTAATTCAAACCAATGGCATCGATTGAACCGTGGGCGGCCCGGCTTCGTCAAAGGCGGTGGTGATCCCGAGGAGGTTTTCACCAGAAGGACTTTCGGGATCCCTGGAGGCTGAATAACCCCCGACGATAACGGGCATCCGATATCGGCCAACGATGGCCATCCCTTAGGAGGGGATCACACCCCGCCGATTCCGGTGATCCCGGCGAAGTAATCACCGGGGTATCCGTATCGGGCGCCAAGTATTCGGCGAGTCCTATCCGGATCCCGAGGCCGATTTCCACCTGGTCCCGATGTCCGCCGATGTGTCGGCTATGGTGGTGATCCCGGCGTCGGATCGGCGATATCGGGTGGCCGATATCGCACGCAAATGGCGATCCCGAGGAGGGATCACACCCACGGGCCGATATCGGGCGCTGGTTATCGCCGGCATGGGGTCCCCGAGGGCTGGTTCACGCTTAAGGACTCTGAGGGTGGATCAGTGTTGGTGATACCGAGGCGGGAACACCACGGGACGGCCGGATGTGTCAAGCGTGTGTGGGCGTTTATCCGCGCAGACCCACCACGTGTGTCGTAAGATGCGGTGAAACGGGGGTCTGAAACGGTTCCGTCGAGCCACAGCGGTGATCTGCGGGGCGGTTTTACCTTTTACCTGGGATCCCGAAACCAGGGTAAGACTATCCTGAGCCCTCAAAATATCTCTTTCCTAAGATTTGGGAGTAGGTGGGCCGGAAAGAGGGGGAGTTCGAATTTTTTTTCTCTATGGTCCGACGAGCATTCTTTCTTTTGTATTTGCTCTGCATAGTCGGAAATAGGAGGTCTTGGCTTCATGGGGCTGCTAAGAACAGCCCGATGGAGGCGCCCAGACAGCTAGAGTTGCGTATAAATGGTGCGTCTGCCCAAATCGGCCTGCGATGGCATCTTCGACGGCTTCTTGCTTCTGATTTTGGAGGACAACTCCACCTTCACCCATTTCAATTCTTCCCTTTTCTTCCCCATTGCAAATGCATCAGTTGGATGCACAAATTATTGATAGAAACTCTTCTTTGAAATTGCGTCATGTAGAAGCCCCTTTTGCTTGGCGCTTTTGCCATGGACATTTTTGTTTCAGCAAGCAGAGAATGAGGAATGGTTCTAGGTAGCCAAGAGGTTTCATGAGCAAGCAAAGAATGAGCAATGGATTTGGGAGAACACTATTCATCCCTGGTGCTTGTTACCAGATATTCTACCTTGGTTTAGGTCCGGTAGATTGTGCACCGTCAGGTAGATTGTGCTCTAACAGAGTGTGCAGCTTCTGCCAGCTTCTGGTCTGATTGCAAAAACAATTTCTTGCGTTGCAATGGTTCATGGCACTGCATTTTCCATTCGCAAACGTATTTTATACGTGTATATGGCGTATGGGGAGCGTTGTGCTATACGGGGGTGTGAGGTGTAAAATCCCTTGCCCTTGATTTAGCATATTCTCACGATTATGCCTTCATCCAATGCACAAAAAAAAAAACATTAACACATGGAGACATTAACAAATGGCGTATGAATTTTCGATTTGCAGTATGGTTTGCCCGATATAAAATAAAGTTAACCCTACTAAAAAAATTTATTGAGGCAGCCAAGCCCGCAAACATTTCTCTCATTCAAATCCCATATATTTTAGAAGTGAATGAAAAGACGAGAATGTCTTAGACCATCCTTCTCATTTCTCTCATTCGAATCCCTTATATTTTGGAAGTGAATGAAAAGACGAGAATGTCTGAGACCATCCTTCCCGCGACGGACCTCCAGGAACACAACCTTCCCATGTAATCAATGGTTTGATGCAGAGTGCAAGAAACACAAACGCTGGCTCCGCCAAGTCACAGACCCTGCTTTACGCCCACGTGCAGTCAGACAGTACCGCGTCCTCCTTAAAGCTAAGAAAGCCAGGTACATTGCAGCGCATCAAAAGGAAATGTTTTATCTCCTGGAATGTCACCCTAGGAACTTCTGGCAAAGGATTCTTAGAAAGCCAGTACAGCCCACAGGGAACATCACTCCCGAGCAGTGGAGGCAATACTTGCAACAGCTATACAACCCTCAGGGTGCACATGCAGCATTACCCCTGAAAGAAGGCCCAGTGCTGGAAATCACATATTCGGACGTGGAACAAGGCTTATAGTGTCTTGCCAATGGGAGAGCCCCGGACCTAGATGGTATGCAGGCAGAATTGCTTAAGTGGGCAGGGCCGTCCATAATACCAGTGCCGACCGCCTTGTTCAACAAGGCATTACAGGAAGGCTTCCCGCTGTAACGGACCAATAGCAGAGTTGTTCCCATCTATAAGGCAGGTGACCCGCACTGCAAAGCCAATTACCGAACAATCATGGTCAGTTCAGTGTTTGCAAAATTGCTTCTTTGGGATTCTCGGCGGCAGTTGATTAGCCGGGCGAAGGCGCGATGGAGATTTGCGAGAATGCGTGTACAAAGCTATCTGAAAAGATGCTCGGGTCGGTTGCAGCCGACAAACCAACCATTTGATAGTAGTATAGGGGTTGGATGCCCTCTCTCCCCAACACTGTTTGGGCTTTACATTGATCAATTGGAGAGCTGGCTTGCTGATAATGGGGGCGACGGGGCTCACCTTCTCTACCAGATTATCAAGCAGTTAATATATCTTTGATGATGTGGACCTCCTAGTTTACACACCAGCGGACATGCACGCGACATCTCGATGCCACGGACACATTTTGTCAAGCGGTCGATATCTTGCGCGTCAACTTGGCCAAGACTAAGGTGGTTTTCATATCATCTTCCACGACAACCGAGGATCCCTCCTTCGATTCTTCCGAGGGCGAGAATGTGGAAGTAGCATCCACATACAAATATTTGGGAGTGGAGTTTCCTTCTACTATGCAATCGGGACACATCCATACGGCTTGATAGTCATATATGCAATGCAAAACAATAGTCATAGAGCGGAGTTGTATGATTGGACCCATCAGTCACACCTGTTCAAGGTCTTAGTGGAGCCTGTCCTTTTATACGGGGTTGAAGTATGGGGCTCAGTAGTATCCCTCGCTACTTGGAATGACTTGGAACAAAAGAAAGCCTTCTTGGTACGAGCACTAGGGGTGAAACAAATCCCATATCAAATTCTACTGCGGAGACGATTCTTGCCTCTTGAGGGCCCCTTGATCGCCACATTGTCTATTTTCAGAAGGTGGTCAATAGGGACGATGCTCGTCTCCCTAAACTAGCTTATATCATGGCAATGGGGCCACAGCGCCTCACGGCCTGCTAGAGGGAAAAGAGAGCTCAATGGATGGCTAGATGGAATGTTCAGGAGCACAGGTGCATACATGTGCAAACAGAGGCAGATCGCCATAGCTTGAGGCAATGTCTTGACGCTTGCTTCATCAACAAGTTTTGGGATGCCAGCGCCCTTGAACAGGTCAAGACAGCACACTACCAGCGCTACATAAATCCCACATTGGAACAAGGCCCACAATGCTACCTGCTCACCCACTTGCCCATGAAAAGACGCAGACTCATTGCCTCCATTCGCACAGGGGCACATCATCTTCGAATTGAGACAGGTAGATGGATTGGTGAGCCACGTCAGGACAGGCTCTGTCAATGCTGCCAAATGGGAGTCATTGAGGATGAATCTCATACCCTTCAAAGTTGCCCAGCATATGATCAAATCCGGACGCACTATCCTGAGTTGGTCAGGTCTGGCCAGCCGCTACATGTGACATTGAGCACGACATCCATACGGGTGCTAGGATCATACCTTCAGGAGGTCATGGACATGCGAGATCAGCTATGTCCTCGGGCACGCGCTTGACATGTACATATACATTTATTTCATGATGATGTATACTTGTACAGTTTGACAGCATTCTTATGACTGCCACGATCTTTCCCTTGAAAACCCTTCGGGGCGAGGGTTTTTTAACCCGGACAGTAATAAGTTTGTTGCGCTCCTTCTGGGTCCCATAGGCCGATTGGTCTCAGTGGACGATAAAAAACTATTCTTATTCTTATTCTTATTCTTATTCTTATTCTTATTCTTATTCTTATTCTTATTCTTATTCTTATTCTTATTCTTATTCTTATTCTTATTCTTCTCTTGACTCACTATAATGTTTTTAAAATCTTTAAAAATTGATAGATAGATAGTATTTTTACGCCAAATCCCCTATGTCTTAGAAGTGAATGAAAAGACGAAAGTGTCTGAGACCATCTTCTCTTGACTCACTAAAATGAGGAAAACGTTGCACAAACTCATCCGTCTCCCAAGTGGCATCCGTAGGAGACTGGCTTCACCACAAGACTAGATATTCATGAATATCTCTATTGCGCAACTGCCGAAGAAGCACCATGCTTAGTTCATAAATGTTCATCATTTAGAATAAGGCATTAGCTCCACATTTGCAAACACAACTTTCTTAGACCATCTTGCAATCCAAAAGTTGCATCAACAATAAGAAGCAAATTTAGATCATCTGTCTTAGCCCAAAATGCATCAAGCACTACTCGCCAACAGATATTCTTGGGGAAACCAGAGCCAAGCATAAGTCAAATCCCTGATTAGGCAAGATAGTATGACTTAGAGTAGTTTGACATATACATCCAGTGATGCAACCCCAAAACAAGAACCCTTGCTTTTGCAAGAAAAGAAAAGAAAAAGTTGTACTTTGCATTCTGGGCATATTTACCTTTAGATTAATCCAAGCCAATCATGGTTGTCCTGTCAACCCATACAAATATAGAGGTTTCAAGTCCATTCTTGGTCTCCTTAACCTTGATTTTATTGCCACGAACGAACTATTGCCATCTTAAAATTCACTATCCGCACTCAGTAGATACAAATCATCTACTTATGTCAATCATATCACAGACTACCCAGTTTCACAACACTCAGTACTAGATCTAGTTTTCCCACAAAGCTAACTCATATGCTAATATTTCCAGCCTCCTTCCCTCGAAAGGGATTAGCATAATGCGGAATGAACATTGACACTTTCCTTAACCATATTATTAAGAAAATTGTTTGTATAACTAAGAAATTATCATTTCTCAGGTTAACACAATCATGTTCCTCAAGATGACCTCAACTTGCATAAGGTTTGACTCTAACTTGGAGATCCACGCAACTCTACTTCTGGGAAAGTGAGAATTGCCTCTCCATCATGCAACAATGCAAAGTAGAATTCTTTTTGAGGCACTTATGTACTGCAGTACATATCATAGGATTCTACGCCAATCTACATATATTAGATCACTTTAGATTGTTTACATGGTTTAATTTGAAGCAACAGGGTAGGGTAACTAATCCTTCCACTTGGTTAACTTCTCATGGATAAATTTTACTCTCAACACATCTTCCAAGACGACGTTGATCGCAGTACATCTAGATGGTTCATTTATCCAATACATGATCTCACAATCCTTCACATAGACCATTTCAATGGTCCCATCATGTTGCATGCATATTTTAACCACATTGGATTAACGTAGCTGTAAATAGGAGGAGATACTCCTCATACACCGCAGCTATAGCAATTTTCCTATCCCATAGAGCCCAGACCCAGATAGGGGAACCATCTGTCCAACCCCTAGATATTGAGCCTATGGCCATGGCAACAGGTGAAGAAGAGCCGATGCTTCTGGAGTACGAGAGGGAAGAGCAAGAGGAAGATGAAGGACGTGGGTCGGACAGGGAGGACATCAGTAACATCGACCCGGCACAAAAAAGGCAGCAAGCGGAGCAGGAACTTCAAAGCTTTGAAGAGGGGCTGAGAACCACGCAGACAGCTCCACCACTTGGGCTAGGCATCACAAGACTAATCCCGATAATCATCCAAGGAGAAGCGTACCTGAGCCTCCACGACATCAAGAACCTCCCAGAGTGCAGGGACAAGGGCTACAGGATAGACGAGCTCCTACATCTCTTACGTCAATAACCGGACCTTGATGACTTCATCGACCGGGAGACATAGGACTTCCCCATCAGCATAAGGGAGGCCCCAGACGTACACTGACCAATCTCCGACGGACATAGAAGCTTACACTAGCATTAGGCAGATGATGGCACAACAGGAGTTACCCACAGAGGAGGAGTTCATAGCGATCCACGAGCGGATGGGAATCAGAGGGAAAACAACGAGTGCGCTCCTACCTAGCACCTCGGCAGCAGCAGAGCGAACTAATCGAATTATTGAAGATATGTTAAGGAGTTATGTTTGGAACAAACAGTCTAAGTGGGATTATTTCATCCACTTAGTAGAGTTTGCCTACAACAGTACCAAGCAGGAGTCATCCCAGATGTCTCCTTTCATGATTAATTATGGGTACCAGTGCCCGACCCCTGATACATAGCACAACCCAGTGTCAAAGGTAGAAGTCTCCCAGCAAATGCAGCTTGCAGTAGGAGCTGCGTGTATCTTATGAACATCAACACAAGATTGATAATTATGCAGGGAAGATAATTTCTCTCTATTTGATACGTTCAATTTGGTTGTTGCGTTGGCTACTTCACCGCAAATTCGGCTCCTCCTCCTGATATTTCCTGAATAATTAGCATGAAGCAGGCTATTAGCATCATTAGTACCGCCCTAGGGTACTTCGTCAAACCTTACTAGAACCAAATGCGCTGCCTAGCAGTCCCGAGCAATGTGACTCATGCTTTCACACTTACGTAATGGTTCCATGTAATTAAACTTGTTGCAATCTTAGTATGCAATCATCCTTGGCTTTCATAGCCTGACATATTGCACACTCAGCATCAAGTAACAACTTGACAAACTTGACCCATAACTTTCCATACCTAGTATAGAATTTCGTGATGCATTGCACACAAACATAAGGATCAACCACCAGGATATAACCACTTTTCCACAAGAAAATACTCTAATGCACACAGTCCCAGACCCAGGCATAGCCACCATGTCCTTTAGTCAATCTTCTCGACGTGCATTAACAATCCTTCAAATAAGGATTATATCACAATTCAGACACAATTCAGGAAACTCTATGCTTATAGAGATTGCTATGGTCATCTGTATATTATCTTCTAGATAATATCCAACACTTCGACTCATGAACTTCTAATCATAAGTTCTCAACCCATGGTCACGTAATCTCACCTAGCTACACTTAGCTTGAGATTATTTAGGCCACCTTTTGACTTTGGCAAATCTGATAGTCCTTCAAGCTCACTTCTAACACCAGTTTTATTAGCAATCCTTGTTCCAAGTCCCAATGCTTGAAGTAGTATTGCCAACAACAGCTTTTGACCATGCCAATAGCTTCCAATTGAGCTCTAATCCATTCCATTCTTGACCCTAAGTCAAAGATTCCATGAATGAAGTAATTGAAGATTAAGAATTTATACTTGAACGATCTTCCTCGTCACTGCCTACTAATGAAACTCCATCATCATCTATGGCATTAAGTATTTAAGGCCAAATCCTCTGCACCTATTTCGTCTTACCTAAATTGGAGTCGAGGATGCTCGCTTTTCGCCTTATATGTTTGCTCTTATTTTCTCTTCCAGCTCACTATAGGCTTCTGTATACCATAATCGCCACGTAAATATCCCACCTGGACTTTTTCAGAATTTGTAATTTATTTTTTCTTTGTAGTTCTTAGTTTCTTCCAAATAAATTTCTAGGTGAACAAGGTTGCATTTTAAACGGGAGTGTTGCAGCACTCCTGGTTCAAAGATTCCTTCATAGAAATAGACCATGCTCTTAAAAGTGACCTTCCTGGACTAAGGTTGAGAATTTCCAAAGGTTTAAATATTTTTTCATGTATTTTGGCTACTCAATAAGTGCATAAAACAACATAGTTGAAAGAGGCAAAATTTACAGATGATAGTACAATCTATGAAAGCAAGACAAATCAAAAACATCAAATTTAAGAGAAAATAATTTCATTAATTCTTTTCAATACATCGATTTTGGAAGCTAAATAGATGTTATCAATAAATGTGTATCACAGAACAAGTCAAAGGTCGACATCATAGTCTTCCTCATTTGATTTAGTGCACTTAGATTTGCAGATTCGCCAACACCGCTGAAACTCTAAGAAATTAGAGAAGTTCTGGCAGATAGCAGTGTTTCAGTGCTCCATGGTTCTCTTGCCGTCAAAGCTCCAGTAACAAAGCAAATCAGCCACAAGAAGCATATAAAAATATGATTTTTTAATGAGGTAAATCAGTATGCACTTTTCATGCACTTATCGATGGCTAGGGCTCTCTTATCATCTACCTCATTTTCTTTAACAAGAAGCTGAAATAGAAAACAATAAAATATTTAACATCTCCCCATTTTGTTTAACAACAAGAGAAAATAGCAGTACACACTGATTTATCTTTTCTACTTAAATAAAAATTCTTAGATAAGACTGATAAGGTGGTATTATCTTTTTCATGAAAAAAATGGGAATACAAGGGTTCAAATCCCTAAGCCTTCTAAGCTGTACACATTCATACAAGGGAATTTTATGCCAATAGAAAGACCATAGAAAACAAAGCCTATCTTGATGAAAGAACCATGAGCAATCACTTAATAATGTTTGAGACATTTTATTATGTGGAACATCATTTGTTTGTAAGAAAAGTAACTTATAACTTCAATTGAAAACCACTTTTAATTGATATCCAAAGTTATTATTGGTCTATGGTATAAGACGTACACAAGTTCACTAGCAAAACATCGTAAATTAAAAGTCAAAATTGCTAGTGGTTTATAGCCAAGATGTAGATAACTTTTTTACTCATGGTTAAGTCTTCAAAACCCATTCCTTTGGAACTCGCTGTCGTTGTTTAATAGATGGCGGTTAGCAATTGCAGAGAATTGCCATTGCCGCAACTGGAATCTGCCCTGAATATAAGAGTCGATTTCTATGATCATCATTTTGCCTTTTGACTTCTAAGTCAAGGCGGTGTTTTCCCCCTTCCCATGCATCTTCAGACCCGACTTTGCTGCTGGCGTGGTCCAAAAATTGCCTTGGCCTTCCAGAAAGGGGGAGGACCCTTCTGGCCTCCCGAATCAGGCTGCTGCCGTAATCTCTCTTCCTCATGCTTCAGCAAGCAGTTTGCTCGCAAGCAATTCGATGGTGCTAGTGACAACTACTCCGATCGAGAAGGAGCACATAGAAACGACACACAGAAAAATAGCTTGACCTTGGGCACATGTGATCCGGTCAGGTTAGGCTCAATAAGTCCTCGTAGAAACACACCCTAAGTAACTAGCACTATGGCAAGCTTAGGGCAAATGGTTGGTTGGTAGGTTTGGTTTGGTGGGTGCATCAATTATAACATTTGCAATGGTTGACCCTAGACTTGATGTCAACTTTGTGGAGTTGTTAGGGATCTATTATAAATATTCTTACAACTTGTAGGTGCTTGTCCAGTTGTTAGGGATCTATCACTAATACAATATAACATACTTTGTAATGCTTTTTGTAACGTAAAATGCATTAATAAGTATTTTTTTTATTGGGAAAAATACTAAAATACCCCTATGAGTTTATATAATTACCAAAATGCCCTTATGAGTTTCAAATTTACCAAAATGCCCCTACAGACCTACTATACACAAGGGCATTTTGGTAATTTTGAAACTTATAAGGGTATTTTGGTAATTACATAAACTTATAAGGGTATTTTGGTAGTTTTCCCTTTTTTATTTACGTCACAAAAAGTGATATGTGACGCGTTATCAACGAAAAACTACTTGTAACGCGTCACAAAGTATTAATCTATAACGCATTATTAATCTAATATTTGTGACATGTAGCAAAATTCAATAGTAGTTGTCGCGCGTTACGAATTATAAATTTTATTCTCCTTAAATTGGCATTTGTCACGCATCTCTTTCTTCACACATGATTATGATTATTAATTGTACCAGCACGTTCAGTTATCATAGATATCAATTACAAATGAATTAAACTAAGGGGGGTAAAGAACCTCCAAAGCAAAAGGGAGTAAAAGACTCGCTGAAAATTTGATTAAGTATAGAAAATAAAGTATACAAAAAATGGATGGTTCAAAGTTTTCCAGCACGTCTATGCAACATGCATGATGATTTTCATGTTGCTTGGCTGCTCCCAACCCCTCATAGTTTGGCGAAATCTTTGGTTCAAACCCGTGCAAGCTAGATAGTACCAGCACACCCATTAATTCATTCCTCTATCCCTCCTGCCTCTTTGTATATGTCTGAGAATATCTGCATTGCAACATTAAACGAGTCCTGCAAAATCTCATCCATTTACATTTGAAATAAACTTGTTAACATGTGCATTTCCATGATCATTTCCATAAAAATACCCCCAAAATTAGGGGCGTTTTGTTAATTTTAGCAAAACATAAGGGTATTTCGGAGTTTTTCCCAAAGAATGGATAGGATTGACGTTTATTGTTTGCCTTACGAGTTATAGCCTATATTGTATTACATTGCCTTACACCAAAGGGAAACTAGATTTGTTTGATGTGAAGGGGTATCATCTTTCGAGGATATTAAAATGATTTCCATTACATAGAGGCCCCCAAGGTCATTGTACATATGGGGCAAAGGTAAATTCCTCTTGCAAGATGAATCTACTTGAGGTGTATATTTGGACATATTGTGGCCGTTGGGGATTCCAGTCTGTTAAAATCCCCAACGGCTCATGACAACACTACCTTTAGGGCATAAACAATATTCTATCTTAAGCTATGTTGGTGTTGCTTGCTACCACTCCAGTGTTGGCAAACCTTTTAAACTGAAAAATCTCCTATTGTTCCCTTAAGTAGACAAATATGTCAAGTTCTCAATAGAAAATTTGTTTTGTCCTTGTAGAAATATGCGTAAAAATTTATCAAAATTTTTTCTACCATGCGCTAGCTTTTTAATGCCGGAACAAACCTTTTTACCCGGAATTTACCCACAATCACCATCTGGTGAAATCCTGGGACACGTCATAACAGTATAAGATGACCGTAATGTCCACTACCATGTGACCCACAATCCACTACGGCCGTCAAGTACTTAGCTCAAGTGCCAGTGTAAGGTCACCCCGTCCTCCAAGATCATTGGACGCAATCTCCCCCGTTGAAATTTGCTTATCCCATCGGGGTATTCTTGGAGTCGAAGCATTGGAGCTATGGAGGAAGCTCTACATGTGCAGCTTAAACACAGGGCTTCCGGAAATTCCAATGACCAAACTAACCCTGATCAAATCGAGAGTTTTGTCGAGGATGATGATTCTAGGTATAAGCAGATTGGCAGAGCTGCCAGCTCCAGAGGTGAAGGATCATGGCGGATTTTGCTCTCTGAATTTCCTCCATTGGATCAACCGGCCACTTCTTCCCGAGCTGCTAAGAAATGCTTCGGTATTATGTTAACTTACTTCTGGCCTATTTTCTTTTAAATTTCTTTTGAAGGCAAAGCCATATGCATGTTGTTTATTTTGCACAAGTTCCAACACCTCCATGTATTTGCAGGGAAAAGCCGTGTCGATCAGTATTATCATCAACAGGAAGTTTTACTTCAAAGATTTACAGAGTTGGATTCTATAACAGATGAGCCGACTACCACAGAGGCTTCTATAGAGGTGCGTATTTCCAGAAGAAATTCGTATAGACCCATAAATTAGGCTTTACATTGACATGGTGGAGCATATTAATTATATGGTCTGTTTGTGCAGGCAAGCAGAGCACATATTGCCAAGAGAGAAAGAATAGCCATAAACATATCCAATGCAACAAATCTTGTATTATTTGCAGCAAAAGTGGTGGCATCAATAGAGAGCAAATCACTTGCGATTATTGCGTCAACGATGGATTCCCTTTTGGATTTATTATCAGGATTCATACTCTGGTTTGCCTCTGTATCAATGAGACATCCCAATCCTTATCGCTACCCAATTGGCAAGAAAAGAATGCAACCACTGGTCAGTTTGGTCCCTTGCATACATCATAGATTTAACTTTTTTTTTCTGTAACAGTCGATAGCGATATCTAAGGAATTTTCCGTAACTGACAAATAAGATGCAACTTGTCCTTCTATATTCGGGGTCTATTTAGACTTTTCTGGCCTTACAAGGAAATAATTGCATTTTCATGTTCTTACAGGGAATAATTGTATTTTCATCAGTCATGGCGACATTAGGTTTGTTAATCCTACTGGAGTCCATCAGGCAACTAATATCAAAGGCAAGCATTACCCTCTTGTTCAAACTTCGGATTTAACATGTTGGATCCTTTTTTCTTTTCTTTTTGTTTTATTCCCTGTAGGGCATACTGTACAAAAAGCCGTTGACATTGACATTGGATAGAGTTACTAGACCATGAATTAAGGCTGAAACACCGATTCTTAATGTGTAACTTTTCTTGCAGGATCACGCCTTGGCTTTGAAAGGTCCACAGGGCATGTGGGTCATAGGCATAATGGTAGCTGTGACAGTGATTAAATTGATTCTCATGTTATATTGCAGAATGTATAAGGACGAGATTGTTAGGGCATATGCACAGGATCATTTGTTCGATGTGATTACTAATTCCATAGGTCTAGTAGCAGCATTTTTGGCTAGCAAATTCTACTGGTGGATTGATCCACTGGGGGCAATTCTGGTAAAAGCAATTATCCCAGTAGTTCCTGCATAATTTAGCTTTAAGTTTACATACTCGCTCAATCGTCTAATTATTTACGCAGCTGGCTCTGTTCACCATCAGAACCTGGTCAATAACTGTTCTCGAGAATGTAAAGTCCTTAGTGGGCAAGTCTGCATCCCCAGATTTCCTGCAGAAATTGACATATCTATGCTGGAACCATCATGAAGACATCAAGCAGATCGATACAGTAAAAGCCTATAACTTTGGATCAAGTTACTTTGCCGAGATTGACATAGTATTATCTGCTGAAATGCCCTTGAGGGAGGCCCATGATATTGGTGAGTCTTTACAAAACAAACTGGAGAAGTTACCAGAGATTGAACGCGCTTTTGTTCATCTTGATTACGAATGTTCACACAAGCCGGAACATGCTTGCATTGATGCATCTTGACTGGAAAAGCTCTTGTATGTCAACGTGCTACTTATTCGTTGTGTTTTCATGTTAACCAGGCCTGAGAGAACAAGTGTTTTTTGCTTTTTTCCTGCAAACATTATCAAGCTGTCTCCATTTATTTTTTTGCTCAATTTAAAATGTAGGATGTTATTCTCGTCTCGTAAATATGGAAATATAGTTTTGGTGGGCTGGCTCGTACGTCAAATTTAAAAGTTGCATTGTAAATCACGATAAAATGTTTCAAACCAGATCAAATTTATCTAAGTCGGGAATTGAAATTCACAATTGGAAATGAAATTCACAAGTGATACTCTTTTGAGGAGGAATTCAAAACATTTGTTCCAAACATTGCTTTTGCAATTGTGATCTTCCTTTTTATCATTGTGACTAAGGAAAATGGAACGAGGTTATGGGTAGCATGGTGGAAGTAGGTGTTAGGCTAGTAAACAACGAGGTTCCTTACTAGGTTTAATACTAGGAGAACTTCCTTGATTGGCAGATCCCCTCAGTGTACTACACAACAAAGATTTATTGCAATCCAAACGAAAAAAACCTTGTTTATCCACATAAAACATTATAGAGAGGTTTGGATTCTACATAGTAAAATCTCCTCCACAAAACGCATCTCTCAATTTATGTCTTATTCTCTCACGACTATTATGTAGAAATTGTTCCAGAAATAGTCAGTATAACAATAGCTTTATTCACCAAATTTGCTAGACAACTTTATAAACAAGGCTTATAAAAGCTTAGGTTCATGGAGCCAAAATATGGTCACTCATCCAAGAACCTTTTACAAAATACAACTCCTGCGCTCAGCACTCGACCTGTGTGCTACCTTGTCTTTCATTACTCCAGTATTTATCTCCATATTTACCTTCCAATCCGGGTGCATCCACTTGTCAAATTGTGCATCCCCTTCATATAGAAAGTTCTCCAACTTGCCTAAAAATCAGGAGTAGATAGACTTGCCTTCCTTAAAATTCGGCCCTAGTTGACTTTGACTTTGACTGGTCAACGTAAACCCTAAGTGGCGGGCAGGGGGGAGCCCAGCAACACCCGGGTAGGGGGTGCCCGCCACCTTTGACTTTGACTTTTTGACTTTGACTTTGACCTACTGCCACTGCTTCTCATAGGTCTTTCCATAGCTTTGTATAACATGACACCATTTAACATGCCACTGCTCTAATCTACTGCCACTGCTTCTCATAGATTAGAATAGAATATCACTCACAATTATTACATGACAACTACAACATATTAGCGTCCTGTATATGTTGTTATCCGCTTCCCCTCCTTATGAAGCTGAGAAGAAGTAACATATAACTGCCACCAGCCTATATAAGGCTTCGATTTTGTTGTAGAAGGGTTCAGCTTTTTGTGTCCAATTTGAGAGTCGAATAAAGTTCGCTTTCAGTCATACTGAGTTGAGTATAACGCAATTGCCGTTGATATTATGCAAATAAACTTGTTTGGAATGTCTGTTGTTCCGATCTTCTTGACTTTGTTCATGAACTTCTCTGTTGTTTCCTCCATTTTCTCATCAAGATAATAGTGACCACATTCTCTAGCAGTGCACCAACATTTATTAAATGGCTTGATATGATTTCTTGGTAGATTAGAGTACCTATCCGAGTTTTCCGCATGATAAGGCTAGCAAATTAGATGTAATAAGGCTAGGGTATCACTTTCATCTATCCCTCTCCCAAGTCCAAGGAGAATAGGGTCAAACATATTACACCAGA
This sequence comes from Isoetes taiwanensis, assembly GCA_021234155.1. NCBI lineage: Eukaryota > Viridiplantae > Streptophyta > Lycopodiopsida > Isoetales > Isoetaceae > Isoetes > Isoetes taiwanensis. The sequence continues at coordinate 9,284,398 of JAJEKV010000040.1, forward strand.
GGTGGGACTTCAGAGCTCGAAGGCTGTAGCACTCATAGCAGATCGAGATAATGATGCCCCACAGTCCAAGAAGCTCATGGCATCTGCGTTGGCAACTCCTAGCTGAGTATGGATCTAGATGTTTCAGAGAAGTGTGATATCACAGACTATCTCTGGGTCACAATCCACCTCAGGAAGCTCGCTTAACAAAGCATAGACCTTCTAAGTTGGAAGTGCTCGGCATCTTTCATCCTCCCCCATGGCATTCCCTGACCAACTATTCCAACTACATGCGAGGGCTAGATCATGTCGAGAGAATACTCAAGCTCCTAATTAATCCTCCCAAGGAGATTTGGAGACACATGTTGGCTTGACTTGGAAGGTGAAGGGGTTCATTTCTCAAAGGAAGTAAGAATTAAATGAATCAATTGAATTGGATTTTATCGCCTATGGAGACCAAATGGGACCCAAACAAAGAAACAATGAACAACCGACCTAATAATTGCCTAGAATTAAAAATCTCCATCATGAAAGGTTTTCGAGGGTAAAATCTTAGAAATAGTAGGCTTGTTGATAAACAATATATTTGTACATGGCTATGTAATGACCAGGGGGCATAATTGAATCCCAGATGTCCAATATTTCCGAATCTAAGATGCTAGTGCTCCTATTGCAGGTGTGTTCATTATCACATGTGGCGCTTGGTTAGGTGTAAATCAAACCCTCATAGCGTGTCCGATAGGGTGCAAATGCTAGCGCGCAGTCTTTTGAAGAGTATGACTCTCATCTTCTATAACTCTTAGCTGGCGGCATTATGCACTCCCTGTTCTCGCTTTTTGAGGCCCATCCGCTGCCTCAATTCTAAGGTCGGTGTGTTGTTTGAGCAATGGAGGCAATCACTCTATGCTTCATGTGTAAATGTGTTAACACGCATCACTGGGTGAATCCCGCAAGTGTAGGATTAATCTAGTTTTTGAAGTGAGATGTTTTACCAACTCCCGGCACTATTATTCCAAAGCTTAGTTTGGAAAAATGTATCCGTGATATTGTTTTAGGGCGACAGTGATCCCTGCGTTGTTATGCACTTATATGCACCTCTATTCTTATACATTCGATCTAGAGAACCAGATCATTTGTTTCTTCGTCCAACAGGCTTTAAGATGTTGTGGACCCATGACCATCGTGTAAGCGAGGATTGGAAGGCGTGAATCCCCATGCTTACCACAAGAGAATGTGACACTACAGAGAAGCTCTTTGAAGAGGTAGAAACTTGGTCTCTGGTAAGATTTGATATGGGTCTATGTATTTTGACTCAAGCTTTTATATCCGCTTCAAGAGTCATCCCAAGTAGTAAGTGATATCACCGGTCACCATACTTCCACTTCATATAGAAGCATCGGCTCCACCAACATCTTAAACAAGTGCACTTGGGTATAGCTCTGGTCTGTGACAATTGTTCTTTATTGTATAGAAAGCCTTCCAGCCTGCTGTCACACCCCCTGCCTAATACAAGTATCTCAATATAATGTTGTAGTGAACCCAACTCGTAGGTACTTGCATGTTTGCACTAGCTCCACATCTTGACCTCGACAAGTGACATGAGGTCGCTTTTGTTGTCTCAAATGACATTAGGAGCACCTTGGTTCCGCCAAGTTGATAATGAGCATTTCAGCTTCTTAGCGTAAGTACTTCACATCCGATGATATTGCATAATCGGATGTGGTGTATGTTAGGAGGTTCATATCATCCGCATATATTGAAGGGAGAGTGCAATACTCTCAGTCCCTCTATCAGCCATTAACTAGCCATACAAGGTTACATTATCACCCGTTTACGGACATACACCCTTTAATGTCCATGTATGATCCCGTTATCAGCCATAACTTGTCTATATATGCCTTTACCATTGTCACTTCTACCACTTTTGCCCTCTTGCTCCTTTTTTACTTGAACACTTCTACTAGTTCGACAAATCCAAGCACACAATTACTGTGTAATCAACTTCCCACTATGGCAAATATATAGGTATCTACGTAATAGAGTCTCTTTGGTTATGAGTCTTTAATGTTTGGTATGGATGATAATTAAGATATCTTGTTCATCTTGCATATACGTGAATAAGTTAAATCAAAACATGATTAAGTGCAGATGTGAACGTACTTATAAATAAGGTACTACTTAGCCATGCAAGGGAAGATATTAACGACTTTTAAGTAAGAGTTTTTATATGTTGCAAAGGCAATAATTCCTCATTACCAAGATCTATCTAATAAAACTTCAATTTTAGCACATTAAAGAGGTAATGAGGGCCACTTTCTCACTACAAAATGAATGTCATTATTAATTACTTGAAACAAAAATGAAGCAGCTGACACACATCAAAATAATTTTCATCCCTTTTTTAGGACATTATGCGCTACTAATCCCGCAGCTTATTACTAGAATTTATCAATAATAGCTACTTATTACAATTATGTGAAAAAGCAATACATTTACCACATACAAGATACAATGTTCATATACTTTTATGAAAGGAAAAATCATGATTAAAAAGTTTTTAATGAGGATCAATAATACAATATGGAGGATCGGTGCAGACCCTATGTAAAGTGGCAATCAGAGCATTGTCTTGTGAGGTTCTTGGTATCTTGCCTTCCTTTTCCTTGTCCTTAATCTTGTTTAGAACAAAAGATTATGTATCGACGAGGATGCTTCGACTAAAAAGTTGGGCTCATTAATAGCTAAAAGCTTGTTTGCCAACAACTTCGGATGTAACCGCACTCTTTGTCCGGTCTATAGATATAAGCGACTAAACTTCTCCATGATAGAATTAGCGGACGAATTGTGTTGAAGGCTCTTAAAGCCCGTCGATTGTACCCTTTTAATGGATGAGATGTATACAAAATATATGTCACTTTGTTAAAGGATCTACGTAAAAATATCATGCTAGTTCAAGTGGCCTCTAATTTACGTTGAAGGCTTTCCTTGCCGGAAGCTATATGTCGATCTCTTCTTCATTTTTCCCTCCTTGATGACTTCCTCTTGATCATGATCTAAGTTGCTAAGTAGATCCTCTTCCATTTTGTCTCCATAACCTCTAGAACTGGCCGATTGGGTATTGGCTAAATCGGTTGGCATTGGAAATCCACCCATCCTATCCGCAGAAGTAGGCATAGGAGGGGCGATGGAGGGATAACATTATTCTATTTACTAACCAATTCCATTGTTACAGCAACCCCGCCTATTGATATCATGAAGCCCCTTCACCATCAATCACCTCACTCCTCATGAGGAGGTAACTTAATTGGAATAATGGATTTTCCAATATTTTTGCGGCTTGATACAAAGAGCTCTCAAAAAGCTTACCCATATCTCTATAGCAAAGTGTAGCGGGGCAAAAAGGGAAATGCTTTAAAGAAGAGCCAAATTGTTAAAGAGAGTAATAAGTGGTTGTATAGAAAGCTTATAGAACTCCGGGATCAAGCTATATTGAGATTACTATAACTAGACTATAGAAGCAAGGTTATCCATTCCTGAAGTGGTTGTAGAAAGCTCAAAATAGTATTTTTTAAGTTAAACCTCTTGCCACGATAAGTCTTCTTGGAGATCTAAGGAAAACTCAAGACTAGTTGTACTGACATTTTTAGACATAAAGAGATGTTCATCAAAACCAAATTGACAAACTATTTTAGAATTACTCCCTTGGCTGGTTGATTATTGGCAAAAGAACTCCCCTAACCCCGTGACTTGAGAAACCCCGCCAAGAAAAAGAGAGTAAGATAGAGCTTTGTTGAATATGTAAAAGTATTTTAAGCTAACGATTCGACCTATATTTCTCACGAATTTTCAAAACTGGATTTTCTAGTGTGATTTTTTTTTGGGTGATGGATTTATAGTAGCTCCATTCAACAACCGGCATGGAAATGAAAGAGCACCAGCCCTACTCTAGCATGTGCACCTTTCCTAGAGCCTCGAATGGAATCTACTTCCGTAGCACTCCAATTGTTGGTGGTAGTTGGAGGATTTGAAAGCAAGAACTTTAACCTTTGTGGCATGCATATATTTCTTTCCGGTATATGTTTTGCATGTCTTATTACTCTATTGGGGGGTTTTAGAGTAAAGTTCTTTAGCAGGGCTTACAAACAAAATTTATTGATTTAGTACATAAATTCCAAGACAATACCAACATAAAGCACTCATGCATCATATGCTCATAATGATGTGCAATTCGCGATGAAAATGTGTCTTTAAGATGCTACTTTCCATTTTATTTTTTTGGAATACCATTTCAACAAACAGAATATTGCCTATTAGGAGCAATGATGTTGTGTTTGCTACAATTTCCTTTGTAGCGGTTGCCACAATGTATCATTTCATACGGGAAAATGGGCCCAATTGCTCATTGTTTATCTAAATCTTGTTCCTACTTCCTACTACTGAATGCAGAGGCTTCACCCCATGCATTTGCAAATTAATTATGTAAGCAAGCTAATAGGTGAAAATAAATGGCATACATGCCTTTCATAAAAAAAAAAAAAATCAAGTGTGTTAAAATCGACAAAGCCCCATTAATTGACTTGCATTAAAATATTTTTTGCATTAAGTATAAAATTATATGATTTTGGATTTTATTTAAAAATCTCCATGTTTAATATTGATTGGCTATATATCGACAATATATATCACCTTCTTACCATGAAGATATTGATTTCACATTGCTGCCACTATTGCAACTTTGTTTGGAATATTGGCTCCATCAAACGCATGCACAATATAATTACATATCTTTGGGTGTATGTTGGTCTTCATGGATGTAAAAAATCTATTATATTCTAAATGAATTAATGCTTGGTCTAGTGGTTAGAATGGGGGATTTGGGGGGTAATGATTAGGGTTCAAATCCTTCCAAATAATATAAAAATTTGTGGCATGACGTAAAAATACTATCTATCTATCTATCTATTTTAAAGGTTCTAAAGACATTATAGTGAGTCAAGAGAATCTATTTTTAAAGGTTCTAAAGACATTATAGTGAGTCAAGAGAATAGAATGAATAGAATAGAATAGAATGGTCTCCCGGATTGTTCGTCCACATTCACTTCTAAAACATAGGGGGATTTGGACGTAAAAATACCATCTATCTATCAAAATTTTAAAGATTTTGAAGACATTATAGTGAATCAAGAGAAGGATGGTCTCCCGGTGATTCTCTAGTTGCTTTCAAAGATTCTAAAGATATTATTCTAGGACCTTGAGGACAAGGTCCTAAGGGAGGGGAGGAAATTGTTACTTAATTGGAACGGGGCAAGTCAGCGGATGGTCTGGGACCGAGAGCGCCGATTGAAATACCCGCGAGGTGGCTGGGAACATCCTAGCGGTGATAATGCTTCTAGGGCGGCGTGGGGTTTATTTTTTTTAAGTGGCAAAACTTTAGTATGTTAATCTACTTAAAAATGTTTTTAAGCATGTCGTTGGGTCAGGTGTCCGTGATTTTTCAGCGTGATTTTTTTGGCCAAAAGCGTGACTTTTGAAAGAAAGAGAGTGTTTTCGGGTCAAAGTTCACCCCTTCAGCGTTCACTTTTCCAAAATTTCGTGCCCGTTTAGGAAACGGCCCCTGATCACTTTCTCTTCTTTGCATTCTTCGCCATTTCATGTGTTCAATCCCTCCCTCGCCATGGCTATTTCGCATAAACTTTTCTTCTTAGGCCATGTATTTTTTCTTTCCTTCTTTCGTTAATCGGGCCTCTCCGCCACTAGAGCAGCCTCTTCTTAAAGTGGCTTATCCGGATGGCACGCTCAAGAACAGGGTGAAGAATGATGATGGTAAAACGTACGCTTTGATGCACAAGCGATTTGATTTCGTGGAGTCCGTGACATTGTCATCACAACAAAAAAGTATTGATCGAGTTTAGAAATCTTCGCAAACATTACAAGTCACCGATGTATGAAATCTCAACGGTTTTGCGGTGATGGGCTTCACTGAAACCGAGGGTTCTTGCATTAAACCTGAAGCCGAGGGTTTGTGGCCGTTTCAAGGCTGAAGGGCTTCTATCTTCTTTGCACAAGGTTTCCAGTGGTGCATGCTTGTTTTCTTGGAAGAATGCTGTTTTGGGAAATGCAAACTTGGGTAGAAGATCAAGCATGTCTTGAAGCGTAGGTTCATGAAGTAAGGAGGCTGGCGAAGCGGGGCGGAATGCATTAAGTTCCTCGCGCCGCAAGCATTTTGCTTTTGTGGGGCGTTCAAATCCCCAAATCCTCCTTTTTGTGCAAAAGTTCCATGTTTTGGTGAAAGGCACTTAAACCGAAAAAGCTTTGGTCTTAATCATGTAATGCCAGTTCATTTGAGGTCCTGGTTTTTCCTTTGGCTTTACTATTTGATCTTTTTATACACTTTTTTTTTAATTCTATGTCTCTTTCCTCTTCTAGGTAGTTACAAAGAGTCTTAACCCGATTCTTTTGCTTGTTTGGCATTGTTAGATCCTGCACATAGCAAAGACTTCCTGAGCGAGGACGAGCTAAATTTCGGAGTAAAATGCATTGCATTGTTACAACGACATAAACTACCGCGAAAATCAACCCCGGACAAATTTTGTGGGACTTCCTTATTGTATTTTCCTAACCAGGAATTTGGAAATTCATCCTATGCAAGCCCCATAGCTTTGTATTTCGAGGGAGAGAGATCTGGTATAAGTAACCATGCGATACCATTTAACGAGCATCATGAAGGCATTTCTACCACTTATCTTAGAGATGCATGATATGACATCTTGGAAAAATTCGATTTGACGATTTCAATTCTTCTCATGTATTTTTATCACGGAGTAAACTTTGTTCCATGGGTTTTATGCTTACGTGGACGATATTATCCAAAGTTGTCCCAGTCTCCAATTGAGATATATTCTAGCATGCACACATACGATTTTTGAGTTAAGTGAGTTATGTGATTATTTATTGTTGCACAAGGATGGAGGCTTAAGGCCAAAATAAGAGAAATCAAGGATGATGAGAGGTGTAGTTCAAAGTTCTTCTTTGCCAAGGCTAAAGGGAGAATTAAAGAAATCAAGATCTTCGATATAAAGGTTGAGGATGAGGTAATTGTGGAGAAGACCAAATTGCGAGGCGACCAATCGAGCACTTCACCAATATTATGGGGACCAATCTTGACCGCTTGCATAATAGAATGGACGAATTCATTAACATCAAATTTAAAGTGATGAGGGGAAGATAATCTCTCTATTCAATGCATCATTCACAAACAACGAGATTCTCCGTGACCAAAAAAGAAATGGACAAGGGGAAAACTCCCCGACGGATGGCCTCCCTTGGAATTCTTCCTCAAGGCTTGGCCTTTACTTGGGGATAGTATAACAAGCATTGCTAATGAGTTCGTGGACGACGACGGGATAAATACAAGTCCGATAGCATTGATTCCTCGAGGTGGACATGCCGCCCTTCTTCTCGGACTATAGGCCAATCTCCCTCAAATGTGGTTTTACAAGTTAATTTGTGGACGCATTGCAAGGAGACTTTCAAACCTATTCTTGATAAAATAATCAGCTCCTCTCAGCCGTATATCTCAAGGACAATTCATTTTGGATAATGTTGTGACAGCCTATCCCTCGGCCTCAAGTGGGCTAAGGACTCCAAACAAGATATAGCCCCTTTTAAAGGTGGACATCACCAAGGCATTTTGACAGTCGGTGGAGCTTCCTCTTTAAATGTTGTAGGGCAATGGGTTTTTTCTCGATGATGTGACTCAAAATCTTCGAGGCTATTCTTATCAACTCAAGATCCCTCATTGCCTGATTAATGGTGACTGTAGCCCCTTTTTCCTTTGAAGAGAGGGGTAAAACAAGGGTGTCCCCTTGCTCCCTTCCTTTCCCCTAATCATTATGGAGGCCCTCAACGCAGAATGGAGGATGCTAAGAACTCCAATTTAATGGGGGTTAATCTACCGGAGAACCATGAGGGAGTAGACCAATTCCTAAATGGTCACTTCGCATTTGACTACTTTTTATTTAAACTTTTAATGGATCATCAGTCTATTACCAACACCCGAGATCATTCCTGAAGCCTTTGAGATGTGTCAAGTGACTGCGGGATCAATGGGGATCAATCAAAAGTCCCCGACCAAGGATCGAGGTAAAAGGAGAGCACGGGCCGACCTTTTGAGTGGTATATCTCCCCTACTACTCCTTCAAAATTCTAGGCATCCCTTTGCTCTAAAAAAGTAGCCCTTCTGATATTTGATGACATTATAGACAAATTTTCAAAAAAAAAAGGATAGCCTAAATCAAGCATATCTCAAAGGAAGGGGCTATTATAGCTAACTCGTTATTTCCTCCTCTCCCATGTTTACTAGTCCTCGGTTATCCTTTGCTCCTAAAAAGGACCCCGCAACAAATTGCAAGTATAATTGGGCGTGTAATATCTCTTGTGGCCAAAACTTGAGAAGGTCTTTGGACTCCCCTCAGGCCATGTGAGAATCTTTGCAAAAAAGGATGGAGGGGCCCCGGGGTCATGAATATCGAGAAGCAGGGCTTGTTCTACATTAGGGATTTTTGAGATCATAAAAGGGCCTTCTAAGAACTGCTGGCGACTAAGCTATGAGGCTACCAATCGTAAAACGGTAATCCGGTCGGGAAACAAGCACTAACTTCATCGATCACATTTTCTAGCATAAAATATTGATAGAAAATCCAATGAGTCTTGTTTGGTGCAATAGATAGATCTCATTGAGATCTTCCAATCTTGGGTGGTTTGCATATTTTTAGCCCCATATTAAAACCCTATCTTTTATAGTAAAAAAAAAATGGTAAAAACCATATTTTGGATTTTGACAATCATAAGTGGTTAAAATATGTGCAAAGCACTCTATATTGGAAAAGATCCAACGAGATCTATCTATTGGCACTAAACGAGCTCATTTGACTTTTCTATCATGGTTATGCTAGAAAATATGATCGATGAGTTAGTTATTTGATTTTTTGGCGACCTCCCGCGGCCTCGGGATTGGACAGGTTCATTTATCTTCATTTGGCTTAGTTGGCATGTTTTGAAGGCCCTTTAATCTAAAAACCTAATGGCAGCCAAATACTTTTTTCAAGGCAGCTCATAATTTGATCCCGGGCACCCCTGTGATCCACCATCATTAGGCATTATTTGAGCAAGTGTTGGTCCCTTTGGTTGGAGGCCGGTCAAAATTGCTCTTCCTCATGCTATTTACTTTTCCATTTCGCGTACCAAGTCTGTCCCAGCTCCATCAAGAAATGGATTAAAGCTTGGAATACTTAGGCAGGGAGTAGTCTTAATTGGGATGATTACCTATCCATGGATCAATTCCATTTTTACTCGAACCCCTTTATTCTAACTAACAACTCCTTTTATTATGTCTAGCATGTCATTTTCGAGACCAGGCCAACTTTGGAGGAGCAAGGGAGTAAACATGATCAGGGATATGTACAATGAAGATGGGGATCATACCCTTTGAAAACTCAGCCACGCTAAAGGGGGAGATACCCGTGAAACTCTCTTACAACAACATTTGTAATACTTTGTTGGCATGGTCAATGGAGGGAGGAGGGTGATAACTGGAATTGTCATGGCAGAACCACCCTAACAGTAAGAATGGCCTACGATTCCTCATGGGGGATAATCTGATGACCATTCGGGGATAAATGGGGAACGATAGGGATAGATGTAATTTGAAGGAAGTTTATGTGGTCTAGCCCAATCTATCCTAAGATCAAATCATTTTTATGTGGCAATTATGGCACAAAGCTTTAGCAACAAATCATAAGAGATATAGAATCACATGATGATTCCTTGATGTATGTCCAAGATGTTTGGGACAAAGAAGAAGATGAGAATCACCTTTTCGAGATTGTATTTGGTCCGAGTGGGTCTTGAGCCAGTTTCAAATCTTGATGGCTAAATCTTTTCCTCTATGAAGCTCTCTAGACTTCTTCATGCCTAATAATCGACGACTGAGAATTTATAGAACCTCCTGGAGGAGGATGTGGAAGAAATATCAAGTATCTTTAATAATGAAATCACTCACCCCTCGGTAAGGTTATCGGGCGATTTCATATGACATTAAAATGGATTATTGATGCCATCTAATCTTACTGTTTTATGTTTACTTTGCGGGGATCATCTTCATATTGGTGGAGAAAATCAAATGGAAGAAGACATCCCACCACCAACATAGAATGGCTCTCCAAGGTTTTTTGGGCCGGGCCAAATCTGTCTGCACGGGAACCAGAGCATTCTTGCAATTGTCAAGTGACCAGCAATCGAATGTTCGAAGGACCCTATGAAGCTAAAAAGACAAAGAGGGAAGATTCACCATGACCAAGGCGTGACGTCTTGCTTATGCACCTTTTGCATCCTATCTATTATGGTGGGGAAAGAGGAAGAAAAAATCACAAACTTCAATCTGGTCCCTTCCGATTCATGGAAATCTATGTTACGACAAAACTATCCTAAAACTATCGATATTATCAACAAAAAGCGACTCATGATCCGATGTCTTTTATCTTTAAACTTTTAAAAAGTTCTTAAGCATTATGTTTTGTTATACTTCCCTGCTTAAAGTAAATTTTGTACCATTACTTATACATCAATATCTAGCATTATAACAGGGGTTTTTTATGATTTTATCTGCGTTTTTTGGCATGGTTTTTATATGATTTCATGGGGTATTGCCTGAGGCATACTAATCGGTATGTATCTAGAGTGCCACTTATTTGGATTCTATTTGAATGACATTTTATCTATGGCTTTGCAAATGGTTTTGCCTTGCATATTTTTTGTTCATAAAAACTTCATTAATTTAATTTTATGAAGGCCATGCAAGCAACGAGGCATTCAACTTTAGGGTCTTCAACTTTTAGGGTTAGTGGAGGAAGGGGATTTAGAGGAGAGCTATGGTGGGGGATCAGGCTAGCGTAACCTCCATCTTGACCTTGCTAATTATAGGTAGGATACTTGGGGATGATGCGAAGCTTGAAGCCCTTGAGTTCCAAATGCTACGGTCAGCCCTACGTAACTTGCTAAGTTTTCATCCTTTTTTCAAAAAGGTTACCATTAGCTTAGATCCACAATTATATCCAGAAAACAATTGGTTTGGGATGGAGCTTAGGCATCCACCCATGGAGAGGGATTTGAAGTTAAGCGGATAGGGAACAAGGAATTTACAGCAGCCATTAGATTGGAGATGAATTACTTTCGGCCAGAGGTTCAAATTGTCTCAACAGTCGCGTAACTTTGCCCAATAGAGGTTGAGACTGCAAGAACAGAATTGTTGCTGCTATGTGGCACTATATCAAAGGTAAGAAGTTACAAAACCCTTCGTGATCCAAATCCATTATTAACCGTGGATCCACCCCCTAATGCAAGATTTTTGGGGAAGAAAGAGCAAATTTTTAATATCCCGTTACCCGGCCGCGATTTGTCCTCCCTGCGCCGGCCTATACATTTTGGAGCACCGTAAAACTCTCGGGGAAAGCCCTGTAGGGAACTTGCTACTTGATGTGGTGGTTGATGTACCTACTCCTTTAAAAAGGAAATGAGGGCATTTTTGACAAATATAGAGAGGCATAGAGATATTGATGGATATGATGAACAAATTTGCAATGCAATCGGGAAGATACATGAGCATCGGCGAATTAAAATTTCTTCTTGGTTTCAACCCAAATCACTTGTTGACTTTTATTAATGGAGCTGATTGTTTCTCGGGGTGGATTTGAAAATTGTAGGCGCGGAGCTAGTGCAATGCTGCAATGTTGAGAGGGAACGTCGTTGTGATTTCTATTGCCAACCCCTGGTATAGCTTCTCACCCTTCCTTAATTGTTCATACTTGTTAATTGTTCATGCTTCCGGATGTAAACGAAATGTTAGTTAGATGAGTAATGTTATGGGAAATGTACATATGAGTGCATTGAGCTTTTTCTGGGGTAAAAACCATCCAACAAAGGAAAATCTTATACCCCGCGGCTCCGGCATAGACATTTCCATGTTAATCTTAATATATTTGATTTCCTATTATAACGATTGATTCTTTGACTTTATAGGTAGAGGATGCAAATATTCGCTATTTGAACCGGGCGCGCACCAACCAGATTTTGAAAATTGGTCGCCTTTACCAACACCGGTAAGCTAATAAGAAGCAATTGCAATTTTAAACATGTAAAGGTGCGTATGCTATTGACAGTTGGGTTTTGGAGTCAAATCACTTATCAAGGCCGCATATGGTCTAGCATTTGAGGAGACTTGGGTATTGCAATTTTTATGCCATACTCGCCAAAATATAAGACATCGGTGAGTCGATGAAGTTTCATGCAACCGGGCTAGAAACATTTAGCGGATTGGCGTTAAAACATTCAATAATACTTTTTGAGGCCTCCCATCCCCTCCTTCGCATTTTGAGCATTCTTTAGAACCATACGCTTTTCAGTGCCATTGGCCATGTTGAAGCCCTCGTCCACAGCGTGAGGGGTATTCGCTACGTGGTGGCTTCCTTAGCTCTGCCTTGCGCATGTCTTCTTGTTGATTGAACCTCTTGGTTGATTCAATCCCAAGAATATCTTTACGAGGCGACGGGACGTGGCCAAGCCGAGGTTTCCTTCCATTGCCCCATTCCAGTTCTCGTTAATGGAGGTGTTTAGGCTGATTTCGGGTTAATCGACTCCTCCACCATCCGTAAAATAACATAACCGGTTAGAATAAGACTAAAATAGACTTTAAAATGGACTCGCCGATGGCGCCACCTTTAAATACTTTCTGGCAGATGCAACAAGAAATGCAGGCGCCGTCACCGATTCGGCAAAGAATCGGACCCTTTCCACTCCCGCCTCCGGCCGAAAGGGCAATCGTTTGGCTGACGAAGTTCGGACATAGCTATCGCCGAATCAGGTCCCTTCCTCCTCGAACCACCCCACCGCGACACGCTTTTACCGCAATTGGCCCCAGATGAATAACTCTGGCGCTTTTCCCGCTTCCTGCCACACCATTAGTGGATGGCGACGATTAACTCGGGCCACGCATTAATTCAAACCAATGGCATCGACATTGAACCACGGACGGGCCCCCGCCATGCCAAGGCAAGCAGATCCCGAGGAGGTTTTCACCGAGAAGGACTTTCGGGATCCCGGAGGGCGAATAACCCCCGACAGATAATCCGCATCCTGGGATATCGGCCAACGATGGCGATCCGAGGGAGGATCACCTGGCCGATTCGTGATCCCGGCGAAGTAATCACGCCCGGTATTTCCAGATCGGGGCGTTATCGGGCCGAGTCCTATCCGGATCCCGGAGGTGTCGGGATTTAACGGTCCCCGGCGTCCGGGCCGATGTCGGGCTATGGTGGTGATCCCGGCGCCGGATCAGGTGGCGATATCGGGTGGCCGACATCGCCACGCAATGGCGCATCCCGAGGAGGGGATCACACCCACGGCCGATATCGGGCGGCGACGCATGGCATGGGGATCCCGAGGGCGGGTTCACGTTGGTGATTCCTGAGGGTGGGATCAGTGTTGGTGATACCGAGGCGGGGGAACACCAATGGACGGCCCTTGGATGTGTATGACGGTCAGATTTATGCAGGACCCTCACGTGTGTCGTCCAAGACGGTGAAACGTGGGGGTCCCAAACGATTCCGCCGAGTTCCGGGCGGTGATACCGAAGGACGGTTTTTTTACCTCTGGGATCCCCGAAACCAGGGTAAGACTATCCTGAGCCCTCAAAATATCTCTTTCCTAAGATTTGGGAGTAGGTGGGCCGGAAAGAGGGGGAGTTCAATTTTTTTTTCTATGGTCCGACGAGCATTCTTTCTTTTGTATTTGCTCGCATAGTCGGAAATAGGAGGTCTTATTTCATGGGGGCTGCTAAGAACAGCCCGATGGAGGCTTGACGCATGCCTAGAGTTATGTGATAAATGGTGCTGCCCGCCCAAATCTACCGCTGATGGCATCTTCGACTTCTTGCTTCTCGATTTTGGAGGACAACTCCACCTTCACCCATTTCAATTCTTCCCTTTTCTTCCCCATTGCAAATGCATCAGTTGGATGCACAAATTATTGATAGAAACTCTTCTTTGAAATTGCGTCATGTAGAAGCCCCTTTTGCTTGGCGCTTTTGCCATGGACATTTTTGTTTCAGCAAGCAGAGAATGAGGAATGGTTCTAGGTAGCCGAGAGGTTTCATGAGCAAGCAAAGAATGAGCAATGGATTTGGGAGAACACTATACATCCCTGGTGCTTGTTACCAGATATTCTACCTTGGTATAGGTCCGGTAGATTGTGCACCGTCAGGTAGATTGTGCTCTAACAGAGTGTGCAGCTTCTGCCAGCTTCTGGTCTGATTGCAAAAACAATTTCTTGCGTTGCAATGGTTCATGGCAACCGTGATTTTCCATTCGCAAACGATTTTATACGTATATGGCGATGGGGAGCGCTTGTGCTATAATGGGTGTGAGGTGTAAAATCCTTGCCCTTGATTTAGCATATTCTCACGATTATGCCTTCATCCAATGCTCAAAAAAAAAATCATTAACACATGGAGACATTAACAAATGGCGTATGAATTTTCGATTTGCAGTATGGTTTGCCCGATATAAAATAAAGTTAACCCTACTAAAAAATTTTATTGAGGCAGCCAAGCCCGCAAACATTTCTCTCATTCAAATCCCATATATTTTAGAAGTGAATGAAAAGACGAGAATGTCTTAGACCATCCTTCTCATTTCTCTCATTCGAATCCCTTATATTTTGGAAGTGAATGAAAAGACGAGAATGTCTGAGACCATCCTTCCCGCGACGGACCTCCAGGAACACAACCTTCCCATGTAATCAATGGTTTGATGCAGAGTGCAAGAAACACAAACGCTGGCTCCGCCAAGTCACGCATCCTCGCTTTTACACATCGCGGCACCGACAAGACTGGCCCCTCCTTAAAGCTAAGAAAGCCGTGCACATTGCAGCCGCATCAAAAGGAAATGTTTTATCTCCCCGAATGTCACCCTAGGAACTTTCGCAAAGGATTCTTAGAAAGCCGAGAGCCATTGTGGAACATCACTCCCCGAAAAGGAGGCAATACTTGCAACAGCCTATACAACCCTCGTGGTGCACATGCAAAGATACCCCCAAAAGAAGGCCCAAGGCCGGAAATCACATATTCTGGACGCGGAACAAGGCTTATAGTGTCTTGCCAATGGGAGAGCCCCGGACCTAGATGGTATGTGCGTAATTGCTTGGCGGGCAGGGTAACGCCCATAATACCAGTACGACCGCCTTTGTTCAACAAGGCATTACAGAAGGCTTCCCACCAGAACGGACCAATAGCAGAAGTTGTTCCCATCTATAAGGCAGTGACCCAGACCGAAAGCCACTACCAACAATCATGGTCGGCCTGTTTGCAAAATTGCTTGCCGGGATTCTCGAAAGCAGCCAGCTGATTGGCCGGGCGAGGCAAAGCAGAGATTTGCGTAATGCAAGGTACGCTGCTATAATGAAGATGCTCGGTCGGGTTGGTGTACCGACAAACCAACCATTTGATAGTAGTATAGGGTTGATGCCCCCTCCCCCCAACACTGTTTGGGCTTTACATTGATCAATTGGAGAGCTGGCTTGCTGATAATGGGGGCGACGGGGCTCACCTTCTCTACCAGATTATCAAGCAGTTAATATATGCTGATGATGTGGACCTCCTAGTTTACACACCAGCAGACATGCAACGACATCTCGATGCCCTGGACACATTTTGTCAAGCGACTGATATGCGCGTCAACTTGGCCAAGACTAAGGTGGTTTTCATATCATCTTCACGACAACCGAGGATCCCCTCCTTCAGTTACCGAGGGCAGAATGTGGAAGTAGCATCCACATACAAATATTTGGGAGTGGAGTTTCCTTCTACTATGCACTGGGACACATCCATACGGCTTGATAGTCATATATGCAATGCAAAACAATAGTCATAGAGCGGAGTTGTATGATTGGACCCATCAGTCACACCTGTTCAAGGTCTTAGTGGAGCCCGCCCTTTATACGGGTTGAAGTATGGGGCGGAGAGTATCCCTCGCTACTTGGAATGACTTGGAACAAAAGTGAAAAGCCTCTTGGTAACGAAAGCACTAGGGGTGAAACAGCCCCATATCAAATTCTACCGCAGAGATGTGATTCTGCCTCTTCGTGAGGGCGGCCCTTGATCGCCACATTGTCTATTTTCAGAAGGTGGTCAATAGGGACGATGCTCGTCTCCCTAAACTAGCTTATATCATGGCAATGGGGCCACAACGCCTCAGGCCCGCTAGAGGGAAAAGAGAGCTCAATGGATGGCTAGATGGAATGTTGTGAGCATGTGTGCATACATGTGCAAACAGAGGCGATCGCCATAGCTTGAGGCAATGTCTTGACGCTTTGCTTCATCAACAAGTTTTGGGATGCCACTTTGAACAGTCAAGACAAAGACACTACCGCTACATAAATCCCACATTGAACAAGGCCCACAATGCTACCCCGCCACCCACTTGCCCATGAAAAGACGCAGACTCATTGCCTCCATTCGCATTGTGGGCACATCATCTTCGAATTGAGACAGTAGATGGATTGGTGAGCCACGCCAGATGTGCTCGGCAATGCCGCCAAATGGGAGTCATTGAGGATGAATCTCATACCTTCAAAGTTGCCCAAAGATATGATCAAATCCGGACGCACTATCCTCGAAGTTGGTCGTCCGCCACCGCTACATGTGACATTGAGCACCTACATCCATACGGGTGCTAGGATCATACCTTCAGAGGTCATGGACATGCGAGATCAGCTATGTCCTCTGGGCACGCTTTTGACATGTACATATACATTTATTTCATGATGATGTATACTTGTACGCTTTTGACAAAGATTCTTATGATCGCCATTTATCTTTCCTTTGAAACCCTTCGGGCGAGGGTTTTTAACCCGGACAAGAATAAGTTTGTTAGGCCTCCTTCCGGGTCCCATAGGCCGATTGGTCTCAAAGTGGACGATAAAAACTATATTCTTATTCTTATTCTTATTCTTATTCTTATTCTTATTCTTATTCTTATTCTTATTCTTATTCTTATTCTTATTCTCTTATTCTTATTATTCTTTGACTCACTATAATGTTTTTAAAATCTTTAAAATTGATAGATAGATAGTATTTTTACGCCAAATCCCCTATGTCTTAGAAGTGAATGAAAAGACTAAAGTGTCTCGAGACCATCTTCTTTGACTCACTAAAATGAGGAAAACGTTGCACAAACTCATCCGTCTCCCAAGTGGCATCCGTAGGAGACTGGCTTCACCACAAGACTAGATATTCATGAATATCTCTATTGCGCAACTGCCGAAGAAGCACCATGCTTAGTTCATAAATGTTCATCATTTAGAATAAGGCATTAGCTCCACATTTGCAAACACAACTTTCTTAGACCATCTTGCAATCCAAAAGTTGCATCAACAATAAGAAGCAAATTTAGATCATCTGTCTTAGCCCAAAATGCATCAAGCACTACTCGCCAACAGATATTCTTGGGGAAACCAGAGCCAAGCATAAGTCAAATCCCTGATTAGGCAAGATAGTATGACTTAGAGTAGTTTGACATATACATCCAGTGATGCAACCCCAAAACAAGAACCCTTGCTTTTGCAAGAAAAGAAAAGAAAAAGTTGTACTTTGCATTCTGGGCATATTTACCTTTAGATTAATCCAAGCCAATCATGGTTGTCCTGTCAACCCATACAAATATAGAGGTTTCAAGTCCATTCTTGGTCTCCTTAACCTTGATTTTATTGCCACGAACGAACTATTGCCATCTTAAAATTCACTATCCGCACTCAGTAGATACAAATCATCTACTTATGTCAATCATATCACAGACTACCCAGTTCCACAACACTCAGTACTAGATCTAGTTTTCCCACAAAGCTAACTCATATGCTAATATTTCCAGCCTCCTTCCCTCGAAAGGGATTAGCATAATGCGGAATGAACATTGACACTTTCCTTAACCATATTATTAAGAAAATTGTTTGTATAACTAAGAAATTATCATTTCTCAGGTTAACACAATCATGTTCCTCAAGATGACCTCAACTTGCATAAGGTTTGACTCTAACTTGGAGATCCACGCAACTCTACTTCTGGGAAAGTGAGAATTGCCTCTCCATCATGCAACAATGCAAAGTAGAATTCTTTTTGAGGCACTTATGTACTGCAGTACATATCATAGGATTCTACGCCAATCTACATATATTAGATCACTTTAGATTGTTTACATGGTTTAATTTGAAGCAACAGGGTAGGGTAACTAATCCTTCCACTTGGTTAACTTCTCATGGATAAATTTTACTCTCAACACATCTTCCAAGACGACGTTGATCGCAGTACATCTAGATGGTTCATTTATCCAATACATGATCTCACAATCCTTCACATAGACCATTTCAATGGTCCCATCATGTTGCATGCATATTTTAACCACATTGGATTAACGAGTGTAAATAGGAGGAGATACTCCTCATACACAATCAAGCAGCCTATAGCAATTTTCCTATCCCATAGAGCCTGCACTCTGATAGGGGAACCATCTGGTCCAACCCCTAGATATTGAGCCTATGGCCATGGCAAAAGTGAAGAAGAGCCGATGCTTCTGGAGTACGAGAGGGAAGAGCAAGAGGAAGATGAAGGACGGGTCTGGACAGGAGGACATCAAGAACATCAACCCCAAGCACAAAAAGGCAAGCAAGCCGGAGCAGAACTTCAAAGCTTTAAAGAGGGGCCGAGAACCACGCAGCATTTCCACCACTTGGGCTAGGCATCACAAGACTAATCCCGATAATCATCCAAGGAGAAGCGCGCATTGAGCCTCCACAGACATCAAGAACCTCCCAGAGTGGGGACAAGGGCTACAGGATAGACGAGCTCCTACATCTCTTTACGCCAATAACCGACCTTTGATGACTTCATCTAACCGGGAGACATAGGACTTCCCATCAAAGATAAGGGAGGCCCCAGACGCATTAATCCCACCAACCTCCCCTGACATAGAAGCTACACTAGCATTAGGCGATGATGGCACAACAGAGTTACCCACGAGGAGGAGTTCATAGCGATCCACGAAAGCCGGATGGGAATCGAGGGAAAGGGAACGAAAAGCGCCCTACCTAGCACCTAAGCAGCAGCAGAGCTTAACTAATCGTAATTATTGAAGATATGTTAAGGAGTTATGTTTGAACAAAAACAGCCTAAGGGATTATTTCATCCACTTAGTAGAGTTTGCCTACAACAAGATTGCCAAGCAGAGTCATCCCTGATGTCTCCTTTCATGATTAATTATGGGTACCCGTTCTAACCCTCGATACATAGCACAACCCAAAGGTCAAAGGTAGAAGTCTCCCAAAGAAATGCACTTTGGCTATGCGGTATCTTATGAACATCAACACAAGATTGATAATTATGCAGGAAGATAATTCTCTCTATTTGATACGCTCAATTTGGTTGTTGCGCTGGCTACTTCACCGCAAATTCGCCCTCCTCCCCGATATTTCCCGAATAATTAGCATGAAGTGCTATTAGCATCATTAGTACCGCCTAGGGTACTTTCACAAACCTTACTAGAACCAAATGCCCTAGCGGTCCCGAAAGCAATGTGACTCATGCTTTCACACTTACGTAATGGTTCCATGTAATTAAACTTGTTGCAATCTTAGTATGCAATCATCCTTGGCTTTCATAGCCCCGACATATTGCACACTCAAAGATCAAGTAACAACTTGACAAACTTGACCCATAACTTTCCATACCTAGTATAGAATTTCTCGGATGCATTGCACACAAACATAAGGATCAACCACCGTGATATAACCACTTTTCCACAAGAAAATACTCTAATGCACACACCCCTGCACCCGTGCATAGCCACCATGTCCTTTAGTCAATCTTCTCGACGGCATTAACAATCCTTCAAATAAGGATTATATCACAATTCGTATTAATAATTCAGAAACTCTATGCTTATAGAGATTGTTATGGTCAAATCAGATATTATCTTCTAGATAATATCCAACACTTCACTCATGAACTTCTAATCATAAGTTCTCAACCCATGGTCACGAATCTCACCTAGCTACACTTAGCTTGAGATTATTTAGGCCACCTTTTGACTTTGGCAACTGGATAGTCCTTCAAGCTCACTTCTAACACCGCTTTATTAGCAATCCTTGTTCCAAGTCCCAATGCTTGAAGTAGTATTGCCAACAAATGTTTTTGACCATGCCAATAGCTTCCAATTGAGCTCTAATCCATTCCATTCTTGACCCTAAGTCAAAGATTCCATGAATGAAGTAATTGAAGATTAAGAATTTATACTTGAACGATCTTCCTCACACGCCTACTAATGAAACTCCATCATCATCTATGGCATTAAGTATTTAGGCCAAATCCCTCGCGACCTATTTCGCCTTTACCTAAATTGGAGTCGAGGATGCTCCTTTTCCTTTATATGTTTGCTCTTATTTTTCTTCCACCACTATAGGCTTCTCAGATACCATAATCGCCAATAAATATCCCACCGGACTTTTTTTCTAATTTGTAATTTATTTTTTCTTTGTAGTTCTTAGTTTCTTCCAAATAAATTTCTAGGTGAACAAGGTTGTATTTTAAACGGAGTGTTAAAAGAGACTCGGTTCAAAGATTCCTTCATAGAAATAGACCATGCTCTTAAAAGTGACCTTCCTGGACTAAGGTTGAGAATTTCCAAAGGTTTAAATATTTTTTCATGTATTTTGGCTACTCAATAAGTGCATAAAACAACATAGTTGAAAGAGGCAAAATTTATGTGATGATAGTACAATCTATGAAAGCAAGACAAATCAAAAACATCAAATTTAAGAGAAAATAATTTCATTAATTCTTTTCAATACATCGATTTTGGAAGCTAAATAGATGTTATCAATAAATGTGTATCACAGAACAAGTCAAAGGTCGACATCATAGTCTTCCTCATTTGATTTAGTGCACTTAGATTTGCAGATTCGCCAACACCACAAACTCTAAGAAATTAGAGAAGTTCGCAGATAGCGTTGTTTCAAAGGTTCCATGGTTCTCTTTGTCAGCCAAAGCTCCAAAGAATAAAGCAAATCAGCCACAAGAAGCATATAAAAATATGATTTTTAATGAGGTAAATCAAGATGCACTTTTCATGCACTTATCGATGGCTAGGGCTCTCTTATCATCTACCTCATTTTCTTTAACAAGAAGTTTGAAATAGAAAAACAATAAAATATTTAACATCTCCCCATTTTGTTTAACAACAAGAGAAAATAGCAAGACACACCGATTTATCTTTTCTACTTAAATAAAAAATTTTAGATAAGACGATAAGGTGGTATTATCTTTTTCATGAAAAAAAATGGGAATACAAGGGTTCAAATCCCTAAGCCTTCTAAGCTGTACACATTCATACAAGGGAATTTCATGCCAATAGAAAGAGCATAGAAAACAAAGCCTATTTTGATGAAAGAACCATGAGCAATTACTTGATAATGTTTGAGACATTTTGTTATGTGGAACATCATTTGTTTGTAAGAAAAGTAATTTATAACTTCAATTGAAAACCACTTTTAATTGATGTCCAAAATTATTATTGGTCTATGGTATAAGACGTACACAAGTTCACTAGCAAAACATCGTAAATTAAAAGTCAAAATTGCTAGTGGTTTATAGCCAAGATGTAGATAACTTTTTTACTCATGGTTAAGTCTTCAAAACCCATTCCTTTGGAACTCGCTGTCGTTGTTTAATAGATGGCGGTTAGCAATTGCAGAGAATTGCCATTGCCGCAACTGGAATCTGCCCTGAATATAAGAGTCGATTTCTATGATCATCATTTTGCCTTTTGACTTCTAAGTCAAGGCGGTGTTTTTCCCCTTCCCATGCATCTTCGACCGACTTTGCCGGGCCGGGCGTGGTCCAAAATTGCCTTGGCCTTCCAGAAAGGGGAGGACCCTTCCGCCTCCCCGGAATCAGCCGCCTGCCAGAATCTCTCTTCCTCATGCTTCAGAAGCGCTTGTCGCAAGCAATTACGATGGTGCTAGTGACAACCATCCGGATCGAGAAGGAGCACATAGAAACGACATAGAAAAATAGCTTGACCTTTGGGCACATGTGATCCGGTCAGGTTAGGCTCAATAAGTCCTCGGAGAAACACACCCTAAGTAACTAGCACTATGGCAAGCTTAGGGCAAATGGTTGGTTGGTAGGTTTGGTTTGGTGGGTGCATCAATTATAACATTTGCAATGGTTGACCCTAGACTTGATGTCAACTTTGTGGAGTTGTTAGGGATCTATTATAAATATTCTTACAACTTGTAGGTGCTTGTCCAGTTGTTAGGATCTATCACTAATACAATATAACATACTTTGTAATGCTTTTGTAACGTAAAATGCATTAATAAGTATTTTTTTATTGGGAAAAATACTAAAATATTTCTATGAGTTTATATAATTATTAAAATGTTTTTTATGAGTTTAAAATTTACCAAAATGCCCCTACAGACCTACTATACACAAGGGCATTTTGGTAATTTTGAAACTTATAAGGGTATTTTGGTAATTACATAAACTTATAAGGGTATTTTGGTAGTTTTCCTTTTTATTTACGCCACAAAAGTGATATGTGACGCTATCAACTAAAAACTATTTTGTAACGCCACAAAGCATTAATCTATAACGCATTATTAATCTAATATTTGTGACATGTAGCAAAATTCAATAGTAGTTGTCGCTACAAGCGTTATTTAATTATAAATTTTATTCTCCTTAAATTGGCATTTGTCACGCATCTCTTTCTTCACACATGATTATGATTATTAATTGTACCAGCACGTTCAGTTATCATAGATATCAATTACAAATGAATTAAACTAAGGGGGGTAAAGAACCTCCAAAGCAAAAGGGAGTAAAAGACTCGCTGAAAATTTGATTAAGTATAGAAAATAAAGTATACAAAAAATGGATGGTTCAAAGTTTTCCAGCACGTCTATGCAACATGCATGATGATTTTCATGTTGCTTGGCTGCTCCCAACCCCTCATAGTTTGGCGAAATCTTTGGTTCAAACCCGCAAGCTAGATAGTACCAAAGACACCCATTAATTCATTCCTCTATCCCTCCTGCCTCTTTTGTATATGTCCGAGAATATCCAGATTGCAACATTAAACGAGTCCTGCAAAATCTCATCCATTTACATTTGAAATAAACTTGTTAACATGTGCATTTCCATGATCATTTCCATAAAAATACCCCCAAAATTAGGGGTTTTGTTAATTTTAGCAAAACATAAGGGTATTTTCGAGTTTTTCCCAAAGAATGGATAGGATTGACGTTTATTGTTTGCCTTACGAGTTATAGCCTATATTGTATTACATTGCCTTTACACCAAAGGGAAACTAGATTTGTTTGATGTGAAGGGGTATCATCTTTCGAGGATATTAAAATGATTTCCATTACATAGAGGCCCCCAAGGTCATTGTACATATGGGGCAAAGGTAAATTCCTCTTGCAAGATGAATCTACTTGAGGTGTATATTTGGACATATTGTGGCCGTTGGGGATTCCAGTCTGTTAAAATCCCCAACGGCTCATGACAACACTACCTTTAGGGCATAAACAATATTCTATCTTAAGCTATGTTGGTGTTGTTTGCTACCACCCAGTGTTGGCAAACCTTTTAAACTGAAAAAATCTCCTATTGTTCCTTTAAGTAGACAAATATGTCAAGTTCTCAATAGAAAATTTGTTTTGTCCTTGTAGAAATATGCGTAAAAATTTATCAAAATTTTTCTACCATGCGCTAGCTTTTAATGCCGGAACAAACCTTTTTACCCGAATTTACCCACAATCACCATCTGGGAAATCCTGGGACACGTCATAACAGTATAAGATGACCGTAATGTCCACTACCATGTGACCCACAATCCACTACGGCCGTCAAGTACTTAGCTCAAGTGCCAGTGTAAGGTCACCCCCTGTCCTCCAAGATCATTGGACGCAATCTCCCTGTTGAAATTTGCTTATCCCATCGGGGTATTCTTGGAGTCGAAGCATTGAGCTATGGAGGAAGCTCTACATGTGCAGCTTAAACACAGGGCTTCCGGAAATTCCAATGACCAAACTAACCCTGATCAAATCGAGAGTTTTGTCGAGGATGATGATTCTAGGTATAAGCAGATTGGCAGAGCTGCCAGCTCCAGAGGTGAAGGATCATGGCGGATTTTGCTCTCTGAATTTCCTCCATTGGATCAACTGGCCACTTCTTCCCGAGCTGCTAAGAAATGCTTCGGTATTATGTTAACTTACTTCTGGCCTATTTTCTTTTAAATTTCTTTTTGAAGGCAAAGCCATATGCATGTTGTTTATTTTGCACAAGTTCCAACACCTCCATGTATTTGCAGGGAAAAGCCGTGTCGATCAGTATTATCATCAACAGGAAGTTTTACTTCAAAGATTTACAGAGTTGGATTCTATAACAGATGAGCCGACTACCACAGAGGCTTCTATAGAGGTGCGTATTTCCAGAAGAAATTCGTATAGACCCATAAATTAGGCTTTACATTGACATGGTGGAGCATATTAATTATATGGTCTGTTTGTGCAGGCAAGCAGAGCACATATTGCCAAGAGAGAAAGAATAGCCATAAACATATCCAATGCAACAAATCTTGTATTATTTGCAGCAAAAGTGGTGGCATCAATAGAGAGCAAATCACTTGCGATTATTGCGTCAACGATGGATTCCCTTTTGGATTTATTATCAGGATTCATACTCTGGTTTGCCTCTGTATCAATGAGACATCCCAATCCTTATCGCTACCCAATTGGCAAGAAAAGAATGCAACCACTGGTCAGTTTGGTCCCTTGCATACATCATAGATTTAACTTTTTTTTTCTGTAACAGTCGATAGCGATATCTAAGGAATTTTCCGTAACTGACAAATAAGATGCAACTTGTCCTTCTATATTCGGGGTCTATTTAGACTTTTCTGGCCTTACAAGGAAATAATTGCATTTTCATGTTCTTACAGGGAATAATTGTATTTTCATCAGTCATGGCGACATTAGGTTTGTTAATCCTACTGGAGTCCATCAGGCAACTAATATCAAAGGCAAGCATTACCCTCTTGTTCAAACTTCGGATTTAACATGTTGGATCCTTTTTTCTTTTCTTTTTGTTTTATTCCCTGTAGGGCATACTGTACAAAAAGCCGTTGACATTGACATTGGATAGAGTTACTAGACCATGAATTAAGGCTGAAACACCGATTCTTAATGTGTAACTTTTCTTGCAGGATCACGCCTTGGCTTTGAAAGGTCCACAGGGCATGTGGGTCATAGGCATAATGGTAGCTGTGACAGTGATTAAATTGATTCTCATGTTATATTGCAGAATGTATAAGGACGAGATTGTTAGGGCATATGCACAGGATCATTTGTTCGATGTGATTACTAATTCCATAGGTCTAGTAGCAGCATTTTTGGCTAGCAAATTCTACTGGTGGATTGATCCACTGGGGCAATTCCTGGTAAAAAGCAATTATCCCAGTAGTTCCTGCATAATTTAGCTTTTAAGTTTACATACTCGCTCAATCGTCTAATTATTTACGCAGCTGGCTCTGTTCACCATCAGAACCTGGTCAATAACTGTTCTCGAGAATGTAAAGTCCTTAGTGGGCAAGTCTGCATCCCCAGATTTCCTGCAGAAATTGACATTTCTATGCTGGAACCACCATGAAAACATCAAGCAGATCGATACAGTAAAAGCCTACAACTTTGGATCAAGTTATTTTGCCGAGATTGACATAGTATTATCTGCTGAAATGCCCTTGAGGGAGGCCCATGATATTGGTGAATCTTTACAAAACAAACTGGAGAAGTTCCCAGAGATTGAACGCGCTTTTGTTCATCTTGATTACGAATGTTCACACAAGCCGGAACATGCTTGCATTGATGCATCTTGACTGGAAAAAGCTCTTGTATGTCAACGTGCTACTTATTCGTTGTGTTTTCATGTTAACCAGGCCTGAGAGAACAAGTGTTTTTGCTTTTTTCCTGCAAACATTATCAAGCTGTCTCCATTTATTTTTTTGCTCAATTTAAAATGTAGGATGTTATTCTCGTCTCGTAAATATGGAAATATAGTTTTGGTGGGCAGGCTCGTACGTCAAATTTAAAAGTTGCATTGTAAATCACGATAAAATGTTTCAAACCAGATCAAATTTATCTAAGTCGGGAATTGAAATTCACAATTGGAAATGAAATTCACAAGTGATACTCTTTTGAGGAGGAATTCAAAACATTTGTTCCAAACATTGCTTTTTGCAATTGTGGATCTTCCTTTTATCATTGTGACTAAGGAAAATGGAACGAGGTTATGGGTAGCATGGTGGAAGTAGGTGTTAGGCTAGTAAACAACGAGGTTCCTTACTAGGTTTAATACTAGGAGAACTTCCTTGATTGGCAGATCCCCTCAGTGTACTACACAACAAAGATTTATTGCAATCCAAACGAAAAAAACCTTGTTTATCCACATAAAACATTATAGAGAGGTTTGGATTCTACATAGTAAAATCTCCTCCACAAAACGCATCTCTCAATTTATGTCTTATTCTCTCACGACTATTATGTAGAAATTGTTCCAGAAATAGTCAGTATAACAATAGCTTTATTCACCAAATTTGCTAGACAACTTTATAAACAAGGCTTATAAAAGCTTAGGTTCATGGAGCCAAAATATGGTCACTCATCCAAGAACCTTTTACAAAATACAACTCCTCAAGGCCAAGACTGAACTGCGGTGCTACCTTTTGTCTTTCATTACTCCCAAGATTTATCTCCATATTTACCTTCCAACCGGGTGCATCCACTTGTCAAATTGTGTATCCCCTTCATATAGAAAGTTCTCCAACTTGCCTAAAAAATCGAGAGTAGATAGACTTGCCTTCCTTAAAATTCTGGCCCTAGTTGACTTTGACTTTGACTGGTCAACGTAAACCCTAAGTGGCGGGCATGGGGGAGCCCAGCAACACCCGGGTAGGGGGTGCCCGCCACCTTTGACTTTGACTTTTTGACTTTGACTTTGACCTACTGCCACTGCTTCTCATAGGTCTTTCCATAGCTTTGTATAACATGACACCATTTAACATGCCATCGCTTCTAATCTCCATCGCCATCGCCTCCTCATAGATTATAATAGAATATCACTCACAATTATTACATGACAACCACAACATCCCCCTTCATGTAATAAAAAAGATTCTCGATTATACCGGATTATTGTTCTTAACTTGAGAAACCCGCCGGGTCAGTAAAGTGCCTTGGTGAGAATATCGCCTAATTGTCCATCCGCTGTAATATATATCATTTGTAGCATGTTTTTCTTTCACCATGTCTCTAAGAAAGTGGACTTCCATTTCAATGTGCTTTGTTCTTTCGTGGAAGAATGTGGTTTTTGACATAGCTATGCAACCGGTATTGTCACAAGAATAAAGAGGGATTATTCTCGTGGAGTTTCCACTCGCTAAGAGTCTTCTTTCCCAAATCAACTCTTTTTTTGCATTGTGTCAAGATCAGACAAATTTCAGACTTGACAAATGCTATGCTAGACCTTTTTGCACTTCCAAAAGGCTGTGGTGCCCCACCTAACATGACTAAATAACCCAAGTGGATTTTCTTTGATCTAAATCTCCTCCCCACCAATCACAATATGCTTTCAGTTCAAGTTTATTTGGATTGTACCTAATTCCAACTTCCAAGGAGCCCTTTAAATACCTCAAAATTTTTTGCAAAGAAATCCAATGAGCTACACCAGATTGTTATTATATCTCGCTAATAAATTGACAAAGAAAGGAAATATCCGCCTTGTACAATTAGCCACATAAGCAAGACACCCAATTAAAGATCCTGTATGGAGTACCTCCCGAAAGCGATTTTGGGCACATATCTTCAAATTCTCAGGTCCGTGTACTAATGGAGTATCCGCAACATTACAATCCTCAAGATTTTAAAAGTTTTTAACATATTAGTAATATGTGTTTGTTGGACTTAAGAGTAAAGTCTTGTTTGTCCGGCCCCCGCAGACTTCAATTCCAAGAAACCTCTTAAGCTTCTTCTAAATCACCATTTGAAATCTTTTTACTCAAAATATTCTTACAATGCAAAAGAATATTCTTGCCTTTCGCTACCATAATATTATCATCTACATATAGGGCAATCACACACCATTCATCTCCACTTCTAAATCTATATAGATTCCCATCACAATGTAAACTTCTCAAATCCCCTCGCTCAAGCAAATAGCCATCCATACATTTGTACCATTCTCTAGGAGCCTGTTTTTAACCCATAGACAAACTCGATTCAACTTCCAAACCTTACCTTCAATTTTGTCAAACTCGAGCTGGTTTTAGATAAATTTTTCTTCCAATTTAGCATTTAAAAATGTCAGACCGACATCCATATGATGAATCTCTAAGTCCCCTAATTTGCAATAGCTAACAACATTCAAGACTATTAATCTTTACTAATGGAGAAAAATGTTTCATCAAAGTCTTGACCTTGCTTTTTGAGTGAATCCTTGAGCAACAAGTCTAGCTTTGTATTTTTCTCGATTTCCATCAGCCCAAGTTTAATTGTGATATCCACTTGCTTCCTACAACATTTTTACTTTTGTGTCTATCCACAAGTATATAAGTATTAGTTCTATGAAATGAGTTCATCTCATCTTCCATAGCTTTCCTCAGGTCATCTTTATTTTTTCCACTTATAGCCTCATTATAACTTTTTTGAGCCTCTTCATTTTCTAGCACTAGAATATCAAATACCGTGGTTTATTTCCCCCTCATTTTCCAACAACTTTTACTTCGCCATGAACATCCCTTCCAAATAATGTAATATCCTTATTTTCATCCCACAGAGCATCATCAGGTTTCCAGTTCTTTCTTTTCCTTTTTGTTTTTCCACTATTTCTTCATGTATATGTTGAGTATCTTCTGCAGGTTTTTCAGCCCCATTTGCGGTGTTCTTCTACTTGTTCTACCTCATCATCATCATCACTAAAGTCTCGTGAACCTTAGTCCGACCATCTACACTAGTATTTCCTTCAAGTTTAATTGACTCTTCATGTAGACTATTAGTTTCCTTTTGATTATTCATAGCTTCCTTGCCATCTGGCATCAGATTTATTTTTAGGAATAGTTAAAAACTGATTTTCTAAAATACCACATCTCTACTAATAATTATTTTCCTTTGAGTCGGATTGTATAATCTATATCCCTTTGAATTTTCATCATAGCCTACCGGATAATGCCGGATATAAGATCGATCATCAAGCTTTTTCCTTAATTCTTCTCGGAACCCGTGCAAAAGCCAAACAACCATAAGTTCTAAATTTTTCAAAAAGATGGTGCCTTACCCGACCATAGCATTTCGTGTATGGCTCCATTTATGCTCATTGAAGGCAACTCGTTTTTGAATAAACACCGCAGCGATTGCCTCATCCCATAAAAAATTTGGCAATCCTGAATACTTCAACATAGATCATTTGCATTTAATAAGGTTCTATTTTTTCTTTTCGCCACTCCATTCTGGTGGAGAATACCGACATGTAAGTTGTCTTTTAATACCTTTGGATTGCACTGTAACCATTTAAATTCATCCGACGATATTCACCACCCGTCAGATCGATACATTTGATCTTTGCTCTAGTTTCCAACTCTACTTCAAAGCAACAAAAATTTTAAAAGCATCTAGAGTTGATCTTTTGATTTCAATAAATAGCACTTAGCTCTTCTCTTGAAATCATCAATAAAAGTCATAAAATACTTGTAAACCGTGATATACTAGTTACATTTATAGGCCCACACAATCTGTGTGAATTAACTCCAAAATTCTTTTTTGACCCGTGTTTTGACTTCTTAAAGATTTGTCTAGTCCGCTTTCCAAGCATGCCGCCCAAAGACAAATCTTCTTCCTTATTTGAAGTCATGGTGATCAACCCTCTCTTTTCCGTGAGCATCAAGATTCTTGAAATTTGTATGTCCGAGCCTAGTATGCCAAACTTGTTTGGAAGTACATTCAATGGAATTTAGACATGGAACATGACTGTATGGAAAACCAAACAAGTTACCAACACGTATGCCAACGAACTTGATTTCATTATCATGAAAAATAGTACATTCCAGTTTTTTCAAATACAACTTTGTAACCAAGATCAACAAGTTGACTTTTTTGAAATCAAATTTCTTACTAGTCCAGAACACACAACACATCTTTGAGTTTAACAGGTTTCCTTTGTAAATCAAAGATTTCTAAAACACCAACATCCTTAATCACGTGACTCCACCATCTCCCAACTGCAGACATGCCCAACTTTCTTTACACAATTCTCAAGGCGATTTGGCTTGAAGACTACACTTTTTCTCGCTCCCCGAATCTATCACACAAAATTGTCATGCAAGGATTTTGAAGTAAGAATGTTATTTGAGACATGATTACATCGCTACCTCAAAAATTCATCTCCAATCGCTAGCTTCTTCAATATTTTCCTCTTTTACCAGATTCATACTTGGTTTGAAACCTCCTCTCCCCCGGGCCTCCGGGTTGCACAACCTCTCCCTCTTCCGGATGAAGATTTAGGACTTGGACATTTCAAGCCAAATGTCTTTTTACCATCACAGGTTAAAACACTTGAACACCTTGCCCTCAAAAGTACAATTTGCTTTTAAATGACCATACTGCTACATTAAAAAACATGGCCCTATTTTATCTTTTTACTGATTTCTCTCAAGTACTTACACCCTTTTTAAACTTCCCAATCAATAGTATTCTCGGTGATTGCTCTTCATCATCAAAACCCCTTTCAAACTTTCAAACTCTGCTTGAATCATCTTTACAAGATGCTCTTTGCTAGTAGCCACATTCCTAATTAGTGTAGCTAAATGAGAATTATGAGAAACCGACTTGGCTAAGTACTGTAATTTGATTTTGATCATTCACAATAGATCCTGCACCTTCTAAGTCTGCAATTATGGACTCAAATTTCTCCATAAACTCAGTTATATTGTCTTTTTCAAACAACTTAAGTCTTCTAAGTTGTTTTTCCAAAACATCTATCTGGGATGAACTCTTGATTTCAAAATGTTTAATCATATATTCCCACATCTCCTTTGGCTGTTTACCTCTCAATTTTAATTTCAAAGCAGTTCCTACCTTGCTCATAATAATGGCTTGGGCCTCCATTATTTTAGTGGCATCAGTTTGAATTGCAGAGCTACCTCCACCAACAACAGATCCACCACCCGAACTTGCACTTGCACTCTCAGTGGGACCACCTCCTGGATTAGTACCTGCAGTACCAGATCTAGCAGAGGATGCAGAAGTAGCCATGGCAAATGTACTGCCATCAATTAAGCCCCAAAGATTTTCAAACTTTAAAACAGATTCAATTCCTTCTTTCCAAATTTGAAAACCAGTGTCACCTTTAAACACTTCAGCGGTTACTTAGCAAATTGGCAATCAATCTGTTGACATCCCGAAGTCACCTTAGCTCTGATACCAATGTAGAAATTGTTCCAGAAATAGTCAGTATAACAATAGCTTTATTCACCAAATTTGCTAGACAACTTTATAAACAAGGCTTATAAAAGCTTAGGTTCATGGAGCCAAAATATGGTCACTCATCCAAGAACCTTTTACAAAATACAACTCCTGCGCTCAGCACTCGACCTGTGTGCTACCTTGTCTTTCATTACTCCAGTATTTATCTCCATATTTACCTTCCAATCCGGGTGCATCCACTTGTCAAATTGTGCATCCCCTTCATATAGAAAGTTCTCCAACTTGCCTAAAAATCAGGAGTAGATAGACTTGCCTTCCTTAAAATTCGGCCCTAGTTGACTTTGACTTTGACTGGTCAACGTAAACCCTAAGTGGCGGGCAGGGGGTGTCTGTGTGTTTCTAGCGAGCCCAGCAACACCCGGGTAGGGGGTGCCCGCCACCTTTGACTTTGACTTTTTGACTTTGACTTTGACCTACTGCCACTGCTTCTCATAGGTCTTTCCATAGCTTTGTATAACATGACACCATTTAACATGCCACCGCTTCACTCTACCATCGCCACTTGCTTCTCATAGATTAGAATAGAATATCACTCACAATTATTACATGACAACTACAACATATTAGCGTCCTGTATATGTTGTTATCCGCTTCCCCTCCTTATGAAGCTGAGAAGAAGTAACATATAACTGCCACCAGCCTATATAAGGCTTCGATTTTGTTGTAGAAGGGTTCAGCTTTTTGTGTCCAATTTGAGAGTCGAATAAAGTTCGCTTTCAGTCATACTGAGTTGAGTATAACGCAATTGCCGTTGATATTATGCAAATAAACTTGTTTGGAATGTCTGTTGTTCCGATCTTCTTGACTTTGTTCATGAACTTCTCTGTTGTTTCCTCCATTTTCTCATCAAGATAATAGTGACCACATTCTCTAGCAGTGCACCAACATTTATTAAATGGCTTGATATGATTTCTTGGTAGATTAGAGTACCTATCCGAGTTTTCCGCATGATAAGGCTAGCAAATTTGATGTAATAAGGCTAGGGTATCACTTTCATCTATCCCTCTCCCAAGTCCAAGGAGCATAGGGTCAAACATATTACACCAGAGGTGGGACTTGTGAGCTCAAGGTCAGCACTCATAGCGGATCGAGATAATGATGCCCCACGCCCAAGAAGCTCATGGCATCTGCGTTGGCAACTCCTAGCTGAGTATGGATCTAGATGTTTCAGAGAAGTGTGATATCACAGACTATCTCTGGGTCACAATCCACCTCAGGAAGCTCGCTTAACAAAGCATAGACCTTCTAAGTTGGAAGTGCTCGGCATCTTTCATCCTCCCCCATGGCATTCCCTGACCAACTATTCCAACTACATGCGAGGGCTAGATCATGTCGAGAGAATACTCAAGCTCCTAATTAATCCTCCCAAGGAGATTTGGAGACACATGTTGGCTTGACTTGGAAGGTGAAGGGGTTCATTTCTCAAAGGAAGTAAGAATTAAATTGAATCGAATTGAATTGGATTTTATCGTCTATGGAGACCAAATGGGACCCAAACAAAGAAACAATGAACAACCGACCTATTACTGTCTAGAATTAAAAAATCTCCATCATGAAAGGTTTTCGAGGGTAAAATCTTAGAAATAGTAGGCTTGTTGATAAACAATATATTTGTACATGGCTATGTAATGACCAGGGGCATAATTGAATCCGCATGTCCAATATTTCCTGAATCTAAGATGCTAGTGCTCCTATTGCAGGTGTGTTCATTATCACATGTGGCAGTTGGTTAGGTGTAACCAACCCCTCATAGCGTGTCCGATAGGTGCAAATGCTAGGCGCAGTGCTGAAGAGTATGACTCTCATCTTCTATAACTCTTAGCTGGCAGCATTGGCAGACCCTCTGTTCTCGCTCTTTTGAGGCCCAT
Source organism: Isoetes taiwanensis (assembly GCA_021234155.1). Classification (NCBI taxonomy): domain Eukaryota; kingdom Viridiplantae; phylum Streptophyta; class Lycopodiopsida; order Isoetales; family Isoetaceae; genus Isoetes; species Isoetes taiwanensis. The sequence continues at coordinate 9,317,940 of JAJEKV010000040.1, forward strand.
CCGCCTGTCTCAATTCTAAGGTCGTGTGTTGTTGAGCAATGGAGGCAATCACTCTATGCTTCATGTGTAAATGTGTTAACACGTACCGCTGTGAATCCCGGGCAAGTGTAGGATTAATCTAGTTTTTGAAGTGAGATGTTTTTACCAACTCCAAAGCACTATTATTCCAAAGCTTAGTTTGGAAAAATGTATCCAGATATTGTTTTAGGCGATTGTGATCCTCGTTGTTATGCACTTGTATGCACCTCTATTCTTATACATTCGATCTAGAGAACCAGATCATTTGTTTCTTCGTCCAACAGGCTTTAAGATGTTGTGGACCCATGACCATCGTGTAAGCGAGGATTGGAAGGCGTGAATCCCCATGCTTACCACAAGAGAATGTGACACTACAGAGAAGCTCTTTGAAGAGGTAGAAACTTGGTCTCTTGCAGAAGGATTTGATATGGGTCTATGTATTTGACTCAAGCTTTTTATATCCGTTCCAAGAGTCATCCCAAGTAGTAAGTGATATCACTGGTCACCATACTTCCACTTCATATAGAAGCATCGGCTCCACCAACATCTTAAACAAGTGCACTTGGGTATAGCTCTGGTCTGTGACAATTGTTCTTTATTGTATAGAAAGCCTTCCAGCCTGCTGTCACACCCCCTGCCTAATACAAGTATCTCAATATAATGTTGTAGTGAACCCAACTCGTAGGTACTTGCATGTTTGCACTAGCTCCACATCTTGACCTCGACAAGTGACATGAGGCTGTTTTTGTTGTCTCGAAAATGACATTAGGAGCACCTTGGTTCCGGCCAAGTTGATACGCATTTCAGTTGCTTAGCAGAAAGTACTTCGGACATCCAGATGATATTGCATACTGGATGTGGTGTATGTTAGGAGGTTCATATCATCCGCATATATTGAAGGGAGAGTGCAATACTCTCAGTCCCTCTATCAGCCATTAACTAGCCATACAAGGTTACATTATCACCCGTTTACGGACATACACCCTTTAATGTCCATGTATGATCCCGTTATCAGCCATAACTTGTCTATATATGCCTTACCATTGTCACTTACCACTTTTGCCCTCTTGCTCCTTTTACTTGAACACTCGGCTAGTCGACAAATCCGCACACAATTACCAGGTACTGAACTTCCCACTATGGCAAATATATAGGTATCTACGTAATAGAGTCTCTTTGGTTATGAGTCTTTAATGTTTGGTATGGATGATAATTAAGATATCTTGTTCATCTTGCATATACGTGAATAAGTTAAATCAAAACATGATTAAGTGCAGATGTGAACGTACTTATAAATAAGGTACTACTTAGCCATGCAAGGGAAGATATTAACGACTTTTAAGTAAGAGTTTTTATATGTTGCAAAGGCAATAATTCCTCATTACCAAGATCTATCTAATAAAACTTCAATTTTAGCACATTAAAGAGGTAATGAGGGCCACTTTCTCACTACAAAATGAATGTCATTATTAATTACTTGAAACAAAAATGAAGCAGCTGACACACATCAAAATAATTTTCATCCCTTTTTTAGGACATTATGCGCTACTAATCCCGCAGCTTATTACTAGAATTTATCAATAATAGCTACTTATTACAATTATGTGAAAAAGCAATACATTTGCCACATACAAGATACAATGTTCATATACTTTTATGAAAGGAAAAATCATGATTAAAAGTTTTTAATACAGGATCAATAATACAATATGGAGGATCAGGCAGACCCTATGTGCGACACAATCGTATGCGGTGAGGTTCTTGCATGCTGCCTTCCTTTTCCTTGTCCTTAATCTTGTTTAGAACAAAGATTATGTATCAGACGAGGATGCTTCGGCTAAAAAGTTGGGCTCGTCAATAGCTAAAGCAGTTGTTGCCAACAACTTCAGATGTAACCGCACTCTTTTGTCTGGTCTATAGATGAAACGACTAAGCTTCTCCATGATAGAATTGCGTGGACGCAATTGTGTTCGAGGCTCTTAAAGCCTGTCGATTGTACCCTTAATGGATGAGATGTATACAAAATATATGTCGCCTTTGTTAAAGGACGACGCAAAATATCATGCTAGTTCAAGTGGCCTCTAATTTACGTTGAAGGCTTTCCTTGCCAGAAAGGCTATATGTCAGGATCTTCTTCACTTTTTCCCTCCTTGATGACTTCCTCTTGATCATGATCTAAGTTGCTAAGTAGATCCTCTTCCATTTTGTCTCCCGCAACCTCTAGAACTGCTGATTGGCATTGGCTACTGGTTGGCATTGGAACGACCCAGTCTATCTGCAAAGTAGGCATAGGAGGGGCAGATGGAGTGGATAACATTATTCTATTTACTAACCAATTCCATTGTTACAACCCCGTCTATTGATATCATGAAGCCCTTCACCATCAATCAATTCGCTCCTCATGAGGAGGTAACTTAATTGGAATAATGGATTTTCCAATATTTTTGCAGCTTGATACAAAGAGCTCTGTAGATTGCAAAGCTACTCCATATCTCTCATAGCAAAGTGTAGCGGGGCAAAAAGGAAATGTTTAAAGAGAAGAGCCAAATTGTTAAAGAGAGTAATAAGTGGTTGTATAGAAAGCTTATAGAACTGGATCAAGCTATATTGAGATTAATATAACTAGACTATAGAAGCAAGGTTATCCATTCTGAAAGTGGTTGTAGAAAGCTCAAAATAGTATTTTTTAAGTTAAACCTCTTGCCACAGATAAGTCTTCTTGGAGACGAAGGAAAAACTCAAGACTAGTTGTAACAGATTTTTAGACATAAAGAGATGTTCATCAAAACCAAATTGACAAACTATTTTAGAATTACTCCTTGCGGTTGATTATTGGCAACAAAAGAAACTCCCTAACTGGGGACCTGTACTTGAGGAACCTGCCAGTAAAAGAGAGTAAGATAGAGCTTGTTGAATATGTAAAGTATTTTGCAAGCACGATTCGACCTATATTTCTGTCGAATTTTCAAAATCTGGATTTTCTAGTGTGATTTTTTGGGTGATGGATTTATAGTAGCTCCATTCAACAACTGGCATGGAAATGAAAGAGCACCAGCCCTACTCTAGCACAGGCACCTTTCCGCTAGGGCCTCTGAATGGAATCTACTTCCGTAAGCACTCCAATTGTTGGTGGTAGTTGGAGGATTTGAAAGCAGTGCAAGAACTTTAACCTTTGTGGCAGATGCATATATTTCTTCTGAGAGTATGTTTTTGCATGTCTTATTACTCTATTGGGGGGTTTTAGAGTAAAGTTCTTAGCAGGGCGACAACAAAATTTGTGATTTAGTACATAAGTCGAAGACAATACCAACATAAAGCATTCTGTCTGCATCATATGCTCATAATGATGTGCAATTGCGATGAAAATGTGTCTTTAAGATGCTACTTTCCATTTTATTTTTGGAATACCATTTCAACAAACAGAATATTGCCTATTAGGAGCAATGATGTGTGTTTGCTACAATTTCCTTTGTAGCGGTTGCCACAATGTATTTACATGGAAAATGGGCCCAATTGCTCATTGTTTATCTAAATCTTGTTCCTACTTCCTACTACTGAATGCAGAGGCTTCACCCTATGCATTTGCAAATTAATTATGTAAGCAAGCTAATAGGTGAAGACAAATGGCATACATGCCTTTCATAAAAAAAATCAAGTGTGTTAAAATCGATAAAGCCCCATTAATTGACTTGCATTAACTGAGAATATTTTTGCATTAAGTATAAAATTATATGATTTTGGATTTTATTAAAATCTCCATGTTTAATATTGATTGGCTATATATCGACAATATATCCACCTCTTACCATGAAGATATTGATTTCCACATTGCTGCCACTATTGCAACTTTGTTTGGAATATTCGCTCCATCAAACGCATGCACAATATAATTACATATGCTGGTGTATGTTGGTCTTCATGGATGTAAAAAATCTATTATATTCTAATGAATTAATGCTTGGTCTAGTGGTTAGAATGGGGGATTTGGGGGGTAATGATTAGGGTTCAAATCCTTCAAATAATATAAAAATTTGTGGCATGACGTAAAAATACTATCTATCTATCTATCTATTTTTAAAGGTTCTAAAGACATTATAGTGAGTCAAGAGAATCTATTTTTAAAGGTTCTAAAGACATTATAGTGAGTCAAGAGAATAGAATAGAATAGAATAGAATAGAATGGTCTCAGACATTCTCGTCTTTTCATTCACTTCTAAAACATAGGGGATTTGACGTAAAAATACTATCTATCTATCAAATTTTAAAGATTTTGAAGACATTATAGTGAATCAAGAGAAGGATGGTCTCAGACATTCTCGTCTTTTCAAAGATTCTAAAGACATTATTCTAGACCTTGAGGACAAGGTCCTAAGGGGAGGGGAGGAAATTGTTACGGACCAAGGGCAAGTCGCGCTTGCGGGTCTTGGGACCAGGAGTCTGCATTGGAAATGCCACGAGGTGGCCTGGGAACATCCCGAGCAGTGATACCGCCTAGGGGCGGCGTGGGGTTTATTTTTAAGTGGCAAAACTTTCGTATGTTAATCTACTTACTTAAAATGTTTTTGCCATCGTTGGATCGCGGGTGTCCGCATTTTTCAGGCGTGATTTTTTGGCCAAAAGCGTGACTTTTGGAAGAAAGAGAGTGTTTTCCGGTCAAAGTTCACCCCTTTCCGCGTTCACTTTTCCAAATTTCGTAACGTTTAGGAAACGGCCCCGGATCACTTTCTCTTGCATTCTTCGCCATTTCATGTGTTCAATCCTCTGCCATGCATATTTCAGACAAACTTTTCTTCTTCCGGCCATGTATTTTTTTCTTTCCTTCTTTCGTCAATCGGCCTCTCTGCCCACTAGAGCAGCCTTTCTTAAGTGGCTTATCTGATGGTACGCTCAAGAACGGTGAAGAATGATGATGGTAAAAACGCTGCTTCTGCTTGATGCACAAAGGGCCGATTTGATTTCAGGAGTCTGCAGCATTGTCACTTACAACAAAAGTATTGATCTGAGTTTAGAAATCTTCAGCACACAAGTCACTGATGTATGAAATCTCAACGGTTTTGCAGTGATGGGCTTCATTGAAACTGAGGGTTTGCCGGTAAACTTGAAGCAGAGGGTTTGTGCTTCGTTTCAAGGCTAGGCTTCTATGCTGCTGCACAAAGGTTTGTGGTGCATGCTTGTTTTTCTTGAAGAATGTTGTTTTGGGAAATGCAAACTTAGGTAGAAGATCAAGCATGTGCTGAAGCAGAGGTTCATGAAGCAAAGGAGCTGCTGAAGCAGGGCCGGAATGCATTAAGTTCTGTGCAGCAAGCATTTTTGCTTTTGTGGGGCATTCAAATCCCCAAATCCTCCTTTTTGTGCAAAGTTCCATCTCTGTTTTGGTGAAAGGCACTTAAACCGAAAAGCTTTGGTCTTAATCATGTAACAGTTCATTTGGAGGTCTGGGTTTTCCTTTTGGCTTTACTATTTGATCTTTTTTTTATACAGTTTTTTTTTTTTTTTTTTTTTTTTTTTAATTCTATGTCTTTCCTCTTCTAGGTAGTTACAGCAGCTCCTAACCTGATTCTTTTGCTTGCTTGGCATTGTTAG